>OX377203.1:14083575-14746223 GCA_947396885.1 Heligmosomoides polygyrus polygyrus
AAAAGACATGTCCGGTACTGTAGTCCGTTGAACAATGAGGTCCAGTAAAGTTTTAGGTTGCCGGCAATTTGTGTGCTGTTTCCAGACTCAGACCGTAATTCCAAAGGATAAGACAGTGTCGTGGCGAATCGACTACACCACCGGATATCTGGCATCTTCGTTCACCGTCGACAAAGCCTTGTACAAGCCGCTTAGCTCGACCGTTTCTCTGCCGGTTCCGATCTCAACCAAAGGTGATCGGTCCATTATAAATACATAAACAATCGCCTTCGAATTTCTACAACTTCTTGATCACATTTATTCATATAAATTGCTATTTTTTACATGGTGGATTCCGCTATTTCAGCACAGCTTTTTAATACGACGATTTTCTTCAGGATGCAAAAAATGAAGAAAAAAATATTATTTTGAACCCTTTGGTAAGAACTCTAATCCAACTAAATTCACAAAGTCGAATTCACAGAACACACAAATCCCTTTCTGAGTTTAGAATTTTGTTTGGTCATTCTACGAAAACATTCCCCAAAATCGGCAGACTAGCATTAATTGACCAAGAAGGGGTAAACTGAAAGTTTGCTAACCTAATTCTTTAGTTACATACCATTAGTTTAATATTTTTATTTACTACTATTTTTTTCAAACAATTTTTGTTATACTACGGAAATATAGTCAGCGATACCGTAATTATGGGCTTACGGATTCCACGTCTTTCACAAATCCCAGAGTCCATTCCCATGCCCTAATACGTGCACTTTTCGCCCCTGATTGGTCGACGACCGCTGGTCACAATCCCGGAAAGTGTCCAATTTCTTTGTAACTGGTTTTAAAAATTGTTTTTTTTTAGCACTGTCGTTGCACTCCAATCGCGTGCTCTTCGGACAAGACGATAAAAGTTGGTAGTTATTTTTACGAAATTGAAATTCATTTCTTTGCTTTTTGTCGTGCTATAATTGTATTCCTTTCCAGATATCACGGTTACAACTGTAGCTTCAACAGAGTGAGTTGCTTTCAACGAAGAAATTGTAGTTTTCGTAAAATTGTAACTTAAAGCAGCACATATACTGTTTTCACGTCAACTGGACACTTCAAAGCAAATCGGACACTCTTCTAAACAGGTTTGACACTTTTAAAATAAAACTGAACATCTTCAAAATTAAAACGTGGTCCTTCCAAATTAAGGTATTCTCCGTGAGGGTTAGAATAATTTTTTTCAATAAAAGTTTAGTAAGATTTCTTTGATATTTTTCGTTACAAAAACGTTTGGGAAGCTCTGTTGAATCAAATGGCGTTCGTTTTGACAGATAATGTTGTGTATGAGCCGAGTTGACATTTTGAACTAGGACATCTATTTCGGCAATTACTTTTGCGACAACCTAATATTTTAGTTTTTAATTTCTGAGAAAAGCTTTTGTTTAAAGCCTATTCTCAGGTTCAAAAAGACGACTATTTCAAACCGTGTTGAAGTGAGAGATCATGCCATATACTCGCCTACCACCTTGCAATTTTTATTTAACTGATGGTGTAAACGTTGCTTGCTCGAAGCAACAATGTGAGGATATGTATTTTTATTACGTTTTCTTGTTGGACCGTTTACATCTGTGTAACTGCACGCAAACATAACTTTTTTCTATTAATCAAATAGAAGCGCGACGATCCGGTCCAGTGCATGGCGCGATCTCTTCTTTTAATATGCCAAATGATTATTGCCTTATTGCGTTTTAAGGCAAAAATTGCCTCTTTATTTACTTATATATTTATTTTTGCCTTTATTTTTATTTCTTATTTTATGCTCTTGAGGAATAAAAATTCCATAAAAATTTAAACAGTGTTCTTTTTTGGAGGCAGGTGAATTAAAAAATTTCCAAGAAAATCATACTTTATTTTCCCTCGACAAAAAATATTCGAATCTTTTCGGAGAGCATCTAGTTTAATGCCGAAAAATCTCGTTTTGACTTTGAGGATGTTCAATTTGAAAAAGCATCAAGCCTGCTTAAAAGAGTGTCCAATTTTGTAGACTGTTATACCAATGTTTTGTTTCGACCAAAACTCTAGTAGCGCCAGGCCAGACTCGAATTTAACGTGAAATGGTATAGTTGAACCTCGACCATACCCAAGCGTGCGGTCGCGTCGCGGTTTATCCGCATGTTCCCTTAGAGCAAAGATTGCACGGTACTTAACTGTGAGTTCACTACGACATGGGAAGTGCTGTAGAAGGAGTTTTTGCTAAAACACGAAGCAGATGATGATATCTGGATGGTGCCTCGTCTTACCGTTACCATGGCGGTGGATTCCTTACAGGACCACCACTCTAAAGCCAACAACAGAATCTAAAGCTCCCGAGCCAAGCAAGGCTCCAACGAAACCACCGACGTCGGAGGCACCGACACCGGAACCGACGACCAAGCCGACGACGGTCGCTGTCAACGTCACTGTCGGATACATTCAGTTCCAAACCGGCAAAGAGAACCTTCAGAACCAATACACACAAGCTGTCGTCACCGCTGTGATCGAGGTGAGCTCTGGATCGAAAACTTAAGTTATAGGCTGAGATTCCGCAGAAATACCAGATAAGACCTTAACGGCTTCAGGGTCTTCTACTCGGAGCCATACTCTTCGTCTTCTTGTTCAAATGCTACCAGAGGTCGAAACTCCGAACGGCTGGCATGTATCCTACGCGAAATGACTTCCAGGTTGGTAGATGTAGAAGCATTCTCTTCTGGGAAATAGTACGAGTTCGCAAAGGATCTCCTCATGGTAAGCCTTGAGCAAGACCTTCTCTGTCGTCAGGCCCTTAGTTTTTGAGAAAAATTCAGAAAATTGCCCCCTATTTGATCATACTCGATTTTCGGACTCGGAATCAAGAAAGTGGAGGTGTTCGTCTTTTTATTTAAACAGTAGACATTCAGCTTAATGCCTCGTCACGTAACACGATCTTCTATGACAACGGAGGAACGCTCAGCTACGGCGCTGGTCCAAGTGAGTTGATTTCCATTAGTTCAGAGATATCCACCCCTCCTAGATCATGGATGGCATCAGATGTCTATGGCATCAAACGTCTGTTGACAGCATAAACCATTTGCTCAGAAGTCATTATGCGAGGAAACTGCGCATTCGGAAAAAGAGCTCCACGATATCTCGTAAAAACAGAATACATGGCGCATCCCGAAAACGCCGCCTTCATTCTTTATTCCTTACACTTTAAGGGTGAAGAGACGTGAAAAAATAATTTAAAACAAGGCCCCTCAATCTGCACTCGAACGTTCTGAAATACCAGTCGTTCGGCGGCCTAGCGGCCGCCTACGACTGGTTGGGGGCTTCGCCCCCAAACCCCGAGAATAGGACGCCATGGCCGCTACGGGTTACCTATTCTTTCCTAGGCCTTCTAACCATTATGTTAATCGAGATGGATCGGCTGATCTTCCTCAACGTGATCCTCAAAAAAACGATAATATCGATCGATATCGATTGATCCGACTTCAGATTCGTGTTCAGCGACCTCGATTACCCCCAAGGCCGAAGTTTCGCGCCGCTTGAGCGCCATCCTCAAAAAATCGACAATATCGATCGATATCGATTGGTCGACTTCAGATTCGTGTTAATCGACCTCGATTACCCCCAAAGCCGAAGCTTCGCGCCGCTTGAACGTCATCCTCAAAAAATCGATAATATCGATCGATATCGATTGATCCGACTTCAGATTCGTGTTCAGCGACCTCGATTACCCCCAAGGCCGAAGTTTCGCGCCACTCGAACGCCATCCTCAAAAAATCGATAATATCGATCGATATCGATTGACCCGACTTCAGATTCGTGTTCAGCGACCTCGATTACCCCCAAGGCCGAAGTTTCACGCCACTCGAACGCCATCCTCAAAAAATCGATAATATCGATCGATATCGATTGATCCGACTTCAGATTCGTGTTCAGCGACCTCGATTACCCCCAAGGCCGAAGTTTCGTTCGCCGACGTGTTCGGCACGTCTGCGGCTCGCCATGCACGGTTGCCGATGTGTTTGGCACGTCTACGGCTCGCCATGCACGGTCGCCGACGTTTTCGGCACGTCTGGGGCTCGCCATGCACGGTCGCCGACGTGTTCGGCACGTCTGGGGCTCGCCATGCACGGTCGCCGACGTGTTCGGCACGTCTGGGGCTCGCCATGCACGGTCGCCGACGTGTTCGGCACGTCTGCGGCTCGCCATGCACGGTCGCCGACGTGTTCGGCACGTCTGCGGCTCGCCATGCACGGTCGCCGACGTGTTCGGCTGCCGCGCCCCAACTCAAGTGTGACGGACGGACACACGCACGCACACACACACGCTTGCTGCTTTATATATAGTAAGATAAGAAGATAAGAAGATGCTCTCGCATTGATATATTGCTCAACATTGTTTGACCTGACGTGTGGTAGCGCAGAGGATGAAGTGCCGGCTGTCATCTTCACACCGAATCAGGTTCTTGGTTCGATTCTGCCCCGATACTCCAAGCCTACTTTCTCTCCGGGATCAGCGACATGGTGCTAGGCTTGTCAGGAAGGAAAACACTGACTTGGTGGCCACCATAAGTCATTGCATAGGTCAAATACGCATTCAAACTGCCTTCATGACATCTTGTAGAAGTAGAATGCGTGGCACATCCAATCAAGGGATTACATATCAACGCCGATATTCATCCTTGTCTTCTATGGAACAAACGAGCTTGTCCACCTGTCTGCCCCTATGTCTGTGCATCCGCTGTCAGCGCAGAAATGATGGCTACTCGCTTGATTTTGATCGGCACTCTGGACCCCTGCTCAGAATTAACGGTTTGAGGACGGCCTTGAGGTGACTGATGGTGTTACTTCACAATAAGTGAGCATTGTCGATTGAGCAGTCACTATCGATCAAAGTATTCATTTTTATCCGAAATTCCCTGTTTGAACAAGAATGATGGCAAGTGAATGGTGATAAACCCTCCTAATAGAGGTAATCAACAGTGATCGGGTAACAAATATTGAATTATTGATTCAATTTCGGAGTCAAGAAAGTCAAGAGCTGGCAGCATGAAGTGATAATATCACGTGAATAAAACAGCATTTAAATTAAATCGAAGCTTCTTCCTTCGTAAAACCTCGGCATTTCAAATTATTCAAGTGTTAGTATTGTGCCAAAACGAGGTTATTATGGTGAATTTTCTTTATTTATTCGTGGCCCAACGTTTCGACGAGGTCATCGTCTTCAAGCCTGAACGTGATGCAAGATTGAAGTTGCACTCTACTCCGTAGCCTTCTAGCAGTTCCGAAAGCAAAGAGTGTCCCACCAAAGCACCCCGATGTGTAGAATAAACTCACAATTGGATCCAGAGCACAGGGGAAGTTACACTCTACCCCCTAGCCTTCCACTGTTGGAGAGTCACGGGGATAGAGTACAACCTCAATCTTGCACCACGCTCAGGCCTCGGAAGACGACGATCTCGTCGAAACGTTGGGCCACTTGAAGCATTTAAATTATGTCGATCGGTCACCGTGAATGTATGGGATGAAGTTCTTGCTAGTAGTATTAGGCCTATGTCATACCACCGCTCTTCGCTAGCGAAGGCGATGGACAACTAACATAATTGGGGAAGGGACGGTATCAGACGTTGTGGAGGGGCAGACGCCTGTAGCAGTTGTCCGATCCACCGCTAGCGAAGCCTCGCTAGCGGGGTGTCATACTTTCGAGCGATACGGCATCGCTACCGATGCGACCGCGTCGCTGAGCTGAGCAGAGCGTCGGGCAGCATCGGTAGCGATGCTACGACGCAGCTGCACACAACGCTATTAACTGCGCGCCTATTCGCTAGCTTCACGCTAGCGAAGAGACTTCGCTCATCGCTCTGTTCGTCGCCTTCGCTCGGGGTGAGCGAGGGTATGACATAGGCCTTAATGGCCTGTCGTGACTTTCGCCACGACTCTTCAAAGGACGCAGAGTGTTCACTCATTGTGGGTCCCGACGCGCACCAGTCGACTCGAATGGTCGATACTCCGCGAGCGACTATGAAAGTGGGCTAGCGCGGGGTTCAGTCTTTCGCCTGCCGTCCACCCGGATGGCTGCCTCCTGTCCGCCTCGCCAAGGAGATCGTGTCCGTCCACTATCTTCGTTTCCACCATCCGCTGGACGATTTCATGGATTCTCCGGAGCGAGCCGGCTTCTTGCAGCAGTATAACCGAGGCGTGATCGCGGTTATTCTTCCCTCGCTACGCCGCGAGCGCTCATCGCACGCACGCACCCGCCGCAATATTCTCACGCATCTTTGCGACAGAGCGCGAAATCTTTCCTTCATAGCTGTGCGCGCTCAGGGGGAGTGCGCAGCTGGGGTTCTCGCAGCATCCAGGGTGTGTGCCATCCAAACTCCCCTGTGGGAACTGCTTTTGTCGCTCAGGGAGAGTCCGAGGATGGATTCTGCGCTCTTCGAGCACAGAATCAGGCTAGGGAAGGGACTCGAGGGTGTGCGCCATCCAAACTACCCATGTGGAAACTGCTTTCGTCGCTCAGGGAGAGTCCGCGGATGGATTCTGCGCTCTTCGAGCGCAGAATCAGGCTAGGGAAGGGACTCCAGGGTGTGTGCCATCCAAACTACCCATGTTTCCACATTTCCACTGCTTTCCACTGCAGTTTCCACTGCTTTCGTCGCTCAGGGAGAGTCCACGGAGCATTGAGCAGCCACCGACCGACCATCGGCCGCCTTCCACATCGACTGACCGCGCTGACCTCGTTTTCCACGTTTGCCACGTGTCCGCGACGCGACCGCTCGCGGCGCAGCGAAGGAAGAATAGCCGCCATCCCGAGGCGTAATATGAGGACGAGCAGAACGGAGTCGAAAGGGAGGAGAATCATCCCGGGAGTGGAGAGCGGGCTAATGTAACCCGCAGGTCCTTGATGAGGAGGACCGCCTCGTGGGCATACCCTCAGGCAGGACCTCTTCCATGCCTTGCGGGTTGTTGCGATGGTTCCGCTAGTAACATAGAAAGTTGGATTTTTTGACTCGTAGGTTCATGTATTGTTCAGTAGTAGTGTGTGTTGCAAGTTGCAAATCTGTATGGTTTATTCGTGTCAGTGGAAGGTTCGTGAAGAGAGGTTGGAACCATAATATCTTTATTGTCCGAAATACTATGAGCAGAAGGAAAGACCACAGAGACGTGCGGTGAAGTGGCGCAGTGATGCAGAGCGCTCGGGAAGCTAACTGAGATCGCAGTACGAGCCATATGGTTCGATAGGGGCAACAGCGCCCAATGTAAGAAGAGCCGCATCACATAACCGAGCTGTAAAACCTCTCGGATTCTGCCACAAAACGGGCCACGGGCTTGGGCCACCGTTCACCGATGCCAGTGGACTCGATCCCGGAACACGACACGGCCGCTTCTCTACTGAACTAATGTATGAACCTATGAAGGGTGCACTAAACCAAGCTGTGCTACTGTTTTTACTACATGATACTGGTCAGAAGTATAAATATTCCGCTGGCTCTTCAGATGCCCGGCCAGAGATTCCATCCTACCGCTCACAAGACTCACAGCCGCCTCTGAGACTCGACTCTTTGACACCACGCCGTAAGTCATTTCACATTCTTTTCCTTAGCCTCTTCTGAATCCAGAATTTCAGCTGCACAGCAAGTCGTCACACCCACACTGATGCCGGTCTCCAGTCGAACGTTGAGTCCTACTGCGACCACGATTCAGCCGGCTCCGCTGAACTACTGGCCCGATCAACCACAACCGCAACCGGTGAAGAACATCATGGACAGCGACTTGTGAGAGGCTGTCGTCCGACGCCGCCACTCCTAGAGGTTCACGGAGGCCAAGCGACTCCACCAACGCCAATAGCTCAAGCTCCATTTCACTGTATGTTGTAGCAGAGTGCAGTGCCCCTACGGATCAGTTCTCTCTCAATGCCCCCTCCCCCTACCTCGATACCGGTGAAGTGTGTATAGGTCGCGCGTTCTGTAGCGATTCTCTGTGATGATTTAGCTTTTTTCTGTATTTTCAATGTAAAAAGTAGAATAAAGTCTTCTACTATATTCTGCCAGTTGGTCAGGAGTGCTTCCCATAAATCAGTGGCACAATTTTGTCCAAATAAAGTTTCGCCAATTGTTTAGAAGCAGACGTGATTGGAAGGAGCGTGTAGTGAATGCGACCTAATGCGAAGGCCGGAACGCGCCAGCCAATCATAGCCAACCGTGTCCTTCTGGATGGCACACCCATTCGATGCGATCTGATTGGTCTGCACATTCTCCTCCTACCACCTCACCATGTAGGCCACATCGGAAACAAGCACTATAAGAACAAATGAGGTGTGGAGAAGTTCAAGACGGACTTCGTCTAATCCTTGAAGATGCGCCACGAATCCTATTCCTTCTCGTGAGGTCGCACAGGCCTTTTATTTGCTTGCCTGGTCCACAGAATCTCTCAAAAGGGCGTGCAAAGTCAGAATTCTATTGATTTTATGGAACATTCCTCAGCTCTGAAACACCAACTAACGAGGTTAAGCAAGATGGAAGGCTCGGCCATAAAATATATCGTCGAAAAAATCAAAAAGTTGCACTTCTTCATCGTCCGAAAAGTCTGGTGGAAATGCTATATTCTGCCTAACTGAGCTAACTAGTAAGTGCGTCTGTAACTGAGTCCGTCCGCGAAAAATCAATTGTCGCTGGGCGGCGTTCACAACAATTATGCACACTTACCTACCAACAACATTGTCTTCTGTGTGCAGGACGGCTTCCTCAGAATATACATAAAATCGAAATTGAAAAGTCGATCAATATCGATCTATGGTGGCGATTTTTGCCTAATACTCGTCTTCAGACAAGGGATTAATGCTAGTATAGATAAATGTACGACTTCACATCACTTAAACAAACATAATAAAAAGATCAATATCGATTATCGATCTTATCAGTATTATCGATTTTTTACAAATATGGGCAATGTACGGGTCTCATAAAAACGACTAAGTGAGCATTTTCAATCCAAGCTTGAAAATTCTGCCCATAACGTATCATCCGACATGATATTAGTGCAGGTTTAATGGCTGTTGGATAGCTCTTGTACCAGTTTAAAAATTGTTTGACAAGATCACCTATCGATTATTGACTATGCCTCTGATTGGTTGCTTGATATCAGATTTCACGACTCTGATAACCACTGCATAGGTTTAATATCAGCTTAACAATCTATTGATAAAACCCAAGTCTTCAAGGGCCAAGCCAAGGCCAGCAGCCAAATAAAATAAAATGGCTTAAAAATAAAATCAAAAATTAAATTAAAATAAATATAATAAAAGTAAAATTTATTACCTCTTCAACTGCAGTGCTTGTTTGAGCAGATCACGAACCTGGAACAAAAGAATTGAATAATGTTTGGCTGTCGTGTAGCAAAGATAAAAGTTGGCGTTAGTCAATCCTGCCGTGGAGTGCGCCATGCATTCTACTTCTACCAGATATCGTGGAGGTAATTCGAATGCGTATTTGGTCTTCACAATGATTTGCCATTGCCAGTCGATGGACAAATCAGCTTTCGAGACGAGCCTGTTTCGAATTCACCGACCCGGGGAATCGGAGGCTTGGTTGGCCTGGGCGGGAAGTCCGAACAAGGAAAGTAGAGACTGGTGCACTCGGCAGCCGACGACTTCTCCGACTGCGCTACCTTTTCTTCGTCATCCCGGAGGACGGACTTTCTCTAAGGGTTTTAATGTTTTGAAAGAAGGCGCCGATTCTCACCACAGTCGGTGATTTGCCTTCAAGAACCGTGTCGGTGCGATGGCTTTCCAGAAGTACGCCGCTCGTTTTACCTGATGGCGTTAGACAGTGCACGATTCCCTGGAACGATATCAAAATGGATCAACGGATGGACAGAAAGTAAGCGTCAATCAAGGAGTCAGAAAGAGAAAGCAAATATCAGGAAGAGTTGAAGTCTGTACACAGAAGTGCTCTAAGATTTTGCAAATTGGTGGTTTCTGCCAAAAAATTTCAGGGAATTTTTCGATTTTTTTTGCACCCAACATCTGAAAGTTGTGTCTGTGTCAAGTATCTTTTATACGTAAGCATCTGCCCTGACAATAATACGTTATCTGTTTTAGAATGTAAAATTCCCACAGAAATAGGCATTCTTTGGATGTGTCCTAGTCGGGAGGGGTGATCGTAAAGTCATCCCATGCCACACAACCATATCCCATTAATTTAAACAAAAGCCCTCCCATAGTAGGCAGCATCTGAAGGTGTCGTGAAGACTCTAGTAGGGGACTGAAGGCAAATCACTAGGTGCCCCCTCCGATTAGGATAGATCGGTGCTCACTCTCAATTCTCACCTTGTTCAGCATGAGCGGAGTGTGAGCGAACGGTAGCTTTGTGCTGCCGATGTAAATCACAGACTCATCTGAAACTGAAACTGCAGCATAAAAATAAGTTGCTTAATAAGCATGAGAAGTAGCCGCCAAGTGTGATAATAAGTTACTCGAAACAGAAAGAACGGAAGCCGCATAAATAAAAAATTCAAACTGAACCCGCCTTCAATTTGGCTTCGATTCAGCAGATAGACGTAGATGCTGGTGTTGTCGTAGACGATGAACGTGTCGCGGTCGATGGTGAACGTCTCCCACAGAGCGGCTTTGTACTGGAATATCCTTCCTTGAGAATGTCACCATAAGCATCCGTGAGAAGAACGAAATAAACCATGGAGGCCAGGACGGTCCAGTGGTTTCCGAATCCTTCCTCAGTAGGTCTATAATGGAGCGAGAAGGGCAAACGACTGTCACCATCCATAGAGACTCACAATTCCACAAGCCTCCACTCCTACCATGGACCCCTGGGAATCCCCGGAGACCAGTTACACAGTGAGATGGACCACATCATCTTCAATCGCAAGTATTGCCTGACCGACGTCTCCGTTGTCCCCAAGTTCTACACGGGATCGGACCACCGCCTCCTTCGCACGAGGTTTCGCTTTTCGCGTCAAGGAGAGAAGGCCGCAAACTTAAAGAAGAGGAGTCCCAGAACGACCATCAACTGGGACCTCTACACCTCTATTGCCGGCCTTTGGGAAGATGCCGTCATGGACAACGTCGATGAGGAATACGACCGCTTCGTGCACCATCTCCGCGATAGCGCTGAGGGAGCCGAGAGCTTGAAGACCACGAAGAGACGTCTGTCTCTGGAAACTCTCGAGCTTTTACGCCAGCGTGGAGCAGCACGAGCGTCAGGCAACTACCAACTGACGTCCGAGCTTGCAAAGCTATGCAGAGCGGCGATAAAGGAAGATCTCAAGGAGAGATGGGCGGAAGTGTTGGCTGAAGCTGTATAGGCAGGGTTGAGCATCCGCAATACCCGCGGGAACTTCGCCAACTTCAAGACAAAGATGACCGCTCTCCGACGTCTTGACGGAACCGCCACCTCTTCCAGAAGGACCACGGAGAAGGTCATCCATGACTTCTACTCCGATCTCTTCGATAGCCACGTCCACCTGCCCCACGCCATCTTCCGCAGGATGGATACGTCGCCCCCCCCCCCCCTCCCCCCTCCCGCTGTGAACTCTCCCACTCTCCCGACATCCGACACGCCATCTCGTCGGTAATAAAACGTTCAGCAAGCACCCAGTACTGACAGGATCAGACCCGAACACCTTATGGAGGATCCATGATCTCTATTTCTTCTTATGATGGTCCGTAGTTGAGCAATGTAGCATTATCTAGTAGCTGATCAGTGTTGTTGTTGTTGTTGTTGTTGTTGTAAAGTTTCAACATAGCCATGCACCGCCCTTCTTTACAGTATAAATACCGATCAGTTTAGCAGCCAGTCAGCCCTTTTAGCTTGCTTGTTTTACATAGTAGATTTAGAGATATGAGTAAACGTTTAATTACCCAAGTTTGAGGTGGAGCAGTCGCACGTCTGAAAAGACCCGTGTGGCGCAGTCAAAGGGCAGTCTACCGCCAGTCGTCAAATGGTGCATCGTTCGATTGAGACGAATCAAGGACAAGGAATCGAAAGAAGTGAGGACTTCTGAATCTTCGCTTGGCATGCAGCTGTCCCCTCGACAATCACCAGCTTGCTTATCGTCTGCATGTTGTACGAGCACTTTGTATAGCTCCAGCACAGGACTTCTATCGTTATCACAATGACTACTACTCTGTCGACCCGTCAAGGACTTCTAACCAGGGGTTGCAATCGTCTCTCCACGCTGCTTCAAAACCAGATGTCGCTACAGCAGACAACGATCGTCAATCCGTGATTCCTATTTCTTAGGATTATTCATAGTTGAGCATTGTAACATTATTTAGTCGCTGATCAGCAACTAGGTAATGCTACATTGCTCTACTATGAATCATCCTATTAACAAAAAGAGATCACGGATCCTCTATACACTTTAAGAACCTTCCGGCCTTGGATTCCCTCTAAACAAGAACCAGCAACACACATGCTATGAGGGTTGAGATGTACTCACATGTATAGCAGATCCAACAGCTGGTAGCTTGTGCATTGAGTCATCTATCGGACTGAAATTAAATTTTTTAATATGCAAAAAAGGCAGAAGAAGTTGGAAGGTAAAGAGAAGTAAGGCAATTTCACGCTATGAATCCGTTATAATGTTAACCAAAAAGGAAACCACTGTATGATGACCCTAATCCCGAACGAGTTCCCTTATTCCCATGAGAGTTTCGCAGAGGGACCGCTGAAGTAGAAATCAAATGTCTTCGCCTAGAAATTTGACTCTAGTTTAGTAGGCTAAAAATTATCTACGCTAAAAAAGGACTGATAATAAACATGTGTTCTAAACAAATCAAAAAATCTCTAATTTACCCATCAAAAGCGGAGACTCCTCGTTTCACTTATACCTTTTTCACGTCAAATTCGGCACTCTTCTAAACAAGCCGGTACTATTGTACTTTTGGTACCCCACTTAATATTGTTCAAAATAGGTCTACAAGGGGTAATCTGCCATGGGAAGAACGAATATCATAGTCGTTTATTGCGGAAATGTCTTATAAGCCCGCTATATTAAGTTGGAATCGCCCAAGGCCTTGCGAAATAGCGCGCGCTGGTAAGAGAAACAGAGACTCCGCCCCCTACCATCACGCATTCGCGGCGGTCTCGAGTGGGGGGGGGGGGTTACCATAGTATGCCGTGGCGCGCAGGGCCACGGCATATCCCAGTAGGCCCACACCCCGGAGTCCCATCCCCTGTCTAATTATGTGCTCTCCTCCGCGTGAGCGAAAGAGAGCACACAACAGAGCTTTCAAGCCTTTTCGAGATTTCAAGGCTTATGCTCTGGCTAACCTCTGCTGCAGGCTAGAGACGGGGAAATAGTGCGCATCGGTAGGAGGCGCACACTCTGCGTCTCTTACCAGCGCGCGCTATTTCGCAAGGCCTTAGGCAATTAGAGCTTAATATAACGGGCTTATAAGGCATTTCCGCAAAAAACGACTATGATACTCGTTATTCCCATGGCAGACTACCCCTAGTGAACCTATTTTGAACAAGATTAAGTGGGGTACCAAAAGTACAATAGTACCAACAAGCCTAACACTTTTGAAACTGAACTGACCGTCTTCCCAATTAAAACGAGCTTCTTCCACATTAAACCAGAAACTCTCCAAAAAGGGGAGAATAATCTTTGTCCAAGCAAAGTTTAGTAGTTTTCTTAAATTTTTCTTTGAAGTTTTAATTCCCCTGCCCAATAACTGAACACATTGTTTGAAATTTTATAAAATTCGTATTTTCCGAAGAAAAACAATGAAGGGCTTGTTTCTAGAAGGCGAGATTGCGCCATGTGTAGTCGACGTTGTTGCGATTTTTAGTTGATTGATAGCAAAATTTCTGTTTGCATGGAGTTTCACACCTGTAAGCGACACAACAAAAACTATAGTGAAGAACACACATATCATCCATCTGATGCTTCATGTATGAGCAGCATTTACACTGTAAATCAAATGAACAGCGCGACGAGCTAGTTGAGTGCATGGCGCGATCTCTCCTTTTAACGCACTAGATAGAAAAGGATAGAGCAAGAAGTTACTCCATCCCTTTTGGGATGCGCCACGCATTCTACTTCTACGGGATGTCGTGGAGGCGATTTGAGTGCGTAGACACAATGGCTTGCGGTGGTCAGCCGATGAACAACTCAGCGCTTTCTTCTTCCCAAAAATGTTTGGTAGCAACCCACCGACCCCGGAGGGATGAGAAGCTCGGATTTCCTGAGCGGGAAATCCGAACCAGGAACCTGACATCGGGTCCATCACCTCCTCCGACTGTGCTCCATGCGCTCAACACACTGACTCATTGCTACCTTATCGTACATTAAAACAAACGTGTAACAGATCCGTAATGCTATGCCTTTCTATGCCATTATTCTTTTATTTCGTAACGTGTTGCATAGGTCCTGAGGCGATTTCCTTATCTGCAAGTAATTATGAATCTCGCGCCTTACCGTACCCCAGTGCCTATAAAAGGCGCGTCCTCAGTAGTTGTAGGTTCATTCTGTGCTTGTCCGGACCGCGACTGGAGGCTCTACGAATAAAGCTCTAGGAAGACGTAGATTAACCTTTCAAAAGCTCGTTTCGATTTAGAAGGCATCCACTTTGATCACAGGACCATCGTTTGTTTAGATAAGTGTCTAATTTGACGTGAAAATGATACAGATACTACAAGACGCTTTTCTTTCGGTTCTTCTTAGCTGTGGCACAGAGATTCTGCATTCTTCGTTCTTGTAAGAGTTCTCCTCGTAACTCCTGCAACACCTCACCTATAGACCCAAGTCTGCGCCCTGTCATCGAATATGGTCACTCGCAGGCCGTCCTGATCAGGGTGAACCTGACGTATCAGCGAAGTGTGACGATACTCGCTGACCACACACCATTCCTCCAGCGAGAAGAACACGAGATAGTGAGCCTAAACCACCTTCGGGAAGGGGACTTCAGAAGAAATCCGGATTCTGTCGCTCACCTCAGTGCTGAAAATCAGGAAATGATTAGACAACGCAGCGGCTAGAAGTCGAGAGTTCCTAGACGGCTCTGGGAACGTCACGGCAGGGTTCGAGTCGGCGTTGAGGATCTAAATTCGGTAGCTGATTGAATTGAGATGAGAAGATGATCCAGCGACACTCGCGAGCGGTCGCGGGGCGGCAGCCGGTAATCCGTACAGCCAATTAGGCATAGTTGCTAGTCGAGTTGTCGAAGTTCATATTTCTCGGGATAGCTTACTTCCTTTTTTAGAATGGGTCGAAATTCCCCTTATACTTCTTCGCTTAAAAAAGCTGCGAATAACCACGGAAAGGCCCGATGAAGTCCTTCCTAGCAAAAAGTTAAGAGTGGAAGACGCGGGAATTCTAAACGCCCATTCAAATTCATTTCTTTTAATCTTCTTTGTCACAAAAAGTCCAGCTAGCGGAATATTTATATACATCTTCAAATACATAGCTTAGAAACTAACACGAAAACGAACTCCAATAGCAACAGCATAGCAAAAAATAACGCAAAAATAAACAAAAATGTTGATTTAATGACCTATTTCTCAATCACTGAACATTGGTGCTCATTACAAAAACATTAGCAATATCGACGATATATTTTCTTCGGCGTGACAAAGGTTGATATGTCCTTATTGCGAGGTTTCGGCAATGTCGCCTACTTATAGCCTCAAACTTGGGTAATTAAACGGATTAATTGCTCAAGCTTAAGGCTTAGTTCAATTACCCAAATTTGAAGCTCTGAAGAGGGAGACAACTCCGAAGCATAAGCCGCAGTAAGGACTTAAATAAATCCTAGTCACGCTGAAGAAAATATTCGTCACAGATGCCAAGATTAACAAAATCAACACTCTTATTCCATAGAAGTAATTTCGTTTTCATTTCTCATAACTTTGGAGACAAAATCACAAAACAGCTAATATAATAAAAGAATTATAATATGATAAATAGGAATATAATAAAAATAACAAATAAATAATAACTTTAAAAATAATAACAAATAGCATAGAAAATAATAAAAAACAGAATAGCTAGCAGGAATATTTGTAGAAGAGCAAAATCCTACTCGATGAAGTCGAGCTCTGCCTTCCATCATCACACAAATGTACTCGTCGTTCAGCTTCATGTCGATCACCGATGACAAGTATTCGCCTTCAGCGACTGGGTCGTTGGTTCCTGAATACGAACGGTGACTAGTTGGAAATCTCTTCAACGGTGAATCAAGAGAACAACAGAAGACACGCTGATTTTTCGTGAATTCGTGAGCAACAGATCAGAAGCTTCTTGAGAGCAACTTTCTCTCGAGGAATGAGGAGCTATCTAGTGGGCTACTCTGGCACTCTAAAGAGACTAAAGTGACCGATCAGCCTACAGAGACCAGCTAACGGTCATAGAGCCGTTGAGGATGAACATGAGCAATGAGAAAAAATTCCCTCCACATCTCTTGGGGATCCTTGAGAATTTCATGGGTAAACAGGATACTCGACAGACTCTAGAGGTTGGTTAGAGCTTTTTATTTTCCGAGAAGATGGACACAAGGCTTCCAACTGATCTTTGGGCTATTTGGCTCTCACCATCCCTTGGAATCCTTTGAAAAAATAGGAAGCTTTACATCATATTCTTCCAATTGAATTGAACTCATGGAAGAAGGATGGATAAACTGCAGCTCAATTCAGTTGGAGACTGTTTTTTTTTTCAGCATTTCCCAGTATGCTACGCTAGGCCTATAGTTCCGTTCTTGTTGGTTTTACTACCCAAACTTGAGCAGCTAATGCGGGACGCCTTGAGAGGCGATCTCAAAACAAAACACAACAGTTCATTGATTGCCAGTTATTTCACTAATTCCTCTCCTTTCTTATAGATAAGTGCAAAAGATAAGATTAGTAGTTTGAGGTTCCTTTATAGGTCCGTGAAAAATAAAGAATAAACGAGCCTTTTGAATTCTTTCACTGTAATTAATTTTCCTTTAATTAATTTTCATTTCTCTATTTTTCTTTTTTCCTCTTTTCTGTCTTTTCGAGAGAGTGATGCTCGAAGTGACACGACTCATACAATTGCGAGAAGGCCTATGAAATTCGCCGACGTTAGAAGATCATGGGCCAAGTCGTCTTTGGCCGGGCACGTGGTGTGCGACGCAGACACTCGCCGGATGAGAGCCGTCACCGACTGGGTTCCGCGGAATGTAAGGAGAGCACCAGGATGTCCACCAAACCGTTTTTCGGACCTCTTCGTGAAAGCCCTGAACGAACGATATGGCGCTTTTCGTGCCCCTCGAGCAGGGAGGACACATTGGAGCACTCTGGCACGCGACGAGGACGAATGGATACGCTGCTGGTGTCCGCTCGAGCAAGTCGATGATTAACGGGACGTCAGGTGATACATGTGATATTTATTTTTCTTTGTGGGAGAGAAAGTAGACAAGATCACCTCCTATTTCAGAACCTTGAACCCACTCGCGACACAAAGAATGAACCTCCTGACCTGCTTGATGAACGTCGTAGATCCACACGCGGTTGTTCGTCGCTGCAGCTACATGATACGGACCGACGGCGATCAGAGATGGTTCGATGGCGATGTTGATGACAACCCCTCGTTGCTGGATTCGAGGAAAGTAGAACTTCTGATTTCTGATCACACTAGTGAAAGAGCTCCTCACTCTCTAGGAGTGAGGCAATCCTAGTCTATTCAGGATGCTGGAATCTAAAGAAACTCACGCTCAGCTTATCACCGTCTCCCAGATAGGTGATCTGATTCAACGACGACAGTATGGCCATCGTATCTCCGTAGGCAGCGCCCATAGAAGGCATTTTGGTGAGGTACGTGCACACACCTCCGCCCCTCGACGCCACTGCCACCAGCTGGCCGTCAGGCGAGCACTCCACTTGGGATAGATCTGAAGCAATTGTAGGAATACCTTCAAAGTTTGTTACAGAACTCAATCGCAAAAAGATCAGTCAGGCATTGTAATACTTTTGAAGGAGTAAGGTTAGCTGTAAAATTGGTAGCTACATGCGCATGTAAGCGATTTCGGCATTTCATGGTTAATGTCGAGAATGTGGGCAGCATTGAGGAGTGGAGCATCAATCGGCGCAGCAACAAAATACCCGTCAGACAAGCATGACATCAGTCATTTACAACCTCTTTAAAAGGCGCGCCTGTCGCTAAACGCGATTTTTTGTATTCTTCATCAAAACATATGCGAGTTCAGCTTATTTAGCGATCGCTGAGAGGTCTGCGAACGCCGTTGACCCTCTGATCGCACGCGATCGTCATTTGAACTACTCATCGAATATTGGCGCGTCAATTCTAGAATGTTCCTTAAGTGCATGAAAGGAAAAAAAGCTGAGAGCGCGGAAAGCGTCATTTGACAGCTCCTTCCTTCTCCGTCAGTCTCTTTCCGTCCACCTTCTCCAGTAAACTTCTACCCCTCTTGCGATCTGACCAGGGACGGGCATAAGAAACGAGAAGAAGAAACGCGCTAAGTATCAAACCTCGCAATTTCACAGCGGCCCATTTCTCCTGATATCTCACGCAACAGCTACCCTTTTATCTTTTATTTACCTTTCCACCTAACAATTCACTCGATAGGCTAATCTCCTACTTAATGTGATTCTACGATTTAAATTCTTCCTTATTTCTCTTCATAATAGTTCCGATTTCCTGCTTAAGATAGTTTTTTGTGATTCAAAAATTTTACACTAATTTTTGCAGATTTCAGGCACCGTTATTTGGTTCGCGTTCGGAGGATAACCGTGAGTTTACTCCTTTATGAGTCCTAATTTTTTACTCCATTTTTTGTTCATCCCTTTTCAGATGTAGTATCTCCCCGCTTCGCCGATGAGTCACCGGGGAGATGAAACATCAAAGGGAAGCTGTGGCGAAACGTACCTGTTTAAAAATTTATTGCGCACAAATTAGTTGCGTTGCACTATTTTGACAATAGGTTGGATTCAGTGCGATTTAGCCTCGTGGCCCACAACTCCTGAGCTTATCGATGGCAGCCTGGTTATGACTGAGATTTTGCAAGTCTGTGAAGTGCGAAATTGTTCTCTTCTCAACTCACTCTTGTATTTGCTTTATTATGCTTTTTACGAATTATATTATGAAGTATGTGCCTTATTTCGTGTCTTAATTTATTCCTTGTTTCTCTACGATATGCCTCATTGTACACTTTGCTATTCAATGAAGTGTCGTAGTCTACTATTAGTTAGTTCGTGCAGTGGTCTACTATTCGCTAGCTTTTGTTTGGTTCAACTACTCGAGTTTGAGGTTCTTGTTCTTGTTGCCAAAAAACGATTGGTCGTTCGAACCGTCGGATTTAAGACCGCGTGGCAAGGAGCATTTTCAACACCCATTCGATGCTGCCTGATTTGGCGGCGCGTTCCCACCTTTCGATGCTGCTCATAGTGACAAAATCACGTTTCACTTCATCAGACGACGAAACAGTGGTTGGTCAGGCACCTGCTGCTGTTCGAAATTCAATAATAATTTACACTTCACCACGAGGGTTTAGTGTTAACAGAGCAAAGTTGATCTCAAATTTTTCACCCTGTTAATTTCGCATCAAAAATTCACATATGTTTAATAAAATCGCACCTTAGAAAAAATATTAAACACTAAAATTCTATTAATCTCTGAGCAAGAGTTCATTTTTAAGCTAAAATACCACCAACCTTTTTCGGTGTCCACCTCCATGATGACAAAGATGTCATTCAGCTCCCTCATCTCTCGCACTTTGATTCTAAATCCTTTCACTATTTCTACTACAAGTGAGCAACGAGACAGGAAAACGCACTGGTGATCGCCGACGGTGAGGATTTTGCCGAACGGCTGATTAGCCGCCACAGCCGCAAGATATGTCTTGTACTCGGCGACGCTGAAGATCTCCTGAAGAACAACATTCGCGGCGAAAACTTCGATAACATTCCAAGTAAGAAGCAATTTAGGGATTCTTACCTGACCCATTTCCGACGGATGAGCGGAAATGCAAACGATAAAGCCCTTCTCGAAGCCGACTATCATGTAGCCGTCGTTATACCTGGAAGTAAGCAGACTTCTTAGAAGAAAATAAAATTCAGATGTGTAAATTTTAATTTTGTTAAATGTTATATTGCAATATGTGCAGCATGTTCACCTTTCATTTCAACCTTTTATCAATACCAATACTAATAACACATATACTAATGTTACTATAGATAAACAACCCGTTATTTTTAAACATAGATATCTTCAGAGTAAACATAAGCCTAAAGTTAATACGGATGTGAATCTTCCTGTTATTTATGCGTTGCCTAAACTACATAAAAATTCTATTAAGTTTAGATTTATTACTGGAGCCAGAAACTGTAGCATGAAATCTATTGCCATAGAGCTTTGTTGCATTTTTCATTTTTAAAACCTCTTCATCAACTATGTTAAAAGTATAACAAAAAAAATTGTAGAACTATTAAAACATATATTGGCCTATAAATAATACTAATATTACAGAGGAAATTAATAACGTACGCAATAGCAATATAAAGTTATACTCCGCAGACTTTACACACATGCCCACTAACATATCGCATAAGGCCATTATATCCAAAATGAAGGATTTCATCACTTTATGTTTTAAAAACACAGGTAAAATATTGGTTGCAGGTAATGGTGTAAAAGTTTTTTATACGCATATTCCCGTAGATAATTACAGATGTTACGTTGCTAACGATCTCTTATATTTAATTGATTATTTACTAAGAAATAATTATTGTATGTTTGCAGGAACAATATACAAAGAAAACTCAGGAGTTCCACAAAAAGGTAATTTTAGACCGCTTTTGTCAAATCTTACCATGTCTATGTTCCAATTCGAATACTCGAAGAATACAAGAAACTATGTAACCAATTATTCATACCTTTTAGATATATGGATAACCTTCTTATAATACATAACTTTAATGAGGACTATATCAATTATGTCCTCACATTAATTTATAGAAATATACTGTTACTGAAAAAACCCATATTAATGAATACGAATGCAATTATCTTGACGTGACCCTGAAAGTAATACGACGTAAAATAGAGACAAACCTCTACAACAAAAAGACTCTTTTAAATTTAGAGTCAACAGATATCCACATATAGATTCAGAAATATCTATCAAGGTTAAAGAAAACACTATTTACACGGAGATTCTAAGAATAGCCAACGCATGTTCGACCTTAATATACTTTTGTTATAAAATTAAAGAAATGTAAAAAAATCGTTCTCAATAGTTACAACAAAGAATCTGTCATTTCAAATGTACTTAAATGTTTATATAATAATAAACATATACTTATAAACATATAACAACACAAGTATAACATGATGGACAAACATAAATATATGAGTAATTTTGTCAAGACTATTTTTGGTTGTCCTTAACTAGTTGGCCTTCGTATCCTCTTCAAGCTACCTTTTAGCTATCTTTTAAATATATATCCCAGGAACTTTATTTGGTTGCTTATTATTATTTCTGTAGGAGTGGTGGACCCATTCTTTATCTTAGGCAAAAAACCGGTCTATTTCCACTGCCTTGAGATACTCTTCGCTGAGTATCAAACCTCACACTGCCATTGCTGCCCATTTCTTAGGATATCGCATGGAATATCTAACCTACCCTTTCACCTCCTTTTCCTCTCCTTTTCGACCACTCCTTTCTTGATAGGCTTCCTTCCCTTTGTTTTGATTTTCACACGTCTGCATTCATTTTTACTAATCTCCTGCTTATGACGTTCTTCTGCTAAGGATAGTATGTTATTGGGTCAGTCAGATTCAATGTCAATTTTTACAGTTTTCAGGTACCTTGTGCGTGTTGGACAATTCGTGAGTTAATTACTTTATGTTTCTTTTTTGTAATTTATACTTTAATTGATATTTTTAATATTCCTTTTCATATGTACCATCTCCCCGTTCCACTGACGAGCCACCGGGGAGATGCCACACCAAAGGATTTGTATGGTTTGTGGCAAAACGAACCTGATTTAAACTTTTTTAATTTCTTTTAATATTCCTTTGTAAACTTGGATGAATAGACCTGGAAATAGAATATCACCTAGAAAAAGCGTGCTATTCGTGAATGAGATCTACATGGGGAGGTGGGCCCACTACACCAATCGGGCTGCATGGTGTCCACATGCAATCCAAAAAGGGTTTGATTTGTTGTAATTGGCTGGCGAGCCCCTGCCACGTATAGGTCAAGTTAACAATTGGTGCGAGCAATGCCAAAAATGTACGTTATACCACACTGGTGTGACCAAAGAATGAAGGAACGGCTTAATGTCTCGGCCACAAAAAATCTGACAGACTAGCTAAGTGGACAAATCTGGAAAGGTTTTGTAGGAGAAAAGACTTTTAGAAAATGAAGCCTAAAACGTCTACGCCGGTCGCATCAAACTTTGCGTGGGAGGCGAATGCGTTGTTCATTCTATAAAGGTTTGAAGAATTCGAATTGAAGAATACGAATCATTCCGGCCAATCTATAGCGGCAATCCTACCCACCAGACATGTGCGACGATGGCGCCGTACTTCTCCTGGAACTGCAGATTCATCGAGTGATCAGCGTCAGCTTCTGCAACAGCACCAATCGCAGCGGCAGCTGTTGCTGTCTTCTCCCCCGGTTTTTCCGTCAGTGTGGACAAGAACAGGGTCTTCCTCGCAAGTACGCAGCTTACCTGGAACACAAAGGCTTTTGAAACGTTCGTACTAAGAATTCACACGAAAAGCGCAGGCCAAGCCGTGGAACCTACAATGATGTCCACGTTACCGCCAGGCCTCTTCACCTCCCCGATTTTCAGGTCGTTCGGCTCGCCGGAAAGACTTAAGGTCTTCAGTGTCTCGCCGTCCGATGAAGATACTGAAAACATACATACATTCCACGTAATCGCCACCGACAACAGTTCAAACATCTAGAATGCACCATGGCGTTCGCTTCTGCATGGTATCGTGGTGCGTTTCACTTCACTTTCTTCACTTCACTTCACTAAACTGTTCCTCATAACGATTGCTACGCTCGTTAAATTTGAGGGCATAGTCGACTACTCTAATGTGTTAGCAGAGCTCCTCAGCCCCGACAAAAACCTTGTGCCAAATACTTGGGATGCGCTATGCATTCAGTTTTACCCGACATTGTAGTCGGCTTGAATGCGTACCTAATAGAGCTAGCAAGTATTCGGCTTTCGTACCACCCCAAGATCGTCATAATAGATATTGCTTTAACAACCTTAAGACAAAGAACAAAAATTAGGAAAAGGTTTCAATTCATTTTTCTACCGTGGAGCTCGTTGGTCGCAAATGTTGCCATACCTCACTTGAGCTGCCCAACACTAACGGTTTTCAAAGGAAAATTAAGAAAGTTGAATTATTTTTCACACTTCACATCCCTGACCTTGGCTAAAGTGTGGAGCAATTTATGATTTTTCTCGAATTTACAATCGTACTCATCACGTGTTCCTTTCCACTCATTAGTATCACCAGCCTTTTTTCATTATATACATACATATCTTTGTCAATATTATTAGTTTCTTAGCTGCCTTTCCATCAGTTGTTCAGGGTTCCCTGGTTCCTCTTCCTAATCCTCAGTTGCTCTCCTGTCATTTCCTTACTCTATAAAAGTTCTAGCCTTCTAATACTTCATGTTTCTCTACCACTTCACTACCCTGTTTGTTGGATTGGACAGACTGGGTAGCGAATGCCATCGATTGGTCCGCAAATTCAAATTCCCGCGGGCTTCCGGCATCCCAGTGAGGCACTGCTGAGGTCCGGGCTGTCTGAGCACGCTATCGATCAGCGTGGGCTCGCCAGGCTCAGTTCTTACTTCGTCGTCGTGTCAAGCGGATGCACGAGTGGGGAGGGGGGGGGGGGGCGGTTTCAGAGCACCGACCTAAGCTGTGTATGTATGTATGTATGTATGTATGTATGCATGTATCTGTATGTATGTATGTATGTATGTATGTATGTATGTATGTATGTATGTATGTATGTATGTATGTATGTATGTATGTATGTATGTATGTATGTGTTTATGTATAATGTATACATGTATTCAGGTGTGTATTAATCTATGTCTACGATGTCTACTGTATGGACTGCTCGGTACGAATGTGGTGATAGAGTACAGTAGGTTGCGTACTAAGGAATGCCTTCAACCTCCCATGGAACTTCGGGAGACCTATGGCCTGTGAAAGAGCTTGAAAAACCTGAGGCCTCTATCTGCCGGAGAGGAGGCGTGGCCTATTTACATCGTGGGGTCCCTACCTTCTGAGTTTCCGGGTTTGGGGTTCCCATGGTTGCCTCGTACCCCATCTCTCTACCTATTGAAGACGTGTTATATACACACTCGTTGCTGAACTTACCAGTAATCGTATTGTCATCACTGCAGCAAAGAATCTCATCCTGTCTTGTCATCGCCACACCCGTTACTCTTCGCTGGTGTTTACCGAGTACCGGAATTTTCCTGTTAAGAAAAATAATTCAAATTATATCTTAGGCATCAATAGGGTTGCACGAGTCACCTGGACATCTTCTGATTGTAGATGAATAGATTGCCGTTACTGTTACCAATGGCTAACAGTGGAGAGACCGACGACCAGGCAAGGCACAGCGGAAGTTCTCTGGAAACGAGAGGTTGTTTCGATGGAGATTCTTTGAACGGAATTCATCGGAGACAACATTCGGGGTTAAAAGCCCTTCTATACTGATGACACAAAAAAGCTATACTCATGTCTGAATACTGTGCTTCAGATCCTTCCACAAAACTAATCTTTCCTATAGGGTTTGATCTGGTGTAGAATCTGAGTTTTTTGCGGAAATGCTGGTGGACTAGAAATCGTGACAAATCCCCATCTACGTCCCGCTCCAGAATTCCAGTAGCCAGACGACTTCAGAGGCCCTATACCGCCTGCTGAAACAGCTTGACCCATATATGGGCATACATAAGGCTGAGGTACATTCAAAGTTCCTATATTGTAGGGGCCAATATGTTTATTATTTATAAGAAAAACCATTAAATAATCAAGTAAACATTCTAGGCCTATAAAGGCTAATTATTCACGTACTTCGCTCCCATCGCGGTGTCCAGCTGCTCGGCGTTCTTCGTGTTGATGTTCCACAGAATCGCCAGCGACGAGGTGTCGGTGAGGATGCCCAGCACGTCGCCCTCCTTGTCCCATGCCATTCCGATCACATTTCTTAACCAGTTTTCAGGAGCATGGCATTACCCTACAGTACGTGCAATGGAAACAGAGCGTTCTCTTACCCAGTAACATCTAGCACATCGACAATGGCCCCTTTCCTGTCGTAGAGCACTACGGTCTTGTTTGCGCTGAAATTTATGGTTATCAATATTGGCAAGACCTTTATAAAATTTTATTTTCAGAAAAAATAACAAATTTAAATTTGTTTTGAAGCACAGCAAGGAAGCAAACATATAGCGCATTAAAAGATCAGACCGCGCCGTGCACACAAAAAGCTCACCGCGACTTTTGTTTGATTTATAAATTAACTGCCACTTACATGAACCAACAAAATTAGAGGATCTATCCTAGTCCGGAGGGGGGGGGGGGCAGATAACTAAAGAGTATGTGAAAAATCGACTTGGGACTTACCGAGCGACCCCTACAGAGCACGATACAACCTAAACCAGAAAAATTCACGAGCAAACAAAAAACGAAAAAAAATGACTTCGCCACGGTTGTAGGCGGGTGAAGTTATGTGCCCTCCTCACCATGTTAGATCCTGGTTATAACATGTCAGGCGGCGGTCAGCACGCGGCACGACTCCATTGCGTCGCTCTTTGCCCGCGGTGCGGTTGTCAAACCGCGGCGATTTTATTTTTTTATTTATCCGTTCGTTTTTTTTCCTTTGTTTTAGGTTCTATCGTGCTCCGTAGTAGTCGCTCGGTAAGTCCCAAGTCGATTTTTTACATACTTTTTAGTTATGTGCCCCCCGGACTAGGATAGATCCAAATTAGAATATGTGTGTTCTTCACAGCTGTTTTTGTTGCATCGTTAACAGATGTCAAACTCCATGTGAACAGAACTTCTGCTATCAATCGAAGAAAAATCGCGACATCTTGGAAGAGGGTATGGCGCAATCTCTTTTTGACACCAAAAAATGGCCACCTTCCTGCTTTCTAAAACAAGCCTTAAATCATTATTTTCCTCGAAAAATATTCCATGAAATTTCAAGCAATGTGTTCACCTCTTGGGTTGATGGATTAAAACTTTTTAAAAAAAAATTAAACTAGCATTTCCCTGAACAAAACATTATTCTAATCTTTTTGTAGGCTGGAGGTCAACCTGCCTAAAGGTCATTTCGATTTGGAAGAGTTCGCTTTGACTTCAAAAGTCTTACACTGGCTCAGAAGAGTGTCTAATTTGACGTGAAAGTGGTATGTATCCTCGTTGAATTAATTAGGTTGATCGAGAAGTCTTACGACAATAGCACAACAATATTCAAATTTGTCCCTATTCGCTGAAACAAAAACTCAGTCCACGATATATTCCCCATCCAAGTCTAAGATCCTGCCCCATCTTTCAGGCAGCCTTTCAATTCCTTTCCGCCAGAATTCCGAGGGCTGTGAGGAAAAGAATTCCGAAACCTCCATTTCCAGTTGACGTCGATCATCGAACTCTTTACCCCGAAGATGCTGCTTCAGAGCTCTGAGCAGGAGGTAGTCAGAAGGAGCGAGGTATGGAGAGTACGGTGGATGGGGCAGAACTTCCCAGCCTAACTCCTGGATTTTCTCGCAACTCACTTCTGCGACAGGAAGACGTGCGTTGTCGTGCAGCAGGTAGACATTTTCCCGTTCAGGACGTTTTTGACGCATGGCGTCGTCCAAGCTCTGGAGCTGGGTAGCGTAAGCAGATGGTGTGACCGTGGTCTCACTATCCGGCAACTCCCAGTAAAGCATGCCTTCTGAGTCCAACAGAAGGGCGTCCCTGTACCCAAAATGGGTTTTACATTAGACTTGAACGCGCTTACGTAGACCTCAGGGAGGTTAAATTTTAATGTCCTGAAGGGGTTGTAAATACGGTAGCTGGCCTTTATAACCAAAAATCTACAGTTAAAAGGATAAAGGACAGCGCTATTCAATCCCTTTTGGGATGCGCCACGCTTTCCACTTCTACGTGATATCGTGGAGGCGATATGAATGCGTATTTAAGAAACGGAAAGAAATAATTAAAATAATTGCGTGAGAGCAAGAGGGGAGAGCGAACAAGATCAGAAAAGAAACGGCAGGCAAAATCATACATATGAAATGAGCAGTGGAAAGGTTCGTTTCGCCACACTCTTCAGAGAAACGTTTGTTTTATGCTCCTCCCGTGGCTCTTCACTAACAAGAGGAGCATGTAATTCTTAAAATATTATTTCAACTCATATGTAAGGTCTCTTATCCCTTTTTCAACTAGAAAAGCAAAAGAAGTCGGGCAAAATATACTATGAGAAATTATTTTCAAAAAACTGGAAGAAATCAACAGAAACAAACCTGGCCAAGGCAAGGGTACTTCCATTCGGTCGCCATGCAATACATGTCTTCCCTGGACCGACGATCTCGTCGGTGATTCGAAATAGCAACTGAAACGATGCCGGCGAATAGATAGGTAAAAATGGAGTTTACGCAGAAATTAGATCATTTGTGAAGAAGACATAGGAACTCATGCCACACTTCGAATCGGTCTGACATCCTACACACTATTCTCGTTATGACACCTGAGAAGGCATCAGAAAATGCTGATGAACATTTTCCTTTAGGTTGTACGTTTTATTCCATTTTTATTTGTTTATTTGCACAAAATAGTGCCCATGCAGTTGTCCTTCTAATATGGACACAGCAAATTAGACAATTGACACGACGCACAAAAAGGAAACACTGAAGAACATCTACGAATAGGGACAAGTACATCCATCATAACTGATTTTCGGTGAGATGAGAAACTCCTGGAGAAAAAGAGAATCAAAACAGACAAACGAACAGAGCTTTGGACCTTCATTTATGGGCTCCGATTCTCCCCTTCAGAATTCCTAGACAGCCACATCGACGAAGAGAGGACTACTCGTCTATGAATCTCGTGTGGAATCTATCCAGCTATTCGGATTAAAGGATAAGGGTTAAAGGACGGTGCTACTCAATCCCTTTTGGGATACGCCACGAGTTCTACTTCTACGGGATGTCGTGGAGGCCACTTGAATTCGTATTTGGCCATACAATGACTTGTCGTAGCCAGCCGATGAGCAATTCAGCGCTTCAACCTCCCAGACAAGTCCGGAACCAACTCACCGACCCCGAGGGAATGGAAGGTTTGGTTGGCCGAGGTGGAAATTCGAACCAGCAAAGTGCAAAGTCCTACATGTGCCCGGATTAAAGTATTTAGCATTTAAATGCAGCGGTTTGTTTCTAGCAGAGTGACGAGTTCTGAAAAGCACTTAGGTCTGCTTTCTGCTCCACGTGAGAACTTCCAGTCAGTTTAGCCTGGAGGTTCAGAGATCAATAAATGCAAGTAAATCAGTGGGAAGCAAAGAAAACCCATAGGTTATAGAGATTACCTTCATGCTGAACGCCTAGACGGCCGCGTTCATCGTCGCGCTGAGGCACCAACCACGAGACAACCGCACACAGGTTCGGTAGTCATGGCAACCCCTGCCATCCAGCGTTCGCGAGCGTTTCCGACAATAACGGCTCGGCAGCCAGATCGAGTTCAGCTGTCACAGGGCTTTAGCAGTTGCTCTGCTGGTTCTTAAAGCAGTGATACTGGCTGGTGCTGCTGCTTATGCGCTCAGTTCAATCCGTAGCTGCGTGGTTGAAATTCTAACACAGTGCGTATCAAATCCCCCAAAACCTGTAAAAAAATTTTCGCCGTATGGGGCCGCTTCTACTGAACTCGTCGTGGTCGAATACTACACCTGAAAACGAATCTGAAGCCTCTCTCGAATACGAAACTTTTTAAGAAGAAATCGTTGGTTTCACGCTGCGTCAAAATGTCTGGCCGTCTCAAAATTGCGTTCCCAATATTAATCCTTATAAAAACGGACGAGGAACAGAACGGAACGTGAAATTATAGCAACCTTAACTAACCGATTTACAAACAATTCCATGATCAGATCCCAAAACGACATCCTCTAGCACGGACACTGGCCTTCAGACGACGTGGAAGACATAAAGCGTGGCACGCACGCATTCCGTTGACATTTCTTCCCACGCCTCCAAAGGGCTTTCTCACAGCATCGGTGAGCAACATCTCCAAAATGTTTACTGTCGAAGTAGCCCTGAACCGCCAAAACCATCGTGTGCTTGTCCAGCTGAAGCCAGTGGAGCGGGAAGGATTCGTGAACGCTGCTGACATTCGGAATCTGTCATGGTTTGTGCCACTGACACACCTTTGCGGCGAAGTCGCCGTTGTTCTTCATCAAAAAGGGAGAGAAAATGGACTCCAAAATCCACTTTGCAGATGCTCTGGAAAAGACTTTGGTCCTCTGGAGATCGACAAGCCGTTCATCTTACAGCAGGATTCGTCACCTGCTCATAAACGGAAGATCGTGCGGGAGTGGTGCCGCAACAAGCTTCCCGACTTTATCAGCCCAGAAGAATAGCCTTCGTATAGTGATGCGATGTTTTCTAGAGCAGGCCTCGGTCTCCGAGTAAAATCAAATAGAGAAGTCCGTAGGGTTGAGGTAGGAATCATACGAAGGCTATTCTTCTGGGCTGATAAAGTCAGGAAGCTTGTGGCGGCACCATTCCTGCACGACCTTCCATTTATGAGCGGGTGACGAATTCTGTAAGATGAACGGCTTGTCGATCTCCAGAGGACCAAAGTCTTTTCCAGAGCATCTGCCAAGTGGATTTTGGAGTCCATTTTCTTTCCCTTTTTGAAGAAGAACAACGGCGACTTCGCCGCAAAGGTGTGTCAGTGGCCCAAACCATGACAGATTCCGAATGTCAGCAGCGTTCACGAATCCTTCCCGCTCCACTGTCTTCGGCTACTGTTTTGACAAGCACACGGTGGTTTTGGCGGTTCAGCGCTGCTTTGACAGCAAACATTTTGGAGATGTTGCTCGTCGATGCTCCGTGGATGTGCACTGTGATGATGGGAAAATTAGAGGATGAAAAGGCGCCATTTTGTACCGGGTCGATTTTGCAACTGGATATTTAGCATTTCAGATCTGGGTGAACATACCTGGCGCGCAAAACCAGCACAGTACATGCCTAACGCGTAGGTCAAGAAAAATGGCAAGTAAGACATATGGGGAACCTAGTTTAAGTACACCCTGTATAGGGCCACCACAGTGACACTTCCATTTTATTGCAATTATAAGTCAACAATCACAAATTAATCATTAACAAGTCCACCGCATTGCTGCTCCACGATAGCGCTCAGGCCGATATGGCAAGAGCGACACGTGAAAAATCGGGCCGGCCTGGGACACGGTTAGTCCAAGAGTAGGTAGAGAGAAACTCGTTGCGGTAGTGTTTCTCGAACAGCGTCTCCAGCAACTGACTGCCGTCAATGTGACCGGTGCGTCCTTGATGGAGCAATTCGTGTTACAATGTTCCTCGCGAATCCCAAAAGCAGCAAAGAAGACATTTCTTGTCGTGAAGGCTCATCTTGGCTTGTGCTGGCGGGTCGTTTCCCCGAAGAAGCCACACGGCACGATGTGTATTAGAACCATACAGACCCCCACTTCCACCTCCAGCAACCAGATCTTCCAGAAACTCCTTTCGGTGCGGGAGCAGGAGAGACTGACAAATGTATATATTGGATCCGACGAAAAATCTCCGGATAATTGTATGATACGGATAAGAGTGATTTTGCGAACCTCGGATTTTTGGATAATTCGGATCGGGATATCGAAAAATGATTAATTGGATACAATGGATCCGATTGAAAACCTTAACTGCAGTTTGGCAGGTATCGGATATTTGGGTGATTCAGACGGGGTATCCGAAAATGATTCATCCGGATCCACTGTAGTCAGACTTTTCTGTTGCCGAGAGACCGAAGGCGACTGAGGATTGTAGGATGGGTGCATCCGAGTCTCGCCGAAAGACTCCGTGTGCTAACCTCTGAATCCTCCTTGACATCGTTGAAAACGGTCCGCCGTGTGGAGCCGTCGTGCACAGTCTTGTCTTCGAAGTCCGTGTCTCCTCGTTTGAACCGGCTCTTGCCAGGGCTGATCGAAGTAGTGTCGCCTCCCAATTAGATGTTGTTTCGGGCGATTGCCGTCGCTCTTGCACCTTGACTTCGCTCAGACGATGGCTTGAAGGTGCTCTAATGAAATTGGCAGCGTGACATAAGTAGTTGAAGGAAACGCGACTGTATCTAGTACATATCACGAGGGAGTTTCAAGCATGATCTACAAGTATTGACAACGTTAATAATACTTCTGCGCCCCGTGGTTGGTTGGTGGAACTTTTATTACTGGCCTGATGTTTCGACCCTCTCGGCAACTTCAGAGGCGATTCGCTACACTCACAATCAGACGGTGGAGTATCGTGCCTCTGATGGCGACGAGACGGTCGAAACATCAGATCAGTAATAGAAGTTCCATCTAACAACAGGCACAAAAGGTTATGAACGTAGCGAACACCCACGTTTCAAGATGAAAGGACCTGGACTCTATTGATCTACAAGTGCCACGTGCTATATAGTACCGATCAATAAGGGAGAGTTGAGAATTCAAAAATCTCCGCCAATATTTCCTTAAAACCTTAATATAAAGGTATAGCATTCCCTGGTGCAAAGCCCAACACGTCCTGGGCTACTTTGTCACATGACAGGAACGAACGGTTGGACGGAGCCTGTCCCCTGCAGGAAAGAGAGCCACAGCTCAGACACCATTTCTTCTCCATGGAAGCTTACCCGAACCGTTCTACCCGTATTTTTGCTCAGAAAGCCTACTAGAACGATCAAACGATCGAAAGGAAGAAAAAGCGGACCGAAGCAGGCATAATACCTTTAAATCACCCAAAACATTAAATTCGATCTCTCATAAGTTGCCAGCTAATGATCCAAATTCCAGGCGTAATGACGGCATCTTCGCAAATCGAGCTGGAAATGAATTCCAAACATTTCACCAGACTCGTTAAGGCGATACGAGGACTTGTTAATCGGCATCTCCAAGATATCTTTTAATAGTTTACTTGCTGCTTTTGTCGCCACCTATCGTATGGGATCTATCCTAGTCCGGGGGGCCACATAACTAAAGAGTATGTAAAAAATCGACTTGGGACTTACCGAGCGACTCCTATAAAGCACGATAGAACCTAAACCAGAAAAATTCACGAACAAAAAAAAAACGAAAAAAATAAATGTTTTCGCTGCGGTTGTAAGCGGGCGAAGTTATGTGGCCTCCTCACCATGTTAGATCCTGGTTCTACCATGTCAAGCGGTGGTCAGCACGCGGCACGACTCCATTGCGTCGCTCTTTGCCCGCGGTGCGGTTGTCAAACCGCGGCGATTTTATGTTTTTATTTATCCGTTCGTTCTTTTCTTTGTTTTAGGTTCTATCGTGCTCTGTAGGAGTCGCTCGGTAATTCCCAAGTCGATTTTTACATACTTTTTAGTTACGTGGCCCCCAGGACTAGGATAGATCCATCGCATGTATCTACCAATACGTTTTGTTTTGTTCCTTAATGTGCGTTGTTCTGCTTTCTCTACCTCTTTTGCGTTTTCTGCTTCACTTTAGCCTGTTTTTCCACCTCCTCCCCCAACTAGAAAAGCAGCTTTGGGTACCCATTAAAGCAATTATGAGTGCCAGAAAACATGAGGTAAGCCTTGTTGGGCCTTATGTTACATGTTTACATTTCAACTATTATTTACAACCTCCTACGGTGTGTCTCTCCATTGGGATTACACCTAGATAAATAAAATAAGACGAGACTGACAACAATTTATAACAAACAATCACCACGAGAACAACTTATGAGATGAGCGAGGCGGCGGTGGCCGACTCGTACTTCCAGGTGGCTGGCAGCTGGCGGCTGGTCTTGTAGTAGCGGGACAGGCGGTGAATTCGGGACTCGACCAGAATCAGTCTGTACTTGCTGTCGATGTCCTTGCGCGAGTGCTCGAGATGCTTGCGGATCGACACGGCCTTCTTGATCAGATGGTACAGGTCCTCGGGGATCTCTGGGGCCATACCCTGCAAGCAATCGGTCCATAACGGCTTAAAGCATTATGGAGCGGCTCTTTCACTCACCTTCGCCTTCAGAATACGGAAGATCTTGTTGCCGGTGACACGACGCACCTGGGCAACACCGTGAGAATCCCTAAGGATCACACCGATCTGGGATGGTCGGAGACCCTGAAAGAAAGAAGCTTAACGGAGCTCAGGGTCGAAGCGAAGTCTATTCACTCAGTCGCCAGCCACGACCCTATTCAACCACTGTGGGCATTTCGGGCCGCAGCTGTCTCTACGAGACGAGGAAAGCTCAGTCTTGGGTAGCTGAAGGAATCGAACCCTCGAGCTCCGCACTGATCAACAAACCTTCTTGGCGAGCTTAACGATCTGCTCCTGCACGTCGGCGCTGGTCAGCTTCAGCCACGACGGGACGGAGCGTCGGTACGGCAGTGCCGACTTCGACATACCCTTACCGGGATTGTGCATACGACCCATGTCTGCTCTTTACGCGTTGACGGTTACCTGAAACACGGCAGAATCCTACAATATATGAATTTTAATCGAAAACGCCGAACTCGACTATACGAATAAGAAAAACGACTAGGAGAGAATGGGCGCAATGAATTCCTTTGGCAAGCTTCTTCGAAGACATTACCTGAGGATGTTAAATGCCTTGTAGCCGCATTTGTCGGATTAAAACTCGTAAAGTTTCGCTGAAACTTCGTCTAGGGGTTATTTGGGGTCCTGATCACGAATCTGATATCCGTTTTTCGTTTTACGCTGGAGGTTACGGAAGGTACGTGTGACTAAGGTAATGGTCACCGATTTCGTCCAAACTCCGGCGTAAAACGAAAAACGGATGTCATATTCGTGATCAGCACCCCAAATAACCCCCTCGACGAAGTTTCTGCGAAAAAAAATCGACCGAAGTCCTGTCGGTGAAGTCGGAACTTTTAATTGTGCCAACAATTCTACCAACGAAATTAAAATAAACAACACAGAAAACATGAGAATATTTAGCATTTATGAGCTAGGTCACGACATTGGCAAATAGTTTTGGACGGAAAGCACACTGTTTTTCCTGTGTCCATAACGTTGATTGATGGTATATTGGCCTATTTTCATTTTATTTCACTAATGTTTTCTCTGCTAGAAGCAAATCTAATAAGGGGTCCTCCTTTGCTAGACTGCACCGAGAATGGTCTTTCTATGTTACCCTTTCGCCAATAAGAGCTCGGAAACTTACCATGGGTCTATCTGGGCAACCAGGGATCGGATTCATCAACGACTTGCATGACTTTAACAGAAAATTCACAGCGGAAAACGCAGATAACGCGGCTTATCGCCCACCATAACGCTTGATAAGCCGCGCTATCAAGGGTTTCGGCTGTAATTTTCTCCGTTAAATTGCTGTAAGTCGTCGATGAATCCGTCCCTAGGTTGGTGAAGTTCACTTATTTCTATGTTGTAGCCCATTTATTGTGCTTCGTTATGCCGGGAAATCGTTTAACAGCGGCCACCACCAACTAGGATTCATTGCAAACTTATACAGCTCACCTGCAGGAGGACATCTAAGCCTTTTTCTTGTCCAGGGCAAAACTACCAAATGTGAAAGAGATAGAAGGTGGCGGACCTTCTCACTAGACTTGCACCTGTCTCGTTCTGGCCTGTTACTGAGGTTGTTTGAAAGGTGACCCGCTGAAGGCATCACAACGCCGAAAACAGATTTTCTCCCACCTCGGTTCTCTGTCATAGTTCCTAAATCAGAACACTACTGAGGGTAAGTCTAGAGGGATTGCCATTGTTTCCCTTCAACTCTCGGACGGCCTTACCGAAGCTGAAGCAGGCTTATATCCCTTCTTTAGGTATGCATGCATCCGCAACTGAACTTTTCATTCCAAGTTTTTGGACAGATAACATGGAATTCTTGGAGGAAAACAAAGGCGAACAACTTATTTTTGGACTCGCACCCACCTCTGCACTTCCTACAGGAAATTGAGCGCAAATAGGCTCGAGCGGGGTCACTTTGTACTCAGTGGATATTCGCCACGGTAAGGAGGCACATGAATGTTCAATTACATCAGAAATGACCTAGCTCAATTCATCATGGGGTAGAACAAACCAGTACTGCACCAAAGTTTTGGTTCCGTCCTACATTAGGACTCCTGACCAGTTTTTGACTCGCCGATACACTTACAACCGGAAAAAACCCGTCCGAGTTGTCCGGGGAGCAAAGCCCACATCCGCGCGATTCAAACCTGGTTTTTATTAACCATGGAACGCCCTTACTACAGGCTTTATACGTTGGAGCCAGGGATGAAGGACATTAACGATGCTACCACGCTCTATGGGATTTTCTGCCCATCAGAACCCCCCCCCCCCCCCGACCCTATTTGCGCCGGAGAAGCATGCAGGCAAATATTACTAGCTGCAGTGACTGACAAGCAGAGGGATAGGCGACTCGGTCCCCTAACGACTTCCCTGAATTCCAATCCGAAACTATGGTCAATAACTCAGACGGGTTTTTTTCCGTTTGTAAGTTTATCAACCACTGTTTTTTGGACTTTCTTATGGATAGTGTCGTTGAATCAGAGACATATAACCAACCAAAGCGAAACAGTAACGACGTAGGAAACGTTAGATAAGGGGATACACAAAGATGCCTGGCTGGACAGACAAATTCGCGTCACCACAATCTCCAATGAAGCCCTCGGTACGATCATCAGGTTCTAGCGGTTTTGTGCATGAATACTTTGCATCAAAAGACGACAAAGAACAGCTGAACGAGAACAACCACGCCTTGAAATGAAAGCAAAGTTGGGATTTTAGGAAAACCGCAACAGAAAGTGGTCTCGCCATTCGATCGAGATTTTCGTTGCGGGACGCAGACGCAAACACCGGGGCCCGCCCTTTAGTAAGCTGATTGCACAACGTAGCGCAACTCGAAGCCATTAGCGGAAAAACAGGGGCCTCTTGTATAAATAGAGGCACGTGGGCTCGTCTGTATGTTTGATTCCGCGTGACTCATTGGTCTTCTGGCTCGTCCAGCCGTCTCAGTCGCCGTCGTTGTCGTTTTAAGTCTACCAAGCGCCTTTTCTATTCGGAGTGAAGTTATCTCTCTTCATTTGGCACGTTTTTCACGCTGGAAAATGTTATTTTCCCATTCTTCCTTCGTTACAGCAGCGCTAAATTTATTATGATGAGTTTTTCGGTTCCTGCTATGGGAAATAAAGGTGAAAAAAGAAAAAGATGATAGAATTTAGTAAAAAACCTCATGTTTGATAGCTTTTTGATATAAAAAAAGCTTTTTACAGTGAGTAAATGTGGCTGCAAGCTCAATAAGGAAGAGGGAGGAGGGGCCCAGCTGATATTCCTGTAGAGATCAAGGTAGGAGTAAAAATGCATGCATCATAAATCACAACCAAGCCAGTCTTTCTAATCTTATGACCTCTATCTCTAATAATTACCTTAGTGGGCACCTAAAGCAGCATTCATAGTAGAGGTGAATGGCAGCATGAAACAAAACCTGGAACCAATTCGAACAAGACTGCATATCTCCACATTCGAGAAGTCGATGCGCACTCGTCTGGTCAACAGAAGCGTAAGGACGTTACGTGACGAGAGAAGCGTGCTGACGCAGAGACACAGGGTTCACTGATTTTTATGAAAAAACCTGATGGACCCTTCACGAGACGTTCCTGGTAGGGTACCACGTTTTAAACCGTTACCGTAAAAACAATCGTTGCGGGACCGCCACATCTTCGGATCAGTGCTGGCAGCATGCGAACCCCACGATTACTCAATAGTGGAGCTATGGATCTACGAAAAAGAAGCTTCATACTGTTTGAGGCGGGTTTTGGTGGAGCATTTTGGAAAGAAACGCAATTTGACGTTGTTATTGATGAGTAGAAACGTGGGCCGCAATAAAGACTTGTACCGATCTTGCCTACGTTGAAGCGGCTACTCATTTATTACAACGCCAAATTTCATTGTCTCAGAATGCTCCACCGAAAATCGCCTCAAACAGTGTGGAACTCATCCTTCCGTAGTTCCATAGTTCCGCTATTGATTAATGGTCGAGTTCGCATGCTGCCAACACTGACTCGAAGACATGGCGGTCCCGCAACGATTGTTCTTATGGTAACGGTCTGAAAACGTGTTACCCCAGGGGCCGTATGCTCGTCTATCCCGAGTCTCCCCCAATGGGGGATTGGGGCGTGATATGATATGTTGATATTGATTGATCTTCCCCCAACGGGGGAACACGAGCATACGGCCCCAGAAGAACGTTGGCGGAGTGGCGTTCTATCCCCCGCCCTTTAAACAGAGGCGTGGCAAATGTCTGCGTCTCCACTATCTCGTAAGGCAGCCACTAGACTCTCGAGCAATTGCAGGGGGTTGGGGGTGGGCGGGCCAGGGGGATGAGGGGATAGAACGCTCGACCCCCAAGAACGTTTTGTCTCCCCCACCTGGACTTGCACCCATGGAGACCTGGGACAGATCACCAGACTACTGTATTCGTAATTTGAACGCATGCTCTTGTAAGAGAAATGTGCATTTTACTTGGTATATTCCTTTTCTCTTCGAAGATAAACAGCTCCACTCCTCACTAAGGCCTTGTGCATACTTCCCGTCGCCGCGACGGAATCGCGGCGATGAGTTCTGCAGAGCGACGCGTAAGAATTTAAAGTTCTCAGTTCTCGTCGCATCGCTCATCGCTCCGCAAGGCGATCTGCCCAGGACCAACGTTAAACTCCGCGCGCGACGCAGAAGAGTATGCCATGCCCGCGATGGGCGCGGGAAGCCATCGCGCATGCCGACGGCCACTGTTGCGGCAGCCGCGGCGATGTTCCCTTTGACTATTCAACCGCGTGCGGCGGAATGCCCACGAACTGAGCGCCGCGATGGCATCTCGGCGATGGAAGTATGCCCCGGTCTAAGGAGGAACTAGTCTCAAATTCGAGGCTGTTCTCTGTTCTCTTTCACTCGACTCCGTTGCTGCGACTATATACAAAGATTTGCCACTCTTTCCTCAACGTAATGTACTTCCCCTTAATGGATCTAGTTGCTGCTGGCATTCTACAGCAACTAGATCCATTAAGTTCTGAAAACGTGTAGAAGATGTGGATCTTCTGGCTGTTTTCACGAAGATTTCGTAAAGTTGGAATGAGTAGCTGTGGTCCCGTCGTGGTAACTTTACACCTGTAGCGACGCTCTAGCTCCTTGTGTGGGAACAGTTTCATGTGGGCGTCCACCAATTTCAGATCTAGGTCGTCATGGGTGACGCTCCACTGCCTCCACTGGCCGCGGAAACATCATCGCAAAGTGGAAATCGAGGGCGTCGACGACCACGACGGGCTAGAGGAGGCACTGGGTTCGGTTACAACAGCCCTACGGAGCGCACACCAGAGGTCGGCTCATCTTCTGGTGGTCCTCAGCGCGTAATGGAAGGTGTGGACGCTTCAGAAGCGCCGCCTTCGCAGAATAGGTGTGTTTGTTGAGTTTTTTACTCCCTTTCGTTCAGAGTTTTTCCTCATGTTCGCATTGTTTCAGCCAGAGGGGTCGATACGTTCGCGGACGTGGTCGAGGGAACATAAGCACGAAGGCTGCTGAAGGACCCAGACATGAAGGTTAGGTTATTCTTCAGTTTCCTATTTCTACATATTATTCAAAAAAGCAGAATCCGTTGGTAGCTTAACTGACCTCTTAGCGGGTTTTAGCAACCAAATACAGGGTAGTAGTCTAGGGTGGGAGTTCATCTTGTGTCTCCTCCATAACTGGCAGTAGCAAACTTATCAGTAAAGGGTCTACGTCGTATGTCTGAACGCTGAAAATGGATAACTAATTGAAGAATCTCCATTCTTCAATTAGTAGAAAAGTGTGCTTCATTTTTTCAATGTCCTTGAATCTACTGGTTAGGGGCCGCGAAATTCTACTGTGGAATCGTATAGCTGCACAAAGCAACGCCTTCCGACATTCGATATGGAGAAAAGATGTAAAATGACCACTTCATAGGTGGGAAATTAGGGGCCGGATTCATGGAGCGACGGGAGCGGGTGATATGCGATATCATCTCTCGTCTCTCTTCCCCATCTCGCTCTCTCACCTGATCGCTTCCCGTGGGAGGCCGAGAACGTTCCCGGGAACGTTTATGAATCCGGATACAGGTGCTCGACGCCCTGACTTGCAGTATTTTTGTTTTTTCCTTCATATTCCATGGTTAAGGACGCGTGTAACGCAGTCGGAATAGGCGCCGACTGTCGCCTGCAGCTGATACCAGGTTCCTGGTTCGGATTTCCCGCCCAGGCCAACCAAGCCTTCCTTCCCTCCGGGGTCGGTGAATTGGTACCAGACTTGTCTGGGAAGGTTAAAACGCTGTCTTGTTCATCAACTGGCCACTGCAAGTCATTGTTTGGCCAAAAACGCATTCAAATCGCCTCCACGACATCCCGTAAAAGTAGTATACGTGGCGCATCCCAAAAGGGATGGAGTAACACCATCCTTTATCCTTATCCTTATTCCATGGTTGGAAGGTGTTGATCTATACGACTGTACGACTCCATAGTGAATTTTCGGAGTCCCTAAGGGCCTGTTCATACTTCGCGACAGCAGCGACGAGAGCGCAGCGCGCGGAAGTATGGACAGACGACAGCAGCGAGTGGAGCGACTAGAGCGACAAAAGCGTCTGGAGCGACACCGCCAGCACTAGGGTGTGAACACTTTTCGGCGGCGGGCGCTCGGTTTTAATCGATATGCATGTTTTGCACGGGCGATGAGTCGCTCTTGTCACGAAGTATGAACAGGCCCTAACACGGACGGTTCAATAGCGTTGCAAAAATTGATCCTACTTTTCTACTATTTGAAAGGTGGAGTTTCACATTGTGGTGTTCATTTTCTTCTGCTCAGACATAAACCTAATACCCTTCTCTAGTTCGGTGCTCTAGAGCTAGGGCGTGTGTGTATCCACGCTTAAGGTTTCCATTGTAAGGATTTTTGTACCCTAGCACTAGCAAAACTACCGCTAAAAGATCGCAGCTGTATGTTTGATCGCTGAAATGAATAACACTGCGAGAATCTGCCATGAAATTTTACTGTGGAGTCATACAGCCGTACAAGGCAACGCTTTTAAAACATAGGATATGAAGAAAAATGCAAAAACACTGCTTCGTAGGCATGAAATCAGCTCTTCGATTCCGTGACTTGCAGTATTTTGGCTTTTTTCTTCATATTCGATGTTTGGAAGCTGTTGATCTGTGCGGCTGTACGATTCTATAGTGAATTTTCGGAGCCCCTAACTCGGACGGTTCAATAGGGTTCAAAAATTGATCCTACTTTTCTACTATTTGAAAGGTGGAGTTTCACATTGTGGTATTCATTTTCATCTGTTCAGACATAAGCCTGATACCGTTCTCTAGTTAGGTGCTCTAGAGCTAGGTTGTGTATGTATCCACGCTTGAGGTTTCCATTGTAAAGATTTTTGTGTCCTACCAATAGGAAACCTAGTACTAAAGGCTCTCAGCTGTGTGTCTGTTCGATGGAAATGAATAACATTGTGAGAATCTCCATCCTTTAAATATAAGAAAAGTATGCTTCATTTTTTGCAATTTCTTGGAGCCTACTGAGTTGGATGCCGTCAAATTCTGCTGTGGAGTCATACAGCCGTACAAGGCAACGCTTTCCAAACATAGGATATGAAGAAAAATGCAAAAATACTGCTTTGAAGTCACGAAATCAGCTGCTCGATTCCTTGACTTGCAGTATTTTTGCCTTTTTCTTCATATTCGATGCTTGGGAGCTGTTGATTTGTGCGACTTTGCGACCCGATAGCAAACTTTTAGGGTCCCTAACTCGGAGGGTTCAATAACTTTGCAAAAATGTGACATGCTTTTCTACTATTTGAAGAGTGGAGATTCTCCTTATGGTGTTCATTTTCGCCATTCAGACATACGCATGATACTGCTATCTAGTTAGGTGCTCTTCTAGAGCTAGGGTGTATATATCCACGCCTGAGGTTTCAATTTTAAGGGTTTTGGTACCAATTTGTCAGATCTTAGGAAGAAGAAATGGATTAGGCTCCTTCTTTCAACATGGACTAAGTAGTTTTGCATGTAGAGTCAGCAGTTGAGCAAATAAGGCTGCGAGGTAGCTCGATGGTTCGCAGTGGAGGTCTTCCAAATACCTTTTTTGGGTTGTTCGTGGAAGCAGATACTTCTATTGTTTGTGTACCCATCGGCTGCTGCCCAATTCAGCCAGTTCAATACGCCTCTTGTGATTGACAGAGGGACTTAGGATACTCCAACGCGGGCATATACTCGCTCAGTAGCCGAAGACGTCTGAAAAACATGAACGCTATTGCTGTTACAAGTTTTTTATTCGAGATTTTCTGTTAAAGCTAATTTAATTTAAATCTTTTTTGGAAGCTCTGCTCTAAAAAAATCGTGAGTCTTTTTGGACCATCCGTTCAATTTAACTTTTCAGCTTTTCGCCCGTCTTTTGTGGACGACCAACCACCTTCAGAACCTCAAAGACGTGGTGGCAGAGGCAACCGAGGCTATCCTCGCTTTGGTGGAAGAGGTGATTTTGAACATAGTTCTAGTGATTGGTTTTCTTCAACCGAAAGTTTTCAACTGTAGGATGGGTACTAGTGGGGATAGTCATTCCGTTCTGGATGCACCATGCATTGTATTTCGATGTTCAGTGCTCCATCCTTGCAAGGTCCATGTATTGGAATCACACCTGTCTTACCAGGAAACTATCTCAACGGTAGGTCGGAACGGCCAATATGTTGTATATGGGCAGAATCGCCTCTCTTTGGGAGACAAGAAAATGTAAATATCTCGACCCCAATACAACTCTGCGCAGAGTTAGGGACGACAGAAGTTGGGCCGTTGGAGGCGTTAGCCCTATGCCTGCACGCGGAGGGAGAGCTCAAGTTGGCTGGAAATGGTGATCACGGGGATTACTCCGCCCCTCTACGCACTCTGCCACCATCGCTCGCTCGTCATCGCTGTTTCCAGCCAAGTTGAGCCCGCCCTCCGCCTCCAGGCATAGGACTAACGCAGCCAACGGCCCAACTTCCGTCGTCCCTAACTCTATGCAGAGCTGTATTGGGGTCGAGATATTTGCGTTTTGTTGCTTCTCAGAGAGAGGCGATTCTGCACATACACAACACATGGGCCGTTCTGACCTACCGTTGAGATAGTTTCCTGGTTAGGTCCTAAAATACACCTCGATCAAGTAGCGGTTCAGGGAGATGTGCAGGACATACCCAAGCTCAAAGCGCCATCACTGAGAGGTCCATCTCTACCGCCTGTCGTCCCGTTGATCATTGATTTGCTCGAGCGGGTTCCAGCAGCGTCTCCATTCGTCCCTGTCGCGTGCCAGAGTGCTCCAATTGTTCCTCCTCGCTCGACGAACTCCAAGAGCGTCATGCCATTCGTTCAGGGCTCTCACGAAGAAGTCCGACCAACGCGTTGGTGGGCGTACTGGGGCCCGATGCATCAACGACTTACAGAGATTTGACAGAGAAATTACAGCGGAAAATCCTGATAACGCCAACATTTCACCGTATCGCTTGTTGATAAGTCCCGTTTTTTTAGGAGTTCCCGCTGTAATTTCTCTGTCAAATCTCTGTAAGTCGTTCTTGAGTCCGGCCCCTGGTGTTCTTTTGATATTCCCTGAAATCCAGTCAGTGACAGCTCTCGTCCAGCGGGTGTCTACGAAGCGCAATACGTGGCCGGTCCACCTAATTTGCGACGGCTTGGCTCATGCGACAGAGCCTCTGGTCTTCGAATCCATTAGACATAGAAATTCTGACGCATTTCAAATGATTAATAGACGCCGATGTTTATCCTTATATTGAACGCCAGACAAGAAGCAAGAAATTCAAGTTGCTTTTTCAGGAGCAAACAACTCGATGCCTGCGTCGAACAACTCGGTCTTCAATCCCCACGCGCCACCGTTTGTTCCTGTTTTCGCAGCTCCACCCGTAGACATGTCTGGAGACGGGCCCGCTAGACCTCACTGGAGTCAGCGAAGAGGCTCTCAGTCCTCAACGACTGGTCAAATGCCGAGGGAGTTCAGAAGATTGGCTCCGGAGAGACCGTTTGGCACACCGCCGAGGCAACAGGACAATCCCTATGATCAGTCATCAGTTCGAGGAAAACCGGACAGTCGTGGCGCTGCTCGAGGCGCTAACCCACGAGTTCGCCGAAGGCCTCTTCGAAAAATGCGCTCCGGTGAAGGCAGCGACCAGGAGATGGCGATGAGAGGTGAGGCACAGTTATTAGCTAGGCTTGGGCTTCGGTTTAATGTGAATTTTCCAGAACGCCTCATCAATCAGCTCGAGGACAATCGTTACGAGTGCGCGATCTGCTGCCAGGTGGTGCTTGCCAAGCAGGTTTGTATGAGTGTTGGCAGTTTATCGGATCTATCCTAGTCGGGGGGGGGGGCGGCATAGAACTAAAAATTATGTAAACAATTGACTTGAGACTGCTTGCTGGCGGCTTGCTTCAAGAGGGCAAAATAGAACCCAAAAACAAGTCGCCATGATTGTAGGAACGTCACGACGAGCAAAGGGCATTCAAACCGCCTGAAATGCAACATCTCGGGTTCTGTTTTTTTAGTGAATTTTGTCAATTTAGGTCCTATTTTGACATCTAGAACCCACTCCGTGAATCCCAAGTCAATTTATAACATAATTTTCAATTATATGTTCTTAACCCCACATCCCTCCCCCCCCCCCCGACTAGGATAGACTAGTTTGTCTGGTTCGTTTAACCACCAGAAGTATAAACGCTTTCCATTTTCTTCCACTAGAAAACATTCTACTTTTGAGAATGCTCAACATCGCTGTGGGTGGCAGCTGAGGCATCTGCGGGAAGCTTTTCGTAAAGATAAAAGTGCGTATAGAGAGGGATTCTACGAAGCTTTGGGGATTTTGGTCCAAATTTCATATGGAAAATTAGAGTTGCATCAAAAAAGGGATACGATTTGTAAGCGTAAATTGAAGTGGTGAACTAATACTCAACAATAATGATGCGTCGGGTTTCCATTACAGTTTAAGCCTTGAATACTTGTTATTTCAGTTCTTTTATATGCTTCACGGCAAGGTTGTGGTGATGCTTAACTACCAAACTTTGACTCATGCCTGGTGCCGTAGTTTTTAATGTAAATCGCCGCTATAACTACTATAATGACAGGAAAATCTGTTCGAGAAAAAAAGGGGAAGAGAAACTGATTCATACCTTTGTAAGGATAAAGGATAGCCATTTGGATCCATCCTAGTCGGGAGGGGGAACCATAAAGTGTCAGTTTCATATGCCATTTTATGCGATAGAACCACTCACCCTGGATTTAAATGAAAGCCCTCGCATCATGAGGCAGGTGCAGATGCTCTCGTAGAAACTCAAACAAAGGACTGGTAAAGCGAATCGCTATATCCCCTCAGATTAGGGTAGATTCAGCCATTTTTTGGGTATGTCAGGCATGCTAACATCAAAAATCGACATTGTGATAACTCTGAATGAGTCTTCGTCCTGTAGGAGCGCCTATGGTACATCTGGTAGAGGCCTGCACCTCGAAACACCCCCAAAAAGATCCTCGGTTCGTATCCCGCCCAGACCAACCAAGCTTTCCATCGCTCCGGGGTCGGTGAATTGGTACGAGACAGGTCTGGGAAGGATAAAGCGCCGATTTATCCATCGACCGGCCGCCGTAAATCACTAGAGGGACCAAATAAGCATTGAAGTTCTCATCACGGTGTTCCGTAAAAGTAGGATGAGTGGCTTATCCCAGCAAGGGGTTCATGAACACCGACTTTTATCGCTTAGACCTTATTTTTGACTTTACATACATGAATTGTGATTGATGCACGATATGCGTTTAAAGGTGCTCAGGCTAGTCGTCAGAAAATTCGTTGAAGTAATAGGATTGAAGCCTTAGACTGTCTCGTGCATAAGCGCTTCACTCTAGAAGCAGCTTTCTTTCTTCATAAGAGCGGAATTCTGCAAAAATACTCATTATCATTGGAGTTGGGTCGTTCTAGCATGCGAACTAAGGAATGTGATGACTGAGCAGTTCATCAGTAAGCTATGAAGGACCTAGATTGGTTGAGATGCGCCATGCATTCTACTTCCACGATACATCGTGAACTGGGCACTTTGAATGCGTATTTGTCCTATACAATGGCTTGTGGTGTCCCTTCGATGGACAAGTCAGTGTTTTGTATTCCAGATAAGTCTGGCACCAATTCACCGACACAAAAGGGATTGAAGGAAAGGTTGGCCTGGCGGGAAATCCAAATCGGGAGTCCAGAATCGAGTGCATGCAACAGCAGCATTTTCTCCGGCTGCGCTACCACGCGCCCACTTATGGCTTTTCTTTCAGGGCATATGGTCCTGCAAGACCTGCTATCATATGTTCCATATTTCTGGCGGATGCATCGTGAACTGGGCGAAGAAGAGCAAGGAGGACGACAACAAGTAAGAGACTTCTTCTCCTTCTTTAATTACATGTTTTCACTTCGTCCCTGTCACCTTTTGCGACAGTTTTTGCCTTGTCTTACCGTATTCAGAGTATTTCTCACGTCCACTTTGCAGATGGCGGTGTCCTACATGCCAAACAAAGTACGAAACCGTCCCGTACAACTACTTCTGCTTCTGCGGCAAGCAACGAAATCCATTGGTCACAATGTGAGTTGATTCTTGCTTTAATTGCCTTTGAAATGAAGTATTCTCTACGTATATTTCAGCGGAGAGACGCCACATTCTTGCGGCAATGTATGTGGCGGAAGGCGAGCACTAACCTGTCCCCATCCGTGCAATGAGCCCTGCCATCCCGGACCGTGTCCAGAGTGCCCGGTAATGCTCACGAAGCGTTGTAACTGCGGGAACGTCCAGAAGGCCATTCGCTGTGGTTCTGTCGTCGAAGTGAAGGTAAGCGCAGTCTTCATAGCTATACGTTCTACTGTGCTCCATCTTCTTTATGCTAAGTGAGACTGTTTAGTGCGAGAAGGTCTGTGATCGCCTGCTAGAGTGTGGGAAGCATCGATGCACGCGTGTTTGTCATGAAGGAGCCTGTAATCCATGCGACGTTACAATCACTCAGAGTGAGTCCGATTGAATTATGTGGGCGCTTTACACGATTTATATTAGCTTAAGGAAGAATTTCGCACGTTTTCTTCGAAGTGTTTTATTCAAAAGACAAGGTTATAAGTTCGCCAGCAAAGGCCAAGAGTTAAGCTCAAGGAAACACCTGGCCGGCATACGCCGCCCTGTCGAAGCCATCCTTGGCTTTGATCCCTCTTCCCGTGACTGGCAACATGACCCACGGATTAACTGAACCAAGGTTTTCTTCAGCGTTACTGGAAAGAAGTGCAGGATTAGTGCCGAAAACAGAGAAACGAAATACTCTCTCATAGTCCGGCCACGATTCCTAAAATATTGGTCGATTTGCGTTCAGGCTGCTTCTGTGGAACATCTTCGCGTGAGGTCATTTGCAGCGAGAAAGGCGATTCCGAGAAGTACTCCTGCGGATCGGCATGCACTGGAATGTACAACTGTGGCGTCCATCAGTGCACAAGAAGGTACGCAACACGATCCTTAAAGTATTCCTCGAGGGAGACCCCAATTAACATCCTATACGAAGTTGGACAGTTTCTTCTGAGCACTGCGGAACTGAAGTAGAAAAGAGCTCATGAATTTTTACAAATCACGATCCTTTTCCACGGAAAATTCTTTTAAAATTCTTACACTACTCTAAGCTGCTTTCAGCAAGATTTTCTATTGTTGTAGTGCTGTACTAGGTTTTCTGTGGTTTTCTCTCATCTGTCATTTTGTTGTTGTTTTTTAGAGAAGCATATGCCTTGGAGTGAAGAAGGTTTAGCGGGTTTTATACAGTAAATTTATATCCATTCAGAATTGATTGTAAGTCATTGTGCTCAGTTCTTTTCTCAGAGTTTTACCGAGTGCCGCTCAGATACAGAATTGCTTTTTCCAAGTTTTTTTTTTTTGTGGTCTTACTCTTGTCAGCCCTTGGTTACATCATTTTCTTAGGTTGTTTTAATAGGAGAGCTTATGATGCATAAATTATCTTTAAAAACCCTCAATTTCTTCATGTCATCGCAAAAGGAAAAGGAAAGGTAGTTTTTTACTCGTTCAAAATGGGTTTTTGATTTCATTTTTGTCCATTTTCGAGAATTGAAAAGTGCGTCTAAAATTGCTTTCTTATGACTGTACTCCAATCGTACTCTCTCAATTGATATTTATACTTTCCCGCCTCGGCCAAGCAAGCCTTCCGCCCCTCTGGGGTTGGTGAATTTGTGCCAGACTGGTCTGGGAGAGGCAGCACACTGGCTTGTCCATCGGCTGGCCACCAGAAGTCATTGTGTGGGGGGGGGGGGGGGCAAATACGCATTCAAAATGCCTCTTTGATATTTATTTATCCATTCAAGACATGGACCGAAGTCACACGTGAAAATACAATGTTGGAATAAAATATGAACGAATAAATCTACAGGGTGTCTCAAAAAATGTATACACTATTTGAAAGGTGATAACTTTGCTTACAGCAAAAGTACTAATTAAGTTAAGGACTCATATGAAAGTCTAAGAAAACATAAATTATCTTTCATATGAGCAGGATGGAATGCGCCATGCACTCATCTGAAAACTTGCATTTTACACTCGATTGATTTCATTTCCCTTGAATAATATACTAACTGGAATACTTGTTATAATTTCATCTTAAAGAAGCCGTATTGATTGATTTGTGCTTCTTTCAAGGTTTAAAACCTAAAAACGCACTACGGCTTGGAAAAAAAATGCAGGTACTGTTTGAAAGGTTCTAATATTGCTGCTAGTGAAGCGTTTGAAGAGTTTGAGATTCATATAAAAGCACAAGGCAGCGCGATTTCTGTAGCGCGTAAATAGTCAAGATTGCGCCATGTACTCGCTTGAAACCTTGCATTTCAGTCTCGATTCATTGTGCATGAGCTGAATGCTTGTTATAATCCTGCCACTAAACCTGCTACTGTTTCGCCGGATTAACCTGTGCTTTGTTTCTTTTAACGTTTTCCGTCGCTCAGTAGCTGCAGTTATGCCGATTAACCTCTCAATTCAACTTGAATGCTGCTTCATCAGTCCACAGAATCCGTCTTGGAAAATATAGCTCTTGCTCACATCTGAATTGAGCAATCAATAAACTCGCATGTCACGTGTGTTTCACGTAATTTTCAAGCTCTAAACATTAAGAAGTACATCACAGGTTAATCTGGCCAAGTAGTAACAAGATTGTAACAGGCATTCAACCCGTGCATAATCAATGGAGTATGAAATGCAAGGTTTTATGCGAGGACATGGCGCAATCTTGACTATTTGCACGCTGCACAAATCTCGCTACACTGTGCTTTCATATGAGTCTCAAATGTCTTAAAATGCTTCACTAGCAGCAATGTTACAACCTTTCAAACAGTAGTGCATTTTTGGGATAACCCGCATTTTTCGCAAGCATTAGTGTGTTTTTAAGTTTTAAACTTTGAAAAAAGCACAGATCAATCGATACGGCCACTTTGTGAAGAAGTTATAACAGTACTCAAGCGAAACACAATCAATCGAGTGTAAAACGCAAAATTTCAGACGAGCGCATGGCGCATTCCGCACCGCTTATATGTCAGAAAATTTCCATTTCCTATGCTTTTATGTGAACTCTTAACTTCTTCAGTATCTTTATTTATTGCGACCAATGTTATAACCTTTCAAACCGAGAATACATCTTTTGAGACACCCTGTAGAAGAAATAAATGCAACTGAAGGTACTCACTGTACACGTGAAAATGGTTTCTTGAAACCATGCAAAAATAGACTTAAGCTCCCTGATTTGCACTCGAAATGTGGTTGAACTCTTAAATTTCTGTGGGTAAAGAAGCTGGCTCGAGAGGCTGGTCAAGAAGCTTGCACCACCGAGACATAAAGTATGACTCTTCTCTTATGCTCGAGACATTTCGACAAAGTTGAATGCATGGCGCGCCCCAAAATAGGTTAATTAATGACCCAGAAGTCCATATGGTCTTTTCTCACGTATCTCGCGAATTTAGCTGCCACCCCACTGGAGAATCGGGATGCGGGCCTTGCCCTTCGGCTCCGGAGCGAATTACTCACTGCCCGTGCGGACGATGTTCTCTCGAAGAGCTCGGAATTAAAAGGAGGACATGCGAGGACCCGATCCCCACGTGCAGAAATGTGTGCTCCAAAGTCCTGGGATGCGGAAGTGGCGGTGAGTTCTCCCGTTTTTGACCTTCATCAGCTTTAGCTTGAAACAGCAGCTTTAAGAGAAGAGACATCGCTGCCGCGCTCTCTGCCATGCGGGAGAGTGTCCGCCCTGTGATCTGACTACCACCGTGGTTTGTCGTTGCAAACAGGTGAAGAGAACGCTGCCCTGCACAGAGTATGCACAGTTCACAAGTACGTGTTTTGGCTTCGAAGTGGAGGTCCGGGGTACGCATGGGTCCCTTATCCTTGCTGCTTTCAGTGGAAGGGAATGAGTTTCTTTGTGAGAAGCGTTGCAAGAAGCGGAAGTCGTGCGGTATTCACAAATGTCAGGAGCGATGTTGTGTCCAGACTGAGCATTTCTGCCTCCAGGTACTTTATTTTCCGTCGGTTTCGATGGTGGTTTTTGTGCTTCTATGCCTCCAGAAGCTCGCCCGGCTTTTGTTTTGATTCCCTTGAGCAGTACAGGATGTACTAGCCGTGTGCCAACGCCTCAAAGTCTTATGGAAGTGCAGTTTATAGCAGATTACCGCGGATTTCTTAACCTTTTCATGTTTCCACCGCTAGTCCTCTGTTGTCTTTAGAAAGCTCATAGGGGTACAAGTCAGATGAAAAGTCTTTGCATCACGATTTTCAATTAGCGTATGGCTTTGACCCGAGGCGATGACCACACCCCCGGAACGTCAACGAAGTGACTGTGGAGTTTCTTCTAGCGACCAATAGTGTTGTAGAGCTTTGTCGGGAAGCATCATAGTGGCTTCTAAGTTTTCTGCGGACCTCTATGTGGGCTAAGAACTGTAGCGCTTCAATGCCGGCTGATAGCGCAAAACTGACGCCTGGAATGGCGTTGTCGTGCTCAAGAATTATGCAAAAGGTTTGGAGCTTCACACATAGCTAGAACATAAAATCTGACACGATTGAAGCTGTGAATGAAGCTCCAAACCCTTTGCCGGATGATTCCTGAGCACGACAAGACCATTCCAGGCGTCAGTTTTGCGCTATCAGCCGGCCTCGAAGCGCCACAGTTTTTGGCTATTTTTGACATACCCAGAGGTCCGCAGGAAATTTGGAAATCACTGCGGTGCTTCCTAGGCAAGGTCCTACAATACTATAATGGTCGCTTGAAGGAACTCCAGAGTCACTTCGTTGACCTGCCTCGTTAGTTGACAGTCCCAATTTTTACTTTTTTACTAATCTCTGAATTCTAAACACAGGAGAAGCTATGTATTCTCTTGTATATTCGTTTTCTTTTCAGCTTTGCAACAAACGTCTTTCATGCGGACTGCATTTCTGCGAAAGCATTTGTCATGCCGGTCTGTGCTCGAGATGTTTGAATTCAAGTAAGTTTTCATAAAATATAAGATTGTCGTTAGTCAACTCTTTTGTAGGATGCACCACGCATTCTACTTCTACAGGTTGTCGTGAAGGTGATTTAAATGCGTATTTGGCCTATACAATGACTTGCGGTAACCACACGATGGACGGGTCAGCAGTGGCGTATCCTTCCCATATAAGCCTGGTACCAATTCGTCGACCTCAGAGGTGGGAGGCGTGGTTGGTCTGAGCGGTAAGCCTAGAATCAGGTCACGCTGCAGTCGACGCCTCTTTCGGAAGCGCTATTTATGTGTTTGTTTTTCGAATTGTACTGTGATGGGGAAAATTCGGATCCGAGCGGCTCTTAGTGAACAAAGTAGGACCTTAAAAAAATACGAACGGACAAACGAAGAAATCGTCGCGGTTTTACAACCGTCTCAGTGGGCAAAAAGCAACGCAATGGAAACATTCCGCGTGCGGACCCCCGTAGACATGTTATCACCAGGGTCTAACATGGTGAGGAGCGCACATAATTTTGCCTGCGTACAACCGCGGCGAAAACAAATGTTTTATTTTCTAATTTAGGTCCTATCTTGTTCTGTAGGAGTCGATGCGTAAGTCTCAAGTCAATTGGTTACATACCTTTTAGCCCCCCCCCCCCCGACTAGGATAGATCCGAAAATTCTGTTAGGGATCGTTTAGTGTGCGCGCGGCGCGCGATGCGATGCCAGGTGTAGTGGCCGAATCGACCAATCGCGTCGCTCGATCAATTTGGCCACTACACATGCGTCGCGCCGCGCGCCGCGCGCACACTAAACGACCCCTTAGGCTGCGCTGTGGATTGCCTGATATTCGGAAATCTGGCAGTTTTCTTTGCGAATAATTCCAGTTCTAATGTACGAAAACATCATCGATGCTCGAAGTAACCAAAATTGTAATCGGTCTCCTAGGAAGTTGAAGTCGTTTCATTCTTGCTTTTCATTCAACAAGAAGAGCAAAAAACTACCCAATCTAATTTCCACTCTATACATTGATCTTAAAGGCGCGTGGCAGCACAGTCGGAAGGAATCCCGGTTGTCACACGCACGCCAATTCGCGGTGTTTAGTTCAGATTTCCCCTTAGGTCAGCCAAGTCTTCGATGCTCCCAATGTTGCTGAAATGCTGCCAGACTTGTCTGGGAGCGACGAAAACCCTTACTTGCCCTTCGGCTGGCTACTGCAGGTCATTGTATAGGCCAGATACGCATTCAAACCTCCTCCAAGACATTGTATTGTATTTATTACTTGGAAATCTATACTTAACCACTGTTGCCATAGCAGTCACCAGACAAGCCATCCTACATAATAAGGACCTACTCTTTTTTAATTTCCATCCCGTAGAAGTAGAATGCGTGGCGCATTCGGCAAACACATAAGCTAATATTGACCTTCATCGTTTATAAATTGATTCCGTCAACTAAAAGTGCAAGTATTTTCACCCTGGTTGTGTTCTAAGGGCGACAAACTCGTATAAAAACCTGGATTAGACCTGGGGCCGCATTCATCAACGACTTACAGCAATTTAACTGAGATATTACAGCAGAAATTCCTATAGCGCGGCTTATCGCTCACCATATCGCTTGATAAGCCGCACTATCAGGGATTTCGGCAGTGACTTTCTCTGTTAAATTGCTGTAAGTCGTTGATGAATCCGGCCCCTGGCTGTCAACAGCAAGTGCTGAACGAAGCTTTGTTTCCATCTGAATCAACGATCAGCTGCATTCAACTTCTCTTCTTGTTGCACTCGGCTGCTCTATTTACCGTTTTCACTCCAAATTGGACACTTCTAAGCGAACCTGAGGCTATTGAAATCTAAGCGAACTCTTTCAAATCGAAATGACCTTCAGGCCGGTTAAACTTGAGACTCAACAAGATGGTTAGAATAATTTTTTCTTCGAGGATAATTTTAGTACAATTTCCTTGAATTTTTTTAGTTCACCACGGGTCGGATTCATCAACGACTTACATAACTTTAACAGAGAATTCACAGTGGAAAACTCCGATAACGCGGCTTATCACTCACCATATCGCTTGATAAGCCGCTCTATCAGGGACTTCGGCTGTAATTTTCTCTGTTAAATTGCTGTAAGTCGTTGATGAATCCGGCCCCAGCTCCAATAAGTGTAAAAATTTTATAAAATTGTATTTCTAAAGAAAAAATAATGAATTAAACTACGTCTCAATGCACAGCAAGCAGGAAAGCATACGACGCATTAAGGGATCAGATCACGCCACGCACTTGACAAGATCGTCGCGATTATTATTCGATTGATAGTGTAAATGCCGCTCACATGAAGCATCATGGTGCGGATATGTGTGTTCTTCACTGTTGGGTTTGTTGTATTGTTAACAGGCGTTAATCTTCATGCAAATAGAAATTTCGCAATCGTTCGAATAAATATCGCGGTCTCTTGGAAGAGGGCGTGGAGCAATCTATTTTTGGCACTAAAAATTGACTGCGTTCATGCTCTTTAAAACAAGCTTTAGATCATTGTTTTTCCTGGAAAATAAAAATTGTATAACATTTTAAATTGTGTTTTCTTATTGGAAAGTACAATGAAACTTCAAAGAGCATTAAACTATAATATTCCTTGAACAAAAAAAAAACCATTTTAGCTTTCCTGGAGAGTCTCTAGTTTAATGTTGGAGATGCTCATTTCAATTTGAAAGAGTTTGCTTTGATTTCGAAAGATTATGGTAGCTTAGAAGAGTGTCCATTTCGACTTGAAAAGTGTTCAACTCGTCGTGAAATTGGTATATACTCAAAGTGGATCACAAAGGCGTCAAAAGAGCAAGTATTCCAGGCTTCGAGGAGCAGTACTGCCATTGCGGTCGTACCGTGCGGCCGCCACCGGTGCCATGTGGCGCTCCACTGCCCGAGTGTCGTGAACCGTGTGCTCGGCCTCATGCCTGTAACCATCCCGTCACTCACCACTGCCATGGCGAGGAACGCTGCCCTCCGTGCACAGCCTTGACCGAGAAGATGTGCTACGGAAAGCATGAGGTGGACGATTATTTGATGAGCCTTGCCATCTGCGTTGTAGTTGCGCTTGACTTTTAAGGGAATCATTTGACTTCATTTCAGCTGCGCAAGAACATTCCGTGTCATATTGAAGCGGTCTCGTGCGGTCGACTCTGTAACAAGCCATTGAGTTGTGGCGTGCACAATTGTGCCAGGAACTGTCATGCTGGAGAGTGTATGAGGGTGAGCTTCGCACGCAAAGTTGCTTCCAACCGTTTCTCTCGCCATATATATGGTACCCATGCTCTTCCCAAGGTGGCCCAACTCTGTTAATTACAGGAAAATGAGAAGTGCACGAAGCCATGCATGATTCTTCGCCGACCTTGTGAACACCCCTGCGCGCTCCCGTGCCACGGGCTGGAGCCGTGTCCCGAATCGGAGTGCCGCCACCCCATAAATGTGACCTGCGAGTGCGGAAAACGCAGGAGCACGTTGAAATGCGTAGAGGTGAGCGGTTGCTGAGTAATGACGGCTGCATTGAGCACTCTTTTAGCCCTTTGCTTCTTCAGTTTGACAAGATCAGCGCTCGGCTTCGAGCTGTAGAGGCAGAAGAAAGTGAAGGTGACCAGAGCAACGACTCGAATGGCGTAGGAAAGCTGAAGCGGTCGGCTAGCATGGAGAAGTTGAACTGGTTGGTGTTTGGCTTTGGACGGTGAATTCCTATCAACGAAGAGGTTGCATTGGCTTCTTGCAGCCTACCATGCGACGATGACTGCAAGAAGGTGGCCCGCAATAAGAAGTTGGCTGAAGCGCTTCAGTTGGTTACTGACGAGAATGGAATGCTGGAACGGGAGCCAACGATCACGTTCACGGAGTATATGAAGGTCAGTTGCTGCTGCGAGCTGCTCGTATTCGGCATCTAGTAAGTCTCATAGAGATGTGACGTGAACTGTGTTCGATCAAACGGCGCCGGTGGTGTAAGGGCGCAGAGCATTCCCGCCCGGTCAGCAGCAGATGCTGGTTCGAATCCTGCTGGCGCTAGAGTTTTGATCGAAGCAGATCATCGTTCTAACAGCTTACATCCTCGATACCGGCGACTTGAGGCTGGCAGGAACTGACACTTGAATTTTAGGAGTATTCTAACAGCTTACGTGTTCGGGACCCATATGAAGGGGATTGAGAAAAGTAGAGAGAATGTCAAAATGAATTGTCCAATCAGAAATCTATTTACGCCCTCGGGGATGGGAGGGGAGCGTTGTTTAACTTGAAAGATGCGCGTTTCAATTTGAAAACTGTTTTGTTGAATTAGAGGAGTATCCACTTTATCTTGAAATTGCTGTTTACTGACCCAATAGGTGGTCACTGATTCTGCGCGGATGCGCGAGCGGACAGATGGAAATGTTAGCCTTTGTACAGGGTGTCTCAGAATAATGTATACGCTGTTTGAAAGGTGATAACTTTGCTCACACTAAAGGAACTGGAACAGTTAAGCGCCTATATGAAAACTTAAGAAAATGGAATTTTCTGACATATGAGCGGTATGGATCGCGTCATGCACTCGTCTGAAATTTCGCGTTTTACATTCGATTGATTGTGCTTCGCTTGAATACTTGTTATAACTTCTTCACAAAGTGGTCGTATCGATTGATTTGTGCTTCCTTTAAAGTTTAAAACTTAAGAACACACTAATCCTTGCGAAAAATGCGGGGTTTCCTAAAAATGCACGTACTGTTTGAAAGGTTCAACATTGCTGCTAGTGAAGCTTTTGAAGAGGTTTGAAGCTCATATGAAAGCAAAAGGTATCAAGATTTTAGCGACGTGTAAACGGTCAAGACTGCGCCATACTCCTGACTGAAACCTTGCATTTCAGACTCGATTGATTGTGCAAGAGCTGAATGCTTGTTAAAATCTTGTTACTACTTGGCCACATTAACCTCTGATGTGATTAATTTAACTTTCCTTTGTCAAATAGCTGTAATTATGCCGATTAACCACTCTATTCAGCTTGAGCGTTGCTTCATCAATTCACAGAATCCGTCTTGGAAAATGTTGTTCCTACTCACATTTAAATTGTGCAATCAATAAACTAGCATGCTACGTGTCTTTCGCGTGACTGTCAAGTTTTAGAAGTTAAAAGAAGCACAGCACTGGTCAGTCTGGCCAATTAGTAGCACGATAGTAACAAGCATTTGGTCTATGCACCATCAATCGAGTCGGAAGGTTTCAGTCGGGGGCATGGCGCAGTCTTGACCATTTACACGTCGCAAAAATCTTGATACCCTTTGCCTTCATATGAGCTTCAAACATCTTCAAAAGCTTCACTGGCAGCAATGTTCGAGCATTTCAAACAGTACGTGCATTTTTAGGAAACCCCGCATTTTCGCAAGGATTAGTGTGTTTTAAGTTTTGAACTTTAAAAGAAGCACGTATTAATCAATACGATCATTTTGTGAAGAAGTTATAACAAGTGTTCAAGGGAAACGTAATCAGTCGAGTGTGAAACGCAAAATTTGACGAGTGCATGGCGCAATCCACACCGCCCGTATATCAGAAAATTTCCACTCTTCTATGCTTTCATATGAGCTTTTAACTTCTTCAGCATCGTTACTGTGAGCAGAGTGATCACCTTTCAAACAGTGTATACATTTTTTCGAGACACCCTGTACATGTAGTAGGACAGCCAATTTTGATTTGTAGCATCCGTTTTTATAAAAGGTTTTTCTCCAGTGTGTGGAGGAAAAGAGGCTTATTAAATAAGTTTCCTCTGTTTCAGACGGAGCTCCGAACAAATGCAGCGTTTGTGACGGAAGTGGAGAAGACGTTCTTGGAACTACTTGATAAGATTGGAGATGTTGGTTCAGACTCCGCATTCATTTATCAATAATAGTTTGTCGGCTCTCAGCTTTCCATCTCAAAAAATGCTCCTTTTCAGCCGACGTTCCTCGGACCGTCGCTGAATTACAACTTCCGTCCGATGTCGGTCGATAAACGCCGATTCATTCACGAGTACGCGGCGTTCTTCTCGATCGATACCGCCGGTGTAGACGATCCGCCGAAGCGAAGTGTCATAGCGACAGCGAAGAGGTGAGTAAATGGTGGGCGACAGTGTGAGACCGTCTACTATTTCGTATCTCAAATTCGTATCATCAAAACGTCGCGTGCACATGTGACGTGCCCCTTTTCATCTACGAGAGCGCCTTAGGGATCTCTCTTAGTAGGGGGGGGGGGGGGGTACTCCACTTTGCTCTTCGTCAATGGCGGCAGAACGGAAGGTAAGAGCTAGGGTCCAAAGACAATCCCGTGAACTGGCCCTTTTTTGACCTCCAAACGTTACCTGCAGTTTCCTAGTATAGTTGTGATTTTGGGAAATGTTATCGATCGAATGAATCAACGGATTTGGTCACTCATCAGCTTTTTTCCGAATGATCGAAAATCGAATAAGCCCCATTCTTCGTTTATTCGAATACTCGAGCAAATTGTTCGAATCAGTTTCTATGCCTGAAAGTTTGAATTTTATTCGATATTTGGATAAAATTGTTCGATGTTCGAATAAAGTTGAAATATTCGGTTTTCAAATACCAAGCCATGTGATTATTGCATGAGAATTTTCCCTCGTAATTAAAACTGCGGCGGGATCCATCCTAGTTGGAGGGGTGCATCACTAGAAGTGCGAATATATGCGAACAGAGTGGATTATTTCGACTAGGAAATACAGTTGTGCTTGAACGAGTATTCGAAAACCTTGAAATCTTGAGTATTCGAGTATTTGTATAATTATCCGAATAAGTTTTTCGAGTAATTATTCGAATACAAGTGCTCCGGCACTCCTGTCGGCGTGTCGCGCGCTTCGCGCGATCATAGAGAGTCACTAAGCCAGTATCACTCACTTCAAGGTAGCTGCTGCAGTGTAAAGGGCATATGATATGAATACAGTGAATTTGAGAAGATTTATTATGGCCACTGAGAAGGCAACGTCCGACGACGCCATCGGCAGAACTGAATCCCGGCCCACATTCTACAACGTCTTCGCCACCTCTTCGGAATCTTAAGAAATCTTGGACGACGCCCTGGGCACGCCTTCTGATTCCCCATGCACGTTCTACAACGTCATTTGCAGAGCTGATCTCGGCCCTCCTTCGACAACCTTCGGTACCTCTTGGCAATCGCAAGGCATTTTGGACGACATCATTGCCACGTCCACTGAATCCCAATGGATCCCCCTATTTTCCACCCGATTTTATGACTCATCGCTTAGCGGATTATTATATAGTATGATAGTATGATGATGATGATGATGATGATGATGATGATGATGATGATGATGATGAACGAAATCCACAAAAGATCGATTTTTTGATCAATATCGATTGATGGCGATCGATACCTCTAAAACGAACTTCAGATTCGTGTTCAGTGACCTCGATTACCCCCATGGTTGAAGTTTCGAGGTACTTAGAAGACGTCTAGGTATTTTCCGTAATATTCCCCCCTATTTTCCACACGATTTTTCCACCCGATTTTATGACTCATCGCTTAGCGGATTATTATATAGTATGACGATATTCGTTCAAGCACAACAACATTTTCTAGTCGAAAGAAGCCTTGCTGCCTTGTACATTTGTTTCGCTTTTCTAGCGATGCACCCCTCCGGCCAGGACAGATCCCGCCTCATTTCTAATCATGGAGTGCAGTACTGTTGCAATAATCACATGATTTGATGATGCTGTCTTTCAGAGGAACGGTGTACATTTAACGCTTAACGATTTGTTGCATTAACGCCTTTTCAGTGTAGATTTTCTGTGAAATTTCAGGAAGTATACCATTTTCATGTCGAATTGGACAGTTTTCGAATCAAATTCACTTTTCAAATCAAATCGGTTCTAAGTTAGATTTGAGAGTTTTGAAGCAAAAGTCAAAATGACCTTTGGGGCAGGTTAAAACTCAGACTCATTCAGATGGTTAGAATAATTTTTTGGTCAAGGAAGATTTGATATAGCTTTCTTTGAAATTTTCGGCTCAGCTTCCCAACGTCTTGAACGAGGGCACGGCGCAATTTCCTTTTTAAGTACTATGGAATAGCGCATTTCTGCTCTTTGAAATGAGCTTTAAGCCATTATTCTTCCTCGAAAAATTAAAATTTAAAACAACTTGAGTTTGTTCACTGTTTGGGTGGATGAATTACTTCAAAGAAAAGTATGCTAATACATCCCTTGAACAAAACATTCTAACCTTGTCGGATAGTCTCTAGTCTAATGTAGAAGAAGCTCATTTGGATTTGGAAGAGTTCACTCCGAGATCAAAAATCTTACCGGGAGACTATCTCAACGATAGGTCGGAACTGCCCAAGTGTTGTATGTGGGCAGAATCGCCTCTCTCTGGGAAACAACAGAATGCAAATATCTCGACCACCATACAACTCTGCGCAGAGTTAGCGACGACGAAAGTTGGGCTGTTGGCGGCGTTATCACGGGAATTACGCCGCTCTCTGTCCACTGCACCACAGCCGCTCGCTCTTTATCGCTGTTTCCAGCCAACTTGAGCCCGCATTTCGCGCGCAGGTGAGTGTTAACGCCGCCTACGGCCCAGCTTCCGTCGACTTAGACTTTCCGCAGAGTTGTATTGGGGTTGAGATACCTGCAGTTTGCTGTTTCCCAAAGAGAGCCGATTCTGCCCATATACAACACTTGGGCCGTTCCGACCTACCATTGATATAGTCTTCTGGCTAGGCTAGCTTGGAAAACTGGCAAATTTGACGTGAAAAGTGTCCAATTCGGCGTTGAAATGGTATATATTGACCAGGTTAATGACGACCTAATTAAATTCATAACACGTTTTTATTTATTAGGTTGGTGCATAAGTTCTCGGACATTTGATCCGTCCTGAATTGAAAGCGCATTTTCCCGCCAAATTTCTCACGAGTATCAACGCGTAAATGATCGATCGATAGAGAAAGGAAAGGGCTACAAAACTGTTCCTAACATTTACTTCTGCGTTGTTAACGTCAGCTATTATGGCCAAGCAATTCATCCCAACTGAGACGCATATTCGGTACGTCATGTTATTCCTGCATCAATCTGGCCTCAATGCCAACGAATCGTATCGTCGCCTGGAGGATGTTTACAGCGAGAGTGCTCCTGCTCGAAGTACTGTGTACCAGTGGTTCTCGAAGTAGCAGTTGGTGAATTCTCCGTTGAAGACAATGAACGAGAAGGGCGCCCGGTGACACTGGATTTGATTTGGATGGCCTCCGAAGTAGAGTGGAAGCGGACCCATACCAAGCCACTCGCGAACTATCAAGCACTCTCGGTGTTAGTCACTCAACAGTCGTTCGAGGATTGAAGTCGATTGGCAGGGTGCAAAAATTGGGTCGCTGGGTGCCTCACGACTTGACACAACATGACATGGATCGCAGAGCCGATGTCGCTCTGTTTCTCCCTACCCTCAGACGTACCCACGGATGGCTGGACAACCTTGTCACCGGGGATGAGAAGTGGATACTCTACTCTAATTATCACTGCCGTGCACAGTGGGTTGACGCAACTGGAGAGGCAGAGGACGTTCCGAAACCCGACCTTCACTTGAAAAAGGTGATGCTATGCATTTGGTGGAGCGTTCTTGGCGTAGAATACTGGGAGCTGCTGGACGGAGGGATAACAGTGACGGCAGAGGTTCACGTCAACCAACTGAGGAAGTTGGGGGCCCACCTTCAAACCACACGAGGAGAGCAAGTGAAGGTGTATTTTCAACACGACATCGCTAGACCGCATATGCTAGAGCGACGGCGGCTGAGTTGGCGGACTGCGGATGGACCGCTCTTCCACGTCCACCTTACTCACCAGATCTCGCTCCTTCTGACTGTCATTTGTTTTCAAGCCTTCAACGCTATTTGGACGGCCAGCAATTTGGGAACCGAGAGGATGTCAAGGAGGCACTGCTCACATTTTTCGAATCACAACCGGCCACGTTTTGGAGAAAAGGCATCCATGACTTACCAGCACGTTGGCGAAAGACAATTGATGTAAAGGGTGGTTACTTCAAATGATTTGATATTGTTGTTCGCATGTTGTGATAATAAACATTTCATGCCCCAAATGTCCGAGAACTTATGCACCAACCTAATATCTATTTCGAAGGCACATGTTCTCTTTTCAGAAACATCCAGTTTAGTATAGGAATGGTGTATAAAAGGTTTCCATTGATTTCTTTTCTTTGAAACAGAACTGGGCAGTTATAACTACTTTTTATCGAATTTTAACGAGTCAACGGACGTTTGACGAAAGAATTTTCTTAGAAAATTCGTTAAAAATGTGTTGTCCACAATTGAACATCCGTCCGTTTCAGAGCGACGAGTCGTGCGCCGCTGGTCTTGCTTACGTCCTTGCAGAAGTACCCCAATATGCTGAAGACGGCTGGGTCTGTGACGCTGAAAAGGTTCGTCTCTCTCGGCTCCATCCTCGCGCCTGCACTTCACTAATGTCTCCATTTCAGCAGCTTCAATGACGAGAAACGTAGCAAGGAGCCGTCATCGACAGAAGAGGCCGGCAGCGGATCGTCGATGAAGACGCTCCGAGGGAGCCGTCAGGTGAAGAGGCGTGTGGCGCCGGTGATCGCTCGACCGTCGCCGCTGCCGCAGTTCAACCACTTCGCCGCCCTGTGTAGCGACGACGAGGACACGGGACCGACAGCGGCCACTCAGCCAAGCAAATCCAAGTCGACCACTGACATCGCGGAGAAGGATCCGAACTGGTGGAGCGACGAGGAGGAGATGCTCATGACGGAGGAGGAGGAGTGCGCGAAGATCGCTTCGCTGCTGGAGGACCTCGTCCTGAAGGTGTGCCGTCTGGATGGTGGAGAGGACGCCTCGGAGAGCTGCAAGGACTCCTGGAGCGACGAGGACTAGCATTTGATCGTCGATGTAGCTGTGGTAGCTTTAGCTCGACGCTCCGAGGGGCTGGGTGTTGTACTAGATACTGTACTAGCATGTATATGTGGATTCACTTCAGGTTTTACGAGTTCTAGGGGCTTCTGGGGCAGGTTGCTTGAGGACTCAGATTCCGACGAGTGCTCCAGGCCATGTTGTGCCTGACTAGGCTCGAGTGATTTGTCACAGAAGAACCCGTCTAGTGGTGATTTGTATGTGGTCAAACTAACTATTTCTCTTTTCGTATGCTGTCAAAGTGCATGTTCTATTGGTCTGCAAATTGATGAAGTTTCGTGAGTCACTTTGCTATGTCATTGGCTACCTTTCATGTTTCAAACAAGGAACGTCAGTGATCTCGGTTCATAGATTCTGAACGACACCTATGCTGTCATGCAGGGTATCGAAAGAGGACCGCAGAACTGTGTTTCTTTGCTTCTAAATGCCCTTCAGTGGTCCAAAAATGGCAAAAAATCGCTTCATTGGGAGCTGATGGGGGTGCCGCCCGGAGTGGTCATGTCGTGCTCAAAAATTAACCGCGAAAAAATTTCTGTCAAGTCGAGTTTCTGTCGAAATTATCAGGATGCAATGACCCAGCTGTAGTTGCAACTCCAAAGCACACACTTCCAAAACTAAGAGGAAACATTGAAAAGGGATCACACATGGAGAGCATCTTACCAGGATACTATCTCAACGGTAGGTTGGAACGGTCCAAGTGTTGTATATGGGCAGAATCGCCTCTCTCTGGCAAACAACAAAATGAAAGTCTTTTCTGCATTCTGTAGATATAAGTGAAGTAATTCATCACATTCAGCTTTCATTGGCATTACAGTCTACTGCGGCAAACATGCAACTGGTGATCTGCAACGACATCCCTATCATTTCGCGGGCATCAGAGCAACGTATATAAGCACCACGAATCATTCTTGAGTTTCATTCTTGTTCCGCTAATAAAGTGTTCTTCAAATCGACGTCCTCTGCAACAAATGGCGACCACGGCAGGATCCAGGAGTCAGTGACGCTGATCGATGTGAGGTTCGCTGCATCACGTTCCAGGTACACACTTCATCCATAATATGAACTCCATTCTGCAGACGTGAGAATCGCTGCTCAATGGCTCACGTACCCACCTCGTCCGAAGTATTCATCCTACTCCGCCAACGTCAGATTCGCTGCCGTACAGTCCACATACCCACCTCGTCCACTACCCCTCCAGCTCTACCAGAGTCGCTGTTACTCGACGATCTACGTCCAAGTTCGTCCACAGTACTCCCTTCGCTTCACTAACGTCAGTTTAGTGGTTAATTCACTCCCCCTATCGACGTCACGTCCGCAGTACACCCCACGTTTGGCCGACCACTGAAAGACCGACGCAAGTTTTCATCAAACAACAGGATAATGTTCGACTGCGGAAAAACTCGACGACAAATCTGGATTCGAAAGAGACAACTCATCAGTCAATGCGAGACCATTAAGCAGATCCTTCACGACCACGACATCCCGGAAAAGGGCGCAACATTTACTCCGTTCAGCAACGAAGAACTCATTGACCTCAGAGAAGAGCTTGTCGAAGCTCGGGATCACCTGCATGAGCCCTACACCACAGTCGAACAAGAACGTCGAGTGGCCTATGAAAACACTTCTGCCATTTTCTGCCATTTTTATTTATTTATTCCGACATGTGATGCAACACATTCAAAGCGATCCACGTGAGCGAGCTCACTATCGCAACCAATGAACACAGAACGTAACTTTAAAACCAGTGGAACAAACAAAATCAGTTATGATCAAAAATGGCTTAACAACGGTTGGACGATCGGCGACTCCGCCCGACAGGGTAATCGCAAAAAAGGCGCAACCGTCAGCAAGGGTTAAGGCCTCGATTCTTTGAGGAATCTGGATGCGCTTACTCAATTTGACATACTCAGCGCCCGCTTAGTATACGAAGAAATTGGAGCGGGCCGAGCTCCTGGCTCGCGGGAACCGAACAGCAGTACTATATAGATCGCTTTGAAAATCTTCACGGTCACCTCGTTGACCTTCCTCGTTAGTAGCACCACTCGGTAAACGTTGAGAGGAAGTCCACAGTGGAGACGATTTTGATGTTAAGTGCAGCAAGATGCTGCTACGCGAAAGTGATATTGGTTCCAGAAAGGCCTTAGCGGCTCGAATTCGCGAACGTAATTCAACAATGAATAACCGAAGGGATTGCATTTCGATCACCAGGAAGTTTTTCCGTCTCGTTGTGCGAGCTCTGAGACCATGCAATCTATACACGTAACACCAGAATGGATTCGCATTTGGTAGGTCTCAGTTGCTCAACGGTAGTCGTATAGCTGAACATTCCCTCAGCAATTGTGGAACAACGGTGAGATGGGCTTGATTCAGTGAGATTCCGCTTGACACTGGTATGAACAGAGAAACAAAACTTTCTTACAACATGGAAAGCTTGACTGGAAAGGTGTCTGACCAGGAGTCGGATTCATCTGCGACTTACATAACTTTAACAGAGAATTCACAGCGGGAAACTCAGATAACACGGCTTATCGCTCACCAAATTGCTTGATAAGTCGCGGTATCAGGGATTTCTGTTGTATTTTTCTCTGTTAAATTGTTGTAAGTCGTTAATGAATCCGGCCCCAAAAGTGAAAAAAAGGAAAAGATTAGGAAGAAAAGTGCCTAGCTTGAACTGGAAATAACGACATAAATAAATAAACACTGGATCATTTTGTATTCACATTAGTAGAAAAAACGGTACATGTCGCGTAGGTGAACAGCATTGGTAGGTAGGAGCGCGCCAGCCAGTAGTAACCAAACAGAACACACATGCCAGCCCATTCGGGTACCAACTGTACATGTCCTCGCTGAATGGCATACCTATTCAATGCGGTCTGATTTATTTAGACGTTCCCATGCACCAATGCTGCTCACCTACGCGACATATACCGAAAAAACCTATAAGAATTCCCTTTTACTGCACTCTGTATGTCAAGTAACTCTTACGATATACGTTGAGTTTTTTCGCACATACGATTTAGAATTTACGAAGTTTCTATTACGGACACCCCTGATCCAAACCGTACAGGCCTTACAAACTGCGCCATGCAATACTGTGAAATGTTGACTTCTCGATCAACCTAATGCTTAGCTCATGTTGTTTGTTAGAAGAAGCAGCGATCACTCTCAGGTAGAAAATGGAGCCTACCATCCCTCTTTCTCATGCCCTCCTACCTCCTTCTTCATACTTGTCAGCGCCATCACCTTTTTCGTCACTTGTAGCCCTCTCAGGCGTCAGCAAACAAAGGAAGCGTTTATTCAACGCAGATATTTACAGAATCATCGCCACTGCTTATGCGTCCTAAAACGAAGACGGGATTCCCAGATCGGTTTCCTTGTCGTCATCGTCTCTGTCGTAAGCGTCGTTGCTATACTGATTCCTAAAAACCGCCAATTACGATCGATTCCCCAATGTGTTCCCTTTGCTTCTGATCTAACTGTCTGAAGCCATAAGGCAGGCACATTTCACTGAACAATAAAAATATAAATAAGGGAAAGTTAAAGGACAGCGCGCGTACAGTTGCTCCTCCTCTCTCTCTTTCTTGCTTCCGCGATACTCATGTCCGTCGGTTTGTATGGTATTTGGTGACGACTCCTGAAATCAGTGTTACTGTCAAGGAGGAAAATCCATAGGCCTTCTTCTCAGGCAAGTAAAGAATAAGGAACGGACAATAACTTAAATTCTGAATGGTAAATAAGTAATTGTTGGGTACTAGGTTCTGTAGGGCTAGGCAGTCTTATGGATGATGCGCAATGTCGTGCAATATCTTCACTGGTGTCCTCAACTGGGCCAGTTCACTGGTCCTTCCTTTACTGATTTCCCTCACTGTTGATAATCCTTGTGCTCATTCGTGGGAGTGCAAAGAGCCAACCAATCGCAACTATGAACGGGCTCGGGGCGCTATCTATAAAAGCCGGCCGGCATGGGCTAGTCAGCATTCCTGCAGGCATGCGCTCACCTGAGCAGTCGCGCATTCCATCTCTAACGTCTTGCAATCCCTCGGACCGTCAGATTCCCCACTTCTGCCTAAGTCTATGGACCGGAGCGGAATCTGGGAATACGGAGAGGCAAACTCCCCTGCCAGCCACTCTTTATTCATAAAAATAGCGGGTCCCACAAGGAAAGGTTCCCAACTCAAGGTGAGCTTTTGCGATGCTATTTTGGCATGATGTAGGGCCCTGTGGGCGGAGTCCAGAACCATAGTTAGTTTTTACTGAACGCCCTTTTGAAAGACCTGAAAAAGAGGTGTGAAGGCGTGTGTGCAACAATCATCAACCCTATGACACTCCACAGGTTGTGCCTCGGCGGCGCAGTTGTTAGGAGGGACACCTCATAGGAGCACACCGGAGGAGCTTTAAGTTCGGGTCCGCGCACTGCCGAAATTTTTGCACCTATTAGATTTCTGTTATTACGCCTTCTCACGAACACGAGAATCAATTTTATACCACAATGCTTACAACAAAGGCTATGCATTTGCGCCTTCATGTGTTTTAGTTTTCCAACAATGCCTATCTGCACCATATCATCTCTCTGAAAATAAGAAGTGCTGTCTTGCTCTTCTCCTTTAGTCAACAGCTATGGTACAATCTATCAAACAAGTAAAACATAAGCGCGTGTCACACCAACACACCAACAGCATCCTAAAAAACCAGTGAGGAACGATCTTCTCCCTGACAAAGAGTGACCACTTCTTCTTCGTTGGACGGTAATCCATGGGTGCAGAGATAGGCGCTGGGTGAACATCGACATACCCAGCCTGTCACCCACGCGTATAACAGACATAGAAAGGCCCAGACATATACTACCTCTAACTTGAACCACGTCTTCTTCCTGACAATCGATATCTCAATATATGGCGTCGAGGAGGAGTTCTCTTGTGGCATCCAAACCGCAATCTCTTTCCCTGTCGGAGATGTGGAATCCAGTGTGAAGGTGGAAAGCAGTCAGCCGGCAGCACCTTCAGGTGAATGCGATATTTTTAGCACACTTATGTACCGATACAGCCTGGGTCCATAATATTCAACCGTGAGGTACACGTATTTGTGTGCAGTTGCGGTATTATTGATGATATGTATGATATGGTGGTGGTGCAGATAGGCATTGTTGAAAAACTAGCACACATGAAGGCGCATATAGAGAGCCTTGGTTTGCTGTAAGCACTGATAGTCTAAGTTGACTCCTGTGAGCATGAGAAAGCGTAATAACAACAGACTAATATATGCAAAAATTCTGACAGTACGCGGACTCGAACTTAAAACCGCTCCGATGTGCTGCTATGGGTGGTCTCTCCTACCAACTGCGCCGCCGAGGCATACCTCGTGGGGTGTCGTAAGGGTTGATGATAGTTGCGCGCATGCTTTCAGACCTCCTTGTCAGGCTTTTAAAAAGGCGTTCAGCAAAATCTGACTATAGTTCTGGACTCCGCTCACAGGGCCCTACATCCTGTCAAAATAGCATCGCAAAAGCTCACACTGAGTTGGGAACCTTTCCTTGTCAGGGTAATAATTTAAAAAAGAGGTATAAGTGCAATAGAGTATACGTCTGTCTAAACATACCTTGAACGCCCATGGGCTGTCAACATTTTGTCCAGCTCGTTTCGCTGCTTGCACAGCTTCGAGCTCTTTGCGGTACCTTTCTCGAGCCTCCATCTGCGCCACCTTATGTCCAGCTGCCAGTCTAAACGAAACACAATGGTGTACAACTTCAGGTTTCATCTCGAGCTTACGTTAGCTTACCTTATAAGTGCCCTTGGCAGTTCGTTCTCCAGTCGTCCGTAATTCGCCTGAACCATCTGGTCCATGAGAGCCTTGCCCTTGGTCTCGGGCTGAAGGAAGAAACCGGCGATGAGAGTGATGATGATCATGCACTCTGGCACGACGAACGCTCCCACTGTCCACGACGACAGCAAAGGTGTCAGAACGACAAGGCCGACGATCGAGCCAATGTGCCTGAACAGTCAGATGCATTGTCCTTGCTGTCATCCACCTAAATCTAAAGCACTAACTTTATAGAATGGAGCGATCCAAATGCGATCGAACGAATGACGGTTGGATATCGTTGAGTGGTAATTTGAACGATGTTGATCCAGAACACACAGTCGTTTATCATGATGGTGATGATAACCAGTATGGTTACAGCTACAACAATAAAGGATAAAGGACTGCTTTAGTGAATCTTTTTAGGAATACGCCACGCATTCTACTTCTGAGTGCATGCGACAGCCGGCACCTCCTCCCACTGCGCTCCATGCGGCCGGCTACAACATTAGGCACACGACATTTTCTAATGTCAGCAGTTGTTAATGGAAGATCTCGTCGCAAGGAATATTTATGTACTCGCTTCGAGCGTGGCTCTAATGGGTCGTACCACGAAGAGTCACGTGCTACCATTTGAATATCCTACAGGGAGCGATGTACCGCAGCGAATACCGTACACCACAATAGCGATGAATTGACCCGTGGTCCTGAACAGAGTAGTGGGTACAACTGGGGTAATACCTTCTGATGGTTCATCGAAGTATCAATATGCAAAATAAGCACAGAAAAGGATGTGATAGAAAAGCCTTGCCGATATGATCGTAGTTGTATCCAAGTTGAATCAGTGCGATAATGACGCCGAACAAAACTCCTTCAATCACTGAAATGAAGAAAAAAATTACGCTAGATGAAACACAAGGGTGAAAATATTAAAGAAGCCTCACAGAGGGCTCCAACAAATTGGATCTTTCGTCCAAAGCTGGGCATCTGCATGTCGAGGAAGATGATGACGAACGGCGTGAAGAGACGGAAGATCCCGTCGAGAAAGATGAACATGATCACGGAGTCTGAACGTTGAACGGATTCAGAAGAAGTTCTGGTCAAAGCCTAATTTGCTTCAACACAGAAATTGATTAATAAAATCCTTGAGCCAAGTTGTCAACATTTTTGTGGTTGAGGGTACCATTCCAGCCTTCCAGAACTTAATAAAGGATAAACAACGGGTTTACTCATTCCCTTCTGGGATGCGCCAGCGCATTCTACTTCTACGGGATGTCGTGGAGGCGATGTGAATGCGTATTTGGCCATACAATGACTTGCGGTGGCCAGCCGATGAGCAAGTCAGCGGTGTATCCTTCCCAGACAAGTCTGGTACCAATTCACCGATCCCGGATGGATGGAAGGCTTGGTTGGCCTGGGCGGGAAATCCGAATCAGGAACCTGGTATCGGGTGCACGCGACAGTCGCGCCTCCTCCGACTGCGCTACACGCGCCCTTTTCCAGAAAAATTGAGCAGTGGCTCATTGGTCGCGCCCAACTGAAGCGGAATAGGTTGAAGGGTCAAAACTAGCGGCTGCTCTACCACTTCAGACCAGAAGTCCTTCCACAAGTGAAAGAACAATATACTTCTGCGTCAAAAACTGATTTTATGCACAAAAGGCAGTAGAAATCAGTCAATGTTGACTAGCCGATTGATTTTGTTGCCAGGTAGTTTAAACGGCCATCATATTCGCAACGTTGCCATTGTAGTTATGTTCTCACAAAATTTTCGAATGTTCGCTTACTTTCGGATGGTCAGGACTTTCAAACATTCGGATTCAAATTTATTCGAGAAACGCGATTTTTCTGAATATTCGAGTTCGAATACATTCCAAAAATGCGGTTTTTCGAATTCAAATATTCAAATTCAAATGAAAGTCAATCGAATACCTATTAGAGTGGGTCAATTGAGCGTAACTGCAGCTGTCGTTCTAAGGATGGTAGCAGGCAAAAGCGATATCCTTGATCGATATTGATCAATATACAGCTACAGTTATGCTCAAATGACCCATTCGAATAGGTATTCAGTTGATTTTCATTCGAATTTGAATATTCGAATTCGAAAAATTGCATTTTTGGAATGTGTTCAAACTCGAATATTCAGAAAAACCGCGTTTTTCGAATAAATTCGAATCCGAATATTTGACCCGGTTGATTGATCGATTTTATTTCCTCTTTGATAATCTGTTCCAACGGCAGGTGCAATCACAACGTGCATCTCTTAAGTACTCAACTGTCGGCAAAAATCGACAAAAACCAGCTACCGTCATTAGTTTTGCACGGATGCACATACAGACGCTCGGATACTAGGATGCCAAGAGTAAAATGACCTATGAAACTGTAGAATTTCGTGTGAAGACTACAAGAAATGGTGGTAATTGGATAAAAATTTAGGAGTAGGAAGCACAACTTTAAAATCGCCTGCCATTCTGTTCGTTTTTGGGCACAGGTCGTTAATGTGGCCTGCATGTAGGAGGGGACACCAGACCATTCAGGCAGAGGTCGTGTCGAACGGGCGTGCACCCAGAGGGGAAATTGGTATCAACGATATCCAGATGGGCTGGTTCGTGTTCGTTCAGCGCTCCTATTGGCTGAGATTAGCAGGTGAATCTCCGCCTCCCGCCGTAGGTCACATCAGCGACCAGTATCCAATACTTATTTCTTTTGGGGAATTGCGATATCAAGCCTTGCGAAAACAAACAAATCATGGCTTTTCTTCCCATGGATGGTGCGTTACCGATCTACCCCCCCCCCCCCCCCTCCCCCTCCCACCGAGTTAGGCATTGCATGATCGGCTGCAGAACCGAACCTCCATTCGCGTGCACGAAATAATCTCCACACTCAACTCGCTCCACTCACCGTGCATTCCTCCTACCGTATAGATATAGGTGTTGGAGACCATAGCATAGGTGAACATGGACAGGATCTGCATCAGCGACTGCTTTGCTAGTCGAGGGGTGCTATAAAATATGTAAAACAATGAAAAAATCATAAAAATAGAAATCCTAACAAAGTACTGCCCAGAAGCACTAGAATGTTAGCGCGCAGTCAACAAGCAATCGAGCCCTGAAGGGTGAGCCGTGCCTTCTACATCTATGCGGACAAACACAATGTATTGTATGAATTTTGACGACTGTGACGAACTTACGAGGGAAGGGTCTGAAGCGTATGTCTGAACGGAGAGAGCGAGTCATATAGGGAGAATCCCCACCCCTCGGTTAGTATAAAAATGTGTTCATTTTTTGCCAACTCGTTAAACTCAAGGAGTAGGTGATCGTGAAGTTACAATGGAATACGATGCATCACGAGTCTTGGGGCTTGTACGCCCGCGATGCCTCTTTCGGCAAGCGGCTTGAAGCGTCGTGCAAGCGACGTTGCTTCATGCGAGGAATGTCGCGGTCTCGGTTCTTCTGCGCTGCTGCATCTTTGCATTTCAACTAGCTGGTTGAGATTTGTGGGATTCTGACGTCTACACAATTTTCAAAAATTTCAGACGTTTTCTGTGTATTTTCAAACTCTACGCTGTGGAGAGTACTTCTCTTGCGACTTGTTTACTACTGACCGGTTCTTTAACCATAACGTCTTCGTCAACTTCAAGTTTACGTGCTTCGATGTCATTTAGTATGCTGGCCATCAGTTCGGCCAGCTTGGAAGGTTCCTTGTCTAAAGGTGGGCACACATCGGTGTGAGCATGTGGATCACCACCCGAGCATCGGCAGACATTATTGTTGTTATGTTTTAGAAAACCTTCAGCATTCCTCTGATTTCCAGGTGACAGACAATGATGAGGGAAAGAGTGTATCGATGCCGTTTAGGTTAATTTGCCGGATCCACAGACCTCGCTTCTCACTTGAACCACCTCCGACGTCGCATCCTTGGGCCCGATTCATCACCGACTTACGTAACTTAAAAAAACCAAGATAACCAGTGAAACCACGATCTCTAACGAAATCCACCGGTGTGATGTGGAGACCATCCACTTCATATGTATGCTGTGCAGTTGACGGAGTGCTGCTAATACGCATGAAACTCGTTTTGTGCGGAGCCAAGGGGAGTTGCCATTGTTTAGAACCCGTTTAGAGGGTGGTAGTCGTTAGTCCCGACTCGGATGCGCACTGACGATGCCGACAGTGCCTGTGGTGCCAATTAGCGACGACTCGCACCGTGCCACCCGCCACTTCGCGACGATCTCCAAGAACGGCCCTTGCCGCCGTGCGATGGTGACCTAGCCGAGCACGGGAGCCTGCAGATCGACCGCGACCCCACTGAGGCCGAACTTCACAGATCGACCAGATTTACAGTCACAGCGGATAACCCATTTAGAGGGTTTACAAAGGCAGCGTAACCGTAAGGTACTGGTGCCTGTCCTACACACTTTCATGCTAGAATTTCGAGCTCTATCTGATGGGCTGTACAAGAACGCTTAAAAATTCTTCTGTAGAGGTATTTTGACGCAGGCTTCGAGCCAAAGGGTTCACGAACAATTAGACACGAATTTCGTAGACTTCATAATGAAAATTTTATGGTCTACCTGAAGGGCTGTATGAGAATGCTTAAAAATTTCCCTGTAGAGGCATTTTGGCGAAGGCTTCCAGATAAAGACTGCACGAACAACCCATTTAGTAGAGAGCCTTCCTAGGGGAATCCTGTTCTAGTTTTTTCGTAGTATTTCTCAGGTTTTTCTAAGATCCTCGACATCTTTATGAACCTTTGTGATACCCAGCACGATATTTCTCGAAACTAAGGCTGAATATGTAAGAGTAAAAATTCATGGTAATTGAATTTTATCACGCAACATATCAAATTGTCAAAAAATTGTTCTTCCAGTGACATGCCAGTAGAATAAAGTTGCATCCTTCATGAATGAAGAAAAACTTCTGAGGACGAGCACCGTTATTTTAAGCATCAGTAATCGTTTCGCCTTCAAGTCTATGCCCTGGATAAGATTTTTTGCACTGTTCGTGCAGTCTTTATCTGGAGGCCTTCGCCAAAATGTCTCTACAGAAAATTTTTTAAGCATTCGTGTACAGCCCTTCAGGTACACTATAAAATCTTCATTATAAAGCCTTCGAAATTCGTGCCTAATTGCTCCTGAAGCCTTTAGCTCGAAGCCTGCGTCAATATTTCACTACAGAGGAATTTTTAACCGTTCTTATACGGCCCATCAGATAGAGCTCGAAATTCTGACATGGAAGTGTGTAGGACTCGCACCAGTACGACTCTTTACGCTGCCTTTGTAAACCCTCTAAATAAGTTATCCGCTGTAATTGTAAATCTGGTCGATCTGTGAAGTTCGTCCTCAGTGGCGTCGCGGTCGATCTGCAGGCTCCCGTGCTCGGCTAATTCACCATCGCACGGCGGCAACGGCTGTCTTGGAGATCGTCGCGAAGCGGCGGGTGGCACGGTGCAAGTCGGCGCTAATTGGCACCACAGGCACTGTCGGCATGGTTAGTGCGCATCCGAGTCGGGACTAACGACTGCCTCCCTTGTTTAGACCAGGAAACCAACAAGTTGATTCCTCTTTGAAGACATAATTCATCATCAACACTATCAATGACCCTGTATATTTTTACATCATCTGCATACATGGCACAATCACAAACATTACGCAAAATTTCTGGTATTTCCTAAATAAAAATGTTAAACAGTATAGGCGATAATACCTATAATTAATTATATAATAATTTTACTAGGAAATTATTTATTCGCATGGGAGGCTTCTTATACTCCAACATCCCCAACGCAGTGTTCAGAAATAGACATTGGATCTTCCATCACTCGTATCGCGACGAAAGGTATTTGATGTTTGTCTCGTTCATAAAATTCTGCACCAACCTAGTGTGGCTGTGATTATGAAATTATATAGTTTGATGCCTTCTCGAACTAGAGGTAGTATGATGAAAATAGCCTCCGAGATCATCAGTTCGTGCTTGCTTCTTTACGCATAGAGCAGGTTGCGCTTACAATCGCTAAGAATCACGAAAAACCTGTCAAATGCTTACTCCATACCTCAGTTCAAGCGGTACGCATCAAAAATGTTGATTAAGTTTGACGGACTCTAGTCATGGAGATCGACCACACCCAATTCTTGCTTGATTGTGCATTTTTCTGTTTGTTTTTTGTTTGTACTGTCCTACTTCTATCTCGCGTCTGCCTTTCGCGACGTAATAAACATTAACATTGACATTAACTTTAACGGAGAATTGTAAGCGAAAAGCTCACTAGAGAAGTATTTCAGACATATGTCTGAACTGCGAAAACGAATACCACAGTGAGAATCTCTACCCTTCAAAGAGTAGGAAGGGATGTTCCATTTTTGCAAAGTCCTTGAACCCAAGGAACTAGGGACTTTCAAAGTTTACTATGGGATCGCTTGCACACGTGCAAAACTACCGTAATCGGTTGAAATTTCGAAAATGGATATCATATTCGTGATCAACGCCCCAGATAACCCCTTAGGCAAAGTTAGGGTAAAATTTTTTCTACCTCTTCTCGACCTCGACCAGGAGGCTTAGGGTCGCGAAAGTTCAATAGTGCCTCTTCAGACTTACCCTTGACAATCGCATACTCAGGGGAGTGTACACTGAGTGTACTCATGTCACTGCGAACCATCGTAATCAACTTTTTGAAAGACATCTCTGCACACCTATCTTCAATAAAAAATCTCTCCATATGTAATATTTTTAATTGGTCGGCTCACCAGAGGAGTTTCAAGACCAACGTGCCGCCGTCTCGCGATGCGTTAGAATATGACGGTGACCTATACTCGCTGACCTGCGGGGAGTGTAGTAGCTACCAGCTCGTCATCACTAAGGTGTCTAGTTCATTAGTACACTTTCGACGGGCAGTAGGGTACAACTGGACTTGTACAATGATCGTCTGCCCTTCTTTGACCATGTGGGACACATGCTAGATGACATGAGAATGACTGGGCAGCCATTCTCGGCATGTGGACTGCTGCCATCATATGCTCTTCTGATTGCTTTATTTATGTCTAGTTGGGAAGGTGCATTCCCCATGTAGCCAAGGGTCCTACCAAAAATCAGCAGAAAATACAAAGTGTCGCATATAGAGGGGCAACTGATGAAAATATCTCACTGAACACGTACCTCTAAGCCTATAGTGGAAAGAATATATGCATAGGAAAAGTTGGGAAGGCGAATGATACCAAAAAAGGAATGAACACTAAAAACATCAAAATACCTCGAGGTCAAGGAATCGAACATCCGACCCTGTGCCTACGATGCGCCGGCACTACCACTGAGCCGCCGAGCTGCTTGCCTTGACGACGAAGCCAGACGTATTTCACCATTTCTCTTATCTCCGCGTGCAACACGCACGTACGTGTTAGATGCTGACAGTGCAATACATTCCTGGGTGTTCAGGGGCCCCTATTTCCTTGGGTTCAAGGATTTTGCAAAAATGGAACATCCCTTCCTACTAATTGAACGGTGGAGAATCTACCTGTGGTATTCGTTTTTGTCGTTCAAACCTACGTGCGAGTAGATCCTATAGTGAACTTTGAGGATAACTAGCTCCTTGGATTCAAGGTCTTCCAAAAACGGAACATCCGTGCCTACTATTTGAAGGGTGGGGAATCTCAAGTGGTATTCGTTTTTGTAAGTCAGGCATACGCTTAAGAGACTTCCCTGGTAAGATAACGCGGCTTATCGCTCTCCATGTCACTTGATAAGCCGCGTTATCTGAGCTTTTCGCTTTCAATTCTCCATTAAAATTACGTAAGTCGTTGATGAATCCGGCCCCAGGTCTCTTTTGAAAATCCGAGCAGGATGGTTTTTCCCGAGGTCATTGATCAATGTATGGAAACAGACTGTGAGGAGCCTGTAGCCTTTATACGCTGCACGTATTGTGCCCAGTGCTGCTTCATGCACTTTGTACCTGTGTGTCACTGATGTTGAACATTCATACGTAATCATTTTGAATGCCACAGCATTCAGCTAGAAAATTAGGCATAAAAACGTCTAAAAATGGTATAGACGTTAGGATACCAACCACACAGTTGAAGTGCAAAGATGCAGCAGCGCGGAAGAACCGAACCCCCGACCTTCCTCGCCTGAAGCAACGTCACTCCCACTGCGCTCCGAGCCGTTTGCCCGCAGAGGCATCGCGAACGCACAAGGTCCCAAACTCGTGATGCGCCGTATTCCATTGTGACTTCAAGGACACCCTACTCCTAGGGTTTAACGACTTGGCAAAAAAGAAACACATTTCTATACCAATTGAGAGGTGAGGATTCTCCCTATATGACTCGCTCTCCCCGTTCAGACATACGCTTCAGACCCTTTCCTTGTTAGGAGAACAGCTGATAGGTAGCCAGAACTTTATCCAATTGCGAGACGATAGTACTATTTCAGTGACACCGGCAGGTTAGAACAGTATGTGACCTAGAGGGTGCATCAAATCCCGAGACAATTATACTATTTTCAGGTCGAATTGTCTTCTGTACTGCTTAACATATATACTTTCGAACTTCCAAGTCTAATAAGATCAATGGATGTAAACTGCTGTGCTTTTGCAGATGATCTAACAACGTATTAGGATGTCCCATAAATCCCCGCCATTTTCTTATCATTGCGGATTTCGCCGGCGATCTCTTGCATAGCGCTACACAGCCTTCAAAAGAGAATGATTTGCTCTATCAGAACATGTATTGTATGTATTTATTATTTTTATCTATGTATGTATTTTCTTTTTCATCCCGAATTTTGTCAATTTTTAGGTCGTTAAAGTGAAAAGTGAAAAAGTAAAAAAGTAGCTATTTGAGCAGTTGTTTCTCTCGCTTAGGTTTGGAATTTTTTGCGCAGCTTTCTTTTAGCATTTGGAAGACAATGTTCTGTACTACAAGAATATGTGTTGGTCCTATTTGCTCACTTGTCCTTTATTGATTTTTAGGTCGTCAAATTGGGACGTCCGACTTTTCCGTCCGAATTTTACCGACAGCTCGGTTCTGTGGTTGGACTTTTTTCCTTGGTGTTATATGTCGCTCAAAAGAGAATGTCTTGCTCTATAAGAATTTGTGTCGCGTTTATTGGCCCATGCTGATTTCTGTCGAGTATCAACAAAATTCCAAAAAGAGAAGAATCATCTTTACCAAGAACTCTTTCTCCTTGTTCAGTCTTTCTTGCTCATCGTCAGTTTTATATGGCACTCGAAAGTGCATGTCTTGTTCTACCAGAATATATCATTTGTTCTTTGGCAGTTTAAATTGTTACTAATTTTCAGGTCACCAAAATGGAGCAGCGCCAGATGGACAAGGATGAGCACTTTTGGCACCTTCTTCTCTTTGTCTTCAACCAGAGTTCTAGTGCGGCTAAGGCACTAGAACCCAAGTTGACCGTACCAACACTATTTTTCATCGCCAGATACAATTCTGTGCAAAAATCATTGAATATATCCGTGTGATGAATGAACATTAGGAACCAGCGAGTGACGATGGCTGTCGGCCTGCTTGTCCGTCATCATTCATCACACGGACATATTCAACGATTTTTGCACAGAATTGTATCTGGCAATGAAAAATAGTGTTTGTGCGGTCAACCAGGGTCCTAAAAAGTGACAAAATTCGGGATGAAAAAAGAAATGCAATATATGTTCTGATAGAGCAAATCATTCTCTCTCGAATGCTGCGTAGCACTATGCAAGAGACCGCAAGCGAAATCCGCAATGAATCGTTGAAAAAAATGGCGGAAACTTATGGAACAACCTAATATTTAACCCATTGACGACCGTGCGGCCCAATTTCGGCCCGCAGTTTTTCTGTCGCGTGGGACCGCGCGGCCCAATTTCAGCCCGCGGTTAAAAAAATGTTCGCTGCGGCCGACTTCCTCAATTTTTCATAGTTTACTAGTATTCATTAGATTCGTTGGATCCTACCAATGCTACCTGCACAGTGGTCCGAGAATCATTTACTTCTAACGAAAGCTTTGATTTAAAAAATCAGCACTACACACTATTCAAACCTCAAATAAATAGATACTACTCACGAACAGCTACGTATATCTTACAAAAATGGTCATGGTTAAGACATCTAGTCAAATTTCTTGCGAAAAGCTTGAACCCCTTAGAAAAAATATTTCAAACACTTGCTACATCGTGTGGTCACCTTATTTGCACGATTCATGACGAACGTGCGCCCTTTTCTGTGCTGACCTTTTTATAGCAGCAAATACATCTTCTACGTTTTGCTTCGAACCTGTTCCGGCCTTTTCCAATATGTGGCTCACCCATTGGAGAGGGAGCTTCATTTGAAATACCGTGAAGTAGTGAATGCACGAGATTCGAGCCTCAAGGCGGTCCCAGCGCGCGGTCCCACGCGTCAGACACGCGATTTGCCGCGCGGTCGTCAATGGGTTAAAAGGTTCTGACATTATTGCTAGTGAAGCTTTTGGATACGTTTGAGACTCATATAAAAGCGCAGGGCAACGAGTTCTCTGTGGAGTGTAAATAGTCAACATTGAGCCAAGTCCCGCCTAAAACGCTACATTTCAGACTCGATTAATTGTGCATGGGCTGTATGCTTGTTATAATCCTGCTACTGTTTGGCCAGATTAGACTATGGTATGCTTCTTTTAACGTTTAAAACTTCAAAATTATGTAAAAGACACGTGACCTATGAGTTTATTGAGGATCTATCCTAGACCGGGGGGCCACATAAAGAGAAAGTATTATATGTAACGAATCCATTTGAGACTTACCGAGCGGCTCCTACAGAACAACATCTAAACCTAAACAAGAAAAGTCGCAAAGAAAAAAAAACGAAAAAACACATTTGTTGCGGTTGTAGGCAGGCAAAGTTGTGTGCCCTCCTTATCATGTTAGATCCTGGTTATAACATGTCGGCCGGCGGTCAGCACGCGGCATGCCTCCATTCCGTCGCTCTTTGCGCGCCGAGACGGTTGTAAGCCGGGGCGATTTTTTATTTTTATGTTTGTTCGTTCGCTTTTTAGTCTCTTTTAGGTTCCACTTCTTCCTCTAGGAGCCGCTCGGTAAGTTTCAATTTATTTTGTTACCTATTTTTTAGTTATGTGGCCTCCCGAACTAGGATAGATCCTTTATTGATTTCACAGTTTATTGCTCTCGCTATCGCCCCAATAACATTCTCCACATATATGAACAGAAAAAAAGGTCATGCCCGGCTTTAGGTTTTCCTCCGAGGAAGTGGAAATTTATACTGAAGTGGTACTGGAAGTTTGAAAACATCGTCGAAGTGCAGAGGCGACTTGCCGCAAAATTGAATCATGTGTGCGGTTCGTAAACAATCAATTAAGAGTCTGACATTCAAGGTTTCAGGCGAGTGGAGGCATGGCGCATTTTCATCTGCATGCAAGCCACAGACATTTCGTTGCCCTCTGCTTTCATATGAGCCTCAGGCATCTTCAGAAGCTTTACTAGCAGCAATTTTAGAACCTTTGGAATAGTATCTGCTTTTTTAAAGAATACTCTGCATTTTTTTTTGCAAGCTGCAGTGTGTTTTTAAGTTTTAAACCCTGAAAAGAGCACGAATCAATCAATACGGCCACATCTCAGAGAGAGTATGACAAGTATGCAAGCGAAACACAATCAATCGACCGTAGAATACAGGGTTTCAGGCGAGTTCATGGCGCATTCCATACCGCTCAAATGTCAGAAAATTTCGGTTTTCTTAGTTTTTCATATGACCCCTTAACTTCTTCAGTACCTTTGCTGTGAGCAAAGTTGTCACATTTCAGACAGTGACTACATTTTTTGACACACACTCTACATTATTATCGCTTGGTAGCGAACTATACTCTCGTCACCAGGGTAGCGGTGTGGTAGGTATATCCGATAAAGTTATGATCATAGCGAGGTCTTGGCTAACTGGAGCAGACTTTGCCTACAAGCTAATATATGGTACCTGAAACTGGAAACTCCATTCACAACTCCTCAACACCACCTAAACTGCCTGTGCCTTGTCTCACCTAAATAAGTGATAGAATGTGTAGAAACGCTTCTTCTCGTTCTTGTGAATCGATGAGATGTCTTCGGTATTGAAGTGCGCTTTAGTGTTGTTCCACCGACGATGAGCGATGTCGTTGAGCACCTAAATATTTAGGCAAATAGGGAATATCATATATTGAGGGGTTCTTATTAAGCATTCTGATGAGTCATTATTCCGAACGCAAGTAGCTGCAACATCGCGAATTCTGAGCCATTTATTGTTTTACTGATAAGAAGGCAAACAACTGCCGACTCATATGACTCTATCCTTTCCAAGCAAAGGACAGCCGGCTTAGGGGACGTTCAGAGTTCCATCGCGCGAGACTCAATGTAATGATAATCTCTCATATCAACTACCATATCGATTCATCGCGCGACGCGATGAATCGATATGATAGTTAATCACTATGTCACGTCGTGCCGCCGTGTAGCTCGGGTCCGCACTTTAGGCCTTTGTTATACTCCCGCGGAAGCATCAGCGGAACGTCTGCGGACCAAGGGTGCACGGCGGACGGCGGGCGTGGCGAGGCGCGGCGATTGGTCAGGTGAGGAGTCTCGGCGCGATTCCCGCCCTTCCGCGGATGCTCCCGCGGGAGTATAACTCAGGCCTTAGATACCCCTTAGCTCCAGTTTATACTTGCGCCGCCACGCGGCGCGGCACCACGATCGCCATAGATATCCATTTTTTGCGCCGCCCGGTCGATATCTATCCCGACCATCGTGCCGCACCGCGCAGCGACGTAAGTATAAACAAGGGCTTAGATACCTCGCGTCCCTGGTGGCCCCATTCGCGCGGACAAGTTGTCACGGGCCGGCGCCGCGACCGGCCGTTATATTGGATGCGTTCAATAGGAACCCCCCACTTTTGCATATCCTTACTATTTCATGAAGGCCACCTTGTAGTACCCTTCTTACTGAGCAAAATGGTGTGGTGCCATCAAGTGAATGCTACGGCAAAACTGTAATCTCCAAACCTGCTGATAAGTTGATTGGCTCCCTTTGATGCGTACTGACAATTATTTTGTATTGATTGTCATACCTTTGCCAGATTTTCTTGCTATACAGGGTGCGTCAAAAGTTCTTGGGCACATGTAATTCACCGCCCAAACGGCTGTTTGAAATCCAATCAGGTGGTATTCATTTAACTTATTGCTATTGACAAGACAGATGTAAAAAAGCGGTTAAATTTCGAAATGGCGTTCTTCAGCACGAATACATGCCTTCAATCATTCGGGGAACGCATCCACGGCGGCACACAGGGGTGTTCATCAATCTCTCCCCAAGCTTTCTTGAGGGCTCTTTGACGTGAAGCAGTGTTCATGTGAGATGTTGCATAGGTCCTATTCTTCAGGATGATTTATGGACCAGATTGTATAATCCATCGGATTGAGGTCCGGGCTGAGCGGGGTCACTGCTCGGCTAAGGCCTCGTGCATACTTCCCGTCGCCGTGATTGAATCGCGGCGATGAGTTTTGCAGAGCGACGCGAAAGAATTTGAATTTCTCTGTGCTTGTCGTATCGCCCATCGCTCTGCAAGGGAGCGCGACGGCGATCCGTCCAGGACCAACGCTAAACACCGCGCGCGGCGCGAAAAAGTATGCTATGCCTGCGATGGGCACGGGAAGTCATCGCGCATGCCTACCGCTACTGTTGCGACGGCCGCGGCGAAGTTTTCTTTGACTATTCGGCCGCGTGCGGCGGAACGGCCATGTACTGAGCGCCGCGACGGCGTCGCGGCGATGGAAGTATGCCCCCGGCCTAAGATGGAATCCGGTTGTTCAGCGCAAAACTTCTGTACCACTTTAGCCTTATGAGCGCGTCGCAGAATAATTATAATAAGTCCATTCGCTTTTTTAAAGGCACAAATTCCCAAGGAAGAATGTCTTTCTTCGGATGCCCTCTAAGTAGTTAGTTTTTTTCTTCGGCATACAGGTTCTCCATTACAGTGCGCAAACCATTTGCATCAGTCATCTTGAACAACAGAAAATTCAGGCACGAAAAATTGGTATATGAGAGGGTGAGAGTAGGGCAAAAATGCCACATAAGGTTTGGTTGAGCGAAGCGCATCATCCCATATAATGAGTCTGAAACAAAAGAGTCCAAGAACTTTTGACGCACCCTGTACATAAGGTTATCACCACGTGACCATTAACTGTCCACTTTAAAATGGGACTAGATTAGTACAGACCCTTACCAGGGAAGGGCTTCAACCTCCTATGGAACTACAATTTGGGACCAGGACCATTAGAAAGAGCTCCTAATGCTGATTACGAATATGGGTGTCGAAATTGCAAAATCAAATTCCTGAACGAGTTATGGCCTTTCGTCAAAGGTTGGCTGTGCGACACACCTGGCGCGAGAGCGGTGAGTCATCTGTGGCCGTATTCATGAACGTTCCCGGGAACGTTCAAGGCTTCCCGCGGGAAGCGGCCGGGGCGGGAAGCAAAAGTTCCTATTCATGAACATCCCGGGAACCAACGGTAGGCTCCCGCGCCGATGGCGGGAGGCTCCCGGCCTACCCGCCCTCAACCGGTCGGGAACGCCGGGAAGCCGTCAATGAAGTGCTGTGTGCAATTGCACAGAATAGGACACAGAGGAGGCGGTTTTGGCATCGAAAATCGTCGTAACGGGGAGTCATCTTCGCCATCTATCGCATAACGTGTTCCTGGGCCATCTTGCAAGGGGGAGGGGGGATGGAGGGGGGGGGGGGTGCCTACTCTCTTGCTGTCGGGTGTGTCTACCGTGGTTTCGTAATTTATTGATGTATATTGTTTATCCTAGTCGGAGGGGATACTACACTCTGATGGTTTTACAGTGACGCTAAAAATAAATGTAGGGCATGTGCCATTTTCACATCGAATCGGACACTTTTCAAATCAAATGGTGTATTTTCGAACCAAATTAGACACTTTTTAAATCAAATTGAACACTATTCTAAGCTAGGCTAAGACGTTTGAGATCAAAGCGAACTATTCCGAATTGAAATGGACTTTTTCCACAAAAAAACTAGAAACTCTCCAAAAAGGTTAGAATGATTTTTTTGTTCAAGGAAAATTTTAGTACAACTTACTTTGAACTTTTGGTTAATTTAGCCAATAAGTGAACACGTTGATTGAAAGTGTTTAAAAATTCTATTTCTTAGGCAAATAATGGATGAAAGCTTGTTTTTAAGAGCAGGAAGGCTGCCATTTTCTAGTGCCAGAAGAGAGATTGCGCCATGCTCTCCTCCAGGACGTCGCAATTTTTGTTCGACTGATAGCAGAATTTCGGAATGTATGGAGTTTGACACCTGTTAACGATATAACAAAAACAGCTGTAAAGAACACCCATACCGCAATTTGATGGTTCATGTAAATGGTACTTGTAGTATCAATCAAATAAAAGGTGTGGCAAATCTTTTGAGTGCATGGCGCGATCTGATCTTTTAGTGCGCTATGTACTTGCTTCTTTGCTGTGCCTTAAAAAAATTCTAATTGCAAATATCTAGAAATAAATTGTTTTATAAAATTATTACACTTATTTGGGCAGAACTAAAACTAAAAAAATTTCAAAGAAGGTTATACCATAATTTTTCTTCTACAAAAAGTCATTCTATCTTATTGAGTCTGTAGTTTAGGTTATTTTGATTTGGAAGAGTTGGCTTTGATTCCAAAAGTCTTGAAGCTAACATAGAAGAGTGTCCAGTCTGATTTGAAAAGCGTCCCATTTGGTTTGAAAAGTGTCTAATTCGACGTTAAATGGTATAAAACAAAGGCAACACTATAAATTGGTTCATGAGTGGACGATGTGTTCCAATCTCGTAACTGGGATATTGGAAAATGAAAGGCGTTGACTTGTTAATCTCCTAAGCCTATCAAGTATTCCTTCCTCGGGTCTCGTAAACGGCTAGCAGACTGTGATTTCTTCGGCGGTTGGAGTTGTAATGGTGCATACTCCCGTCTACGTTGCCTCTGAGCCTGAATGGAGTGTGTTCGGATTTGTGGTAAACAAGTAATACTTGAATATACGGACGAAAAAGCGATATTTTGAGAAATTAATGTTTGAAATTATGCAATTCCCGCCTCCGCTGCGAATCTAACTCGCGCGTCGCGGTCGCTCCTGCTTCCCGGTGGTTCATGAATACTGACCGGGTTTCGGGAAGCCGGGAGCGGTATGCGGCGGGAGCAGGAAGGCATCGCCTGCCTTCCCGCTCCCGCCGCTTCATGAATACGGCTACAGGGCTCCGTAAAGGCCCCCGCAGATTTCTGCGGCCAGCGGCGGGCGGCGGAAGGCGAAATCGCTGAGTCACGCCGCTCAACGGTGGCTGCCGGCCGGCCAGCGGCGCCGCTCAGCGGCGACGGCGAGGTACAGTAGTCTTTCTAGTCGGGACCAACTGCTTACGCGCTCGTTTCCGCTCTGGATCTCCGCCGAGAAAGGGCAGAGCGCAGACAGACTCTCCCGTCTCGTACGATTTAAATCATTTTCGGCGGTGCAGTTTCAGCGGCGCCGCCAGCGCCGCTGGACGGCGCCGCTGGGCTCGCCGCTGGCCGCGAGCTCTGCGTCCTTGCCCTATGATGAAGGATAGGGCAGCGGCAACGCCGCAGAAGTCTGTGGGGGCCTTAAGAATAGCCCGCCAGCTACGGCAATGGCCAGGAGTAGTGCTCCCGCTCATCAGGAGAGACGTCGTTGGTTCGGTTCCCGTTGCTTCCGGTCTCTTGCAAATCATAATTTATCTTCGAAATGACCTTTTGTTCTTAATTATGACACGTGTTTGATAAAATAGCCGGGAAAACTACCATACACGTTTGTAATAATGTTTGAAGGCAAAAACTGCTATGGTGACTTTATTGCTATTATTATTACTATTTTGCGTAATGGAGTTCAAATCTTATATTGATCAACTAGAGGTGTTTCCAACAGCCTTGGCATTCATGGAACAAAGCAAAAAAATGTGTGATGCAGACATGTTGCTCACACACTCCACATCTTATACATGCAGCCTCTCTATAATCAGCAACAAAACAGTCAATTGTAGCAAGATCAAACAAATATTTACCAGCCTTATGCCGTGAGTATTTCAAAAAGTTAGAAAACCATTTAATATTACCAGTTATTTAATCAAGCAAGTCATAATTCAGAACAAAGGCCATTTCGAAGATAAATTATGATTTGCAAAAAAACGGCAACAACGGGAACCGAACCATGGACGTCGCACCTGACGAGCTGGAGCACTGCCCCTGCGCCACCGCTGCAGCTGGGCGACCCTTCTTACGGAGCCCCGATAACTCACCACTCTCGCGCCACGTGTGTCGCACCACCAGCCTGTGGCGAGGCTCTTTGATTTCGACAAGCCATAACTCGTTCAGGAAATTCATTTTGCAAATTTCACACCCATATTCGTAATCAGCATTCCAAGTAATGGTCCTGGTCTCGACTTTAAGTTCCATAGGAGGTCGAACCCCCTCCCTATGTAGCTAGATATAGATCAGTATTGACCTTTAGACCTTAGATTAGTATTGCAGCGTTTTATCTCCAATGTTGACGAATTCCTTTGCTCTCATTTTACTATTTCCTTTTCTTATTTACTGAACTCTGAACAGGGCTAACATTTATGACAGAACGACCGCGTCTTGACCCACAACTCTAAATCAAGACAAATTGAGGCACCGTTTCTTGAATGCAACACGTTTGGTTCGCTTTCATTAGCATCGCCATACCATTACCAATACGTTGTTGCTAATTCTTACATCCATTCTGGGAGCTCTCTCTTGATCAACTCTTACACCCTGCACCAGACACTAGACCGAAGTTCTTCGGTAACCCTGTGGTCGTTTCACCGACTTGAGCAAGACCATCCACGTTTTCCGACCACTCACGACAGATGCCGCACCGGTCTCTAGGAGGTGGCTGTAAAAGAGGAGGCCAGAAAACGTCTGGTATTCAACTCCACTATAGGCAAGCTCGGGCGCACTCCCTTCTTTTCCTAGCCACCGCATGTCTATCCTCCATATTCTACCACGTACATAGTTATATTACAGCTGTTTAATGTAAGCATGTTGCGCTTCTCACACATATTTCCATATTCGGCACATGTGGTTGATAAGTTCACAAAAAAGATGCGTGTTGTGAAGATAGCTCACACAGAAGATACGTGTTGTGCTCACTACCTTCACTACAGGATCATGATTGATGGCAACTTCTTCATCACGTTAATAATCTGACCCACTAGTTTGTTACAGTAACATCAAAAACAACAGATTAGACAGCTCTCTATACTCACCTCACAAGCCTTGTCCAGTTGTCCAGTAGCAATGAGCCATCGAGGAGATTCGAGGAACAGCATGAATGCAATTGTGAGAGGAGATGACACCAGATTCAGGAACACGAAGAAGTTTTGCCAACCCTGAACATGAACAAAAGCTTATTTTTGCTGCTGAGTCTCTGTAAAGATGTCCAGGAGCCGGATTGATCAACGAGCATACTCACGGGTATGCTGGGTATAGGGGGTGGACATACCCACGATTCATGATAAACTTTACCCGCCAAATCGTGGGTATATCAGTGGGTAGAGAAAACCCGCCGATCGTTGTGGGTACATCCGTGTATACCCGCGACTCATGCGCGTTCCATTGACAAAATGGCGCTCCAGTGAGATCATCTGTTTTCGCGAAAGGCCTAGTTGTACCTAACCCTTGATTCCTTTCATGAATACGAATCGTACCCACTACCCACGGCTGGTAGTGGGCACGATTCCCTTGTGGTATCTCTACCTATACCCATTGCTTAATGAATCCGTGCCCAGGTTAGGCCTGTGGTATACTCCCGTAGAAGTATCCGCGGATGGGCGCAAATCGTGTCGTGATCCCTCACCTGGCCAACCGTAGTGCCCCGCCACGCCCGCCGCCGACGGAGGGAGGCTGGTAACTTCCCGCTCGCGGGACGGTAGCCGTCTGCGGGGTCCAGTGTTCCGCGGAAGGCTGTCGTCCCGTTGAGTTGGGCTACAAACACGCGCTCCAATGCGACGCTGGTCGTCCCGGGTTGACGACGCCAGTCCGCGGCGCAACTAATTTGGATTTAATGAAGATCGTGTATGTGGGAACGTTGGACTGCAGCTGAAGCCTATGAAGATGATGTTCATGAGGAATGGACGAGTTTCTGTTCTCCCATGTTGATTGGAACGAACATCTCCGAATGCTCCAGCTACGTGTATCTGGGTCGCAAAGCCAGTATGACCAACGACTTAGCGCCAATGCTGAGCAGGAGGAAACAAGCGGCTTGGGGAGCTTTCAAGAGCGTCGAAGAAGTCGTGAAGAAGACGACGAACGCTCGACTTCGTGCCCTGTTATTCGACTCCACTGTTCTTCCTGCCCTTACATACGCCTCAGAGTTCGGGCCATACGAAAGCAGGATGAACACTCCATCAGCGTCGAATCGAGGGAACGATGCTCGGTGTGATGCGGTTCACGTCAGTGAGAGCAGGCCACCGGAGTTCTGAGCTCCGCCGACGTTCGAAGATCAGAGACGCTGTCGCATGTGCCAAGTCGTATAAAATTAGGTGGGCCGGCCAATTAATGCGATTTACAGACACCCTCTGGACGAGAGCCGTCACCGACTGGATTTCGCGGGATGTCAAGAAAACACCAGGACGCCCACCAACGAGTTGGTAGGACTTTTTCATGAAAGCCCTGAACGACCGTAATGACGCTCTTCGTGTCCCTCGAGCGAGGAGGGTCCATTGGAGCACTCTCGCATGTGACAGGGACGAATGGAGACGCTGCTGGGGCCCGCTCGAGCGAGTCGATGATCAACGAGACGACATGTGATACAGGTGATACAGATGAATTTTAGGGTATATGTCGCGTAAGTGAGCAGCATCGGTAGGTGGGAACGCGTAAACCAATCAGACCGCATTGAATGGGTATGCTATTTTGAGAGGGCATGTACAGTTGCTACCCTGACGGGTTGGCATGTGTTCGGCCTGTGCTCTGTTTCGTTACTACTGGCTGGCGCGCTCCCACCTACCAATGCTGCTCACCTACGCGACATGTACCAATTTTAGTTCTTAGTTCCCATCTCGTACTCCAGATGAGCTCCCAATTCAAGGAGCGCTTAATTTCCATCTCGTACTCCAGACGACCTCCTCAATGCAGTGTTCGCAAAAAGGTAAATAAAGAAAAAGCACTACGACAGGTGACGCAAAGACAAACCTTTGTGAGGTAGGCGATCAGCGCTATCGTCATGTAGGCGAATGGCCACTGGAACGCCGACGCCATCACTACTCGGTACCTAAAGAAAAAATACATAAAAAATGTGAGGAGAAAACACCTTCAGAAGTTGAGGTTATCCAAATTACCGGCTATGGTTTGAGACGGCTTATTCCTTATTATGTACAGTGCACAAATAAACATTTTAAAAAATAAGAAAAATAGAATCTAGAAAATAGCAAGGAAATAAGAATCATAGAAGAATGCAACGAAAAGGAAAAAGCCATGCGCACTAGAATACGCCAGTACGTGTTTCAATTCTCCAGCGTTGTTCAGAAATCTTGATCTGGGTCCCCATATGAAAACACGGGGCATCGGTTCCCTTTCAAGAGTTAATATGAGAGAATGTTCTGCACCGTAGAGGAAAATGCTGCTGATGGCAGTATTAGGAATCGAAAGAGAAACCACTCACTTGTTGTTGGTGTATTCCATCATCATTGTCAGCGAAGTGACCTAAAGCATTCAGCCTCTCGTCATTAGTTTAAAAAATGCTTCATGGTCCTGCGGTTACCTATTCTCTCGCCGGTTCAACTTCCCTACTCAACGGGAGCATCTTTCCCTTCCTTACCTAAAGGGGCGTTTTGTCACATACGTATCAGCTGCGAACCATAAGTACGCAAGCTACGGGATATTCCTTTACCCAAGGCGGGCCCGTTAAGTCCACTTATCCAAGTGCAGCAGGAGCGTATCGTTCTCTACGCTCTACCCCTTTCACTCCCTTTGATCTCACCATTTCACGTGTAATTGGTTCTACGAAGATGTGTAATTACACAACATTCAATTTCACGTCTACTCCCTTACACGTTATTGTCACACTTTGTGCTTTGGATTTCTTTCCCCTACAGGGTGGCTCCTAATTATTTGCGCGTAGTTTATTATTTACTAATAACTTCAACAAAAAACAACAGTCATACAATCTGATACAACTTCTATATAGAGCAATGCCTATCAATCATTCACTCAAGAAGATGTTCGAAATGAGCTCCTTTTGCAGCAATACAGGCCTTCAGTCTCTTCTCCAACGACACCCCTGTGGGCAGCAGGAAGGTGACGTCGATATCGTCCCAAGCCTTCTGAAGTGAAGCTTTGAGAGCGTTCAAACTCTGGCGACTCTTCGAGGAGACCTTCTGCTGCAAGTAGCTACATGCAGCAAAATCCATCGGATTCAGATCAGGCGAGTTAGGTGGCCAGAAGTCCTTCGTCCAGTAGCCAGGGAAATGACTCTCGCAGAATGCCAGTGTGGATCTCGCAGAATAACCAGATGTCCAGTCCTGTTGGAGCACGCATTGACCACTTACAAAATTATCAGCAACCCAGGGAAGAAGAACATCTTTTCTTGGTGGACTTCAGCGTTGATTTTCACTGAACGGTCGACGAAAACCAGAAGTGTCTTCTTGTCCAGGGTAATGCCAGCCCATACCATTGCAGATTTCGGAAAGGAAGTCCTGTTGAGAACACGACGTTGAGAAGAACTGTTTCTGGATGGAGGCAGCAACTGAGCTGATTCTGTGAGTTGTGTGCCTCTTCAGTGGTGAAACTCTTTTCGTTCGTCCAGATGACGTTTGACAAGCGACCCTGCTGGATCTCCTTCAGCAACAACTTGGATTTTTCCAATCTAATCTGCATGGCAGCTTCCGTAAGGGCTTGTCCGCAATAAAGACGATAACTGCGAAACCCAAGATCCTGTTTGACGATCATCTGTATTGTTCTGCGGGAAATCCCAAGGTCTACAGCCACCCGATTCACGATAACTCCATTGTTCCGGTCGATTCTCTTTTTGATGACTTTTCCCAGGCGGAGAGCGTTCACAGTACATGGTCTGCCAGAACTCTTCCTCGGTTCGAACGTTCCTTCCTCTCTGTACTGTTTCACAATGTGCTGGACTGTTCTGGCAGAAATTTGAAGTCGTCGAGCGATCTCTGCTGCAGAATGTCCTTTATCGGCGAGATGAGCGGTGGTGGAACGATGTGGTGAAACTTTCATTGTCGAGGGTATTAAGTGTATCACCTTGCTTGGTTTTTGTACATACTTCCCCCATTCTAGAAAAATCCTAATTATTGATCTCCCGCCATTTTCAAAACACAGTAGCGGTTTGAATTTCGCGCAAATAATTAGGAACCACCCTGCATATCTTCTCTATTGTACTTCTACTGTTACATTTCTGCATCTTTTCCTCAAGTTTAGTTCGTTCCTCACCCATCACCCTCTTACGTATTCTGGTTATTTTTTAAATTTACTCACCAAACAGTCCTCAGCGTCATCGCGACAAGGTCCAGCATTAGGAAATATATACCAATTTCACGTCGAATTGGACACTTTTCAAATCAAATTGGACACCCTTCTAATGTAGCTTAAGACTTTGGAAATCAAAGCGAACTCTTCCAAATCGTAATGAGCTTCTTCTACATTAAACTAGAGACTCTCCAAAATGTTAGAATAATTTTTTGTTCAAGGAAAATTTTAGTATAACGTTCCTTGAAATTTTAGTTCATCTACCCAATCAGTGAACAGATTGTTGGAAATTTTATAAAAACTTTATTTTTCAAAAAAAAAACAATGATTCGAAGCTGGTTTTGAAGTGCAGGAAGGCGGCTAATTTCCATTGCTAAAACAGAGATTGCGCCATGCCCCGTCCAAAACTTCACATTAAAAATCGATTGACAGCTAAATTTTTGTTTACATGCAGTTACACACCTGCAAGCGGTGCGACATGAACAATTGTAAAAACACACATGTACAGGGTGCGCCAAAATTATGGCGACAGCACATGCACGAACAGTTCGACCTCCTATTCGGAGCGTCTGCTTTTTCTATGCTTTTGTTGCTTCTAGTACATCAATTTGTTTATGGCTATCCCCATCAAGCATAAAAATAAATTGTTTTTCAAGATTGTGAGACGTTCCTGCCACCGTGCTACAATCACTGAACTTTGCCGTCAAGGCCTCTCGGCACGCGACATTCACCAGCGTCTTGGAGTTCTTCGAAGTGTTCTATATAGATCCATCAGACGCTACAAAAACCTGGAAACCGAGGATGATAGATACGGATGAGGAAGACACGTATCTGACAACTACGGACCAAATCAGGAGGTACGTGAACGAACTCGAAGGAACCGGGCGCGCTCAGTCCGCCGGATGTCGTGAGAAATGGAGATCAAAGAGGACTATTTGAAACTTCTGAAGGGCGAACTGTTACCCTCGGCTAGTGCTCACTTTGGAAACCGCTTCTGGATCTTCCAACAGGATGGAGCTCTAGCTCATAGAACGAGAGTGATGCAGGACTGATGCCAAGGCAACCTCCCGGGCTCCGTCAGCCTCCACGAGTGGCCAGCCAACTCTCCGGATTTGAATTTGATGGATTACACCGTCTGGGCGGTTCTGGAAGCAAAAGCCTGCGGGAAACCTCACCGCTCCGTGGATTCTTTGAAGGAAGCTCCCCGGAAGGCGTGGCATGAGCTCAACGCACCATACTTGCGTGCCGCCGTCGGTGCCTTCCTGAAGCGTCTCAAAGCCTGTATCGACGCCGATGGAGATATATTCGAATCTCAATGTTGTGTATAGTCTACAAACAAACATCATCACATCATTGGTTTCTCGGAAGTGCTGTATGTTCGTTTTTGGCGATTTGTATAACTTGTCGCCATAATTTTGGCGCACCCTGTACTAAGTTTCTTGCTGCATGTAAGCAGTATTTACACTACCAATCAAGTAAACATTGAGACTTGCTCTTCGAATGCATGGAGCGATCCAGTTTTCTAATGCACTAAATGATTGGTGCCTTGCTGCATTTAAGACAAAATGCAATTTATTATTTTTTCTCAAAAAATAAAATTTTCATAAAACTACTACTCATCATCGGACAGGTGAACTAAAAAATTTCAAAGAAAATTATATCAAATTTTCTTTAAACAAAAAATCTTTCAAACCATCTCAATGAGTCTATAGTTTAACCTGTCTAAAGGTTATTTCGATTTGGAAGAGTTCGCTTTGATTTCGAAAGCCTTAAGCTACCTTAGAAGAGTGTCCAATTTGTTTTGAAAAGTGTCCAATTCGACGTGAAAATGGTATATCATGGCAAGATAAGGATAAAGCTAAGCTCACTTGATCTTTATTTCGTCTCTTCCCTTACTGATGAGCCAAGGGAACGAATACTTCTTAGTTTGTTTATGAATTCATTTTATTTAGGTTTTCACAAAAGGGCCCGTGCAAAACGAAAACCAAACTAGCTCTCCTTTTCATTTCAATTTTTTTACTTCATTTCCATGCCCTGTTCTACTCTTTTTTATACTGATTTTGAACGCACTTTATCCTTCACTATTCGGGCCGTTCGAAGGGCACAGTATCAGGGAGTCTTCCGCAGTACTTTGGCACGCCACGTACTTCAATAACTCCGTAGAGGAAGCAGTTGACGCCCTGAATACTTGCGTAGGCGATCCAGTTCTGCGACGCTGTGGACATCATCGAGGTGATGATGATGAGCAGCTGACCGGTGAAGAAGATCGTCTGCCGTCCCAGATGATCGCCCATATGACCGCCTATGATCGAGCCGACAAGCTGAAAGCTGAGGAACTGGGCATCAAATAGGTCCTTCGGCACATGTTTTGGAAGACCGCACTTACCGAGCCGCCGGCTTGAATCACTTGGATCCACTCCACTTTGTCGGCATCGTCACAGATCATCTTGAAGTCCGCCACCAACGAGACGAACTCCACAGAATCTCGCTGTAATCAGCATATTGGCGAGTATGTGGGTTACTTTGGTGTGCACATAGGCCAGGATTTACAAAAAAAGAAAAAAAATTGTGGGAAAATTGTATAACCAATTCTGAAACTTTGACAGTAGTTTCCTGCTACTCCCAGAATGAATGAAAGAAGAGCCTTCTTATGACACTTAATATTTCATTAGGATAGGAGTAGAGGAGGTCGACGTCAATTGACCCTTTTTGGGATGCGTCATGTATTCTAATAGGTTGTAACGAAATAAATGGCACTGAACCACTGTAAATTTAAACAGTTCATCTCTCGGCTTGTAGGCAAGCTTATTAATCGAAATAAAAACCTTCTGATTCTACACGTCTTTGCCAACGTGACACAAGCTTTTTTATCCCAATAGCACAGAAATCAGAAGTTCTGGATTTGACGAAATCTTCGAAGGCACTTTCGGCATCCTGTTGGTATTTGAATATTTTCCCTACCAAGAAGTCGCCAAGATGCTTGAAGAAATGGTAGTCTGTTGGGGAGAGGTCGGGAGAAAACGGAGGATGTGGCAGAGTTTCAATGCTCAGCTCATTCAATTTCTGCAACGTCATTCGTGCTACATGGGGGCGAGCATTGTCGTGCAGAAGGAGAACTCGCCTTCGGTTTACCAAGGCCGGCCGGATATCCTCCAACTTTTTCATCATTTCTTCAATTTCAATGCAGTACTTCTCTGCCGTGATGGATTCACCGGGAGGGAGGGAGCTGTGGTGAATAATTCCCAGCGAACACCACCATACTGTCACCATTACTTTCTTTTGGTGCAATTCCGGCTTCGCAAAAACCCTGGGGGTCTCATCGCTGTCCACCCACTGTGCCGATCGTCGCCTGTTGTCGTACGTTATCCATTTCTCGTCATAGTTTACGAGGCGATCAAGGAATGGGTCCGTTTCGTTCCGTAGAAGCAGTGCGGACGAGATCTCATATCGTCGGTTTCTTCGCTCCTCAGACAGCTCGTGAGGCACCCATCTTTCCAGCTTGTTGGTCTTTCCAATGTCCTTCAGATGCCGTGCAGCTGTGTTGTGACTGACGCTAAGAACCTTCGCTATCTCCCTGGTACCTTTGTGTGGATCCTCCTCTACCACATCTCTCAGCTTGTCCTCATCGACATCACTATGCCTCCCACGACCTTCATGTTCTTCCAAGCTCTCATCTCCATTCCAGAACTTCGGATACCAACGATACGCCGTCCGAATTGTGGAACATCCTTGACCGAATGCGGCGTTGATCTTCTCGTCCGCCTCCTTAGCTGTAGTACCCAGCTTGAATTCAAACAAGGAAATGCCTCGGATTACCCTTTTGTCCATCTGCAAAAAAGTCAATAAAACTCTAAAGTTTTCCGACTTTTATATAGAACGTTTGGTACTCTCCGGTAGAGCAAAGTTTGCGCTTCTAAACGATATGCCACATGTTACGGTTTGTTCTTGATCAAACGCGTAAAGGCGCCCCAAAAAATGGCGCGAGCCAGTGCCATTTAATTCGTTACAACCTAATACTTCTACGGGATCTCGTGGAGGCAATTTCAACGTTCAAAGGGTTTCTGCGTCTTCAGCCTATGCAATGGAATGCAACAAACTGTAGGTCTTATTATAAATGATTCGAAATCGTATAAGCTTTAAGGAGTGCGGGAAGTAGACTTGGAGAAAATGATAGCTAATCTCCAAGTTAATCGCTCTAATGTAGATAACAATTAATGTAATTTTTAGACCCAAATATAGGGAAAGATATATACTAAACAATGCAGTAAAACTGCTTACTTTGACGTTAACGGTACCAGGTTTCTTCGTTACAGTTCACACACGAGTGAATGCTTAAAAAAGATCCATAATATATCCAGAAACTTCACGAATATGTAGGAATTGCAGTCGTAAAGAAGATTTTGTTAAGAGACTCACATTACTAACCAATGGAGGGTCTCAGGCGTAGGTCTGAACGGAGGAAACGGATAGTAATGCGAGAATCTCCATCCTTCATATAGTAGAAAAACATGTTTCGTTTTTGCTGAGTCCTTGAACCTTAAGAGCTACGGGCCCTCGAAGGCGGGGTACAGTAGCGCACTGTCAGCACGTGCCCATGTGCCTACGCGCGCGCGCGCGGTGATGTAGGACGTGGCGAAAGGTTGCGCGGCTGGCGGATCGCTGGCTCAGCAGGTTGAGAGGCTGCTTCGCAAGTGCTAGGTCAGATGTTCGACTCCCGTGCTATGCGCTACTTTCGCATTTTTTCGTGACCGCTGCCTCCTTCACTAATTTGCTTCCTGTACTTCTACTACAGACTTATTTAACTCTAAATTGTCAAATAATGGTCAAATTCGGGCTCAACACGAAGTTTGGACAAAAACGGTGACCATGACCTTACCATTAATCACCACTACCTACTGTAACTTAGAGCACTCCAGCATAATATGGAAAAGCGGATGTCAGATTCGTGATCAACACCCCAAATAACCCCCTGGGGGAAGTTTGGGCAAAATCGGCGATGATGACCTCGACAGCCCTAGTCTCCCGTACCTGCCGAAAGGTCGCTGTTTAACATTCGCTGAAAAACACAAAACATTGTAGAATTCAGAAACTGGGAAAAGTGAGTGAATCACAGCCTACAGTAAACCCTTATTTGACAATTTAGAGTGAAATAAATGTGTAGGAGATGTGTAGGAAATTAGCTGATTTAAACAGCCATCAAGGCACTATTGTACCTTCACGACTCCAGAGGTCGAGGAGAGGTCGAATTTTTTTCGCCTAAACCCCGCCTTGGGGGTGTTATTTTGGGTGCTGATCACGAATCTGATATCCGTTTTTCAAATTTCGACCGATTACGGTAGGTTACGGTAGATGCGGGTGACGCTGCAATACTGTACTCGAATTTCGAGGGCCCGTCGCTCTTTCGGATCAAGGACTCAGCAAAAACGATACAAGTTCTATTATATGAACGTGGAGATTCTCGCCGTACTATCCATTTCCCCATTCAGATCTACGCCTGAGACCCTTCTCTTGTAAGTCTCCTAAGTAAAATTGAGTTATCAAAAATAAATTGTCTTACTATCGACACTCAGATGTATACTAAGAAATAAAGGCTTTAATTATAGTTATAAATATGAATTTTCAATATCTACAGAAAAATTAGTGCATTTATCAAAAGTCTACTGATTTTTTTCTCTGCACTGAATATTGAAATATCCACTTCTCTAAGTTCAAAAAAAATCAGAAATATATAAATAGGGTCTCAAGTGAACACCTCCATCCCCGTGGTTGCTGTTCTTCTTGACCTCTTCAACCTTTTTCCCACCGTAATTGAAGTAGGGACCTTTTGTATAGACCCTTCGCTGGATCTCGGTTGTACCACAACTCACTGCTCTACTGATGATCCTCCGGAAGTGTGTCGGTGTTGCACATTGTTCCTTTCTTCTACCCTCTTATATCCGTCACTGTTGCTGTCCATCCAAAGTTTGAGAACAAACAGTTGACCACGAGCGAGGAATCAACAGGCATTTTGCACCAGGTACGTGGTAACTTGAAAATTAACCAGAGATTTCAAAGATGAAAATCATTTCCCGATTGACTAGCCGATGTTTTGATGAGGTAGAACCGATCAAGAAGCTTCTGTAGTTCAAAGCCGTTCAAGCCCAAACCAACATTTTTAAACATGGATTTCTCAGTTTCATAGAAGGTGTTGACTACCTGTTTGTTGTTGTTGTTTTTGTCGTACACAATGTGCAGAATATTTGCATCCAAAAATGTATCAAACTGAAGTGTGCTTACGCTATATTCTAGCACCAACCTCAGCCGTGTAGGATGAGCAGTTGTTCTTCAGAAAAGCGCAACTTCCGTCATTTGTGGGCGCTTTCACTGGAATATCACGTTTATTACGAGAAAAGAGACGAACAGTGAAAGAAAACGAAAGTGGAGATAGACTCTCATGTACGCGCCTGTCTGATAGCCTCCGTTCTTCAAGGTGCAGTTCCAGTCAGGTTCCAGCGAGCCGAGAACATCCATGAACGTGCTGTTACCTAGGAACAAATGCATATTTACGTAGCGCTACGCATACCATTCCTCGGTGTTTTTCCAGAAGCACTCTACGTTAGGGAGAGTATAGCGCAGCCGGAGAAGGCGTTGACTTTTCTGTATACCCGGATCAGTTCGTGGTTCGAGTCCCGTCTATTAGGGGGGGGGGGGCAAAAGTAATGAGACAAAATGAAAAAAATCTTTATCTCCTTATAACTCAATTACAACTCAACGATGCTGAGGAATGTATTTGCCATTAAGGGCAAGGACCTGCTTGAGCCTGGTGTTGATCAACTGCTCGATATGGTTGTCACGGACTGCTTGGGTTCTTGTGTCCCTTCCAACTAGGAAGTCCTGTAGGCTCAAGTAGTAGTGGTAGTTGCATGGTGAGATGTCCAGCGAATACGGTGGGTGAGGCATGTGAACGTAGCCCAGCTGGCCAAGCTTATCCGTGCTTACTTGTTCCCGATGGGGTGCGGCGTTGTCGAAGAGGAGAACCTTCTTGAAGCGTTGCGAATGAATAAGAACGAGTCGCCGGCCCATCTCCTCTATTTCGTTCACCATAGCCTTGGAGTTCATCGTAGTGCTCTTGGGAAACAGCCTTCGGTAAACCGATCCATGGGCGCAGACACAAAAGCTCCAAAGATGCTTCTCGCCGTGAACATCTCGCCGAACGAAGGTCGGTAACAATTCACCAGGCCTCACCCAGACTCGCTGCTTAGCAAGGTTAAGGTAGAAGACGTACTTCTCATCTTGTGTGAATATTGAGCCCAGGCTGCTCGGGGTTGGGAATTGGGGGAGATTAACGCGACACATGTCGACTCGTCAGGCCGGGATTTCAGCATGAGACAGGCTGGGGTTTTTGGCATGCTTCTGGAAAGGGCGGAAGTGGTAACTTTTCAGATGGGCTTCAGTAAGTAGCATACAAACATACAAATACAACAAGTAAATCCAGACTCCAGCCACGAGATATGTGGACACGGCATGGGGTGTCTCATTACTTTTGGCCAACCCCCCCCCCCCTAATAGTTTAACAAAGCCTTCCGTTTCTCCGCAGAATTCCGTAGAGCACTGACTGCCCTTCAGATGGACAGCACAAGTCATTGTGTAGGCCAAATACGCATTTCAATTATTTTAGCTCTCGTGCAGGTGGAATGTGTATCACATTCCATAAAGAAGTTGATTAACGCCGACATTCGCCTTTTAAACTCGTTACATGGTTGTGTTGTTGGCATATATGAAGGTCAAGGATGGGCGGCAATCGGCAACCGAACTCTACTCCTATGTGATGAATTTAGAATTAGTTCGATTGCATATATGGCCGATAACTAAAATTGAGCGCTTGAGTCATGTGGGAGTCATGTGGTAATGCCGAACATCGACTAATTCCTATCAATCGGTTTTATCGACTTTCGTCAAGAATTGATCTGTCCAGCGATGTATTAGCGTTTTGTTCTTCCCAAACAAGACTAACAAGACATATTCGTCGAACGTGGAGGGATGAAAGGCTTTGCTGGACCACAAGAGAACCGAAACATTAGTCGATTAAGGATAGATGCGGCAGTCAGGGCCTCCACCGACTGCGCTAAAAGTGTCTTAATGACATACCTTTGCATTGAAAACCATTGTACTTGATTGATGCATTTGTCAAGATGATTGTCGTGCCTCTTGCCACTACTCTTCAAGGAGACACTGGCACCCTCGGCACCCTGGTCTCGACGCGAAGGGCGTACGGTCACGCGCACGCTCCGCGATGCACCATAAACACCTTTCCGCGCGCAGCCATCAGTCGTCACGTGAGTGGTCGGTTCGTCGCATTCGCCAGCGCCGTGTTTTCATGTTAGGTGTCTCCCTGAGTTACGGTAGCGCGCCGATGCCGCCCTCGATTACGATGGCGGGTTGCTAAGCACGCATCGGACGAGGCTAGCGGAGGAACAGAGTAGGCTGTGCACCGCGAAGCAGGTTTTCTATAGTTGGAGAGTAAAGACTTCACTCGTTTTGCTCTTCTTTCTCTTTGATCTTCTAGTTTTCATATGCTTTGGGAAGTTGGGGGACTCCTGGTGCGTGTTCGCCTTCAACACACTTTAACAAAGGCAATAAAGATAGAACTGACCACATTCACGTGCTAATAATGACTGCACTCAATTAACAGTCTATAAAACAAGCCAAGGAAAGCACATAGGAAAGTCGAAAAGAGGACATGGCCTGAGCGAAACCTATCAATCCGTCGAAGACTAAGGAAATGTAGTAAATCAAGGGACTTGATGTGTTGCTTCTTTCATCATTTCGTCTTTGTAATCGAGGGACCCAAAACTTACGCAAAAGAAATGGGAAAATGTTAATTCTGCTCAACTCGCCTCATTTCGTAGCGAAATCTCGTCCGAGGTGGGCTCGGCAGCCGGTCAGCCTACAGTGATCGAGCGCGTCGCTCTACCCGCCGGCGCCTTAAGGCCCCACACACTTCTGCGGCAACGCCGCGGCCCATCGTTAACCACAGGGCAGAGACCCACAGCCCGCCGCCGGCGGCGTCCCTGCCCTATCCTTAACCATAGCGGCGAGCGGCGTTGCCACACAAGTGTGTGGAGGCCTTTGGCCGGCAGGCGTCGCCATCGTTAGCCAGGTCCACCACCATCAAGACTTCGACTCCAACAATCGCGCAGGACTATGGATCGACCAGAACGGCGGCATAGAATCGCAGGAGATGGAGGTAACCACAGTGACAGGCCAGGTCACCGCTCTCGTTAGCGCAGGCTCCACAGTAGAAGCGGGCCGGACCTGCGGCTTGCGCATGGAAACTCCCTTAAGTAACCGGACGGGGCTCAGCCTAACTCGTAGCACATGTGTTCTTCTCAATGGAATTGTGTGTATAGAGGTTTTGATATGAATGTGTATATATCTACATTGCACAGTGCCCTACTCGAGGTTGGGGGAACATTTATTGAGAGCAACGGGAAAAGCTGTAAAAAGTCGTTCAGTTCAGTTGCATCACGCGAGTGACGTGAAGCTGGGGCGTGAGGAGCAGGCCCAGTGCAGGAGCTATCCGCGGAAGGTTGGTGTGAGGCGTGTCCCTAGTCAGGGTAGAAGAGCCCACTTCTTAAGTCGTAGTGGTAGGCAAATTTAGGCCGACTCTGTTACTGCCTGAATTCGTGGCCTCGGAGGAGGCCGCATATATATTCCATCGATGCTGTGGACTCCACCAGGGCACGATAATGAACCTCAAAACAAAGGTTTAGGTTCCTTAAGGGTCGGTGTGAACCGATTCCTGTGTGAACTATATGAAATGAGCCAGGTGTTCTGATAGGTTGGTGAAAAAGTCTTGCATTTGGTGCCACGTAGTTGTAGCACAAAGTTCTAGAATATTTCGCATACGTGATAATTTGTTTCGGAGGGCATGTATGTACTACGATTACAGAAGACTGACTGACTCCGAGACTCGGACACGGCTTCCCGACTGGCTATCGCTCAGTCTCTCCTTGTTCGTTTTCGTAATAAGGACTTTCTCGAGAATGTCGTCACGGAAGATGAATCCTGGGTCTTCCTCGTTAACCATACTTGGAAGGCCCATTGGCTCCCTCAAGGAGAACCACAACCTCAAGGCGGGCATCTACCAGAGGAAGGTAATGCTATCCTGTGGAATTCTCGAGGAGCGCTCTATCGTGAGCTTCCTGACGACGGCACCGCAGTAACAGCGAACATCTGCACTACACAGCTGCAGAAGCTGAGCGAGGCCATGTCGAGCAAACGGCGGGGGCGGAGGGGTGTTTACTCTCTTCACGACAATGCTCGCCCACCACAGTCTCGCCAGAAGTTCCAGCAGCTTAGGTGGGAGGTGCTCCCCCTCCCATTGTATTCGGCAGATCTTGCGACATCGGACCTCTTCCGAGCTCTCAAGCAACACCTAAAGCATAGGTGCCTCAACGACCGAACCAAACCGGAATCCGAGGTGGAGCATTTCTTCGAATCACAGCTGACTTGATTATGGAAGAAAGGATTTCTTGAGCTCCCCGTCAGATGGCAAAAGGTTGTAGATGTAAATGGTAGCTACTATGCAAATTAAAGTCGCATACAAAAGAAACAATATAATTTTGAAAAAAAATTACGCTGTGGTGCAAGATTTTTTCACCAACCTAATACCTCCACGGGATATTCTGGAAACACTCTCCATGCATATTGGCCTATGGAATGGTCTCGGTGGTCACTCAATAGATAAGAGTGTTTTATCCTAGTCAAAAAAGTCTTGTTCCAATTCAAGGCTACGAGCAACGATACTCACTCGCAGCCATGCGTGCAGTCGCGGTGCGGCGCTGTAGCCCAGAGAACCGCTAGCTGCGGCAGGGACGTGTACGAGTTAAGGCCCCCACAGACTTCTGCGGCGTTGCCGCTCGCCGATGTGATGAAGGATAGGGCCGGGACGCTGCCGGCGGTGCGCTCTGCCCTATGGTTAAGATAGGGCAGCGGCAACGTCGCAGAAGTCTGCGGGGGCCTTTACACGATGCGCCCAGAGTGCTAGAGCGCGAAGGCACGTTCCAACCTATCGAGTGAACCGTTTCGTGTAGGCAAGAGAAGGGAAACAGTGGAATGCGACACAGTCATTATGGGACGGGATATATAATGTCTTCTAAGCCTAAGAAGCATTTCAAGAGGGTTTCCTAACTGACTGCTCAGGAGTGGTATGGAACCTAAACTACGTATGAGACCTAAACTGGTGACAAATTCTTGTAGAGAGAAAAGAGGAGTCTCATTTGAAGTAAGCTTACAGTTTTGTTCACAAAAAGTTCAACTTTTCTGCGAAAAGTTTTTATAGGCTGCCTGCTCCACTATATTGCCAACTAATAATCTAGTGCTTTTACCGTCATCAGATTCTATTTAGTTTCATGGTATACGTATGACCTTTTGTGGATTTTTGGTGATGTTCCAAAATCCTCCATGGCTTGTATTTACAGCGATACTTGGACCCATAAGTTAAACCCTGCCAGTTTATCCTCAGAAATCGCTAGATCGTGAAACTTTTGTCAGTCTCCGAGCTATTGTTTTCATATCTTTCGACTACTTTATGCACTTTAGAACTTTGAACCAGTGAGAAAAATCGGATTATCAAATTCAATTTTTGTAGGCCCACTTATGCACTCAGCCTCTGAACACACAATGTACTTTATTAAATGTATCCATTGCAGGCAACACTCAAAATATACTATTTCCACTCTTTAAAAGAATAATCTAGTCTAATAGTAACTCTCCCCACTATATTACGTGGCTTAATGCTACTCGATTGAACAACACTAGCATTCCATTATATTAAACCACTCTACGATGGCGTTCCGTCATTCTATCGTTTTACACCCAAGTTTTACCCAACAGTGCATCCGTCTGCAGACATACTCGCGCTCTAACTGGCCCTGCCTCGGAACGTTAGCGCAAAACTCGTCCTATCCGCCGCCAGAGCAGTGAGGACTTCGCTCGGGGGGGGGGGGGCAGACATAACGTCAACGCCGCGCGAATCCCCCTGGCTCCGCGCACGGGGCGCAACGAAATTGGACAAGTTGTCGCGGTACGACTGCTTCCGACAGAGACGGAGCGCGAAGGTGTGTGCCGGCGACTGTCGACCGCGTTTTTCGGGAGAGGAAGGGAAATGCCCAATTCTATGCGTACCTCGGCCGCACTAGTGTGTTGTTAACCGGTAGCGAATTAGAGCGCATAGAATCCTAACGAAGTTAGCTGTTATATCTCCATACATGTCTACTGCACGTGAACTTACGAGTAATAGGCCTTCTTGATGATTCCTTCTTGAAATGGAAGCTTTTGCCAACAAAATGCGGGTGGAATAAGACTCACGATCAGTCTATTTTAAAAAGGGAAACAGCCAAGGACCTGGTGAGGAAAAGGGATTATTAAGTAGATGTTTCGGAGGCAAGTGCTTGTAAGTTCCCGAAATTCTTAACAGATTTCCTTCGAAGGGGACCTTGTTATCAAGCGTTTGAAGTTTTCAGAGATTACTGAGACGTGTGACTTTCGCTAGAATTCAAAGACAGGTCAAGCGCGAACTAATCCGTAGCTTTTCCGCTAATTCTAACTTTGTTCTACAGTTGCCCTTTACCTTTCTCCAACTCATTTGTCATAGTTCACGTGTGTTCATGACACTGGCAGGCACCCTTTTTAGTAAACACTAAGAACCTTCGTATTTCTCCATTCTACACGCAGAAGCGGAGGCATTTTACTGTTTCCTTCTTCTTTCAAGCGCCACCACTGAGCGAGCTCGTCTCTTTCATTTCATTTAGGGCTCCCTGTGGTGGCACTAGGAGGGGTTCAACCTGCAAGGGTAGCTAATGTGTTTGATGGAGTAGGCAGTGGCAAAATTTGGTGCTCCGCGGCTAACTACGCGTTACCGATCGCACGTCCGCGTTTCAGCGCCGCGACGTCGCATGCGACTAGCGCGCGACATCGCGTTGGAGTTACGTCCTGGAGCCTCGCTCGGGCGACGCACGTGCGCGTGACCGCACGCGTCAAAATGAGTATAGCTGCCGCCCCCCCCCCCCAATTCAATGATCCGTAGGTCGTTGATACATAGTTGGCTAGTGAAGGGCTCAACCAAAAACATTGATTCGGGAAGAATTGGCGTCTCCTCCGACTTCTTTTCCACGTTTCCTCACGAATAAACCTGCAGAACTTATTGAAAATGTCTTGCCATTTCTTCGCAGATCAGACTCCAGGACATTTTCATCGCAAGTGTTCCGTGTCTGTCAAGTGTTGTGGCCGAAGAGCTTTTCCGTTTAACGAGAAAAACCTTATCATCGCCGACTAGCGGCCCACGTTGCAGGTTGTAAATAGACACCGCCCCTTATCACTTGCCACTCAATCGATTTGGAGAGAAATATTGAAAGTTGCAAACATTTTCCGGGCAAGTGCGGTAGAAAGCTGCCCTCGCTACTTACCAGCCCATTCAATAGAGGCGTACAGAATCACGACCACCGTGAAGATCTGATACGGACCAAATGGGTTGATTTTCTGAAACATATTGGCACTTCGAACAAAAATGTTAAAAACTGTCGAAAAAGCGAACTGATTTCAAATCGATGGTGGGTGCAAAATATACCTGTAGCACTTCCTCAAAATGGGTATAGAACACCACATCCTTCTTTTCGCGTTTCTTCTTCGTGGCGTATATCGTTCTGAAAACAGGTGATCAGGAAGAAATTGTAATAAATACTCGAAAATTGTTTTATTCAACATATCAATAAATAAAGGACGGATGGCAACGTGTGATACTATCTCAAACCTTCAGAATTCGTTATGAACTTTTTTAAACAGCTCGTCCGTCTGTCTTGTAAACGCGTTGAATGACCACCAGGAAGACACCGTAAGAAATAGGATTAAACCGTATGTATGTCCCTGCGTCTGTCCGTTCAAAATTAATGACCGTCGATGAGAAGCCTCACATTTGGACGCAATCAACAAACTAATCGAGATTTTGATCAAATTACAATAACTGGTAGATGAGCTTTTCACGAAGTGGGCAATGCCAACCATCTGAGCAATATCGATCGATGATAGCGATTTTGCCGAGAATCGTGTGACGTAAATGTGACATCCGTTGCATGGGTTCAGCCGTTTATGATGGGGATAGTTTGGTAACCGCTGGGTAGGCTTCACAGTGTCTAACCGAATAAATGGATGAAAATCGAAAGGTGATTTCGGTTCTTGTCAACAGCCGTATGAGAATGAAGATGAGCGACTTCGTGGCCAGTTGACAGGCCTTCTTGCATCTCATAAAAATCGATCACCATCGATCGGCCACTATCGAGATCTGCAGCGAGGACTCAGTCAGTGGTAGCACACTGCTCGTACACCATTGATGAAAAAGGAAAAGTCTAGTAGTCATAAATAAGGGCAAATTAAAAAGGAAATTGTGGATCAGTCGTTTTAGGAATGCGCCACGCATTCTACTTCTAGCGAATGCCGTGGAGGCGATTCGAATGCGTACTAGGCCTATACATTGACTTACTGTGGTCAGCCGATAGACAAGTTAGTGTTCTATCCCACCCAGACAAGTCTGGGTCTAACTCACCGACCCCGAAAAATGGAAGGCTTTGTGTGCCCGGGCGGAGAATCCGAACGAGGAAATCGGAATCGATGCACGCAACAGCCAGCACCTCTCCGGACTGCGCTTCTACACTCGACTATAGACAGCCCTCTTAGACTCCTTAGCCTTACGGGTCTGCTCAGGACGGGTGGACCCTGCGAGATCGTTGGAAATACGTTTTCTGGGTGCATACCTACCACAGCCTCACAGTTGAATCTTCTATCAGGCTGCCCTTCGAAGGCCAAAACGTCCTGCGGAGATAACTGTTCCGGGGAAAGGAGGATAGATCCAAATCTCGCAGTAGTCCTTGCACCAATACAGTAATTGTTAGTTTATTGACTAAACAAACTCGTCCATACACCAAATAGAGTGACATGCAGTGTTGTTTAACACGTGGAGCGCAGTGGAGCGCGTGGAGCGCAGTCGAAGGACGCGCCGGTTGGTGACTGCACCCGATACCAGGTTCCTGGTTCGGATTTCCCACCCAGGCCAACCAAGCCTTCCATCCCTTCGGGGTCGGTGAATTGGCACCAGACGTGTCTGGGGAAGGATAAAGCGCTGACTTGTTCATCGGCTGGCCACCGCAAGTCATTGTGTGGTCAAATACGCATTCAACTCGCCTCCACGACATCCCGTAGAGAAGTAGAATGCGTGGCGCATCCTACAGTTATTCAATTCCCTGTAGGATGCGCCACGCATTCTACCTCTCTACAGGATGTCGTAGAGCCGTCCTTTATCCTTTATCGTTTAACACATTATTAGTAATTTATATCAGTTTACCGGGTTTTATTTTAAAAATAAGCTGACTTCCATCTTTGGTTATGTGGCATTCTAAAGATAATATCCTTTCTAAAAATAGGCCTCTTAGAAGCAAATTACAAAGTGACAGCTTTTTGCCCAAAATGGCCAAAAAACACGGTTTCGCGCGATTAAAAGGTAGGACTTGTATTGTATTATACTTGAAAAAGGTGGTGAATGGTGCCTCCATTTTTATGCTACGAATTCCGAGTGTCAGACAGCATGAAAGAAAAAACATAGCATTAGAAGAACTTTCAATTTTGAAGGGAATTTTTGGAAAGCCCACGGAAGAGCAAACGAGGAAGGACTCTATAGAGGACTCCGGCAAAACACCGAAAAAGGCTTAGGGCGAGTAAGACGATAGAGAAACATGAGAAGATTGAGTGAATAGCACCGAACGGCGAGAAGCAATAGACATAGGAATGGCTTAGAAATGCTCAAAATCGTAGGCGAACGTAGGTGCCCTCGAAGTTTCGTGAAGTAGGCTTTCCTATTTTGCGCAATGAATAGCCTTAGTTCATAACCCAAGATCGGAAGCGATGGATAGTTAGTTGTCCTCCTTCTGGAATCTGACACTGTACTATTCGGTCATAAATTAAGCGCTCACCGCTCATTATCGCCGGCGTCGGAGTCGGACATCGTCAGGTAGCAAATGACGCGCACAGCTTATCGCCGCGACGGCGACTAGGCCACTTAGAATTTAACGCCTCGTGGAACGAAGACGCTGATGACGTCGAGCAGTCAGTAGAATGCTATCAGATCAATGTGTTAGGTTGATCGGAAATCCTTTTGTGGAGATTCCAGTCCTTCCTATTCTTTATCGGTAGTCATAATTGTTCGCATACTATCGAGAGCCTCTCCTAAAGGATTGCCTAGGGCACACGCTTTTCATTGGCCCTCGCCGACATGCGCGCTGCCCGTAAAGGTTGTTTTATTCAATTTATTAAAAAATCAGTCTACAAACCTCTAACGAAGGCTACAAATCTACTGTCAGCTCGTTTAAAAATCAGATTTTTGCCCTTACCTTCTTACCCTTCCTTCTTCACTAAGCACGTCCGATTCGCCCCTTTTTCCTCGTTTTATAGCTTTGTGTTGTCAGGGTTCACTCAGCTGATAGGAAGAAGCTTGTTTCCATGTAAAATTCGTCGAGATCAGCTTGAGAATGTTTGTCTGTGTTTCTCCCCCTTATGTGTGCCACAAGCCTTATGACGAATTCAATAAATAAATAAATAATCCATCGTGTGGTAGTTGAAGTGTTAATTATCGCGTATTTTATGCTAGAGCTTGTATGTCCAAGTGACTGTTGTGTTACATTGTTCATTAGATGTATACAGTAGTTGTATCCTGAGCTTGAATTGGTTCTAGGTAGTAATCATTGCGGTAAATATGTTGCATTGATTGTTTTTTATGTGTATTGTTTATTTTTATTTGGCGTCGCAGCCAAGACGCCGTCCGGCCAATAGGGGCGGGGAGGCGTGGCTTCTATCGCCTGGAGATCATAAAAGCCTAGCGCCCGGAGCAAACGTTGTTCTTGAATCTCGTGCGCGGTACTGAGCAGCGGCTCAGGCTGATATCCAATAAAGGTTTGAGAAGCGCGGTGCAAGGAAATCATTGAAGACCATTCTAGGAATGCTTTCGTAATAGGTATGTATTTCCGATGATGTTTAAAGGATAGGTGGGCCGGCCACATAAAGCGTTTGGGTTCGTGCGTTAGGCCTGAGTTATACTCCCGCGGGAGCATCCGCGGAAGTGCGGGAATCGCGCCGAGACTCCTCACCTGGCCAATCGCCGCGCCTCGCCACGCCCGCCTCCGCCGTGCACCATTGGTCCGCGGACGTTCCGCGGATGCTACCGCGGGAGTATAACAGAGGCCTTAGATGTCTCTCTGAGTTACGGTACCGTGCCATCGCTGCCCAATTACGATAGTGGAGGGATGTGGAGCCCGCCTCGGACAAAGTATAACGGATTAAATGAGCAGACTTTCTGTTGTAGGTCGGTGAATGAAGACTTTTTTATTCGTTAAAAAAGCGAAATCTCGTCCGAGGCGGGCGCGAGCCGGGTCAAGCTACGGTGATAGAGCGCGTCGCACTGCCTTCCGCAGTACTGGGAGGCACCTAACATTTCGGATCACTCTACCAGCTCTCTTTTACTAAACAGGTAGTATTAGGTTGTAACGAAATAAATGGCACTGAACCACTGTAAATTTAAACAGTTAATATCACGGCTTGTAGGCAAGTTTATTAAGCGAAATAAAAACCTTCTGATTCTACACATCTTTGCCAACGTGACACAAGCTTTTTTATCCGAGTAGCATAAAAATCAGAAGTTCTGGAATTGACGAAATCTTCGATGGCACTTTCGGCATCCTGTTGGTATTTGAATATTTTCCCTACCAAGAAGTCGCCAAGATGCTTGAAGAAATGGTAGTCTGTTGGGGAGAGGTCGGGAGAAAACGGAGGATGTGGTAGAGTTTCAATGCTCAGCTCATTCAATTTCTGCAACGTCATTCGTGCTACATGGGGGCGAGCATTGTCGTGCAGAAGGAGAACCCGTCTTCGGTTTACCAAGGCCGGCCGAATATCCTTCAACTTTTTCGTCATTTCTTCGATTTCAATGCAGTACTTCTCTGCCGTGATGGATTCACCGGGAGGGAGGAAGCTGTGGTGAATAATTCCCAGCGAACACCACCATACTGTCACCATTACTTCCTTTTGGTGCAATTCCGGCTTCGCAAAAACCTTGGGGCTCTCATCGCTGTCCACCCACTGTGCTGATCGTCGCCTGTTGTCGTACATTATCCATTTCTCGCCACAGGTTACGATGCGATCAAGGAATGGGTCCGTTTCGTTCCGTAGAAGCAGTGCGGACGAGATCTCATATCGACGGTTTCTTTGCTCCTCAGACAGCTCGTGAGGCACCCACCTTTCCAGCTTTTTGGTCTTTCCAATTTCCTTCAGATGCCGGGCAGCTGTGTTGCGACTGACGCCGAGAACCTTCACTATCTCCCTGGTACCTTTGTGTGGATCCTCCTCTACCACATCTCTCAGCTTGTCCTCATCAACATCATTATGCCTCCCACGACCTTCATGTTCTTCCAAGCTCTCATCTCCATTCCGGAACTTCTGATACCAACGATACGCCGTCCGAATTGTGGAACATCCTTGACCGAATGCGGCGTTGATCTTCTCGTCCGCCTCCTTAGCTGTAGTGCTCAGCTTGAATTCATACAAGTAAATGCCTCGGATTACCCTTTCGTCCATCTGCAAAAAAGTCAATAAAACTCTAAAGTTTTCCCAATTTTACATAGAAAATTTGGTACACGCCGGTAGAGCAAAGTTTGCGCTTCTAAATGATATGCCACATGTTACGGTTTGTTCTTGATCAAACGCGTAAAGACGCGCCAAAAAATGGCGCGAGCCAGTGCCGTTTAATTCGTTACAACCTAATATTTATGAAAAGGTAGACCACTCCATTCCATAAGTATAAAAACAGGAACGTTCAAAAACGCTTCAGTTCATGGAGTTGGTCTCAATTCTCGAAAATATTTCCTCGGTAATGAACATCTGATCTACACTACTATTTCCCTCATGAGCAGTTTCAAACCAGTAATTAACTGCAAACTGTTTCAGAGGACGGCGGATTGCAAACGTTTAGTAGTGTATGGACACTTGATGAGACATTACATTGCATATAAAGAAAAAGCGAAAGAAACATGGATACAAAGTATAATAGACAGTAACATCAACGTTCTACGAGGCTGGCTAGAAAATTTTGTAGGTAAGGTCCTTCAAGTACCTTTCCTGGAAAATTTTGTAAGTAGGCTCACGATACGCTTTGATACAAAAAGAGGCCATACTACTGTTAGCGTACGTGTACAGCCTCCTTCAAGTTGTTGATTTTACAGAGAGCTCTGATTCTGTTGTTGTTGATCTTTCCTGACCGTGGAAGAGAGAAGGAGGCAACGTGAGTTGAGAGCTCACTCCTCATCACAGAGGCAATCCGTGGCAACTGGGGTGGGTCCAAACGTGTTGAGTTCTCAGCTCACAAACGAGGTGCACCCCAGTGTCACCTGCCATCTCCTTTGGGCTAGCGAATTGGTCATGTTTTCATGAAAAAAAATTGCTCTGTCACGAAAAATGCACCTCATACCAGGACCACTTTGATGTGGTTTTACGCCAACGTTCGTTTGCTGGTTAAAAACTCTTTACATATTGATCTGATCCTATCTAGGTTTTTCGACATCTATGTTTTCACGGAAACGTGGACGAAAAAATGTCACACTATTCCGTCGTTGTTGTGTTATATTAGTGCTGATTATCAGGTAAGGTGTAGAGTAGGAGTTGGCCTGGTAACAAAGTGAAAGTAGACCGGTAGTGATTTACGGAATACGGTAAAGGAGGCTGAGTGCAATTGCCCGTGGGGGATTGGATACTCAGTCAAGGCGATTTCGCTACGTATGGGCGGGAAGGCGCCAAGGGACGCGAGTGGTCCTGGGCAGTCAGTGAGTGAGTCTTCCTCTGACCCCGCGCGCGTGCTGTTTCGCGAAGTTTCTCTGATTTCAGTCTTTTTTTTGGTCAAGCCCGCTCCTCGTCGCTTAGGGCTGGGATTGCCTGTTCCGGGTTCGTCGGCAAGTACCATCAACCCCGCTGCCGCCCAGTTCTAAGGCATTAGGACGACGTCAGGAGCCCACAGTAGGATTTCAGGGTAGGGTCGTCGCACTCAGCCGCCTTTGTCTAGGTTTTGTCTCATTGTATTGTGAAGTGTCATTTCGTCGTACTGTGTCTTCATATTAGTGTATTAGTTATTTGATAATAAACTCTTGTATTGTACTAGTCTGCTGGAATTTCTACGAAGGGTCTCGGCCCTCGGTACCTTATTTGTGTCATTAAGTGGAGAGACCAGGCCCAACTGGTCCAACTTGGGGGCCAATCCGCCGCTTGATCGCACAGGTTTGGTACTTTCGTGGAAATTCTAAGATCATCCTCGTCGCCCTCCTTTTTTTTGTCTCGTCCGTTCGCTTGTATCGCGTGCTAGTTAGGGATCCCTTGGCTCGGCCTTGTGTGGTTCCTAGCTGAGACTGTTAGTTACAGGACCAGTGGTTTTTCCTAAGGAGAGACCCAGTTCTGTGAACTAGCGGGTGTTGAGTGCCTTTTTGGGTGCTGGTCGGCTGTAGACACCTGTTCCCTAAGGGTACACTCTGCCCAAATTTTTTTGGTGTGGAGAGTGTCTACAGATATCGATCGACGCACGGAACGGCACTTGACACCAAAGTATCGGCCACGTCGTGATGAGTGAGCCGAGAGGGTCTGCTGAGGCAGACAAGGAAGAACAGGCAAGTGTAAGTGCTGTTGCAGGCATGAGCGGCCAAGAGCGAATGGAGACGGTCGAGTGCGAGACTGCAAACGAATTGGAGACGCTGAAGGTATGTAAGCGTGCACTTCGGAAAGTGAAAGAGTTGGAGGTGGTTGTGATCGCTGAGGTGGCAAAACATTGGAGAATGGGCGACCCAAAGCGGGAGAAAATAGAGGACGTGGCACGGGGGGCTGCTGAGGAAGCGGTGAGGCAGCTTGAAACGCTCAAAGAGCTTTGTGCTAGAGAGAGTGAGCAGAGCGTTGGGTTTCAGCAGCTCATGAAGTCGTTAGGATGCAGCTCAAGGGTTGAGTTGGTACAAACGATAGAGGACCTAGTGCTGAAGGCTAGCGTGGTAGAGGAGGTACAAGAGAGTACGGGATGGCTACAAGGCGATATAGCTCGTCGGTGTAGTGAGCTTAGAAAGAAAGAAGCACAACTGTTAGAGAAAGAACAGAATGTGATTTCGTTGCAGAAGCAGTTAGAGGCCGCGCAGAGAGAGTTGAGCGCCATGAAGGCGCAACAACAACGCATGGAGTGCTCCAGAAGAGCAGAAGAGGATGAGTCTCTACCAGGTGCGTCTGTGAAATCGAACTATAGCCGCAGTTTGAAAACGTTGGATCGTTTAAAGAACGACTGGATGAACTGCGAGTCACAATTTCAGACTGGGCCAAGACTGCGGCCGGAATCGAGTGCGTTGACGCCACAAGGATTGCCGAGCTGCTCTGGGAGGACACCGAGCTCGAGTGGTAAGTCGAGTGTTGTGGCAAGCGAGTATGAGTGGAGTGAGGATGAAAGTTGTGCTGGTTCGAGGGTTAGGAACAGAACAGGTGGGAAGAGCCCGGTAGGTATGAGGCAAGACATGAGCTCATATCTTAAATATATAGCGCTACCTGAAGTGCGGGCCTACTCTGGGAAGGAGAAGGATTATTCCTGGGAAAGTTTCAAGGAGGCTTTCGAGTTAAAGTATCCCAGAAGTAGTTGGTCGGATAAAGAGCTAAAGGCGCTTTTGCGAGCAAAACTAACGGACAAGGCGAAGGCACAATATGAGGCACTGTCAAGGGACGTGAAGCATGGGTCTTACGAAGATGTCATGAACGCGTTAGGACAGGCACATAGAGTGGAGGCGCAAACCAATAGAGTCATTGCGTTGGGAAGGCTGAGGAAGTTAAAGAAGTCGGAGGCACAGTCCGTAGCGGAATACTGTGTCGAGCTAGAGAGGTTGTCGACTAGGGCGTATCCCGAACTGGATGAAAAGGCTTTAGCGACAACGAGGGCTCAGCACCTGTTTGAGCAGGTTGTAAATTGGCCAGAGTCGTACTGTTTCCTAGAGGCAATGGAAAGGCAGGGCGATGCATATGCTAACCTCAAAGAGGCGGCAATGCGAGTAGAAAGAAGAAGGGTGACCATGGACAATGCTAAGGAACAGCGGTGGTCGACAGCGGAGGCTGCCAAGCCTGAAAATAAATGGCAACGAACGGGGCCACCGGGTGCTCGAAGACCGGAGCGCAATAATACTAGTCAGGCGCAGAAGCAGACTAGCAGAACAGAAACCGAAACAGTACAAAGAGGCGAGCAAAGAAAAGAGGCAGGGGATGCTCGAGTGCAGTGTTATAACTGCAGAGGTAGAGGCCATTTGGCGCGAGATTGTAAAAAGGGCAAGGATCATGGAAGCAAGGCGACTGAAGTAGTCGGAGAGGCGCCTCGAGTATCCAGAAACCAAACGAAAATGCGAAGCGGAAAGGTGGTATCGCCCTTTGGGAAGAAATCAGTCACGGAAGTGAAAGTATTCGGAAGAATCTGGTCGGCATTACTGGATACCGGCTCTGAGATTTCGATCTTGCCCAAAACAGTGCTACAGCAGATGAAGAAGGATGGTCACAGACTAAGTGAGCATGCGGTGGACACAAGCAAGAGGATTATGGATGCGTCTGGAAATCGAATGAAGTTTTCTAAGGTAGTTGAAGTGCCGCTACAGGAAGATAGTAGCAGAACAGTGACGGTCCAGATGCATGTGTCCGTTAGCCCAGGAAGCATGCTGTTATTAGGCACAAACGCACTACAGGCGTTGAACTATAAGTTGGTTCAACAGCCAAGAGGTGGAAACGACACAGAAGCTGGTATCGAAGAACTCGATAATGTGGTACCAAGCTCGGAACGCCGCAATGTAGCCGCAAGTAAGGCGAAGGTGTGCAAGAGGGTGTATGTCGCGCCTGGGGAAATGAAATGGGTGACCGTGAAGGGAAACCCGAGTGAGGTACGAAAGAAACACTACTGCAATCTGAAGTAGACTGCGTAAGCTCAGGTCTATGCTCAGTGAATGAGAATGGCGAGGCCGAAATTCCGGTATGGAATGTGGCCATGGAGCCACTTGTCCTGAAGGCTGGTCAAGAGATTGGGGAGTGGGAAAACAATGTGGAATACTCCCGAGTGGCCACTAAGGATGTGGTGTCGGATATGTTAACGCTAGGAAAGCCACCCCTCCAGGTCGAGAAGCGACAGCAGATGCTCAATGACCTTCTGCAGAAGAATCGGGAAGGGTGTGACGGATCCACCCCAGGACTGTGGGAGCTGGTAAAGGAATACAATGCGGTATTTGCTGTGGAGGACAGAGAGCTGACACAAACGAATTTGGTAGTGCATGAAATTGATACCGGAGATACGGAGCCTATTAGGCAAAGAACGCGTCCGGTTTCTCTCGGAGCTCGGCTGGAGTTCAAGAAGATGATCAGAGAGCTGTTGGATAGGGGGATCATAGAAGAATCCTCGTCCGACTGGGCCTCCCCAGTCGTATTGGTGAAGAAAAAAGATGGCTCCCTGAGGCTATGTATAGATTATAGAGAGGTGAATAAACACACAAGACAGGATGCATATCCTCTTCCGCGCATTGATGTCATTTTGCAGAGCCTGAGGGGTAAGCAATTCTTCAGTACTCTGGACATGGCGTCGGGATATTGGCAAATTCCCATGTCGGAAGATGCAAAGAAGAAGAGTGCATTTACAACGTCAGAAGGGTTGTACCAGTTTAAAGTACTACCTTTCGGATTGTGCACGTCGCCTCCACGGTTTCAGAGACTCATGGACGTAGTGTTGGGCGCTCTAAAGGACAGAGAGGTGTTCGTCTATATTGACGACATCTTGGTGGCTACCCACAGTGAGCAGAGGCACTTGGAAGTTCTGAAAGCAGTGTTTGAGGCGTTGCAGGAAGCCAAGCTAAAGTTGAAGCCACAAAAATGTGTGCTGTTTAGAGATCGGGTGTCGTTCCTAGGACATCAGATATCAAGTAAGGGTGTGTATGCAGACGCAGACAAGATAGACAAGATAGAGAACTATCCGAAGCCAACCTGTCTGGCGGAAATGCGAACGTTTCTCGGTCTGTGCGGATATTACCGTAAGTTCGTGCTGGGATTTTCCAAGATAGCACGACCACTGTTTGAGCTGACCAGCCAGAAAGCCCAGTGGCATTGGAACAAGGAGCATGACGAAGCATTTGACGAGCTGAAGGCACGTCTTACTTCTGCTCCAGTTCTCGCGCAACCAGACGTGGAGGCGGCCAAGACGGGTAAGCGCCCATTTATTATTTATACGGACGCATCCCAACAAGGTCTTGGAGCGGTATTATCGCAAGAAGGTGAAGACGGGTTTCTCCATCCCATATATTTCACATCGAAGAGGTTAACCCGAGCCGAGAGAAACTACCACGTGACAGACCTAGAAGCGCTGTCGATTGTCTTCGCGCTGCAGAAGTTTCACTTCTTTGTGTATGGCATGCACGTGGTAGTCCGAACGGACCACCTACCGCTGACTGCTTTGTTCAAAAGAAGCAACGTATCGTCGAGAGTTCTCAGGTGGGCTCTGGAGATCCAGCAATACAAGCTCACTATAGAGTATGTCAGTGGTAAAGCCAATGCGGTAGCAGACGCCTTGTCCAGAGGGATTCCAACTGATGGAAAGTTTGAAGAGATAGGAAATCCTGGAGAGGACAAAATAGTCTGCGCGATAGGAGATGAAACAAAGTCCGCATGGCTTCGTGAACTTGAGAACGACAGAGACTACGGAACCGTTATAAAGCACCTAAAGAATAATAAATTGGACGAGGAAGTAAGCTTGCCAGGATTTCGGAAGAAGTTGAAAGTGGCAGACTTTCTCCTGGAGAATGGCCAGTTGGAGCTTATCTTAGAAGATGGATAAACTGTTCCTGTGGTGCCAAGGTCCAGGAGAAAGGAACTGTTTGATGAGGCTCACAGTGGTTGCCTGGCCGGACATTTCAGTGCCCGAAAGATGTATAGAGTTCTAAAGAAACGTGTGTTTTGGGAGACCATGGAGAAGGACGTGCGTATGTGGGTGAGAGGATGCACAAAGTGTTTCCTTACCAATCCCAGGTCGCCTAATATCCCACCGCTGAAGCCGTTTGAAGCAACTAAGCCGTTTGAGTGTGTATGTGCCGATGTGCTGGAGATGGGGCTTAGTGAGAGCGGCATGAAGTATGTACTAGTTCTGGTAGACCAGTTCTCGAAGTGGTTAGGAGCTTATGCAATGAAGGACAAGGCGGCAAACACTGTGGCCCAAGCAATCTTCCAGAGGTGGATTTGCGAGGGGGGACGCTGGCCAAAGCAACTCCATACGGACCAGGGCTCTGAGTTCGTAAATGAAGTGATCAAAGAGTTAGCCAAAGCGTCTGGAATAACGCACACAGTGACAAAGGGATATAACTCCCGAGAGAATGGAGCCGCGGAGCGCGCAATAGGAACCATTCAAAGAATGCTAAAGAAGAAGGTGGAATGTCTCAGCCAATGGGATGTCATCTTGCCTCACGTGGTGTACGCATACAATGTGACACCCCATTCGGCAACGCGAGAGAGCCCTTTCTTCTTGATTCATGGATTTGACCCTGTGCTTCCGTTTAATACAGTGCCTGAACCGAGAGCAACGCTCAGCAGGATTGACCTCGATGACTACAAGTCAGAATTGCTTAGTGGTATGAGGATTATCCAAGAAGAGGTGAATGCGCAGGCGCAGAGGTATAGGGAAAGCATGAAGAGGTACTATGACGCTAAGAATGATGTTAAGGTGTGTGCCCTTCCGAAGGTCGGCGATCGGGTTTTCATGAGGATGCCGCGCGAGAGAGGAAGTTCCAAGCATCCAAAGCTAGTAGGCGAGTGGGATGGCCCTTATAGGGTAATAGAAACGAGTGAAAACTCCGCTCTTGTAACGAAAATTGGCAGAAATGAGGAGCCCACTAGGGTTCAGTTCGACCTTCTCTTGAAATGCCCAGATGAAATTGGCGATGAGCCGATAAGGACAACTACCAGTAGGAGAAGAGGTCGAAAGCGGAAAGTGAGAGAGAGCGTGCAGTGTGCTGGAATAACAGTAGATGAAAGAGTATTTTCAGCATCGAGGACGAATGGGACGTCATTGATCCGATGAATTTCCTGCACGTCAAGTTCCGTTGCGACGGCCAACCGTTTCCGTCCTTGAACGGCCGTCCAGGATTCCCGTTGTCAACGTGCCGATGCAGCCAGCAGCTTTTTGTGCGTGATCTGCTAGTTACTGTTCCGCAACCGGCGGCGGATGAACGGATTGAGTGCGTCTTGGATGCGGCCCGAGTCTTGGCAGTCTGGTGGGGTCCGGGCTCCATCTCGCTGAAATGTCAAAGGATCCTCGACCGGAGCTATTTGGCGCTCAGTACAAAGGCTATGGGGGTAGCGTACGCGTTCTTCAGAGCTAGGTGCTCCCATGTGCTGCTGATGTCGGGACTGGTGCCTCCTCGGGTGCGGATTCGTCATTCGTTGATCGCAGGATGACGCGTGTGGTGGAATACGGCTTCGAGATCGGACGTCAGCTGGAATGGGCCTCCGTCGCGCCCACGCTAACTATGGCCGACGAACACAGCAGAGTGATCGTTGTCGTACCGGAGTGCTTGACGCGCCTGAAGCACTGCCGTTGTGGTCCAAAAACAACGATGTTCTACTATCGGTCCTTCTTCGACCTGAGGAGAAAGAACACGAAACTGTTCGCAGACGAGGTCGGTCGTGTGGTATTGGTACTACCACCAAAGGAGCCGCAGGATCCGTACAGCTGGATTCCTTTCGTCGGTGCGATCGACTTGTGGATGTCCTGCGGAGCCCACGTATGGCTCGTAAATGGGCCAAGGTCCATAGAGGACCAGAGCTGGGACAGGATGAATGAAAAGGCACGCTGCCACATCATGGGCTATATCGATCACCATCCAGACTTGGTGCCGCAGCTACATGATAAGATTCCGGCAGAGGCAGGAATCTTAAGGTCATCTATGGCATGCCTTCGTGTAGGCCTGGTTCACGACCCTCGCAAGTGGTGGACAGCCGAGCAGGCGTTGGAGTTTTTCAATAAGCTGCGCGGACAGCTACAGGACGAGCTCGAGCTGGAGGAAATAAGACTGCCGAAAAACCTGAAGGTGGATGTAGGAACCTCCAGAGGACGCATTGATTCGTCTGGATCTCCGGCGATCAAGGACGGACGCGTATCGAAACGGCACCTTAAAAGAGTCGAGAAAAGGAGACTCAGAAGCGAGGCGAAGCAGCTCGAGAAGAAGCTGCAGCGTGTGGACATCGGATCTGAGGACAGATCCTAAAGGCGGGGGGAGGCATGTAGAGTAGGAGTTGGCCTGGTAACAAAGTGAAAGTAGACCGGTAGTGATTTACGGAATACGGTAAAGGAGGTTGAGTGCAATTGCCCGTGGAGGATTGGATACTCAGTCAAGGCGATTTCGCTACGTATGGGCGGGAAGGCGCCAAGGGACGCGAGTGGTCCTGGGCAGTCAGTGAGTGAGTCTTCCTCTGACCCCGCGCGCGTGCTGTTTCGCGAAGTTTCTCTGATTTCAGTCTTTTTTTTGGTCAAGCCCGCTCCTCGTCGCTTAGGGTTGGGATTGCCTGTTCCGGGTTCGTCGGCAAGTACCATCAACCCCGCTGCCGCCCAGTTCTAAGGCATTAGGACGACGTCAGGAGCCCACAGTAGGATTTCAGGGTAGGGTCGTCGCACTCAGCCGCCTTTGCCTAGGTTTTGTCTCATTGTATTGTGAAGTGTCATTTCGTCGTACTGTGTCTTCATATTAGTGTATTAGTTATTTGATAATAAACTCTTGTATTGTACTAGTCTGCTGGAATTTCTACGAAGGGTCTCGGCCCTCGGTACCTTATTTGTGTCATTAAGTGGAGAGACCAGGCCCAACTGGTCCAACTAAGGCGCCTTTTATACTCCCGCCGCGGCGCGGCGCGTCAATTTGGGGAGCGGCGCGGCCAGTCGCGCCGCGCCCCGATTTTGACGCGCCACTGCGCGATTGCAGTTAGAACGGGGAGCGTCAGCGACGCGCGGCCACGAACATCTGCGCACTACGGCCCGTGCTCCGGAAACGGTCCACGAGTCATTGAGGGACCAAAACAGAAAGGATTTTTTGGCTGATCAGCGCAATGCATCTTGTCAATGTTTGTCGTGGGATTTCTGTGGGCAGCGACGAATCCTCTCTTAAGCCTGGAGTCGAAGTCGTTCGCTCAGCCTACGGTTGAAACTGGTGAGTGTGGTATTGAGTCGAATCCCTTGCAATGCAAACGGCACTAAACCACTCTTTATTTTGCGACATGTGCTGGTCCAAAAGTAAAACTGCTGGAACGTACCCATGGTCAAGAATCACTCAAAATTCTTTCTCATATGGCCATTCTAGGGTCACTGTGCACTAAGCATATCTTTAGCGTGATATATGAAGCTTCGTGAATGTCTACAGATCTCTATTCTGTTCCTAGGTTACAGAAGGTACGGGCTAAGGTCATGATCACTGATTTCGCCCAAACTCCCTAATCAACCGAACCTACCGTAATCACCCGTAACTTCAAAAAACGGTTTCAGATTCCTGACCAGCACCCTAAACCCCTCCCCTTCCTTCTCAATAGGAGAAGTTTGGTCGAAGACGTGAAATCTCCCACCCCACGCCGAGTCTACCGCAGCTGATCGCGCCGCGCCGCGCCTTTCCCCTCAGCGGCGCGATTCGCCGAATACCGTAACCCAAAATTCCGTCAAGTGTGGTGTTTTGCGGCAGAGGAGTATAAAAGCGATGCGGCGCCGCCGGGCGGCGCGAAAAATCGATAGCCATGCCGACCATCTCGCCGCGCCGCGCGGCGGCGCAAGTGTAAAAGGCGCCTAATACGTAGAGATAGGTCGAAAAAGGCAGGTGGAAAAGTTGCAATCTTTCTGAAGAAGGCCTTAGGTTTCCTTGAAATTTTCTACGAGTCTGTTTTTTTTTTCCTGATTCCTGATTCTTATGAAATTTTGTCAGTGGATGCGATCCTGGAGGGCCACAAAATTCGAATAATTGCGGTTTATCGTACTCATTCGTGTTCCACCTTCCTTAGTCACCAGTTGTCCAAGGCCTGAGGGATCTTTTAGTATGTGATTACCCGTCAATAGTCTTAGGTGATTTTAACTATCCGGACATTGACTGGATAAATTTGGAAAAGCCTTTTCCCTCAAGTAGTGGTGATTTTGTAGATGTGGTGAGATCTCACAACCTTGAGCAACTAGTAAAAGAGCCCACTAGAAGAGGACACATTCTTGACGTTTTGCTTACAAACTATAATAGTCTCGTGGAAAATGTTTCTGTAGAACCCCCGATTGGAATGAGCGACCACAACAGTTTTTTTTTTCAATTCGTTGCACGTATGTTGAACATAGCTATACATAGTATCGGAATTTTGGCAGGTGCGGGTATGAAAAAATTTGTGATTATTTGGCTTCTGTGACATGGAGGAAATTGCTTGACTCAGTACCTACGATTGACAAAAAGTGTGAACTTTTTCTCTCCATGATTGGAGATGCTGTAGATATGTTCGTGCCTTGGTGTCAAGCTAAGCCAATGTCTGCCTGCTTGCCCGCATATCTTCAAAATATGATGGATCATAGGGCTTGTCTCTTTCGGTTGGCTGCAATGACACATGTTGAACACAACTGGAAAAAGTTCCATGAATTTTCTGATAATTTTGATAAGCGTTTACAGAAATATAATGGTAATATTGAAAAGAAAATTAGGAAAGGAAAAAAGGAAAAAGGAAAAATTCTATAAGTTTCTGCGCAAGAAACTTAGAGAGACGAGTGTTATATGTAGTTTGAAATTAGAAGATTCTTTAGCGGTCACAAGTGCGGCTAAAGCTGATATCTTAGCAGATAAGTTCTGTGAAGTTTTGAAGATAACGGGATTTTTCCAGACTATAGCTCTGTGATTCATGAGTCGATGTCAACCTTTCCTTGGTTTGATTCTGTAAATTTATACAAGATTATTCAAAGCTGGCAAAACTCTTCTTCTCTCACTCCCGACTTGTTGCCTACTACTTTTGTAAAGAAAATTGCTTACGCTGTGGTGCAACCACTTTCTTACATGTATAATCAATCCCTTATGTGGAGTGGGGTTCCAGTAAAGTGGCAGCACTCGTTTGTGACACCACTGCTAGAGAGGAAGCCGGCTAGAGATGCGGGAAACTATAGGCCTGTGAGCATCACATCATTTTTCTGTCGAATTTTTGAAAAAGTTCTGAAGGACCATATCGCGTGTCATCTATGGCGGAATGGTGCCATACCGCGATGTCAACATGGCTTCATGCCTGGCTGTTCTGTGGAATCAAACATGTTGGAAAACCTTAACGACTGGACTGGGATCTTGGATAGTAAAAAAGCTTGTGATGTGATGTACTATGATTTTTCAAAGGCCAAGGATAGAGTAAGCCATGCTAAATTGGTGTATAAGGGGGAAAACCTAGGCGTATATCCTTTCATTTGTAGGTGGCTTAAGATCTTTTTAAAAGGAAAAACCTTTCAAGGAAAAATTGGTGAAAGTTTTTCATCCAGCCGAGTAGTTAGAAGTGGAGTTCCGCAGGGTGGAGTGCTGTCACCCTTCTTTTTATAATTTATGCATCGGATGTCCCGGCATTGTTGGAAGGCAGTGGGTTGGTGGTCAAACAATTTGCTGACGATTTGAAGTTGTCTAAAGAGATAGCTACTCAGCAAGATCGTGCTGCCCTGCTGCTCGGATCAGATCTCCTATACAATTGGTCCCTGCAGTGGCAATTGCCACTAGCACCAGAGAAAACCGTGTGCATGAGGTTGGGAGGTCAGATGCTCCATGTGAATATACTATAGCTGAACCGTGTATATCTAAGGTTACAAGTGTAACAGATTTGGGTTTTCACTATAATGGTAAATCGGACTTTGCTGAGCATTGTAGTATAATTAGTAGGAGTGCCCTAGGCAAAACATATCAAATTTTCAAGGCTTTGAGCACGAGAAACAAAGATGTGTTGTTGAAAGCATATAAGACCTATGTCAGGCCAATAGTTCAAAGTGCGACAACAGTGCTTGCTCCGCATAGGAAGAAATACAGTGTGCAAATTGAAAAGGTGCAAAATAACTTCACTAGGAAACTTCTGCTTCGTACAGGTAGTCTTTTATATTCTAGAGTACCTAGAGCACAAATAAGAAATAAATATCTTCGTTTGAATACACTGCAATCTCGACGTAGGCTCAGGGACATGTGTATCGTGTTCAAAATGCTCGCAGGGATCATAGACATCGACAATTCAAAATTCTTTTCATTGATTCCCTCGAAAACTAGAGGTAGTCCGGAGAAAATTTCATGCGGAAAACCTAGGACCAACCTTAGATTTTACTACTTTACGTGCAGAGGAGCGTTGTCTTGTTATCTTACACTTGAGCATGACACTCCGCTTACCGCTAGCTCTTTCCGGTCATTTAAACGTTTTGCAGAAATCAAATTTCTTAACATTAGGGTATTGTGTTAAATTGTCGTTTTTCATCTATGGTTGTTTTTTAACGTATGTCTTAAACGTGCGTAATAAACTATAATTATAATTATCTTTCAAACACTAACCGTTCAAAGATCTCTTTCCTAGCCATCTATTTGGGCATCATGGGGAGGCGGGGGCACGCCCTCCAATCACAACCAATCAGAGCGCTGCCTGAACACGCATTGGCTAAGGGGCTACGACCGAACACGCTCCTTTGAATGTTCCGCACGTTTCTTGAGACTTGATTCCCTTACGAATTCTCGCCTCCCAATGCTCTCCACATTAGCGACTAGAACCACGGCATAAGTGGTTTTGAACTCCGACAATACAGTTTCAAAAACTCCTTTGTTCAAATTTAATTCCCACCTGAAATCTCTCCAGAAGTGGATGAAGAGGCAGTAGTTTACAATCATTTTCAAACCATTTCCCTTTCCTAGTGGTGTCCTCAAGGAGGTTGTCACACCAAATTATTTAATGATCCGTTTATTCGTTATTGTACAACTAATAGCGAGCTAGCAGAGTGGAGAAACTCAACAAGAGTGAGACTACTAGAGCGTAGAATACAAAGGAGGCGCGTGTACTTTCTGTTTTCAACGAAAAGGCACTGTAGGTGAACTGTGAATGTACCATTTTTTGCCCCGTCTGAGGTCTCGCGGGTGAGAAACCCATGAAAAATAGCGGCAGCGGGTGCTTTCCGCGACAGAGGTGTTCTCCCTCCAGTTCTTTTCAATATTTACACACCCGAGATTCCCTGTCTGATTGATCAGTACGGTGTTTCCTACGAAGTATTTGCGGATGATATAAAGTTTACAAAAATATGTCGGCGAGGACGACCGTCTTCAATCTGCAATTGATGCTATTGCGGACTGGTCAGCAACGTGGAATCTTCCACTATCAGGCCAAAAATCTCAACTACTACTCCTTGGAGAGCAATCAACAGAAAGGTCTATCACCTTGGTGAAAGTCAGCTTACCACCACAACCACTTTACGAGACTTGGGGTGTATCCTAAACTCAACACTCTAACACTCCACTTTAAGGAACATTGTGAACTGATAGCAAAGGGAATAGCATTGTGCACAGCATGTTTGAGTCATTAAAAACAAATTCAATCATCCACATGCTGCTCGCCTACAAAGCGTATGTCAGACCTGTGCTTGAGTATGGAACTATTGCATTTTGTCCAAAGTATAGCGTGATACGGCTAAGCTAGAGTCTGTGCAAAACAGTTTCACAAAAAAGCTCTGGTTAAGAGTACATGGCTGTGATTAGACCACCATTCCCCCTGCCGCTGAAAGGAACAAGATCTTCAAATTCCAATCTCTTGCTTGCCGCAGGAGACGATATGATTCACATTTATAAGTCGGCAAACGGTACTTTGGGCCTTCATCTCCGCGATTTATTCTGTATCACCTTCCAGCACTAGAGGTGGGCAAAGTAAGGCACAAATACCAAGAGCAAAAACAAATCTAAAATTGGCACTTTTTACAAAATTGGCTGGTACTGAGTTCCTAAAGTTTTCCAAGAAAATCGTTATTCCAAATTCCCTGAGGCGTGCAAAAGGCTTATTGACCGGAATCTCCAAATAGCTTCTTAATAGTCACCAAATTATACGTGTTTCTCCATACAGTATCTGGCTATCACTATTTGTGTTGTCCTATTTATTAACGTGTTCTCTCTTGTTTGTTTTTTGTTGTTGTTTTAACCTCGCGTGATTTTTTCACGTACAAATAAATAAATAATTAAGGAGTGATGCGAGGGACAGGAAAGACTCAGGAACAACGGCTCACTACATACCCCCTAGCTACCAAATGATACGGGCCGGACTGACCGATCCGCGTTTTTACTCCGCTCCTGTGATTGGTTGAAGTGCGTGGGCGCAGCGCCGCCGTCGCGGACTGCACTCTTGACGGAAAGTACCGCCAAAATGTCCACGTAGCAATAATGTACGCACGCATTCCAATAGTCGACCGGTTTATCGCCGTATTTATTTATTTATTTGCACATGAATATGAGCACAATTCTAAAATAGAAGAAGCTGATGGATATAGCATGTTGACTTACACAACGTGGTATAAAAACAAACAACAGAACGAGAAGTCTCAACAAATTAAAGCTCATAAGCGTGACGAACTACAATAAATATTTGCAAGAGCAGAAAAAATTCGCTAAAATATGGGGTCGTGATATATTTAGAATATTTTAATATAAGGCATAAGGAATGAGGGAATAAAGACGTTGTTATCCTTTCACACGGTCGTCTGTCATTAACACCAGCTCCAAGTCAAATCTGATACCTTTCAAACAGGCTTGAACAATTTTTAAAGAAGCTCGACGCCTTTGAAATTAAACATCTTCCAATTTAAGAAGTTTGTCCTCTAAATAAACCAGTCAGTCTCTATGGAGGCGAAAGCAGTTTTTGTAGAAGGACAATCGGGACAGATTTTTTTTTCTGAAGATTTTCTTCTAAAAATTTACTTGCTTCAAAAAGTTAGCTCATTGCTTAAAATTTTCTAATATTCTCACTTTAAAAAACAACTAAACGGTGTAAAGCTTATTTTTAGATGCAGGAAAGCGGACATATTTTGCTTGAAGAAATCTCTCCATTTGATACATTAGGATATTTTTAGCCTTTCTATACTTCAAAAAAGGTTTAAGTGGTTATTCCATTTCGAAAAGTTAAATTTTGTAAGACTTCAAACACTGCATTCATTTCTTTGAGAAAGGCGAGTAAAAAATTTCTGAGAAATATATTCTAAACTTTCATTGGATAAAAGTCCTTTAATCGTCTTAGAAACTGCTTGGCATTGTTTGGAAAATGTCTGTTCTGATTTGGAAGAAGCTGAGCGCGTCAAACCTCCCTTGAAAAGCGTGCATTTAAATTAAAAATGGTATAATTAATGGTGCAGTAGCGATGAAGGAAAAAGGAAGAACGGGACGAAGTGCAACAGTGGTAGAGTAAGAACGAGAAACTTCATTTCGACGAGTTTTCTCGAATGTGTTGTCAAAGTTATTTGTAAAAATGCAAGCAATCTAAACAGCTGATTCATAACCATTGTTGACGTAGCAGAAAGATTTTATCACGTGGATAAGAATAGCTTAAGACTGTATTTGACCGCCATAACTTCAACCTCTTCTGTAGGGCTGAAGACAGCGGGGCAAAAATGAAAAAAGAGAGGTGGTATCACGAACGAGATTAGACAGGTAATGGAGCTTTGCTTCCATTCTCAGATCTCTAGAAGCTCAGAACGTGATTCATCGAGCCGAAAAATTTTGTTTTGTTTTTAAATTTTTCATTTTCAAAAGCCTAATGCAACAGCTTGAAGGATATATTTACATTCGCTGGCTCTTATCGCTGGGGGCCGAAACAAAGCTTTCTGTAAACGACAACACTGGGGAGATTCCTCGGAGAGATGAAGCATATAAAGGACACGCGACCAGTTGGGGGACGTTTGTATCACGTTGGTTCATGACAGCGACCTGAAGCATGTTCTACGTCGGCCCTTGCATCCTTTTCACTCTTTAGATTTTCCCCATTGCCTAGTAGCTGTCTAGTTCATAGTTTCAATTTCGAATGCCTTAATTTCGTAGCCGCTCGTCGTATTAAGTATTTTTGTATAAAGGCAATCCCTTTTGGGATGCGCCAGCGCATTCTACTTCTACGGCAGCGCGACAGCAGATACACCCGCCCCCTGCTAAGGGGCGTGGCGTCAGGAGGTACACCGCTGTTCTGCCGACCGGAAACTTTTGTATTGCGTGTCAAAGGTTTTGTAAGGCAGCCGTTAGACTCTCGGTGAAGCGTAGGGGGTTGAAGGTGGGTGAGCAAGATGGATGAGAGGAAGATCGCACGCCTCCAGCAGGGGGCGGGTGTACCTACTGACCATCCCCCTACTTCTACGGGATGTCGTGGAGGCGATATGAATGCGTATTTGGCCATACAATGACTTGCGGTGGCCAGCCGATGAACAATTCAGCGCTTTATCCTTCCCAGACATGTCTGGTACCAATTCACCGACCCCAGAGGTATTTTTGTATGCGCATAAATGTATAGTAGTTTAATTACCCAAGTTTGAAGTGCCGACAGTTGATTGTTGGGATAAACGTGTGAGAACAAATCCACGTGGCATTGTAAGCAGAAAATTCTCACAGATGGTTAGGGAACTGTACCAGATAAGGTTTCCGCTGTCTTTGCAAAGCAAAAAAAAACAATAACGAGGCATAAGAATGGATTTTTTTAAAAGTGCCTTTGAGCATTCATGTGAAAATAATGGCAGCAAAAGGGCATCAAATCAAGATGGTTAAAACGAAAGAGGGCCGCGGGGTGCATCCTCCTTCAGCCCAGGAGATTCATGTCTTTTTTTGCAGCAGCAGTTTTCTCCTTCTCAAGCAAATGGCTTCCGATGATTAGCAAGTGAAATGGCTTCCGATGATTTCTTCTACACTACAAAGAGGATTACACAAATCAGTCAATTACGTGAGAGTGCTAACGCGAGTAAAATAATGATGATGAGAAAAAGAAAGAAAGAGCAGTCGACTGGGAATCTGCGTGAGAATTTCTTCTAGACGTATTTCCAAACAGGCGAATATAAGAGAAAAAAGTTAGAAACACAAACCTCTTCACCGAAGGTGACGTCTCGCCCATAATGAGACTGCATTAGCGCCGTTATCTGCCATTGATTTCCTCATAAAGATAGGGTGTAATCCAATAAGACTGCAATGTTTGCTTTTACTCTCCATGTGTGTTGCGCTAAAATCACAAGGAAATGACGTCCATTCAAGGCAAGTCGACACCTGTCTGCGTAGGCGTTGCTATATGCCATTTTCACATCAACTCGGACACTTTTCACGTCAAATTGGACAGTATGGCAGGTAGTCGTCGAGCTGTCGTGCCAAGATTGATATCGAACGTTTACTTCTTTTCTTTTCTTTTCTTTCTCTTTCATCTTCGCTTTTCTCATCAACTCGGGCACTTTTCATGTAAAGGCTTGATTAATTTTTTGTTTAAGAAACATTTAGTATAACTTTCTTTGAAATTTTTTAGTTCACCTGTCCGAAGTTGTATAATAATTTTATAGAAACTTTATTTTTTGAAAAAAATTAAAACTTGTCTTAAAGCGCAGCAAGGCAGCAATAATGTAGTGCATTAAAAGACTGAATCGCTCCATGCACTCGCTGTCTTTGTCTCTGTCTCTCTCTCTCTGTCTCTGTCTCTATCTCTTCTCTCTCTCTTCTCTCTCTGTCTCTCTCTGTCTCTGTCTCTGTCTCTGTCTCTCTCTTCTCTCTCTCTCTGTCTCTCTCTCTTCTCTCTCTGTCTCTGTCTCTCTCTCTGTCTCTGTCTCTCTTCTCTCTTCTCTCTCTCTGTCTCTGTCTCCCTCCCTCCCTCTCTCTCTCTGTCTCTAGAAGTCGTACTCCTTTACGCATTCGTGAAGTACATCGAAGCTGTTTCAATCAAAAGCAAGAGCAACTACCCTTGGTTGCATATAGAGAGCCTATACATAGAGAGAATAAAAAATGTAATAGAAGACCTCGCGCTGTTGTTTCTGGTCTCAAAAACCAAAAAGAAATGTCAAAATAGTGCCCTATATCGGCATAAGGCAATTTGCGAGTGGTACCGTTACGGCCGTTGAGTGGTGGCTGGAGTGGTTGCGGCCATTTCGTTTTGTATTCAGTCAGCAGTCATCAACTTACTGGCGCGAAATCCTTCGTCGCGACCTTCTCGGATCACAAGGACTGGCACATTTCTGGCATGGAGTCGGCTGGGTTAATCTGTGGTAGGGATTTGCCGACTCTTTCGTAGACGGATCCCTGCTCGGAAGTGTCTTGTCAGTCGGCGTGATACCGGCCCAGACCATCACTGAAGCTGGGTGGCCGATCCAAATAGCAGTGCCCGCCTTTGGGATTAGCCTCGCTAATCCTTCAAGCTAAAATCCGATCATTCTGGCGGTTGAAACACTGCTCAATTGTGGGACGTGTTTTGGCCGTGATGAGCACGACAGCATGGTGTCCAGGCAAGACGCGTTTGAGAAGGGCGCGTCATCTTTCAAGACTACCATCTTTCTTCTTCCTTCCGATATCCAGGGATCTTCTGCAGTTTCAGCGAACGAAGATGATCCTTTTGAAGGAACCAGAGTTCACACTCAGTTCTCGAACCATCTTCCGCATTTTCTGAATACCCAACTAGGGTATACATGTCATTGTATAAATGCATATCCTACTATATATAACGGGGCAAGCGTGTGTGTTTGTGTTTGTGTGTGTGTGTGTGTGTGTTCGAGTGTGTGTGTGAGTATGTGTGTGTGAGAGAGTGTGTGTGTATGTGTGTGTTGTGTGTGTGTGTGTGAGTATGTTTGTGCGTGTGTGTGTTTCCGTATGTCATAATTGGAGTGCGGGCATTGCGTAGTGGCACAGCACATCCGAACACGTCGGCAACCGTGCCTGGCGAGCTGTAGACGTGCCCAACACGTCGGCGACCGTGCATGGCGAGCCGTAGACGTGCCCAACACGTCGCCGACCGTGCAGCGAGCCGTAGACGTGCCCAACACGTCGGTGACCGTGCCTGGGCATTTAGATGATCACCGACGGGAGGGATTTTTGGAGGCAACCGATATCGATCGATATTATCGACTTTGAGGATGGCGTTCAAGCGGCACGAAACTTCAGCCCTGGGGGTAATCGAGGTCGCTGAACACGAATCCGGAATTTCGATATATGTATATTTATTTATTTATTTATTTATTTATTTATTTATTACATGATAACTCATGTAACAGCAACACAACCTTGGAAAGGAAATTATGGAGTCCAGTAAAGAGAGTGGAACTTATTAAAAGTTACGAACAGTGAACAACATAAAAGAAGAACTGTGTAAAAGGCTCAAACAGAGCAAAAAGAATAACAATCTAACAAAATGGATCCAGGTACTTGTTGACCATGTTTTTAAACGAAAGCACTGAGCAAGGAGGAGTGCGGTTTTTTATAAATTTCATATAGCTGGAAGTAGCCCTGCTGATGAAAAAATTTGATCTAAGTTTCAACCTAGCCTTAGAGGCAATTAGTTTCAGTCGACCACCTCTTGTGATGGAGGGTCTTGCAGTGAGAAACCTATCCGCCAAAATCGCACAGAAACCGGAGAGGATCTTGAACATCAATATAAGGTCAAATTTCTTCCGTCGGTCGGAAAGGGTAACCAGGTTAAGGTTGGCATTCCTCACTGTGGAAGAAGGAATACCGTCATAAATGAAGCCGATTCGCCTCAAAAACAACTTTCTCGTGAACCCATTCTGAACACTTTCCAGTAAATTAATTGTTTTACGTTTATGGAGGTTAGAGGCAACAGTTCCGTATTCCAACAAGGGCCGAATGTAGGTCTCATAAGCCACCTTTCTAAGACAAGAGATTATCAGCCTTCCTAACCAATATATGTCATGCTTTTAAACTTCTCGTCTAGAAATCTCTTATATAAATCGCTGTGAGTTTGTTCTGATAGTTATGAAGCAATAAATCATTTATTACAAATGGCTACAGACGCATCCGTCGGTGAACCACCAAACCGAATTCTCTTTTTCGGATTTCGTGCAACACTCTCCTAATCGATATCTCGCTAAGTAGCCTTCCGGATTCAGTTTGTTCAGTGCCGCCTGCGATAATCAAGAAATGAGTTCAAATCTCGGCTGATATGACTTACGCTTAATTTGATAACATCATGATAGAGGCGCTCTTGATAGCACCATGATGGGACGTTTATATCGCTCCAGCGAGCCTACAGTGCGGTTCCTCTTCTCATCTGAACCGATTCTACAGCATCTTCTTAAGGAAGCAAAGAAATTTTGCAAGGTGAGTATTACTTATTGTTCACGCAGTATTGCTGTATATATGTACCAGGTATAGTTTGGCGACCGCTAGGCCGTACATTGTATACCTACAATGAGAAATACTTCCACCAAACCCTACAAATTTGAACGAAGAAACAATGAGTAGAAAAATGAATAAAGAAAAAAGCAATTTCTCCTACCTGGTGAACGGGAGTGGAAGAAAAGTGCAGTTAAATTGATTTTCTTGCCCAAAACAGAAAACTCTAAACCGTCTTGTTGTTACATTGAAACACAACTACAACCCCCTTCCCACACTCCCCCTCCCCCCCAATACACCGCTCTAGCTCCAGGCGCGTTTGGCGACGTGTTCGGCACATCTACTGAATCGCCGTGCACGTTGGGCAGCGTGTTCAGCACGTCTACTGAGTCGCCATCGCCAGACACGTTGCACAACTACAGCCCCCCATCCCACACTTCCCCCAACACACTTCTCCAGCAGTCCTGTGCAAACAAACAGACAGACAAACAAACATTTGTTCTCGCTAATATATAGTAGGATATGATCCGCGTTCCAGAGGTTCTTCCCATCCTCGCGCGGGGAAAATTTACGTAAGATTCGTGTTTCGCATTGGACGCTTCTCAGAGCATCGGTTTACTCTTTCTTAAACGAGGTGCTACTATTCTTGAATCTGCTCTAGAGTCCAGCGTTTTTAAGACGACACTGCGCAATCACTTTTCTATACCGCACGACCTCTCGACAGCCCTCACGCCGCTCACTTTGCCAGCTTCATCATGCCCTACAGCTCGATCACCCCACAATGCGGTGCAGTATTGTTCCCTCTACATTGTAAGGCAGCTCTATACGACGTTCAGTGCAATGACCGGACGGGGGGGGGGGGCAACTCATGAGCTTCGACCATCTTGCGCGTAGCAGTCGGAGATGGTGACGTGGAATTTCCCACATTGTACACAAACTGACGCGTATGTACGTGTAAGGCCTATGGCATACCACCAGCGACGAGTCCGGCGACGGCACTGCCAACGGACAAGTAATCGACCATTCGTGTTGGGACCTGTCAGAAACAATGGGGAGAGAGCGCGCGCTTGCCGGTTGTCGCTGCCACGTCGGTACTGCGTGTCGTTGGGAGAGGGGCATACCGCCAGCGACCGGTCGTCGCTGCGCTTTGCACGGCGACCAGCTGTCGCCCGACCCTTTGTACCACGCATTCACGCACGCAAGCGTCACTAACCGCGCTCCAGTGCAAATTCTCGCCCCCGCCCAACACCGCCGTCGCTGAAACCACAGTTCCCCCGTCGCTCCACTCCTCTCGTCGTTGGATTTGTCGCCGGCGGTATGCCATAGGCCTAAGGGGACGTTCGGAGCAGCATCGCGGAGCGACGCGACGTAGTGGTAATCTCCCATATCGATCAAGCGACGTCGCGTCGCCCCATCGTGAGGTGTTCATACCTGTTCTGCAGCGAACACCTTATCTCATGCAATTATCAGCATAGCCACGCGATGATGATACCGCTGTTCATTGCTGAGCGATTTTCTCATCACTCGGTGATTAGCTGGAACGTTACCGTTTCGATCGCATTGTGTTTATAGGGGTGGAGCTATGGGCGCCAAAATCAGATCGGAATAGATTTTTTTGCGTCGAGGCGCCACGGATGGAAACTGCTTTCGTCGCTCAGGGGGAGTCCGCAGCTGGATTCTGCGCTCTTAGAGCGCAGAATCAGGCTAGGGAAGGGACTACAGGGTGGGTGCCATCCAAGGTGCTTGTGTGGAAACTGCTTTCGTCGCTCGGGGGGAGTCCGCACCTGGATTCTGTAGAAGCATACAGCTGGAAAATGGCAGAAAATGCCTGAAAATTGTGTAGACGTTAGAATCCCAAGCCTTATCCAGCCAGTTGAATGAAATGCAAAAGCGCCGTCATGCTTGGGAACCGAACCTCCGACCTCCAACCCTGAACCCGCTCCTCTACGCACTGCGTCACGATGCGTCTGGCGGCAAGACCACCGCGGGCACACAAGAGACCAATGCGCATCGATCGATGCCAACGTCGGCGATGACGCAGCTCACGTGTGCATTCGCGTCGAACAAGTGTTCCCCTGCACCATTTGCGCTCTCATACGTCTCTTCCGATCTGATTCTAGAGGTTTTAGCAATTCCCTGTTTATAGCACCAACACCCTAGTAGCTAGTGCAATGTAAGGAAGAGGGGGGGGGGCAGCCCACCAGTACTCAAACACAAGTACGAGGTGACACGGCATTTCCCACGTGTAGGGCGAGCTTTTACCCGCTTAGTTCGCACGAGACGTACCGTTTGACCTAGGCTCCTCTCGCTGCAACTTGCATTACACGTGCGTACGCGCCAGTATACGTACAATGTGGGAAAGTCACCATATCCGACTGATACGTTGGAAGCGGTCGATGCCCATGCACTGCCCCTCCTATCATTGTGCCGAAAAGCGCGATGCGATTACCGCGTCGCTACGCGAACGCTCTAAACGCCCCTAATGCAAGCTGCAACGAGAGGGGCCTAGGTCAAGCGGTACGTCACGGGCCAACTAAACGGGTAAGAACTCTAATACTCGTGGGAATGCCAAACTCGTCGTAGTTTTTTGAGTAGTGACCCCCCCCCGCCGGCTCATTGCGTCCAACGTTCTTTGTTGCACGAAGTTAAAAATATAACACAACACTGACGTTTTCACCGATCTCACTTAGAACTAACCAAATTCTGCTGATGCACTCCATGGAGTCGGCCGCGATACTGTAGCGTGTGGCTGCTGGCCGAAATATTTAGGCGAAGGGCGGCTGTTGGCAACATGCCGAGTGACGTACGCGACGCAGCCGCTTGCACTCCACTTTGGCGACGGAGCGCGGAAGCCGTGCGATTTCTGCCTCTTATGCGCCCGCGATGACACCTTCGCCAAGCAGCTCGTGGTGCAGTGGGTAGAGCGCCTCGCGGTGATGACGGAGGTCAGGGGTTCGGTTCCTCTGCACGCCAGTGTTTTTGCATTTCAACTGACTGGACGAGATCTCAGGAGTTTTAACGTCTACTCAATTTTCAGACGTTTTCTGCCCTTTTTTCCAGCTGCAACGGTTTTGCAGAGCCCAGCTGCGGACTCCTCCCTGAGCGACGAAAGCAGTTTCCACACGAGCAGCTTGGATGGCACCCACCCCGGTCCCTTCCCCAGCCTGGTACTGCGCTCGAAGAGCGCAGAACCCAGCCGCGGACTCCCCCTGAGCGACGAAGGCAGTTTCCACACGAGCAGCTTGGATGGCACCCACCCCTGAGTCCCTTCCCTAGCCTGGTCCTGCGCTCGAAGAGAGCAGAACCCAGCTGCGGACTTCCCCTGAGCGACGAAAGCAGGTTCCACACGAGTAGCTTGAATGGCACCCACCCCGGAGTCCCTTCCCTAGCCTGGTCCTGCGCTCGAAGAGCGCAGAACACAGCTGCGGACTCCCCCCTGAGCGACGAAAGAACCCAACAGCAATGGATTTCGCGCTCCATCGCGAACGCATGCGGAGCCGCCGCGCTGCTGGCAAATTGCCAATAGCCGCCCTTCGCCCAACTAATGCGGCCGTGGCTGCTGCCCTTGCGTCGCGGATCGTGTCGGCCTCCACGAGGGCGTTCGATCGATATATGCTCGCGTTGACCTTCGCGACAAGCGGATCGTGGGGCGGTGGATAGAGACGCGCTGCATGCGAGGGAGGCCGGGGTTCGGTTCTCCTTCGGTGCGGAATTTTTGCGCCACATCTTAGATTCTTTTTCCTAGCTTGGTCCACGCTAGAAAAAAGGCTTCAGGATGTGGCTCTTCGAGCTCTTCGAGCGCAGAACCCTGCTGCCGACTCCCACTGAGCGGCGAAAGCAGCTTCCACACGAGCAGCCTGGATCGCACGCACCCTAGAGTCCCTTCCCCAGCCTGGTCCTGCGCTCGAAGAGCGCAGAACACAGCTGCGGGCTCCCCCCTGAGCGACGAAAACGTGCTCCAACGACAGTGGCTCGGATGGCGTGAGCAGGCGCTGGCACTTTGCCACGTCAGCGCACAGTTAGTACTAATGGCTATCCGTTTTCGCCCTAGTGGTGAACTAACAATTAGATAGGCCCTGAGCGGCTCTCGGGGGGGGGGGTCACCATAAAAGGCAGCCCTGTGTGATGTCCTGTGTTGCAAAAAATTAAAAAGTCAAAACAGTATTGGTGTGTTATACGTCAGTGGTGAACTGAGCTAGACCATTTCTGATGTAATTTGGCATTAAATAAAGCTCTTTGCTTGTGGGACTCACTATCAAGCGGAAAGATGGCAAATCGTGATAAATCATAATGGAGAACATCCCGTTGAATGGTAGTGGTTGTTAATAAGGTTACTCATCAAGCACGCTCTCTGACAGTAGTCTAAAAACCTTCCGTAGAGCCTAATACATTACCCCTCCATAGCGGATTTTCTCCTAGGATAGGCTTTGTGCCTACGTATTAGTAAAAATACTGGGATCCACACTCAGAGCGTTATCGAACCATAAGAAGAAATGTAACTATGAACTGAACAAGAATAAAATCGGAGTGGCCTGATACGGTGAATGTTTGCAGGATGATACTTCATACGAAGCCGCATATCTAACAGTACATCATAAGCTGTCACTCTAACTAGGAAATGCCTTCAGCTTCTTATGAAACTTCGCATATATCACGTGAAAAGGATCGGAAAACAGTGGTAGAGCTCTCGCTGTGGAAATAGTGGGCTCCCGTAGCAGTCCCGTGACTTGCCTTCGACGAGGACCTTCGTTTTTAACACAATTTTGAGCGAAACGGCTGATGGCAACTTTCATTTACGTCTATTAGGTTATTTGAAGTTGGAAAAATGTTTCAGGCAACATGTTGTAAGCATCACTTGAAGGAAGTCAAAAAATTTATTCTGATCAACTACGCATGTTCTAGCCTTCACCAGTACTAATAGAAAGACGCATAAAAAATTGCTGAAGAAGGTTATAACATATGAATGGTCCATATAGGGAAAAAGCTGTGAAGAGCTGGTAGCTTTTATACGCTGCCCGTATTGTGATCGCTTCCTCTTTCAAGCAGTTTGCGCCTGCGCGTCAGTGATGTTGAACATTCATACATCATTATGCTGAATATGGCAGTGAAAAGCAGTTAAAAATCGGTCACTAAAAAATAGGTCGTAACAAGGTTTCGTCCCACAGCATGCAGCTGGAAAACGCGAACAAGACGCCTGACAATTGTGTGGACCTCAGAACCCCTCAAGTTCTCAACCAGTCAGTTGAAATGCAATAATGATGCAATGCACGGAACCCAAACACCTGACCTGTTTCTGACGAAGAAATGCCACTACCCTCTACCACAAATCTATTGCGAAATCAGTCATCGCGAGCACAGAAGTGACTTCCGTTAGCGTCGCACCACATCTCCATAACAAACTGCCGAGTCTCCCTACTCGTTTTATTTAACGACTTGGCAAGAAGAAACACACATTTTTATGCAAGCTTAAGGGTGGACATTCTTCCTAAAAGGCTTACATTTGTAACAAACTAGCCGCTCTGTTTGTTAGCGTAAAGAAGTGGTGCCCGGAGGCACAACCCCGTAATGGACATATCATACATAATACACTGCTTTTATATGAGTTTATCTGCATACAAACATGGCATACATGGGATGTGGAATATACGAGAGGAATATTTGAGAGGAGCAGAACCTAGCTCACATTAAACAATTATTATACAATTGTAACTCTGTGATACGATATAACGGTTGACCTACGGTAGAGAGGAAAGAGGAGAGGGGAGTCCGAGATCGCCTAACGGGGATGAGACCTCCAAGCGTTTTTCTGGCCTACTCTTTTATAGCCGCCTCTCGGGGGCCGAGTAGCGTCTGCCGAAAACGGCTGAAGTGCCTGAACGGTTCTGGTGAAAATGGTTTGCTCACGAAGAACTTTAGCCTAATGTTTGGCGCAGGGTAACCCAAATTCCGCTGCAGAAATGAGACACGAGAATCCTTTGATCCTTCCCGGCTGAACTGCGCTATGACTGCACCTTCTTCGAACTACATCCTTAACTCTTTACTCACTTACTCCTTACTCTTAACTATGCTTAAAGGACTAGAAAAACAGTCTCTTCTGGTGAAGGAAATTCTACTAAAACCTACTAAAACTGTACAATTTCAGATGTTCCCTATTATTGCCATCCTCCTACTTGCGCCTTACGCTGAATGTGGGGTAAAGATCGATGTAAGCCTTTTTTTTATCAAAATTTCTTCATGAACTCCACTTTCAAATGCTTAACAGGATTCAGACTACAAAATTGGTTGGCTGAAATTTCCGTTTAGGTAAAACTGTCAGCGTCGAAGCTATGTGGTCCAACTGTTGGCCATGCAGGTGACTTTCCCACGAATGTGGAAATCATGGCAATCTTTTTTATTGACGACGTAAAAAACCAAACGCAAAGCGTGGCATAGTGAGTTGTTGAGTCCCTTACTAAGAAAGAATATGCAGGTGTCGAAATATGTAACAAAATAAAAATAAAAAATATATAAAAATAAATATTGCTCACAACTGACACGTTTCATAAATCCTTGCCTTGGGATATCTTAAGGGGCCACCTTACACGTATAGACTCCAAACAGTCCTGTTGTCCAAGCTAAGAAAGCCTATGTATCACCAACAAGATGGAGGCCCCTCCCCCGCTTAGCTCTGCGCCGAGGCCTTTCTTGCAGGGGGCGCTCCTTCGTATTTCGCTTCGTATTGCGTCAGATTGAAGACTCAAGACGCAGCCGCATGCGCAAAGTCGTTGAAAATCAGCTGGGTCGGCTACTTCATGCGCTTCGCAGATATCAGCTGGACAAGAGCCGTCAAAGAGTGGATTTCACGGGATATCATGAGAACATCAGAATGTTCACCGCGCGTTTTTCGACTTCTTCGTGAAAGCTCTGAACGAAGGATGTGACATCTTCGTGTATCTCGGGCAAGGAGGGTCCATTGGAGCACTCAGGCACGCGACAGGGACGAATGGAGACGCCGCTGGCGTCCGCTTGAGCACCTCGATGATGACAGGTGATACGATCGCTGGTATGCTGCGATCAGTCACATAATCCGATTTTAAGCAACATTCAAACAAACACCTTCACGCTCTTCGATGAATCAGTTAGTGCGCGAGTGATTGTAAGTAATGTAAACTATTCGAATAACCATAGTCAATGATCTTCGAATAGGAAAACAAAAAATTGAATAAAACTATGATAACAAAAACTGTAAAGGACACGGTATTTGAAGCTAACTCGAAGAAAATGTCATTCTGTGACAAACTGGTTTCCTATAAGTGTTTCTTATGTAATTTATTTTCCATTTGAAATTTCTGCTGTTTATTTATAAATTCAAGTGTGCTCAATTTTAGCTTTTACTTGGACAACAGCGGCACTAAGCAACAGTTTGAATACTACTACAACCTGGAGTATCCACGAAAGCCTGTGAGTGCTTTTCAGCAGAATAAAACAGCTTCAGGGCATTCTCTAGGCTCAGCTTTTGAGGATTTTATCACGCAGGTTCTTTATGTGTAGTTTGGAAGGTCTAGTGACAAAAAATCACAGTAGCCTTTGGCGTTTTATAAATTCATAAATTCACATTTAGGGCACAAAGGTCACTTTTACTTCTTGTACGTTTGCGTTTTGACTGAATTCCACACGAGGTTTTACAGATCTTCATTGGCTACCGTTTCGGTGGTATCGCCTTCTTTAGAGCCTGAAAGGAAATACCAAGTCAAAATGTGGCTAATGCGTTACGCGTCGCCTCCCTAGAAATTGATGGCAACCTTTAAATCACGTAGTTAATAGAGAGATCGAGACCCTCACCTTGCAGGAAGCCAGATGGATCAGACGGTTGGTAGCAGGGCCGTTGTCAAGACAGCCCTACATCACGTTGGCATTCTGCATTCTAAGGCCGGGAACAGAGTTGGGCGGCATGCCGCCTTGCCGCGATGCACCTGGCGGCTGAGGTTCCCCAAGAGGATTACTAAACGCAATACTGCGTACTTTTTGACGGGTGCGCTAGAGCGGGAAAGTGTGCAAGCAGATGTATCCCTAATTACATTAGAAACAGTGGCGCAAATAGGGTCCGGGTGCGTCACCATATAGGACAGCTCTACACTATGGTTTGTGAAGTATGATTTTTTTGCAGCAGTAGTGCGTTCCACCCCTACAGTGAACTGATGTAGGACATTTGTGATGTAACTGGACATACACATGCATTCCTACCAAAGCGAATATCCATTGAGGACATGGTGACGTCCCAACCCGACCCAGTTTGCGCCAAAATGGCCTAGCTCTCTTTAACAAACGTGTAGAACACACCAAATCTGCATAAAAAATTAATTTACAATTACAACGTAAAACGTATAGGACTGCCCTACAAAGTGATCCCCGAGCCCAATTGCGCACAAAAACGCCAAAAACTACGGCAGCGCGACAGGAGGCCGACCCGCCCCTGCTTGGGGACGTGGCGTCAGGAGGTACAACCGCTGTTTTGCGGACCAAAAACTTTTGTTTTGCGTGTCAAATGTTTCGTAAGGCAGCCGTTAGACTCTCGGTGAAGCCTAGGGGTTGGGGGTGGGTGAGCAAGGGAGATGAGAGGAAGGTCGCACGCCGCCAAGCAGGTACCTCCTGACCGTCCCCCAAAAACTATCAAAGACCATTCTTATAAACACGGGATCTAAAAAGGGAAATCGTTCACGACCCGGACACGTACATAAAAGGAGATGCAATAAACAAGCAATCAACCCCTCTGAACCCATTTGCGCCCAAAAATAGCATTGAAACGATCGAAAATCACGCCTTGAATAAAACACGGAGAACTACAAAGATAAATCCTTCACGACCGCGATGCATATGCAGAATGAGATGATAAGACCAAGCGGACAACAAGGAGCAGGACAAAAAAAAGAAATCGAAAAAAGTGCGGTCGTACTCGTACTCCGCAGATGAGACGATGCGAAATGGAGCACGCCCCTCAGCGGAACGGTGCCGCAGTGCTTGCACTGTGGCATCTCTCCGCTGGAAGGACTGCGGCTGCCCTCGCGTCACATCGCGGCATGCGGCATCAAGACAACTCGTCCGCGGCGCAGCTCCAGCGGAGCAGACATAACTCCAACGCCGCGCGAACACTCCTGGCGCCGCGCACGCGACGAAATTGGACGAGTTGTCGCGGTCCGACTGCTTCCGATAGGGATGACTAGTGACTCGCGCTAGAGCGCGAAAGTGTGTGACGGCGACTGTCGACCACGTTTCCGGAAAGAAGAAGGAAAGTATTTGAGTGAGACACGTTAATGTCTCCTGGTAGGGAATTCTATGCCCGATTCTATGCGTAGCTCGCTCAGTGTATTGTTAACCGGTAGCAAATTAGAGTGCATAGAATCCTAACGAAGTTAGTTGTTATACCAGGCTGTCCAATAATTCTTCCAATAATTCGAAAATTTCACCATTTTTAATTTTTTTCAACTTTATTGAAAAACAAGTCTAATCAACAATATAATCACCACAGTTATCCACAACAGTGGTCCATCGATTGGGCAGGTCGCCGATGCCCTTCGCCCAGAACTCCGGGGCTGCGACTCGAAGAAGTCCGCAATGCCGGATTTGAGGTTGTCGTAGTTGCTGAATTTTCTTCCGACCAAATTGTGCTCCAGTGGGCGGAACAAGTGGTAGTCGGAGGGGACGAGGTCCGGGGAATACGGCGGATGGGCAACCGTCTCCCAGCCGAGGGTCGCCAACTTCTGCTGGGTCTACTTCGCCACTTGGCGGCGCGCGTTGTCGTGCGTCGTGGACCAACGGGCCAGAACTTTGTGGTAGCCGAGTAAGTTGAGTCGATTGTGGATGGTGGACTTGCTGCAGCCGAGCGTCGTCGCCAGTTAACGGGTGGCGGCTTCCGGCTTCCCCTTGATACAGCGACAGACTTCATCATCATCCACCGTAGAAGGTCTCCCGCTGTGCTTCCTGTCCTGGAGGCTCGTGTCGCCGCTCTCGAAACGATTGAATCAGCGCCTGACTGTGCGTTGGGACCCTGCACGCTCTGCAGATGTTGGCGACCGCGGTGCCCGTGTCGTTGTCCAGCAGCCACTCGTAGTACACGAAAGTACAAATTCGACATTGGTCCATTTTAGCTTGCACTGGTAGCTAGACGAGGCGACTGCGCCTTATATACCCCTAGCGTGGAACTCTTGAGAACCTTCTAGAAGGTTTTTACACTTGCCCAATATTATAACACTTCTAAGGAAAATTATAGAATTTTGAAGATTTTCGGACAGGAATTGTTGGACAGCGTGGTATTACGGCAGGATACGATAGATATGGGTGAGTAAAGCTGTCCACGTTAGAGAGATCGCTTCATTCCCCAATGTGGTCAGACTTATTTTCCAGGCTTCGACTTCAGCCTTATATGGAAAGTAATGCAAGCAAAGTGATAATTTAGAAAAAGAGTGACAGATTCGTGGTCAGCAGCTTAAATAATTCCCATAGACGAAGTCTGGGCGAAATCGGTAATCATGACTTTGTCACCCTTATTTGCCACCACCTAATAATACAGTACCCCGCCGAAGCCAAAATGTACTCTTCAGTTGCAAAAATGGGAGCAGACCACAGAGCAAATCCCGCAATTTTCCCCGGAATCGAACCCTAGACCTCCCCCCCCCTGGAGAACCTTCTAGAAGGTTTTTACACTTGCCTGATATTATAACGCTTCCAAGGAAAATTATAGAATTTTGAAAATTTTCGGACAGGAATTATTGGACAGCCTGGTATATTGTCATTGTTATCAAGCGTTTGAAGTTTTCAGGGATTGCTGAGACGAGGGACTTTTGCTAGGATTCAAAAGGAGGTCAAGGGCACACTAATCCGTAGCTTTTCCCTTAATTCTAACTTTGTTCTACAACTGACCTTTCTCATATTTCTCCCACTCACGTGTCATAGTTCACGTGTTGACAATGGTCAGCACCCTTTTTAGCAAACACTAAAAAATTTAGTTTTTTTCATTTCTATAGGCAGAAGCAGAGGCACTTTGCTGCTTCCTTTTTCTTCCAGCTGCCTCCGCCGATGGAGTTCGTCTCTGTCATTTTATTTGGGGCTCCCTGTGGTGGCACTAGGAGAAGGTCGAACAGCAAGGGTAACTAAGGTATTTGATGGAGTAGGCACTGGCAAAATTTCGTGCTCCGCGGCTAACCACGCATTACCGAGCGCACGTCCGCGTTTCAGAGCCGCGACGTCGCATGCGGCTAGCGCGCGATGTCGTGTTGGTGGTCCCACCCCACTGTCGTAGGGGTGAACAGACGAGCTCGTGGTGCGGTGCCGCAGAACTCTATTCCAGCCTAACACGTCCTTCCACCCGTTCCTCTACTTAGGGACCTTGTTCATATTTCGCGAAGAGAGCAACTCATCACTCATTCAGAACATGTAAATCGATAAAAACCGAGCGATCGCCGCAGAAATCTGTTCACATTCAAGCGCTGCCGCGCCGCTTCCGTCGCTATCGCTGCTGTTTGCGACTTTTCATACTTTGGGGTTGCGAGGGTAGTGACTGGAGAGAAGGACAGAGTGTGGAGTACTTGCTTACACCATGGCGCACTAAAGTTAGAAGGAAACCATTCTTATTCTGCCATTCTTCAGATCAAGGTAAGGCAAGCTATCATACTTCTGTTGAATGCCAGGTTGATGATGTCGGCGATATGACTGTTTGCTAGCGACTGTTTTGACTAATTAACTGACTGACAAGAAATAGGCGTTATGGTGTAATTACGTACACAACACGACGTCCGCCGCTTCCGCTGGTTTCGTTGCAGCTGTCGCCTGTGGGTGGTACGTTAGGTGGCTCTGTTACGGTAGCGGCACAACGCGGCCCCCCTCTGCCTCCGATTACGGTAACGTTGTTGAGTCCGCTTTAGACGAGCTATAACGAATGAAAAGAGCAGACTTTCCGTCGTAGGGTGGTGATTGGCTTTAATCGTTTTTGCCCTGCTTTCACTTTGCATTTCTGGTATTAGCATGCTTTGGGGTGTTGACCGACACCCCAATGCTTGTAAATACGGTGGTGTGGAGAGGGTGGGGACACGCCTTGTAGTACACCTTAGCGAAGGCCATCAAGGTTGAATTAGCCACATCCACATGCCAGTAAAGACTTTTGCCTTACGTTGTTGCTGCTAAAGCGGTAGTAGCGCATTTAAATTCAAGAAGTCTTGAGGCTTTCCCGTTTCTCCTAAACAGTTTGAGCTCACGACTTGAAGTGATCCTCATCAATGAAATTAGTCTTCGCGTTTCATGAATATGAATATGCGCTGTCAGTTTTTCAGTGGGATCAAACTAAGTACTTCCTCCAATTTAAATAAATTAGTTCCCAACGCAGCACAATGCCCCAAAGCAGCAATGCGAAATGGGCAGTGCCTTGCCCAACTCGCCTCATCTCGTTGGGAGATCTCGTTCGAGGCGGGCGTGGCACCCGGTCAGCCAACGGCAGTCGAGCGCGTCGCTCCGCCTTCTACAGTAGTGAGAGACATCTGGCGTCACGCATCGGTTGTTCATATTTCCCGGGCGCTGCCGTCGCGCTCGTCGCTGCACTCACGTCGCTTTTGTCGCTGCCGTTGCGAAGTATGAAGGCATTACACCGCGTCGCAGTCCCCCTTACATCCCTGTGGTTAGCAGGGAGCTTGCATGCAATCTCCGCCGTTCGATATCCTTCGTCAACGAGATGTGCCATGGTGGCTCGAAGAGAAGACAGACGCATAACTTGCCGAGTGCTGATGCTTTCGATGTTGCAGTTGTGCACGAACGCATGTACGAACTAATCCTTCCAATGTACATAATATCTTCTTGAAACAACAATCTGTTCTCGCTCTCAAACTCTCAGAAAACTGCGAACCACACTTTGTGGTCACGCTGAATCTGCGTATCCGTGAATGCCAGGTGTTATTTAGAAGCTACGGCGAATGGCATCGGATTTATTTTGAGAGTCTTGTCGTGTACGACTGTCACCCAATTCCTCATCCAACTGTGAGGTGGCTTGAAGGTTCATAACCAAGTTCTCACCGCTCAAACTGCACCAAAGAGACAATAGGAGCAATAACAATTAAGCCCCGTAAAAGAGGAGGATACTATGCAAACAACAGAGCAGCCAAAAGCGATTTCTACGGAATGTTTGCCACCCTTAACAGTTGATTGTGAATTGTTGTGGTGTTGTGTGATTCAACATCACGGCCGGAGTGACCAATGACTTACAGCAGTTTAACGGAGAAAATACAGCAGAAATCTACCACTATATAATTGAGTTAGCGGTCGATGACGTTTGAGTGATCTAACCTAAAGGGTTGGGCGCACTCCTGTTGCTTGATGCAGCTCCAATGATGAAGAATAGGGCAGAGACGCAGAGTACGTGTCTCTGCGTCAGGGACGGCGACGCGCTTATGGCACACTTCGCTTCAGCGTTGACGCCCAGTGTCAGCGCTGCAAGCGTCAGCTTCACGGAATGAGCTCGGTCATTCCGTGAAGCTGACCTATGACTCCTAAGCAAGAGATAAGATAAGTAAGATAGGAAAGCTCTGTTCTCAACCAAACCAGCCAACCGGTCAGCTAAACGATGATTGGCAGTGGTCTAACGCCGACACCAGAGAAGGAAAGAACGACCGCCCCTCACCGCAAACATGTACTGAGCCTGAGAGCGACGCCCCACCCCGTTTCTGACGTACTAAAGCCGCTGCCGAGTGTGCCCAACCCTTAAGTGGGATACGCCGCGTCATCCACATTGAGGGCGGTCGAGTGATCTAACCTAAGTGAGATACGCCCCATCATTCACAGCGCGGGCAAAATTTGCTGTTAAACATGGGATGTGGCTGCAGCAGGGGAAGCGCAGCCCTTCTCCGCTTAACACAACAGCACCTACGCGCGTTTCTGAGCGTCCAAATTCAGAAGCCGACTTCGTGCCGCTATGAGAAGACCACTAAAGGGGTAAGAGTATAAGAGGACTTCGAGGGTGGAGAACCGACAGCGTTCAGGGGGAATGACCTGAAGGAAGCATCGGGATGGAGGGGGTCGATAGGGGGAACAATGAAGCAAGCCGGCAGGTAACACCGAGAAGGGTTTAAGTAATAAGGAGAGTAGGGAGTTACCAATCGGGGGGGGGGGGGAGGGACAGTAAGAAGCATCAGCAAGGGGATCCATTACCAGCAACGGAGACCGGATTTAGAAGATGTGGCACCGATGTCGCGCAATAGGCGTTCGCTCGCAGTCGTAGTGTCGTGAGCGTTGGAGGGCTACTTAATTAGAAGTAATTAGGGTAGCGTGGTAAGGAGGATTCCGAGGGGGGGGGGGGAACTACTAGGAAGAAGGGACCTGGAGGCGGGACCAGGATGGGGAACCAACAAAAAGGCAGCCGTAAGGGAACTCATACGGATAACAAGGAATTTGCCATATGCATACCCTCTTCATGCTCGACACAGCGACGACTGCGCGCGCTTCTGAGCTTCTGGACTCGGAAGACGGGTCTTCTGAGCTTCCGGATCCAGAAGACGGGCCCCTACGTCGCACAACAAGCGTCCTAATTCTGAATACGTGTCACCGACATCTGCCGTGAACATGGGAGGACCACTAACGGGTGGTGGAGAAGGGCATTATGGGGGACCTCTAGGGTGGAGCAGGAGAGCAACCAGGATGGAAAGGAACAAACAGGAGGAGAAACCAGGATAGGGAAACCAGCAAGAAGAAGCCAGTAGGGATGTCACTAGAAGAAACAAGGAGGTGGGCCAGGATTTGGGACCAGGAAGGTGGACGTGGGGGGGGGGGAATACAGCAAAGGCGGACCAGCGATTCGGTCCAGTAAGAAGAAACGACTAAGGGGAACCTGGCTTCCGGATTCGGAAGACGTATAAACGATATCCGATAACGCGAAGTGTTGGGCTTGAGAACGGTTGCGTAGGAGCAACCTGAGGGCAGAAGTACTGCCTAGCACAGACCAGTGACGTTACTGGACGGTTAGGAGAGAATGTCTATGATGAAGAACGCACGGAAGTGGTAAACGGCTCGATGCCGATAAGTACGCACCGGGTCCTGGATGTTACCGAATTTTATGTTTCACAAAAACTAATTTCCATAGGTCAGTGATGCTGCAAAGTCGCGAGAAGCGCGCAAGTGCGAGACACGCCGTTAAGCGTGTCAGAGAACTTGTTCCTGATAAAGCGGCTTACAAACAAGCGATATGATAAGATCTTTCACCGTATCGCTTGATAAGCCGCTCCATCAGAATTTCGGCCGTATTTTCTCCGTTAAATTGCTGTAAGTTGTTGGGGAATCCGGCCCGAGAACTGAGGTACACGAGTGAGTCTTGACGACGATGGATCAGTAAACGTAACTAATTTTGGTTCACGAGCGGGTTCTTTAAAAAGTTATATTTACCATTGGAAACTATCACAACTTATTGATTTCGAAAGCTGGAAATAATAAGCGTCAAAGAGGTGAGACGAATATATGATAGTGAGACTGAAATCGCACAATGTAACAGTTATCGTATTCTGAAATTTTACCCAGTCAAAACCAAGAGTACAGTAAGTGAAATTTATAGGTGCACAGCTCCCTAAAGGAGTAACCATGGCAATTTCGATGGTCGTTAATTTCTAAACAAAATCCTGTACCAACACATAACCCCCAGTCTCTTTTTAGTATTTGGCTGAACAAAAGCAACTGGAGGACAGAAAGGATGGAAGATACGAAATGATTATCGTCGTCACTGTTAATCCATTTCCTAAAGATTTCCAACCATTCTACTATCACAGGGATTATGTGCACCCCAGGATTCAAGACGTAGGCTTATGAAAATAATTATAAGAAAAGTACTAAACTTTGGAGGCACCTTTTCTGCATTACTCTCCATACATATTAACGTTTAAGATTAAAGAGACGTCGGCAGAGGTCCTTATGAAGGGCGAGGGTTTTCTTATTGGAGATGTATCACTTTCTATCAACGGAAGAACAGTTATGTGAGTTTGTTGCACTAGTGTCAAGTGTTAGAATCAGAATTTTGATTCAAATATTACAATTGTAGCGCTATCACTACAAGTTTCTCGTATGCGTAAATGTATTACTTCTTCAAGGAAAATATTAATTGTATTTTTTCACCTTCTAACTTCCCACAAACGTTGTTAATCTAGAACATCCTATCTGCTGTCGTATTCATAAACGTTCCCGAAAACGGTCCTATTTAGACCTAACCAAATTCTGCTGATGCACTCCACGAAGTTGTGGGGTTGATGTGCAGGTTTTGTTCATTAACCCGCGATACTGTAGCGTGTGGCTGCTGCCGTTGCGTCGCCGATCGTGTCGGCCTCCACGTGGGCGTTCGATCGATGTTTATATGCCCGCGTTGACACACACGGCAAGCGGATCGTGGGGCGGTGGATAGAGGCGTGCTGTATGCGGTTCTCCCTCTGTGCGGAATTTTTGCACCACATCCTGGAGTCCCTTCCCTAGCCTGGTTTTGCGCTCGAAGAGCAGCTTGGATCGCACGCATCGTGGAGTCACTTCCCTAGCCTTGTTCTGCGCTCGAAGAGCGCAGAACCCAGCTGCCGACTACCACTAGGCGACGAAAGCAGTTTCCACACGAGCACCTTGGATCGCACGCACCCTGGAGTCCCCTCACTAGCCCAGCTGCCGACTACCACTAGGCGACAAAAACGTGCTCCAATGACAACGGCTCGGATGGCGTGAGCAGGCGCTGGCACTTTGCCACGTCAGCGCCTGGTTTGGTCCAATGGCTATCCCCGAGAACAACTTCCCAAGAGAAGTGTCCGGATTAGAAGCCAGAAATAGCCATTCATGAAACGAACAGTACGAGTACCCACCGCTCTCATGAAGGTCGCAAACAAAATGGAACGAGAACGGGAAGATTTCTCTTATCTTCCCGGTGCAGCCGCTACGTGAATCCGCTTAAACTACGCATTCAAATGGTAAAATGAACAAAGAATGAACCATTCCCCTCTATTGTGGTGGAAGAGTAGCCGGTCCTAAAAATCAACTGCAATACTACTAAAGTTAACCATAGTAAGGGAATGTCGTCATATCACCAACTTACAACTCAATCGAAAAGAAACCCCGTGAAAGATATCTGCGATTGATTAAAAATGGGTATTAGGTTGATCATTGCGGGTATTCCTAAACCGGGAAAGGGACTCATCAACGAAGAAATCAGGGGTCTGATTCGTCAACCGCTTACCGCCCTCTAACGATGAAAATACCGCCAAAATCTGATGCTAATGAATGTCATATCAGAGGTTTGACGGTATTTTTCCCCGTTAGAGAGCGGTGAGCGGTTGATGAATCTGGCTCCTGGTTTCAAATTCATAAATCGGTAGGAGCGGGAAGATAAGCAAGATCTTCCCGCTATCGCTACATTCCCTTCCCGGCCTCCCGGCACGCGGTTGGTTTTCATGTTCATATTCGTTTCATGAATAGCTATTTCCAGCTCTTGACGAGGCCGCTTCTCGTAGGGAGCTAGGAACGTTCCCGGGAACGTTCGTGAATACGGCCGCAGGAGGTATGCGGCTAGAGGAACATACCACAATGTGGCATTAGTGCCACCACAGACTTCTGCAGCGTTGCCGCTGCCCTATCCTTCATCATAGGGCAGAGGCGCAGAGCTCGACGCCAGCGGCGAGCCCAGCGGCGTCGGCGGTGCGGCTGAAGCGGCACTGCCGAAAATGACTTGAATCATACGAGACGGCGCCGCTCCAGCGGCGCCGGGAGAGCCTGTCTGCGCTCTGTCCTTTCGCGGCGGGGATCCAGAGCGGAAAAGAGCGCGTAAGCAGTTGGTCCCGACTAGAAAGACTACAGCACCTCGCCGTCGCCGCTGAGCGGCGCCGCTGGCCGACCGGCTGCCGCCGTTGAGCGGTGTAACTCATCGATTTCGCCGTCCACCGCCCGCTGCTGGCCGCAGAAGTCTGCGGGCGCCATTATACGTTATCCACCCATTAGGGGATATATAGCCTAAGCCAAAAAGCACCTCAAAGGCTCAATGCCACAACCGTGCTCCTCGCCAGCGAAAATCCTTAAACGGCATGATACCATAAACTTTTATTGAAATGTAGAAGTAGACCAATGCAAAATTATTGGTCCACTTTTTCGCCACTCGAAGTTTTCCCGCGCAAACTAAGGTATGAATGGATCAAAAACGCAAAGGAAAGCATAACTTTCAGATTTTAAGTTCCTACCATTTTCAATTTTTCCATAAAACGCCCAGGCGCACTAAGCTATCTACTTGTAAGCAAGCTCAAGTTGATGCTCTTCAAGCGAGTGATCTTTCAAACAGGAAGACCGCTGTTTAGCTAGGGCGGTCTCACAACTGCATCAACCATTGCCTGAAAGACACGAGTGCATGCAAATGAAATACGAAGGAAAAACAAGGGCTGACCGCCCAAGAAAGTTATTCAGAAGATATGACATTCGCCTGGTTTGACTGGCTTCCAACATCACCAGTCCGCAAACGACCTACGACGTCATCTAGATCTCTAAGTACCGAAAGAGACGACATTACGCAGCCTAAGCCGCATTCCACATGCTGTTCATCAACTTATGAAGTGATCCCCTAACTCGATGGCCCGCCATAAGGCTGCCAGGTTCGCGTTACTGCTGATACACATAAGAGTGAGTGCAAGAAGGCGAGATACACCTGTACTTAGTTTCGTATGCAGAAAAGGTACATCTTTGAGCAATAGATGGTATTTTTGGACAAAAGTAGAAGCTTGACCTAACGGGTATTGACACTACTGGAAAGACTCAAGGAGAGAGGAACGACCGTTCTCCATCCAAGTTAAACCACTTGCTCCCTGGGGCCGAATTCATCAACGACTTACGTAACTTTAGCGGAGAATTGTAAGCGAAAAGCTCAGATAACGCAGCTTATCAAGCGATATGGTGAGTGATAAGCGGCGTTATCTGAGCTTTTCGCTTACAATTCTCCGTTAAAGTTACGTAAGTCGTTGATGAGTCCGGCCCCTGGTTTCCAACCTGAACAACACCACACATTATCCATGGGCTGCGTTTTGTTCATAACCTTCTCAGAACCGCGCCAAATAGGATTTTCTATGTTGTTTACAACAAAGGCGATGTGGCAAAACACTTGTCGCACTTTGTTTATTATGATGTTTGTAACGTATTGGACTTTTTACGAACTGGAGCTATGATTTTGCACCGACGCACTTCTTCCGTTTTTCAATAAAAGCTCATGGTAGCCTAAACTGATCACGATCCTCGCTAAAGATTCTTATATGAAGGTTTTCGTTGACGAGGAACCCGATAGTGGCGTTATTTAATGAGTTCTTTTGTTAATGGTAGTTGAATCAGAAAGGAGACCTATATGTGCCATCCAAGTCCGTCATTTGACGCTCTTCTTTTAACCTTGCAAGCTAAAATCCTATTATTGTTTCCATTCAATTTTCATGCATTTTTGTCACTCCAAAACTACACTCCCATCTAAGAGAAACCGAGATTCCTTACCGAAATTTGCTTGTGAATGTTAGATAGAAGTAAGCTAGGAACTAAGTCGCGCCCTCCAATAATCTTACAAAATTTGTTCGGCGAGAGTTTCGTTGATATCAGGAGTTCAAAAGTCGCAGTGCAATAGAGATGTTTTCTTAAAACTAAAGCTGAGCAGGATTAGTAGGAGCTCAACAGCGATTAAACAGAATTTCTTCAGGCAAGAATAGATTTTTGTTCCAGATCAAGAAAGGATAGCAAAGAGCTCTGTGACGACGTCGATAGCTGGATTCCATTTCACGGACTGTATCACTTTGTAAAAGGGAAATGGAGAACGATTTACTACTACCCTCACTATGGTCCTCAAATTCTTTCCTAGTTTAATAAATTCTTTTTTTTTTGAATTTGCACTTAACAAAAGTTGCAATCTCATGCACCCAAACGGTTCACTGCTTCATCTTTGAGACCGAATGACTAAACGACTGGATGTCTGGGTTAATGATTGCCTTTGTTGAACACTTTTTAACCTTCAGACTCAATAAGGACAATACTACATCAGTTCACCTACCAAATTTCGTTCTCACTAGCGCTTGTACTGGTGAAGCCTTTTAGAGGAGTTCGGTCTTTAAGATATTTCACGCATCCTCAGCTTCCATTTTTACCTGGCGTTCTACAATGTAATCACGATATATAGGGATGACGTCAGAGGCCGGATTCATCAACGAATGACAGCAATTTGACGGAGAAAATACAGCCGAAATTCCTGATTGCGCGGCTTATCAAGCGATATGGTGAAATGTGGAAAGGCGTCTTATCGAGCGATATGGTGATATGATGAAATGGCCCCTGAAATATTTCACCACAAGGCCCATTAACACTTCTGCGATACTGCGGCGCGGCAAGTTGGGGAACGTCTAAAGGGCTCCGCACACTTCTGCGGCGTTGCCGCAGCCGGCAGCCGGCAAAAGTAGGGCGGAGCCTTCAAGTTGCGGCGCTCCTCCCCACTGTGACGGCCCGTTCTCCGGCGTTGCCGCAGCACGGCGCCGTCGCAGCGAACTCCAGTCGGGACCTACTCGCATAGACGGAAATCGCGCTCCGATGAGAGATGCGCGCCCGAATGAAGAACTCAGCTGAGAATCTCCATCGTCATCAGCTCTCCGGCAACGTCAGCTCTCCCCAAGGAAACTAAACAAGCGAAACAGGTAAATCCAACACAAGAACGAAAGAAATCAACCCAGACGTCGCCCGGATCCTCGAGAAATAATCAGCTGATAGCCATAATCGATCTCCTAATTTAAAGGACGCATGTGTTTCCACTTCCTGTTCCCCGTCGCGATCTGCTAGAGCGCAGAGTCTCTGCCTGCGGCATTGCCGCACCGACGGCAACAATGATTTCAATCATTGTTGCCGTCGATGCGGCAATGCCGGAAAAGCGTGCTGGTGCGGGACGGTGCCGGCTGCCGTTGCCGGCGGCCTCTGCGTCCTTGCCCCATGTTGAAGGATAGGGCTGCGGCAACGCCGCAGAAGTGTGCGGAGCCCTTAAGGGGTCGTTCAGAGCATCATCGCGGCGCGACGCGACGTAATGATAATCTCACATATCGATCAAGCGACGTCGCGTCGCCCCGTCGCGAAGTGCTCATACTCTTCGGAAGCGAACAACTTATTCATTGCACGGAATTATCAGCATCGCCACGCGATGAAGATATCGCCCCATTTCAAGGAGCGATGAACTCATCGCAAGACGTGCAATTCTTTTTCTCTCTCTCTCTCTACCTACAGTCACCATCATATCCGAACGTTAATGTGGTCTACGACTTCTATGAAGTAATTTTCTCACTTTAGCAATCTTCCGAGGAGACCGGAAAATTGCAAGCATGCTGCGTTTTTATATTTGCTCGCAGTAGTTGTGCCATACACTCATGAACTTTGCCGCTTTGTTTGTTTGATTGCTTATGTAAGTGCTGCTGACTTCCCTTCATAGAACATTTCTCGACTTTCATAATTTGGCTTAGTATTCTTTTGACCTTAACAGTAGTTTGGATCATCTACTATTGCTTACAGTTTTATATGAAGGTTTCAAAACTAGTGTCCTGAGGGGCGTTTAACTATCTATTAACTAACTAACTGTCCTAGACTTACTGTGGGTAAACTTATTCACTACCGGTTCAAAAAATCGAAAATTGTTGGCTAGTCATCCCCAATGATAGCATCCTGCAGAATCAGCGAAACTGCTTTTCTAGCTCTAAACCTTGCTCAGCTTTAGATACTTAGATACTTAGACGGCTCGTCTTCACTAATCGTGCGAGCCCCAACGCAATCGCCATTCGTCTCTTTCTCTCGCAATCGCCGTCCATGTTCATATAGCTTGATTGGAACGACGACCATCAGCCGATTCTGAATTGGAATTTGGCAACGAACGCTGCCTTTCGATGATTCCGACGAACACATCTGACCAGCTCGTTGGAGATCTTCCTCGAGGACGCTAGCATCCTCTTGGAATCCACTCCGCTGTTCTTCTTGTCCAGCGTCGTCCGTACTTTGCATGATATGACCGGCCCATCGGTGCTTCATCTTCGATGTGTATTCCGCCGGGTCTCTTAGTCGTGACATTGTGCCTAAGGCGGAACTGTGAAGGGCAGATCGGTGTTGTGATAACCTACTGAACTTGAGAAGACATCTTTCGAGCGCTCTGTGAATAATACGCAAGGACTTTGACGTGGACGTAGTGTCAGCCCACGTTTCGGCGGCGTAGCAGAGCGCTGGGAGAATTGTCGAATCGAACAGGTGGGCGTGTAGATCGGGATCCGAAAGTTGGTCGATGGCCTCTATGAGAGACCCGTAGGCCGACCACGCGGCCTTCCTCCTTCTTAATAGTTCCTCTTTCATATCGTTGTCCATGCTGATGGAACGGCAAAGGTAAACGTATTATGTTGTTTCCGTCAAAGGAGAGCCATTAATGTTGATTGGTCTCCTTCGCACTAGGCGTTCCTCATGAACTGTGTCTTCTTTCGGTTTATTCGCAGTCCGATATTCATCCCTGCTTCGTTTAGTTCCTTTAGCATCGTCTCTGCTTCAGCGGTAGTCGTCGAGAAGATGACGATGTCGTCGGCAAAACGAAGATTCGAAAGGAATTTTCCATCCACACAAATCCCCTTTTCGTCCCAGTCGAGTGACTTCATCACCCACTGCAAGGCGGCGGTGAACAACTTTGGCGAGATGGTGTCGCCTTGACGAACTCCCTTTTCGATGGATATGTTGATGGGGCGTTGAAACAGTTGTATTGTTGTTGAGCAGTGGCGGTAGCAGTCGGCCAGTGTTCTTACGTAGGACGGGTGCAATCTCTGATCGACCAGCGCTGACAGAATTGCATTCGTTTCCACGCTGTCAAAGGCCTTTGCGTAGTCGAAAAAGGTTAGGACAAGGGGTAGGTGGTATTCCCTACATACTTCGATGACCCTCGCGACGGTTTGGATGTGGTCCACGCAGCTGAACCCTCGACGAAATCCAGCTTGTTCTACCGTTTGTGCTTCATCCAATGTTCGCAATATGCGCTCAAGAACGATCTTCGTGAATAGCTCATAGAGCACGCTCAACAAGCATAACTTGATGAGTTTTAGGTTGCCAAAAATTGGTAAGAGACATAAAAGCTTTAGTTACCTTTACAGACGAAATATGAACCTAGATAGTGAATTCGCTATAGAACTAAAAATTTAAAAAGCTGTAGTCAGTATTAGAGATAGTAGCATTAACGATGCATCATCATAGTAATATGAGCCGGAAATGTCAATGCAAAAAAGCAGAGGCGATATAAGCGGACCAGTACCCGCTGCACATCTGCAAGATATCTTAAAATGAGTAAGTTGAATCTGCCAGACTATGCAGTTCATTACGTTGCATAGTCCTGCGTTATCCTCCTCTCCGTCAATGAGAAAATAATCGCCTAAAATTGCCAGAAAATCAGAAAACAGAAAAAAGAAATTTAGCCCACCCTGATTGTGACTCCCAGGACACTATTTGCGGCGAACAATCTTTGTACCAATTAGATAACTTCTAAACCGAGATAGTAGAAAACCTTGAAAAAACTTACCATAAATAACCGTTATTCAGCGCGATGACTTCATCGCTGCTTGAAATGGGGCGATATTTTCATCGCGTGGCGATGTTGATAATTTCGTGCAATAAGGTGTTCGCTGCAGAACAGGCATGGATTATGATAAGATGTTGGAGATTATGTTCAGATGTTAATCGCGTGCCGTTCATAGCGCAGTAATTTTCAGATGAGGGAGCGAAGCGATGATCGCGTCGCTCCCACAGTGGGCTTCGCGTCCCCACGCGAACGTTCTGAACGACCCCTAACTCCGTGAAGTTCGGTGGTCACCGCGCGATCGCAGTAGAGCATCGTTATAGGCATCGGAACCGACGTCCCCGTGCATGCCACGCCGCCATGAATAAAATGAACCATTCCAGTCAGCGGCAGTCAGCGCGACGTCGCCTGCGATAGCCGCCCCGGCTGCCGCAAGACAGCCCAACCCCTGCGGCACGTGTCGGCCGTCGCACCCTACCATGACCGTGCCGCGCTGTCGCAGAAGTGTGTACGGCCATATATTGCTTGTTGATAAGTCTCGTTATCTGGAATTTCGGCTGTATTTTCTCCGTTAAACTGGTGCAAGTTGTTGACGAATCCGGCCCCAGATCCGTCTATGTCGGCCGAGATTATGCGGCGCAGAAGACGGTCAGCATGAAGATAATATTAAAAGTATCCAAAGGCCAGATCGCGAACTGCCATTTTGGAACGTGCCGCTGATGAAACACAAATTCTCGAGATCTCACAGTTTTTCTCAAACTTGGAAAAATCATGTGAGGCTGGGAGAACACTCCACTTAAACAATTCTCAAACTTCACGAGTGATGGCTCCCTTTCTGGGTGCTCCACTTAGGAAGAACAAATTCAGGCTACACATACAGGTTCGGAGAAAATGAAACTACAAACACTGATGAAGCAACAGATTTTCTTAGGTTTCTCCTCGATGCAAATTCGACTTTAGACGCGCACTGCGAACAAATTGCAAATAAAGCAATGGTTGTAGCATAAAACCTCTTTAGAAGTCTCTCCATGAAAAAACCCCTCTGTCCTCGGAAAAGCCTATAAGACACGTTAGGCCGCTACTGAGTAGAACAAAAATATTTTACCCAGTTGAGAATAAGAACATACTTAAACTTGAAAATGTCTCACAGGAAAGCTATTTATTAGAAATGTGAGTTTGATTACCATTTCCTAATACTGAAACAAGAAACAAACAACTATGCTATTCCCAATGCTGACGTAAGAAAGAAACAACTTAGACTACAAGCCCTTTCATGCAAACGAAAAATATATACGACCTCGTAATGGTTCATAAAATTCTACATGGTTTCTGCTGGCTTAAAACGCGACTTCTTCGATGTATTAGGTTGTAAGGAAAGTTCTGGCAGTTTTCCACGTTATTTTTGAAAAGCCATAACTCAGCTCAATTTGCCCGTTTTATTCAAAGTAAGCACCATTGGAATCAACACAACTCTGCCAACGTGACACCAGCTTTGATGCGACCATTTTCATAAAAATCTGATGATCTACACTGAATAAATTCCACGAACATAGAATCTACACTACGTTGGTTTCCAAACACTACCTTTTACAAAGCTATCTGGATACATACTGGAAAAAGTAAAACCCAGTTGGCGCTAGGTCTGGCGAATATGGCAGGTGAGGGAGAGTCTCGACCTGCAGTTCGTTCAATTTCTGGAGGACCATCCGCGAAACATGCGGTCATGCGTTGTCATGCAGTGTTGCAGAAGTAGCACGCGGTGTCGATTCACCAGTGAAGGCTGTTTTTCTTCAATTTTGCATGCACTTCTGCCAGTTGCTTGCAGTACAGCTCTACTGTTGTCGTTCGGCCAGGGGGAAAAAAGGAAAATAGGACTATTCCAGCTGCAGTCCATCAGACCGTAAACATTGTCTTCCTGCAGTGCAAATCCGGCTTCGGAAAAGTTTCGGGGACTCGTTGACATTTACCCACTGAGCAGAACGCTTCTTATTATCATACAGGATCCACTTCTCGTCGCAAGTGACAAGTCGGTAGAGGAACGGCTCCGAAGAATTTCTTCCGATCAGGAGTCGCAGTCTCCATTCGCCCCAGCTGCTGCGCTTCGGTAGGATGTGGGGCACCAAGAAGCCAGTCGAGTTTTTTTCACCATGCCCAATTGCTTGAGGTGATCAGCAGCAAACCCATAGGTTTCTTGCTATCTCCCGAAGCGGTTGCCGAGGGTCCTTTTCGACTACTTCCTTCAAAGCGCCGCGATCAACGAGCGATGGTCTTCCAGCTCGTGCCTCGTCTTCAATCGATTCTCTTCCATTCCGAAACTTACTGAACAGCAAAAAACGGTTCGCTCCGAGGCCGTACCTTCTCCCCATGCAGTGTTTACAATCTCAACTGTTTCCATCACCGTCCTACAAAGTTTGAATTTGTGAAGTAGAACAGTTCGGAAAGCCGATAGTTGCCCAGCTGTTCAAATTTAGTGCAAGCTGATACCAAAGAGGCGCGAAAACTGCCAGAACTTTCCTTAGAACCTAATATGACCATCTAGAATCCGAGATAGAAACAAAAACTTTCAATAAATACTACAAAATCTTCAATTCGGCATAACTTTTTCGTTGACTAGAGCAGGTTCGGATTAAATGAGACTTGGAAAAAACGCAGTTATTCCATATAAGCTGAAACCATTTATTGAGAATGCAAGTCGGTTCATAAATAATTCTAGGAAATAACGGGATCTTGTGGCAGCGCTCCTCTTGGTCTGTTCTGCTTTCTTTTCTTCATTTATTTCCGGGTGTCTATTACTGCAAGTTAATTATAATTGTCCTGCTTTGGCCTAGAACGCTAACTAATGTTGTATGGATGTCAGTTTATACTGTTTCTGATTGCATTGTTCTCCACATGGATTTTAGCAATTTAATAGATAATAATAAAGGATCGTCTCAGTCTATGGTTGATATGCTGTGAAGTAGCTAGGATTAGGATTAATTCGATTGACTTCTATGGGTTTCCCGAACCACAGCAAAACTTGCTGACCAGGACAGAAATAAGGTGCTTTCTTTTTGGTGGCACATTAATGGTCCAGTATTTTGGAATGGGTTTATAGCAGTTTCATGGTGGATCCAAACATGTTCTGTGCTCAGCTGGAGAAGATCAGCAAAATCTTACGCAATGAATGCCGCCCAAGAGGAGGAACAATGTTCTGACGGATCACGTCAGACCACACACAGCAAGATGACGGAGAAGTTGGACGAACTCGGGATTGAACTTGCACACCACCCGCCGTACTCGCCTGAAATTGCACCTAGTGACTATCACGACCACTCCTGTCTTTCTCTGCAGAAAGTTCACAAATCGCGAGGAAGTCAAAAATGGAGTCAACTACTTCTTGCTGTCCAAATTCCGGAGTTCTTTGCTGGTGGGATTCCCTATCTTCCAGAAAGATGCCAATATGTGGCAGATCATAATGGTGAATAATTTGTTGAATGATAGTGGCTGGGTTGAATTGTTGGTTTGTGAAGCTGTGCACTATGATCGTTGCAGCACTTTATTTCGCTTATATTTCGGCGGTTTCGCCTTCTTTGGAGCTTAGAAGAGTCCAAATAACACTTGAAGAACTACTCACCCACAGATCATTATATAGTACAGAAAGAAACTCGAAGGTCAATGGAATGAAGAAAGCGATACGGAGAAATGACAAAGGGCTAACCTTTGTGGTGAAGGTCGAGGAGCTCCATCAAATGTCAGACGGAGGTGCACGTTGGCGAATGACTTAAGCTCCAAGAAGCACCTACCCTAAGGACCTCCTAGGGCATGACCCTGTAGACCCAAAACCCACAGAGGCCGAAAAAGGGTGCCAGTTCTTGCGTCACCGCTACGCACTCATCTCGGCGGTCGATCTTGGCGTTATGCGATACGGAATGCTTCTAGCGTTTTCCGCGCGGACACGACGCTCATGCGTGCAAGGACCGTGACAGCCACCTGAGCCATTGCGCCGCTGCGTAGTGGTTGATAATAAGTTCTAATTAAACATCGCTCTCCAGCGTAAGACTAAAAACTTTTTGGACAACCCAATAGTTTAGTAACATTGAGGGCAGTCTGTATTATCGAGAGCATTTATTTACTCTCACAAACGAGACAATAGTGGTCAATAGAAAACCCCACACGCGTAATGCACCGAATATCCGATTTTCAACAAAAGAAGAGTGAGGAGAGCGACCAATGGCGACGGGGTGACGAGAAATGGAAACTAGTCGACACATACTATCTAGGAGTGATGACAATGAGAACATGGTCGACAATGCTGCAATGTGGAGATGTGAGGAAGAGGTTAAAGCGATAGGACGATGGAATAGAGGAATGCAGGAGAAAGAGCTCACCTGCCACGCACGTCGGCTGATATAGAACATTGTAAGTAAATCGATATTGCTGTTAAACTGACGACGACGATGAGGATGAGATACAAACGTTATATTTACACGGAATGATCAGGCTAACGCTCAAAGAAAATATATATTCAAAGCGACACATATAAAGCGAGTAGTTCAGGCATTGATAAGAGAGATGATGTGATGATGATGCTGATGAGGGTGAGAGATAATGACATCAACATATAAATGCAAGCGACAATCAAGTTAAGGTAATAACATTCACTGAGTTCATGTGCAAAGTGGAAGCTTCATTGGAATACAGGATATACACAAGCGAAGTATGCTAACAATCCGCCAGATTGTGCTGGTTGTTTCGACCGACGCATGTTGTTCTCATGAACAATGTAAACCATTCGGAGCCGGTCAGAGAACAAACTGATCAAAGATCTCCTACGATTGAATTTGAGCCTAGATCGCATGACGCATACGCTTGAGCCGTTTACTGAAGTTGTATTTGAGCTGTCGCCAGCGTTTGTGGTAGAATTTCTGCAGATTCGCACCTGAAATATAAAATTTTAGCCTAAGAACAGGCTGACGAGAAGGCGGTTACTCAGAATTTTGGAATGCGAGTGATTTCACTTTCTAAAAAAAAATTACGTTGATACTAACAACCAGTGAGTGCATACCCACGACGACTAAAACGTTGTTTTACCGCGATCAGAAGGCTAGCATCAGACGCGACTCGAAGCCGCACCTCCTGTTTAGCAGGCAGAATGCTATGCCACTTGCCCACATAATTGAGCTCACCTTATAATACTTTCACCTCAGTGTAGAAAACCTTGTCCCTTGGTCAAAGTCCCAATAGCATTTTAGCAACATACGATATGGATCACTGAAAAGGTACATGAATTCACTCACCAGCAATTCCAACCGGTGAATCGTCTTCGTTGAAAGTGCGGCAGTTGCTGAACATCAATTCCATATCAGCGGCAAAGTCGTCCGGCGTTTCGTAGCTGAAACGACATCATTTGTTTCTTTCTCCTCACGAGCGGCTTGAGCAGTCATATAGTTGGTTCTGCACTACATACAGTAGAACAATCACTGAGATTTGAATCGATAGGTTTACGACAAGTCGCTAGTGTGGCCTACATGGGAAGTGGGGTGCTAGCTAATCACAGTTATTCAAAGCATCAACCGAACATGCTCCACCCAAAGAGGGCGTCGAACGTTAACCCCGGGTGGCGCGCCTACTCCACATTGGTCCAGTGCGCCCTCCTCTTCCACATGTAGTCCACATTGACTACTATTCATCATCTGCGTTCGAACTCCTATTCATTCAAATTGACGTTTCATTTTAATCTCTTTAGATGCTTGTTTCGTTACTACAGCCTCTTGTATTTAGGCATCTGAATCGCTGCCAAACACTATACTATCAATTGCAGTGCATGTTCATAGCATTTCTTTATTTGTTTCATCAGTGTTGACTTAGTTGTGTTGAATTTGTTGAGTTTGTGGAAATTTGTGTGTTCATTTTCCTGTTTTAGCGCACTTACGGTACATCTATAAAATAAAATGAAATAAAAATAAAAATTAATCCTGTCGTTCTAGTTCCTCACTGAAGGGGTATTCCACCTCAACATAACCTACAGAATTTGAACAGAAAGGCCCTCACTGATAACTTCGTTCCAAATGAGAATCGGGATGTTGCGAAACTGTTCTGTTCATGCGTTGCGCATACTGTGACAGACCTTTTGTTTCTTGCATCTAGCCCAGTTCAAAGGACACATAAAGATCGGTTATAGCCAATCCCTTTGCAGGATGCGTTACGCACTCCACTTCTACCGGATATCGTGGAGGCAATATAAATATGTGCAGGGTGCAGCAAAAGTTCTTGGACACAAGTAATCGACCGCTCAAACGGCTGTTTTAAAGCAAACGGGATGGAATTCGTGATATTTATTCATGTCGACCACGTACATATAAAAAGCAGTTAGACTTCAAAATGGCCTTCTTTCGCACGAATACACGCCTTCAGTCCCTTGGGGAACGCATCCAAGGCTGCACGCAGCACTACTCACTGAGGAGAACATCTTCTCTATTGAGGATTTTTTGAATCATCAAAACGACAATTCCTGCCAAGGACATAGAAGACGCCAATCGAAATGAGTGGCACCAACATCAGGATACCCGAAATCTGTCATGATTTCTGTAGGAATAACAGATTATGGAAAATCACCGCTGATTTTTGTGGAAAGTGCTTTCAAAATCAACAGAACTGCCTAGATAACATAAAGAAAAAATTTCCCTCGGCATCTCGGCACTTTAAAAATGGCGAAGTAACTTATCAGAAGAATTCTGCGCCCGCTCACAAGGATAGAGTGGTAGGGAGGTGGTATCCCGACAACTCTCCAGATTTCATTTCAGCCGATGGGTGGTAACTCTCCAGATTTCATTTCAGCCGATGGGTGGTCCCTTCACAACCGGACCTCAATCCGATGGATTAGTCAACCTCATCTATGCTGAAGAGTGAAGCTGCGCAACATCCCACAAGGGTTTGCTTCAACGAGCCCTGAAGAAACAAATTTGAAGAAGTCCTGTGCATTGCCGTAGATGCGTCCCCAAGAGACTAAGGCGTGAATTCGTGCAAAAGAAGGCCATCTCAAAATCTAACCATTTTTGTGGTCTGGGCTGTGCGAGGGCCACCGTTCCGCTAAGATGAAGCCCGGAAAATTGTCGGTGCACCATTTCTATTCCAATTTAGCATGGTGAGTGGGGGGGGGATCCTGCTGATAAGTCCATTCGTCATTTTTAAAGTTGAGGTAACCCAAAGAAAATCTTTTTTTTCTCGCTGTCCTCCTGTCAGTTCTGTTGACCTTGATTTCACTTTCCACAAAAATCAGGGGTGTTTTTCCTCTAGCTGCTAGTCCCGCCAAAACCATGATAGACTTCGGGTATTCTGATGTTGGTGCTACGCTTCCATTTCGACTGGCTTCTTCTATATCCTTGATAAGAATTCTGTCGTTTTGAAGGTTGAAAAACTTTCAATAGTAAGAACGGATTCGTTGGTGAACAGTCCCGCGTGCCGACGTGGATGCGTTCCCCAAGAGAGTAAAGGCACGTATTAGTGCGGAAGAAGGCCATTTTAAAATCTCACGTCTCTTTATCTGTACCTGGTCGACTTTAATAAATATTATGAATTCCATCCCATTTGCTTTAAGGCATACGTTATACTTCCGCGATCCGTAGGCGACAACCTGCTGTCGATAATACGTCGCCGGCAGCGCGAGAGCACCTGCAAAAGAGGTGACAGAGGTGCATTTTGTTTCTCTCGAGATGGTAAGCATTAAAATTTAGGTCTGGAATACTCAGTTTTGATCCGCCTCTCAACCAGTTTCGCGTTTCATGGGATTTACACAATTTTCACGTCAAACAGGACACTTTTCAAACCAAATTGAACACAGCTCAACCCAAGCTGCTAAGAAAAGCGTCCAATTTGACGTGAAAATTGTATCAATTTTCTTGTTTGCTTTTGTTGTGAACTCTTTTGTCGTATTCATGTTTACTTAATCGTTTTCATGATTTGATGATTTTATTCGTGTTTCCGTGTCCGTTTTCGTTGCTCCCTTGTTTTTATCAACTTGCTGGTTTTCATTGTTGCTTCGAGTTTGTTGGTGCGCGGAACCACCCGCCGTTGTCATGGCGGCTCCGCTGCACCAGCAATACTCTGCTGCCCGTTTATACTTCGATGTCGAGCGGCGCGACGGGACCCATTGTGGTCACATTGATGGGGCGACAGTACCAATCAATTTGGCTATTACACATGTCGTCGCGTCGCTCGATGTCGAAGTACAAACGGGGCCATAAGCACTCATATCGATCGCGCGACGCGATGAATCGATATGGGCGCTTATCATTCCATCGCCTCGCGCGTTGCGTGAATTGCGTGTACACTAAGGTCTATAAGTTACCACCGGCGACGAGGCCGGCGACGGGAAAGCGCTGGAGTTCAGCGACGAGAGCAGCGACGTTGTTGCGCGGGGGCGAGAGTTGGCGTTAGAGCGCGGTTAGTGACGCTTGCCTGCGTGCATGCGTGGTGCAAAGGGTCGGGCGACAGCTGGCCGCCGTGCAAAGCGCAGCGACAACCGGTCGCTGGCAGTATGCCTCCTCTCCAACGACACGCAATGCCGACGTGGAAGCGACAACCGGCAAGCGCGCGCTCTCTCCCCACTGTTTCTGACAGGTCCCAACACGAATAGTCGATTACTTGTCCGTTGACAGTGCCGTCGCCGGACTCGTCGCTGGAGGTATGCCATAGGTCTAAAGGCCCCAACGGAGTTCTGTTGCAGCGCCGCGGCCCTATGCTTAACCATAGGGCAGAGACGCAGAGCTCGCCGCCGGCAGCGTCCCTGCCCTATCCTTAACCATAGCGGCGAGCGGCGTTGCCGCAGAACTCTGTGGGGGCCTTAAGCGACCCCTTATTCTAAATGACAACATAAAGTGCAAGCGTTTACGGGGGTAATCGCCCTATAACCTAGAAACTAGCGGTTTGGAGCGACGACTTTGACGGCATAGCGCGAGTATCCATAACCACTTTCTACAAACAACCGTAGAGTCCACAATGTTTAACTCCTAGGTGTTCACAGCTAGCATAGATAAATTTTCAATCTACTTACCATTGAGCCTCGATCCGATTTCTAATCGATGCCATATCAATCGGATTCGCTATCGCTTCCCGATAGCCAGGCACCAGATCGAGATCGACGGGTTCAAGGAACGGACCGACACCCGGTTGGCATTCAAGCTCGTCCAGCATCGCCCTGAAACGACGTCAATGAGCCTCAACGACCTGGTAACTGGAAGCCGTTGTGTTGACTTCTTCCAGTAGCCCTCTCCGAAGAACCTGCTCACCTGCACAGATCGTTGTTCATGTCCGTGGGGAAGACTAGTGGAGGCGGCGCGTCCGCTTTTCGCTTCAGTGGTCTTTTAGCGTCTCTGTTCTGCGAGGAGTGATGGGAGTTGGAGTGATTCTGATGGTTGTGGTTATGATGGTGATTCTGATGGTGATGATGATTGTCGGAGGTTTCCGACGGTTCGTCCACGTCGGCGCCGTCATCACTTTCACCGTGCGTAATCACACGTCTCTCGAACAACTGCAAAATCACTTATTATCTTTAAAAAATGTCGCATTAGGTTTTTGGACCCATCCTAGGCGGGAGGGGCAACAGTAAAGTGCCACTGCATTGTCGTTCCAAGTTGCACAACCACATCCTCTGAATTTGAATGAAAGCCCTCGCAACACAGGACAGTAGCTGAAGCTTCCTTACAAATTCAGTGGAGGGAATGGACACGCAACTTGGTGTATACCCCCCGCCCTCCGATTAGGATCGATCCTAGTCTTTTGATAAGTGATCATTTGGTCAATGAATTACTATAATCTGTCAACGGGGAGGTCCTTCCTGCAAATCACGCCGGTGGCGGATACTACGTGCGTGTAGTGGGCGTGGCCGTAATGTAGCCAAGCTCCGCCCAAGGCTTAATGAGCAATGTTGCGCAAAAGTGCAAAGCGCCTCGAAGAAGTTCAAGCTGCTCATATTCGAGCAGCCTGTTTGAAATTTTCACGTTTGAGACTCATTTTTATGGCTTGCTCTTGGAGCGATCAATGCCGATTACGACACGCCCACAGGGAACTTCCTCCGCCCAGGTCCATTTAAAAGGGGAGTAGCAAAAAGACTAATCGACGGCATGTTCTATAGAATGGAAGCAGCTGCAAAACCTTCGTGCTTACCTTAGGATCGCATCCACGACACAAAAAATCGACAGAGGGATCATAGGTGGCGTCTGGTACGCATTCCAGATGGAAAAAGTGATAGCATTTTCTGAAAAAAAGCACACATAAATCTCGAAATTGAAAATTGAAACTAGAAAATATGAGGAAATTACTTCGAAGCACACACCAATAAGGAAGCTAGGTGGAGGACCACGCCCACAGTATGACTCCCTTTGTGTTATTTGTCAGCAGTTTTCAATTGTTCATTACATTTGGATGCGCTCAATTACAAAAATAATTTCAACGAATGATCTTCAATACAGAATACAGAAGTAAATTCAAAAAACCGCTCAAAACCTGAATAATTCCACCTGTTGCAGTTTCTATTCGATTTCGAAGAGAAGATTCGGTACTGGTCGCTAATGTAGCCTACAAAGGGGTGACGGAGGGTGACAGCCGATCACAACCAATCAGGGCATAGACTGAACACACCCACACACCCACGTTTTCAATCGATATGGTTTAGTTTGCTCTGGTGCGCCGCCCCTTTCCATGTAGGCCACATTCACGACCAGTACCTGGAGTTCAAAATAATTACCATAAATCGATTTATTGATTTAAATACGCATGGGAAAAACGTAGCTTAAAAACCGCGCCTAGTATAGTAAGTCTTCCACAAATTTGATGCTTTTATTAGCTTTTGAGAGAGTCGTTCGCCAACGATTTTTCACTGCGAAAGAAGGAAGGGTACTAGTCGTTAATGTGGCCTACATGGTGAAGGGCAGAGGACGCATCAGACCAATTAGGTTTTATCGAATAGGCACCACACATTGAAGGGCTTGTGCATGTAGGTGTTCTCGTAGGCTGTAATTTGCTGTCTCGTTACCTGTCCCTATGCGGCCTGCATTCACGTCCAGTACCCAAACAAACAACTAAGATATACGAAAATCCCAAATATTTAACTTACAATACCCCCAGGCCACATTATCGACTATATGAATATATGTATAAATCAGCCATTAGCTTCTAGTATTTTTAGGCAGAAAGTTCTCGATTACACAAAGAGAAAATAAAAAATCTGTTTATAAAAATCGATATTGATCTATATATTGATTTAAATACGCACCGACAAGGGGTGAGGTAGTCATTCTGCTGGGAGCATACGAGGCAGGTCGGCACTTGCGTGGACGTCTCCACACACGCCGGACAGAACCATTCACGAGAAGGCGGTGACTGAAAAGAGGTCGTTCGGTGGTGCAATGGCGAAAGGCGCCGCTGCTGAACGACTGACGGGTGGATCTCGTTGGTTCCATTCCCACTGATGAATGCGTTACCGTTCGTTACCGTCTAACATACGATTTACAGACCAGGGCTAGTTTTATGAAAGATAAAAAAGAGAAGGCCTTAGCTCAGACGATTTCTAGCGAGAAGTTGGTGAGAAGGATACGATAGCTTTGGGCTACCGTACTCTGCCCCGCTGAAACTACAGTACACCTTAGTAACCTCGATCTGTGTCTACAGAATAATGAGAGCAAGAGGAGCTGAACCAACAAGCCAGCAATCCGCTCGTCTCGCTCACCACCTCCCTATGCTTTCAACCCACCTTGCAGCAGCCTTGGTGGTAGTTAAGGCGACAGGCCGTACATCTCAGGGTCGTCGACGTCTGCTCACAACGCTTCCGACAGATCTGACACAGCCGCATACTAGGCGCCAGTTCCCACGCTATCGACGAGTTCAGAAGCTGAAATCGGGGCTTTCAGACTTGCCACCTAGCCAAGTACCAAAAAAGCAGCGTAAAAGAGTGTAAAACAGCAATATTCGCTAAAAAAAGTGCCATTGGAAGGTTTGGGTGTGGATTCTAAACTAAGAAAAGTAAAGTACCACCTTAAGCTCTGGAAAACGGGACTCCATCGAGAAAAACTCGTTTGCTTCTAACCGCGAGATAATTTCTAGCCTTCCACCATTCTTAGGTCTACAGAAAACGCGATGAGAAGCTCGATCCTTATCCCTGGGAATGTATGCCTTCCATAGGAACGTAGGACAGGTATCTTGGACAACTGTTAAAAACCCCATTACGCCTCAATTAGCCGCTATCCAGAGACCAACCGGAAACTTCGACTTAGGAAACTCATCCCGTCTTTTCAAACAATTTTATGGTTAAGTTCTGGGCATTATTGCCTTCAGCCAATCACTTCGGAAATTCAAAAAAGGCCGACTTCGAGGTAAGAACTCCAAATCCTGAGAAAGTAGGATAGCAGGCGAAAGAAAGGCTAAAGTGGAGCCCAACTTCCCTATAAAGGCCGCTCATAAGGAAGCTGTCTTAACGGTACGCAGAAACGGCAATGGCGAATTCTTCAGGAAGAATCTCCATCTTCCAATTAGTAACAAGAAATGCTTTGTTTTTGCCGAATCCGTTGAGGCAAACGAGCCGGAAGCACTGAAAGTTGCCTATGGCTAACAATTGGTAACGATCCAGAGGCTCGGGTTCAGATGCCGTCATTGGTGGCGCATTGGCAGGGATTTTGTCTCACGGTCGTGACGTCGAGGGTTCGATCCCTGCGCTTTGCCGCTGTTTTGCATTTTTGTCCTAGTATCGAGTTTCCGTAGGGAAACGGTTAGGTTTTCCTAGGGCCGCCAGTCACATTCTCGATCTGTCTCCAATGCCTAACCACCGACTAGAGGTCCAAGAAGTCTACCACTACTACCTGATGAGGCATAAATCACAGCAGAAAGCATGAACTACGGCATTAGTCACTCCCAATCCGGATTCGCCACCTATTCCACTTCTACGGTGTGTGAGGCGCTAGCACTCGCTTTAAACTACAGTATCCGGCGAGAAGCTCTACCTGCACGGCTAATGAGAGCTTTGCCGGCGTCTCGGCCGTGTCCACAAATGCGCGCCAACGGTCGATCATCTGCGTGTTGCTGGACGATTCGTCACGTTCCGATTCCTCCGCCTCATCCTCATCCTTCTCCGCTTCATCTCGATCATCCTCATCGTCGCCGTTCCTCATATGTTCACTCTCCATCTCCATCGAATACGCGAGGCATTTCTTCTCCCTGAAATCAGAAGCGGCACTGATTTGAGCGAATTCAGCAGCAAGAAATAAGAAAGAGCGAAGAACGGCTGGTCGTAGGTTGCAGGACCCCTTTAGCACATACCCGACGAAGAAGCTCGGCCGGAGAAAGTTGCGATTGACTCGACGCTCGCAGGTGATGATCCTCTGCCTCAGCTCCTCCATCGAACCGTTGCCAGTCCCGGGTTTCATGAAACCGCTAGCAGCGCCTGAAAGGTCAGTGATTCAGGTAGCAAAGAGGATTCTGAGAGAAGTCCTCCAGATGGAGGACGGGAACAGGTGAAAACGAACCTTTTATTGCTATCCTAGCGCTCGATATCTTCCCGTTCAACTCATCCAGCTGGCGATGTACAGCGTTCCGGTTCAGCTCGGTGACCTCTTTCCAGCCGATCTCCTTGCCAACTTTGTCCAGTTCAACTAAAACTCCTTCATTATGGGCATAACTGGATCGCGGTAGGAGTCATCGAAATAATAAATGCGTCAGCGGCACCAAAATTTACGAAAATCGGTGCTTTCCGGGATTGGGCCTCCGCCGTGGAATGCTTGAAAGCAGACACATTTAAAGGTGATTAATCCCATAGCCACTTCGTTACATATCGCGAAGAGGCACTTCGTGAACGCGCCGTTGCTCCTACCGTAATCGCGGCAGCCAATCATATGTTCTTTCTGTGCGACACAGCTGGCGCCTGATTGGCTGTCGCGTATACTATTACGGTAGGAGCAGGGGCGCGTTCCTGCACCCCCTGCAGTGCGTGTTTGCAACACGCACTGCAGGGGGTGCAGGAACGCGCCCCTGCTCCCCTCCCCTTTTTTGCCTTGACAGTACTCTTTTTCACGTTACTGGAGAAGAGCAGAAAGCCAAATTTCTATCACTGCCCAAGAAGCCTGATCGTTGGGCATTATTCCAAAAAGTACCCGAAAAAACCGTGAAGAAATTGTAAAAATTTACTTAAAATGTCAAAAAAGTAGACCCTAGGAAAGTAGAAGAAGAAATCGCAGCTTTCGGTACTGGTCGCTAATGTGGCCTACATGCGAAAGCGGACAGGTGCACGCCAATCACCGAGACAGGGCCCCCACAGCAGATCGATTCTGTTCTGGGTGGCATGCCCGGCTCGATACGGCCAGATTGGTCACCTGCGTTCCCGCTCCTTGTGAAGGACGCAATAACGACTAGTGCCCATCTTTATTTAATCACTTATTTTTTATTTTTTATTTTCAAAAATGTACGTAAAGTCCGTCCGGGCTCACCTTTGCCTAGTTTGACATCTTTCAAGAACCACGGTTTGCACAGCAGCCGATGCAAGATTCGCTCACGAATTCCACGACCGTGTAAGCTACTCCGAACGGATTCCAGTGCTTCCCTAAAAACTCATATTTTTAAAGATTTTAAAAAGATTTTGTTAAAGATTAAGGATCTTCCCTAAATTTTTAAAAACATTTCTTGAAGATTTTTGAAATACTTCTTAAAGATTCCGGTGCTTCCCTAAATTAAAAAAAAATTTCTTGAAGATTTTTGAAAAATATTTTGAGAATTTCAAACTTTTTTGAGGATTTGGAGACTTTTTGCTACAGGTTTCCAGCAAGGGCTGTCACTACACTCTCACTCAGATCCAATGCGTTCAGGTTGAGTGTGTAAAGCAACGTCCCCGTTGGTCCCTGTGGTGTGCTAGAGTGATCCAAGTCGCCCTTGGAATAGTCGGGCATCCCCTATCGCCTTGTTGATCGTAACGTTTTTTGTTTGTCACTGTCGTTTGGTGCCAGAGCAATCCAGTCCTGGACGTCCTAGGAATATGAAGAGCACTAAACCCTTCTTTTCGGGGTTCTCACGAAGACGACTTGCCGACACAATGGTGGATGTCTTGGTGTAAAGGGCAGACCGTTATGATTCTCGCTCAGCAGAACTCAACGTAACGTAGTACGTGGTCAGCCCACCTAATTTTCGACAGAGTCTCTGATCCACGAACATCGACGAAGCTCGGAGCTGCGGTGGGTGAACGTTGAGAAGGCCGCCTGAGTTACGAACGTCGTGGACATTCGAAGATCGGCGACGCTGTCGCATGGATCATGTCGTCCAAAATTAAGTGGGCCGCCTATGAAATTTCGCAGAAGCACAACACAAGGATGGCCACCAATGCGTAGACCAGATTGCCTCATGCAAGTTCTGAACCCTAAAAGACCTAACGGTCTTCGAGTGCCTTAAGCGAGGAGCCACTGGAGCACTCTGGCACTCGTCAGGGACGAATGGAGATGTAGCTGGGGCTTTTTCGAACAAATCGAGAGTCAAACGGACGACAGGTGGCATAGATGATATTATAGCTGTGTTCGATCGAATATATTCGATTAATCAATTGAATAACTAATTTACTCGAATAGCCGAATCTAGAAGTTCGAAAATCTAGAAATATCGAGTACTCTGTATCTCCAAATTTTCAAACGTTCGTTCGAATCCGAACGTCGATGATTTTGAGAAGTCGAATATTCGATCCAATTCGAACATCGAAGGGGCGCCATATTCGAATATTATTGGAAAATCAATTATTTTAACTTTATTCGAAAATCGAACAATTTTATCTGAATATCGAATAAACATATATTCTTTAAGCAAAAAATCTGATTCGAAAAAACTGTTCGACTATTCGAATATTCGAATAAAAAAGATGGGGTTTATTCGATTCTTAATCACTCGGAAAATTTAAAAATTAGAAAAAACAAATTTGTTCGGTCATTCACTGGAATCGAATACACTTCGAATACATTCGTTCATTCATTCCTTCTATAAAACTGAAGCCAAAGTGACGCCTTCTGAAGCCGAAAGCCGAAATCACCCTTCCCACTCACCTCGTGTCCACCGACCACCAACCGCGCTTGTATGGGTTGTCCATGCGTCGGAATCGCTTCCGCTTCCGTCGCTCCGTGTGCGATCGACCAGTGACCACGTCGTCGACAAGGTCTTCTACACAGGCGAACACGTCCGGATGCAGGAACGTCGGCGCTGAACATCGAAGGGTCATAGCCGCTGGAAGCAATTGGTTCACTACCCTTACTCACCTGTAAGCTCCGGTGGATCCTTGGAGCACGTCTCCTCCCTGTTGCAGGCCGGATTCCACAGTCCGGAGCTCTCTATCGACTCCACCAGCACCGACGGAATGCCAGGGATCTGCCAGTACTGCCTGCAATGTAGCCGATGATTCTAGGCAGTCCAGAAGCTTTCCAGAACTGATTGCGTACCTATGGTATCGATCACAGCCCAACGGAAAGCTGCGCACTTTCGTCGACAATTCATTGATCTTCTCCTTGAGGTGCTCGGCTTCGGAGTTCAGCGAGTCGATGAGACCCTCGAGCTGGTCGGGCGACATGCTCTCCTCCTGAGGAGAAGAACCTTTGACGTCTGTGGGCCTTTAGGGAGTCGCGCACTCCCTCGGCGCGTAACGTACCTCCTCGGTGAGAATCTCACACTGGCCGAGACCAGGCGTGAGTCGGCGATCTCTGGTGGTCGGAATAGGTGTCGCTGGACGACTAGTGTCCGACGCTTCAGAATTCCTCGACGACGGCCGTTCTTCTGGAGCCTGTCCGTCGGTGTCGGAGCAGTGCACACCTCGCTCGGCCTTCAGTTTCCGTTGCTGAACGACTCGTAGGGCTCGCGCCTGAAAACGCATCGTTTCATACCATTTTCTCCTCATATTGGGGAGACTCTTCTGGGCAAGCTTTACGATTTTAAAATCAAACTGATATCTACCACATCAAAACGAGTTTTTTCAACATCAAAATAGGTTTTCCGAGACAATTACAATAATTTTTGTTGAAGGAATTTTTATTTATTTGCTGACCCCAACAAGTGAAAACACTGTTTGAAACATTATAAACTTTTTATTCCTTGAATGGAAAAAATACAAGAAAAGGCCATTTACTTTTTTCAACCATATTCACACCAAATTAAACACTTTTTAAATCAAACTGGACACTTTTCTATGAAAGAAAAACTGATACCTACCACACCAAAAAGAGCATTTCCACATTAAAATAGACGCGCCAAAATAAATGTTGTTCAAGGAAAAACTTTCTATTGACGACCCCGATAAGTAAACACAAACTGTTTAGAATTTTAGAAACTTTTTACTGCTTAAGGAAAAGAAAAAACGAATTTAGTTTTCTTATAAATTCCAGGAGGACAATAATCATTTAGAGCACTGAAAAAAGGGATCGCGTCATTCGAATGGATCGCCGCGATTTTTATTTTTTTTATTTACAGAAAAAACAGGTTGCGAAAAACAGATGCAAACGGAATAACAAAAAAATTAAAACGCTCATACCATGCATATTCTCACATTGCTACTTCAAGCAAGCAGCACTTACACTATCAATCAAATGGGAATCGCAACGATCCGGTCGAGTGCATGGCGCAACCTGCTATTTCAATAAACTAACTGTCTTTCTGCGCTTTAAAACAATTTGGTCCATTATTTTCAAAAAAGGTAAGAATTTTACAAAACTTCAAGCGGCGTGTACACTTATTGGGGCAGAAGCATTTTAAAACAATAAAACAAGTCACGCTAAATTTTCCTTGAATGGAAAATTAGGTACTGTCCTAGTCAGAGGGGATCACTGCTAGCAAAGCGAAGAAAGTCCAAACAGGACGGCCTCCCCCGACTCGGAAATTCCAGAGAAGGTATCGCGCAGGCCTGTATTTTCTTTGTAAAATAAAATTTAAAAAATGTAAATGTGTAAATGTAAATTTTAATTTTCTCTCATCATCAAAAAGACTTGATGAAGCACCCCCCTCCCATGAGGATGGATCCAAGAATTATTCCAGCAGTCTGAGGGGCCCCCATTTTGAGTGGAAGAACCTCATTTTGATTTGATAGATGTTCAGTTCGATTTCAGAGGCGTCAAGCTTGCTTAGAAGAGTGTCCAAATTGACGTGAAAATGGTATATACTGGCCTGGGATCCTAGAATTCGGAACGCACCTTGCCGTCTCGCATCCACCTGTCACCCTTCAACCGACCGACTTCCTCGAGGTTACGGTCGATGTCCTTGACGATGTTCGGACAGCACAGGAGCTCGTTGCAGATGAACGCCAGAATCGACGCCTTCTCTTCGCCACTGAGTTCAGCGAAACTTCTATCGACGAGTAGCTTGGACAGCTAAACCACAGCAGTTTGTATATCTCTCCAGGTTACCCAGAGTACGGTATGGGCACGCACCTTCTGGCCCTGGGAATCTCTGGTCGACAGGAAGATCCGCATCAGCTCCGAGTAATTTTGTTCCGTGACGCCCAGCTCGGACACGCTCTGGCCAAGTTTCGTCCGACCTCTGGAAACAACGGCAATCAGGGGGTACCCATTCAGTGTGCGCCATGCATTTGCCTCTTCTTTCCAGATTAATACTCTCAGTGAACTCCCGCCAAAGACTTACCGTTTTCCCGTCGGCATTCCTGGATACTCGAGGACCAATCGGAAAAGCGATCGAGTTAGCTTCAGAATTTTCTCGAAGTGCGCAACATCGCCTACAAGGCCGGCACAAAAGGCTCCTATCGGCGGCAAGGCAGAGAGATCTGAAGATGAGAAGAAGAATCAGTAACGAGTAGCAATAAAAATTCGCGCTTATGTAGGACGGTGGAGCACACCTCTAACAAGCACTGCTCCTAGAGGAGAACCGCGGGTGAACTCCGGGTGAACTGGGCGTGGAGCTACCAATTCACCGACAGATGATAGAACCTTGTCCTACTTGTGAAAGGCTTTCGCCAGGTAGTTCAACAGAATTTCAGACAGTTGCGTTCTTAATTTTTTGCATTTCTCAAGTTTTTTCCTCCCCGCATTACCAATACGTCACTCGATTATTTGCGACCCCCTTTGTTCAATAATTTAGTGCATTTTGTCCTTTTCAAAGACTGTGTGAGATGCTTTAGAATACTGTAAAAGTATGAACTTAATCCTTGTAATTTTTGAAGAAGAAAGAAGAAAAATAAAATAAAAACTAAGTGTTAACGACGGCACGAAGGTGAGCAGCATTGGAAGGCGCGGATGCGCCAGCCAGTCGCAACCTATTAGAGCATCGACCAAACACATGTCAGCCAATCAGGATACCGACCGTACACCCCCTCTCTCAATGGCTGGCGCATTCGCACCTCCTAATGTTGCACATCTTCGCAGCATGTACCAAACAGATTCTTGAGGCTCATCACTGAAGTAGGCCTCCTGATTAAATGTTCACATATTTGGTACATGTCGCGAATGTGGGCAGCATTGGGAGTTGGGAGTGCGCCATCCTATCAGGCGACACCGAATGGGCGCCATTGAGAGAGGGCATACGCGTAACGTCGGCCGGTCCTGATTGGATGACATATGTTTGGTCGATGCTCTGATCGGTTAAGATTGGCTGGAGCACTTCCAACTCCTGATGCTGCTCACATTCGCGATATGTATCCTCTTCTTTATAAAACACTCGTCTGAAGTTAAGAAAGCGTAGCGCTTGCGAGAACATGTTTACACGAAATACGCGTCACCTTACGCCACCACCTCTATCCACCCACAGTAGACCTCTTGGAGTCCTAGTCAATCCCGCCAAAGACTCCACCGTCCTACAGAAACTTCAGAAACACTTCTGGGGCCAGATTCATCAACCGCTTACTGCCCTTTAACGGTGAAAATACCGCCAAATCTGACGCAAATCAATGTAATATCAGGGGTTTGACGGTATTTTCACCGTTAGAGGGCGGTAACAGGTTTACGAATCCGACCCTTAGGGTGCACAACAAAGAGCACCTACCAATGTCCAATACGCGAGCGAAATTATGTACAAATTCGTGGACCATCAACGCATCCGCGAAGCCGGCACCATTCAGCCGTAGATTCTCGACGCGCGGAAGGTCGGGGACGGGCTGAAGACGTGGGGAATAGCAGTGAAACACCGGGAGCACCGTAGTCTTCTTACTTACCCTAATCTCCGTCAGTAAGAGGTCGTCGATCGGCTCACGGCTCCACTTCCCTTTGTCTTCATCGTCGTAGACCTCCACTGGGGACTCGACCACTTCGACATGATGAATCTGTGGCTCCGGTACCTGCAAACCGACACTTTTGCCTAGGGTGTATAAGTGACGACACCGACATTTGATCTGACGTTGGTTGGGTTCGCCGACCGACATAGCAGTTCCCTAAGCGCGTAGACAAATCAGTACCTCTTCAGGCGTCGCTCGCCCTTCTGATACCGGAGGTGGTGGTCTTTCGGCCCGCTCACGGTGTCGACGTTCACCGTTGCGAGGCTGAGGCTTCAGAGAGACCAGTCGGTTCACCTCTTCGGCTACGGCCTCTTCGCTCACCTTCACCACAGTCTGAAACAGATGCTTTGAGTGTTGAGTTCATCTATATTTTCAAGCTCTCGTCGATTCCCTTCCCTCCAGCTAGCAAAATCAACGCCTTGAAGGCTTGACAGCCAGAATCTGGATCATAATTCGGTGGAACAGTGAGTAATCTAGACATCAGAGTTCACCGCCGTTTTGGAGAAAACTACTCATCCACGCCTTATCAAACACTTCTAATGGCACCGTTTATACTCTATCCACCGTGCCACGTGTCATAATGGAAACTGCCAATATCGATTAGGCCGCGCCTCGTAATCGATATTGGTAAATCCCATTACGACGAATGGAGTATAAACGGCGCCCAAGATGGTAATACTTTAGTCGCTGAGCGACGTGGCGTTGTGAAGGCCGCCAATATTGATCACCTGCGCGATCTAATCGATATTGGTAGTTTCTGCGACGACGCGCCGCATGGCGACCGAAACTGTTATATAAATCGCCATGATCGACGGGCTGCGCTAAGAGTGGGACAGATTTAAAGGCAACGGCTACAGAAGGACAGATTTTTACAGAAGACGGTCTTCACATAGAATAACTAGAAGCTGGTCTGAATTGAAAGCAAACCGCTTGAAGGATTTTGTGGTCGAAACCCCGCCCATGACACTTGATGACACACTTTCTATGACATATCGTAATAGGGCAATGATAATGAGCAGATTCATGGCCATTTCACAAAATATCCATCAGCCCTGATAGATAGATTCCTATAGTCTCTACTGGTGTGTGGACACTATTATTGATGGGAGGAGCTTAAACTAAAGATGTTCTTGGAGACGGAGTAACTTCTGGTCCGAACTACGCTTCTTGAATCTAGCAGCTTACCTTTTCGCCGCTCTCCACCTCCTTCGGCATCAGAAACTCGCCGACTATCAGCTTGCTGCTGAACGAGAAGTTGTCGCGGGTGATCGTAGTGCATGGATTCTTCATCAGATACTGTAACGAGAAGGATTACGGTGAGACAGTAACTTGTTCAGTGAGCACGACGAATATGACGGAAAAAGAAAATCTATGATTTAGCAGGTTTCTTCACCGGTTCTTTGAAATTTCGAGCGATTTATTGAGCTTTACGGTGGGATTTCGTCGCCATTAAGTGTGCGATGGTCCTCCAAATGTCAAAAGAAAGACGAGCTCGTGGCGCAATCTCACTACATAGTCCACGTCAGATTTCACTTCAAGCCTCAGTGCATAGTCTGACCAATGGAGTAGCATTCTTTGGTCCACAAAAGTCGCGAAAATGAGCAGCACTGGGAAATGGGAACGAGCCAGCCAATCGTGCCGTATCTAATGGACGTTGCGTTCAAAAAAGGCGTGCGCGGTCGGCACCATGATTGGCTGACGTGTTCGGTCGGCGCTCTGATCGGTTGTTACTGGGTGGCGCGTTCTCACCTCCCAATGGTGTCCAACTTTGAGAGATGAACTTTCTTTCGCTGAATCCACCTTTTACGCCTTCCTACGTATTTTTAAGTGTTTCCGAAGTTATCGATTAGTCCAGCTCTTTGTTATTGATTAGCGCTGCACCTAACCCACATGTCACCTGAATTGAATAAAGCACTTACTCGTAGCACCTCGGCATACGTGCTGAGCTTCTTCCCACAAGGCGCATAGTAAACGACGTCACCTCGAACTCCAGAAGCGGCTATCGATCGAATACACGTCTGGCGACGCCATCTGAATACGAAACGTTTTTTTCTTTAGTAATTACTCGACTCAAAACGGAAAAGAATGAGACTAGAATGGTACATGTCGTGAAGACACACCGCCAGGGTGCGGAAACACACTGTTGCTTCTACCGTAATCGCGGCAGCCAATCATGTACCCTGCTTGTGCGGCTGAGTCGGAGCATGATTGGCCGCCATGGCTACGGTAGGAGCAACGCTGCACGTTCTCGCACTCTCGCGGTGCGTCTTCTCAACACGTGCTATTTGGACTTGGACTTCCTTCAACATTCCTTCGAAACTGGTAAAAACATATTTGGGAGAAATAAAAAACACAGTAGTACCGCTTCGAGCTTAAATTGAAGTGATTTTTTTTTCAGAAAATTTTCCCGTTTCAAGGCCTCTATAAAAGCACGTATTTCAATGAAATTCATGGAAGAACGGGCTGATGACGGTTCTTAAAAAGCTGCGGAAGGAGAGCACGCATGGACGCAGACGCACACATGGACGCACAGACACCCTACCACACACCCTCCGAAATCACTGAAAAAACTGCAAAATGATTGGTGATATGTATACCATGGCCTAGAGATTCAACACGATAATATCTGATCACTGAATTTTTTCTTCAAATATCGTAGAAACAGTTACGTCACGGGCAAAGATAAAAGAAAACAAGAATCGGCACAGCAAATTGCTGTAGGTGAAAGAGACACTAGACTAACCCCATCAAGAGCGGCACCCTGGCCTGAGCCTCCGTGGCCGGCGGTCGTTTTTTGCCGACTTCGACGCCAAAGCCGTCCGATGGCGTCGCACTGCTGCGAGTTTCGGTGCCATCTGACGACGGTCCTGAAGAAGCGCATTTTTCTCACACTAATCAATACTTTCAGGAATAAATAAAAAAGGAAGAGGCAAGTAGTACCGGGTTCAGCCTTCGTCTTCGACGACAGATCCAGCGCTAGGTGTGCCGCTTCCTTCTTGGTTGCACGGTTATTCGTATGCTTGGACCTGCAAGAATCGGCAACTAATTTCGAGATGTTGTGTACAAGTCAACAATAGACGATCGATATTGATCGCATAATCAATTTTTGCGGCTATTTGTTACGAAACCCGTCGAGCGACTCTCACATTCGCTTAATTTCTATCTCAAACGGCTAAGCGGTAGAAAATCGATATATCGATTGGTATTGATCGCCACGTTGATTTCTTCCTAAAAGCGGCTTGAGGCAAATGAAAATCGATATATCGACTGATATTGACCGCCAAGTTGATCTCGTCTATAGTATGAAAGCTATGCGAAGCTTCTTGTATCCGTTCCACCCCTTAAAAAGCGGTCTGACCAAGAAACTATCTCAACGGTAGGTCGGAACGGCCTAAGTGTTGTGTATGGGCAGAATCGCCTCTCTCTAGGAAACAACAAAACGCAAATATCTCGACCCCAATACAACTCTGCACAGAGTTAGGGACGACGGAAGTTGGGCCGTGGCGGCGTTAGAACTATGCCTGGAGGCGGAGGGCGGGCTCAAGTTAGCAGGAAACAGCGATGACGAGCGAGCGATGGTGGCGCAGTGCGTAGAGGGGCGGCGTAATCCCCATAATCGCCGTTTCCAACCAACTTGGGCTTGCCCTCCATGTGCAGGCATAGGGCTAACACTGCCAACGGCCCAACTTCTGTCGTCCCTAACTCTGCGCAGAGTTGTATTGGGGTCGAGATATTTGCATTTCCTTGTTTCACAGAGAGAGGCGATTCTGCCCATATACAATACTTAGGCCGTTCCGACCTACCGTTGAGATAGCTTCCTGGTGAGACAAAAATAAACGATCTAAATTGCCTGTATCAGGACGCACCCACAGACGCACGGACGAATTTATTCAGTTATGAAAATTTGGACGGCCATGTTCGCGGTATTTCAAACATCGTTTTTGATCTTAAAAGGGTCTATAGTTCGGAGTTTTCTACAATTTAGGATCTTATCCATTAAATCGAACGCATGCCACATCCTAGGCACGACCTCAAGGCTATACGAAGACGCCACTTGGCTTTTTTTCTTAGCAAATTTTCGCATTGAATTGGTGCGCAGGTCAACTAAACCACTTCAAAGACGGCTGGATTACCTTCTGCTAAACACCCACTCTATCCCTTTCTACCGTACCATCTAGCTGGTCCGTTTAAAAATTCGAACGCACCCATTCATCTTCGCGACGGCCGCCTGTTGGCTCATCATCTGCGAGGCGAGCAGCTGCAACATCGCCGCGTCCAGCATGCTTTTGTTCATGTTGCCCAACGCCTTCATGAACGACGCCGCTGACGGACTGAAATTTTTAGAATTTTTAAAATTTTTGACTGGATTTTTAAAAAATGCGATGAAAATTAAAAATCTGTAGAATTCGATAGCTTGGCCCATATATGTGGAGAGACACGACCAATCAGGTTGCATCGCGCGGGCGTGTCATTCGTACACATCGCCGCGATTGGCCGCTGCACCCCGGTCTCATGTAGGCCACATTAGCGACTAGTACAGAGTTTGTCCATTTTTAAAGCGAAAAAGTCATGCTCACATCTTCGACACAGAAACCTCTCCAGGCTCAAGTCGGCGTGCCGTCGATTGAGTTCCTGATGCCGTCGACGACGTCTCGGCAGCCGACGTGGACGGTAGACTGGCCGGTTGCGAGGGTAAGTTGGCCGCCTGCGACGAAGGCTGCGGCGTCGATGTACCATTGGTTGTCGCTGCTGAAAAATAGACTTTGAGGCACACGGTAGAATTACATCGTGACGGAAATGCAAACGTTCTTCAAAAAATTGTACAAAATTATTTTTAGAAATTTCTTTATAAAATTATCTCTACTTTATATAGAAAATTTTAATCCAAAATCCTAATCTACGGTATTTGAAGCACGAAGTCGAGGTGAAGTTTGAGGCACTAGAGTTACACTATGGTTTAAAGCATTCTATACAATTATTCTGAAAACCGCAAAAAAATTATTCCATATTGGCAGCTTCTATCGAAAAATTCTGGTTTCGATCATCCAACGGACAATATCGAAATGGATTTTGAGCTGTACGGTAGAATAACACCATGACACATACGAAAATTGTTCAAAAAATCTAAAAAAAAATTTAGAAGATCATAAAAATAAAAAATAATTCCTCGGTTGACAACGTTTATCCAAAAAGATGTTAGTTTTCTGTCTTTAAAGAATAATGTCAAGGTAGAGCTTTAGGCATGCAGCAGACCAACAGTTCGGCGCATTCAGAAATTGTTTTTAAACTTTCGCTAAAATTATTTTAAAAATGAAAAATCCTTCCTTCATTGACAGATTCTATACAAAAATGCCTTCTTTCCTATCTAAGAGAGACAATATCGACGTGGGTTTTGAGGCATACGGTAGAGCTACAGGGTGATGCATAAAAAATAAAAATTATTTCTTGTTTGACAGTTTTTACGCCAAAATTTTATTATGCAGTTCGTAGTTTGCTATTTTATAGTCACAGTTTTCTGTATTTAAAATTCATCGGCGTCGAGTTACACTTTTAAGCGTACAGTAAGTAGAGTTACAGTATGCCGCGAGCAAAAACTATGGAAATTGTACCAATCTATGTTTAAAAAATAAAAATAAAACAAAAATAAACAATAAGTAAATAACGCATAATGAAAAATATAAATAGAAATAGTAAAAAATAAATAAAACAAAAAATTAAAGTTGTTTTCCTACTGATAGTTCTTCCGTAAAATGAAAGTTTACGGTATCTAAAACACGACGGCAGAATGGTGCGGTGGCAAGATGCGTCGTATTCCTCCCTCGGAGGTTCGAAAGTTACTTCATCCACATCATTCTTCTGACCTCCCTATAGGTATCCTTTGCCACTGGAGTTGAATCCCTCTAGGAACGAGTGCCCGGATCTGTCCTAGTCGGAGGGTGGGGCATGCGGTCTTTCGCCTCCCCTTCTTCGAAGTTGTCGCAGAGATTCAGCTACACCACAATGGTATGAGAGTGTCCATGCGAAAGCAAAGGATGTGGTTCCGTGCCGTTGGATGCTGGACGGAGCTGTCACCTTAGCGGTGCCCCTCCCGACTAGGACAGATCCGAGTGCCCTTCGTCTCTGACCTCACTTCCTCGGAAGTTCAGACCTGCCTTCAGCTGGCCCAGAGGATCCTCCTATACAGGCTCGCTACGTCTTTGAACCTCGAATAGGCCTAGAACTCTTACCATAAACTCCTTCCATAGATGCCCAAGGCCAAAGGCACCTTCCTTCAGTGCAGGCGCACCTACCCCTTTGCCAAAGGGGACCCCTACCGATGTCCTCAGACCGTGGCACATCCCTCACTCGACTTCTTCTCCACTGCCATAGCCACTCAGCCAAGCGAAGACGAGCCGATCGGCGCCAGTCCCTTCTCGACGGCGAGAAATGGCGCCGTTGCCGCTGTCGGCAACAGCGACGGCGGCGGCAGCAGATTATGTCGTCGTGTGCGAGTGAGGGCGCAGACCCACATCCACGACAACGACGACGATATTGCCGTCGCCGCCGTCTCCCGCTCTCACTCGTGCTCGTTCTCGTGCTCGGCCAGCCGGTCGTCGTCGTCGTCGTCGTCAGCCATCCTCTTTCGTCCAAACGACCACCACCGCTGCCGCTGCCGCCGTCTCTGACGACGAAGACGACGACGACGTCGTTCGGTGACGTTCTCGAACGTGCACAGTCCGTCGAGCGAGCGACTCGAGTCAACAGAAAGAACACCAACAGCTTCCTAAGCTGTTAATTGCACGATTAGGGCGTCGAAGATCGTCATCTGGCGGAAGGCCGAGATTTTAAACTCTTAGGTTTTTAAAGGTTTTGGGTAAGGTAAGGTTATGGCTCGTTGACCAGAAAGACACTATGGCAGAGCTATTCAGCTTCAGAGACCATAGAGGTAAAATAAACTAGAATTTTGAATGGAAACTTAGTGGACAAAAATCAGTAGAAGAATACTTTTTGAGAATATATTTAAATATATATATATAAAAGAGTAAGCGGTTGTCCGTCCGTCTGTCCGTCTGTCCGTCCGTCTGCCTATCCTTCTGGCCTTTCCTATCCTAGACGTCGAGTAACAGGCGTCCGGGTTCAGACCATGTGTCACCCATGTCAGGTCGAGAGGGTCAGAAGGCGTGTCACCGATGTCGCGCAAAGGGCTTTCGTACTCACCATCAGAAGACATGTCACCGACGTCGTTCAACAGACGTCCGGGTTCATAAGAGGTGCCACCGACGTCGTGCAACAGGCGAACGGGTTCGGAAGAGCTGTCGCCGAAGTCGCGCAAAGGGGGAAGGGGGGGGGCAGGTACAGAAGAAATGTCAGCGATGTCCTTCAAAAGACGTCCGGCTTTAGAAGACGAGTCAACGATGTCGATTAAACGATGTCCGGGTTCAGAAGGCATGTCACCGATGTCACGCCGTGAGCGTGGGAGGACAAGTTTGGGGGGGGAATATCTTGAAAAGTGAAATTCTTGAAATTCGTGAAAGTGACCTGGAAGGGGGAGGGGGGCTGGAGGTGACACGGAGACGGGGAACCAGTAATACGGGATCTCTAAAATGGGGTCACGGGACCAAGGGAATGGGGAAACCAATAATGGTGTTCAGTAGACGGTTACCAATAAGGGAACAAGAAAGGAGGAGTTAATTAAGGATGGTTACCAATAAGGGCAATCAAAAAGAAGGGGTCCAGCAGCTGAAGCGGGCAAGAGGGGACCACTAAAGGATGACCTGTTCGAGAGAACCAGTAAGGTGGGGTGGGGAGGGAGGGGTGGCGTCCGGATTCAAAAGATGTGTCAGTGTTGTGGGGCAACGGGCTTCCGCGTTCAGAAGACGTGTCTCCGATGTCGGTCAAAGGCCGCTTGGGATTGCAAGACGTGTCACCGACGTACAGAGGCAGGCGCGTTCGCTTATCCGTTTAGTATCTCTTACCAGACGCTCAGCGGCCTAGCGGCCGCCAAACGTCTGGTATTTAAATAAATGAATATATAAGCTGATCCAATTTCCTTACAGTTCCGCACAAGTCATACTCCATCTGTTAACGGTTATAAGTATCTTTTTCATATGAGGACCATAGTACCATGTTGGGTATGCGCCATGCATTTCACATTTCCATTCCGAATCACAGGGACAAATAGATTAGTCATGGAAGCAAAACACCAGGCACTGCTCACCGGACATACAGAAACCATAGAAGTTCGACAGCAATTTTAGAAAGAAGGGCGTCCATCGAATTTTCTTCCATAAAATCCTGGCGATTTTATGGAAGTAAAATCGCCAGGATTTTATAAAAAAAAATCCTGACTCCAAAAAATTAAAATAAGAAGTAACGGATACGTTCATATTATAGGAGATATAATAAACCCAGTTTGGCATGGGTAAAGTTACCAAATGTGGTAGAGTTACACTAAGAACCCCTTTCTAGACCAGAGGCCGGATTCATCAACGAATAAACCCGCTGGTAGAGGGATTTAGGGGTAGAGATATCCACGATGAAGCATTCATTTCTACTGCATATCTTTGGTAGCGCAGTCGGATAAGGTGTCGGCTGACCCGTGCACCCTAAACCGGGTTCTTGGTTCAGATTTTTCCGGGCTCGGTGAATTGTCTGTGGAGGATAAAGCACTGAATTGCCCATCGGCTAGCCGCCGTGGGTCACTGCACGGACCAAATACTTACTCAAATCGCCTCGACGACATACTATAGACATGGAATGCGTGGCGTATCCCAAAAGGGATCGCGTACTGTCGTCCTTCATCCATCATCCTTTATTATAGGTACAGAAAGGTCTGTGCCGCACTCAGATTCCCAATGAATGCACTTGCTCCCAGCTATTGTCTTTTCCCAAGCAGTGAGTAGCAACAAACTTCAGGAAGTCTCCTCAAAAGGAAGACGTCTCAACAGTGGATTTCGCGGCTTCTTGCCAGGAATGAAGTCACTTCTTCGGAACCCAACAACCATATTCCTGCCAGAGCTGGCACGTTCCGTACAAAGGACCAGAACAAAATCAGATAGCGGCAATTTTGCGGACCCTCCAGTACCTCCTTGACTCAGATAATGAGTCTTTTGCTTCCCCTGTTTAGTTGAACGATTCGGATCTGGTTTATCTGACCGGATAAGTGGAAACTATTACTTCGGATCCAATGTACAGTATACTACCTACCGGTCTTCGTCAATGTTAAACAACGCCCTTGGAACCTAGTTGCCCCTACAAGGAGCAGAAGTCTTATCAGAATTCAGAATTCCTCCAAAAATCACCAGATTTCCTGGAGATTCTGTAACTACCAGCTCAGTCCGGTCCCCTCTCCAACTCTCGTGTCGTTCCACGGACACTTGATGGTCTACCGAGACATTCATCGCGCTCCCGTTCTCAATGTCTCCGGCTCTAATGACACGTTCGGACATAAAACGCCACTGGAGGACATGACAACGACGACGGCGGCGACGACGACGAATTACTAGGCCTCTGTCGCTGTTCGAAGAACCTCCTTGGAGATTAAAATCCACTAGACTTTTAGGACCTATAGAGCTCTGAGGTACGGGGCGGCTGAAGAGGACGTGTGGGAGTTGCGACGGGCTTCGGGAGCCGTAGAGCCTGTTTAGGAGTTCGTCTGAATGCCTAGGTGGCCTGTAGCAAGTAACAGATGCCATCCGCATATTTCCGATAGTGAAACCCCTTCCCCGACCCCAAGCTATGTCTGCGAAGTGGGCCACTTCGTCACAAGCATCCAGAGCTCGCTGACGAAAATAACAGCTCGCGGAGAGCGATGGCCTCTCGAAGAGATCGGCTCGGCCGATAACTCCGTCTCCGAGACGCCAGGACATCCACCGACGACTTCATTAGCTCAGCGCTCGGAAAACTCTGCTCGTCACCCGCATAGAGGTGGCGCCTTGATAGAAGAAGCCCAGTCTCCACGTCGAGCTTCCTACAGTTCTTTCAGAGCTTGGGAATCTAAGCATTCCTGTTTTACCCGCCGTAAACCGCCCCAATTCTACGCCGCTCTAAATAGGCCAGTATGAACCATGCTTCTGACATCATAGCGGATTAGAGGGGTACACTATTCCTAACAAAAACCTTAAAGTGCAGCCGATACTTGGGTGATCTTCACTCGTCTTCTGCTACAGATTAGTCTAGGTGGGGAGCAGAACCCTGGAGTATCAGCCCGTAAGCACCTTTCTCGGTGTCTAAAGTACTCGACTGTTTCTAGACAGGACAGGGCGATGTACTCCAAGTCATGCCAAATTCATCAATGTTAGGGATAAGGTATGCGTACCCAGGTCAACCCAAGTAAGGGTGCTGTGACACGGTATCCAGGCTAGGGTGGGGAAACCAATCTTATTGAACCCAAGGCTCATCTGCAAGCGATTTTTTTAGGGAACCACTGGTTAGAATAAGGGCGGGAATTATCATCGAGTATGTGCCACGCTTCCAACGTCATTACGGACTCCAGGGGCCTAGAGCTTATTACGAAGCACCTGAAGTGCAGCTGACAATCGAGTAACCCTGGATCGTCTTAGGTCTACAGGTTAGTCGCCTCCGTAAGAAGAAAAACTTGGCCAAGGCCAGGAGGGGTGCAAAACCCTTGACTAGGTTCACCAGTGTTAGGCAGCAAGGTATGTGTACCCCAGACAAAACCCCGCCTGGTAACCAGGACAAGGTAGGATAGACACCCATCTTTGAGTCCGAGGTCCATTTGTTGGGAAACTGCTGACTATATAAAAGCGGGAATTATCAGCGGATCAAGAAGTCCTCCTTGGTGTGCAAAATGTCCCGGCTTCATCGTAGGGTCGATTTCCACTCGATGTTTCCATCCGAATAGCTGTGTAAGGAAACAGATGAATGTTACATCTTGGGTAAGTTTGGCATTTTGGCAGCTTACCCAATGTAAACTTCTCGTAGAGGAACCAGTCCATGTTGGACCTTACCCAGGTTCTATCTAGTAACCAGCTGTTTGACCTCAGTAATTGAGCTGGTTAAGGTATAGGTATTAGGTTTAGGCAGTTCTTAGGCACATTACGCTTAGAGTTTGAAAACGCAGAGGCATGACCAGGGATAATCCATGGTAAATTAAAACCTAGGCGATAAGTGCCTAAACAATCAGCTACTGTGCAAATCACCGTGCCTCTATGAAACCTAGATAACCGCGGGTTTTCACGGTTATTACCGTCCGGCGCAATAACCTTTTCGTAGATCTAGGCACCAAGGATTTCTTAGTCCAACTTATTCTTCAGATGCTGAATGGCTTCAGACTCTGAGAGGTTCTTCTGGAGACACCGTGAAGAATGTATGCTCTGCCAAGATCATCCAGACTGCTGGAAGTTGTACAGCAAGTGTTCGCGGGTAATGTCCTGGAAGAGGCTCCAGAGACCGCGGTAGAGACTCCATCACCTTCTCCAGAGCAGTCTGGACGTCTTCCTTCTCCCGCTCGCACCTCGGCCGGTCAGGAGCTGGTATGAGCACAAGAATTCTTCAATTCCCGAGCGAATGGGCACCACAGTCAAGGAATATACTTCGGGGAAACCGAGCGATTTCCGAGCTGAATTAACAGATCGTACCTCGATTCGCCAAGGAAGACGCAAATTAGAGATGCTGCGATTCCAAACATTAGCGGAAGGCATGGCGCATCCAAGTAGCGGCATAGCGGTGTATACGTAGCTTCCTATAGAAGCCTTGAAGCCTCCCCTAAGCTACGGACAGCGATAGATACCTGTGCAGTCCCTTCAGATGGTGATTCTCTATAGCCTCCCTTGAAGTTCGCCCAGCGGCGCCTTCGAGCTACCGTAGTCCACTCCCCATCAGGAACCAACGATGTCCTCGAGGCCACCCGACACCTATTAAGCTGCAGCAGCTCCCCAGAAAAACGCCATCACACTCCGTCCTTCCGTCTCCGTCGCAGCCGAAACGGAGACCGACGTCCCGTCCCGTCACGGGCCCGTCCCCGTGACACCTCAGCGACACACGCAAGCGACCACAGCACGTGCCGTCCGTCGTTGGCGTCGTCGACGGCCGGGCTGCTGCGCATATTTGTGTTGGACGGCGCCGCCACTACTCCCCCTCACGCTCCGACGCTATTATCAGGCTCCGCCGCTGCCGCCAGAGGAGCATGAGCACCAGCTCGTCGTGCTCGAGCTCGCACTGGCGCCGCTCTTCGGGCGGTCTCTCGAGCCTCTTAATCTGCCCGACCTTTCGGGACGAAGCGGCCGCGCCTCTATCATTCCAGAACGACGTCCGCAGCCATCTGGGGATAGTGCAGCGAGGTATCGGAGGTATCAGAGAGGCCTAGCATGTAGAAGATGGTCTACCATGCATGTGGAGTACACCCCAAAGAGGATAGACACATACCTGAACGGCCTCGGTCTAGAGGGAGTAGGCGGCTAAATGAGGCTACTAACTCATATATAGATTAGGCACGGTTGAAGCCATCTACGTCCGCCTGGAGGCATAGGGTCAAAATAAGGATGTGTCCTGGCTATGCGAGCTATATGGGGGTTGGGAGCTATCCTAATCGGGGGGGGGGGAGAACACATAGTGATTTGCATCTCTAATCGTTCTCTCGAGTTTCTACGGGAGCTTCAGCTATTGTAAAACCAGCACATAAATCAGATGAAAATTAGAAAATAAATTTTAAAATGGGAAAACCACCATCAACACAAAAACGGAAAACCTAACCTGAGATGTAGGTTAGTTCGAAAGGACTCGGCATTAAATTTATAAAAAATCAAGTGCTAACAATTTCTTTATTAAATTGTGAAAATCTCGATTCAAAAATCAAAAGTCCAAATTTAATAAAACTAGAAGAACGGATTCAATTTTTTACATCGCAAAAAGAACTGAAACTGACCTACTGAAATAAGGAAAGAAATTAGTTTAATAATTTTTATGTAATAATTTAATTTTTTTCATTTTCTAAGTTTGTCGAACATGAAGTCTTGTATAGAAAATTAGAAGAATAGGAAACAAAATGAAAACAAACGATTTTAATCGAATCACCTATTTTTTATCTTTAAGTTCGTCGAGCATCGTTTTGTACAGAAAATTAAAAGAACAAAAAGAATGAAAATAAAAACAAAACGCAAAAAACTTTTGCGTTTTGTTTTAAAAATACTGCTTTTTTCACACCGCGATCAAGCGCATTTCATCTACAGATCAGGCTGACTGAGTTGCTGAACGGAAAAATGAAAAATCACAATCAGTTTTTCTTTTAAATACAGGTATCTGACCTAACGATAAATCATTAAATAAATAATCGATCGAATCGATAAATAATAGATCAGGGCAACATCGGTCAACTAAAAAAAAGAACACAACTGTGCAATACCGCAATTGTGCTACTAGATACCCAAGAAAAAATCCAGTAATGTCGCGGTTAAATCCAGGAATCATATAAATGGTGGAATTATAGAAACTGCCAAGAATCTGTTGATAAAAAAGGAAACGCAAAATTCAATTTCTTCGCAGCACCTTTTTAAAATTCTATTTATTGAAAACCTTTGAAAAGCCGTAGTGCGAGCAAACAATAGTACACATATTTCTCTCGCGGAATACATCACATAAATAAGAAATGCTTAAGCTAACGTATAAAGATTTCAAATTCTTGCAGAGACAATTGGCTTCCAGAAAATTTAAATTTGTCTTAATTTTCGAAGAAATTTAAAATGCCGCTAAAACGTTCCTTTTCTCGCATCAATTCAAATGAACGAAAATAAATGTTGCTTAAAATTAAGAACGCCAAAATGCCTAACAATTTTTAAGAATTTGGGAGAAAATGTCCTGCGCAGTTTTCCAACCTGGTTTATTAAATTTCATCAAAAATCCAAAAAAAAATTCTGGAGGCCAGGCATTTTTACTGCAACTTGAAATATATGTACATTTATTTGATTATTTTCAGGTGGATTTGTTAGACAAAAAGCAGATATAAAAAATAAGAAGAATTAATTATGACTCATTTAGTAGTAAAATGTAAAACCGATAAACAATTAGTGGTTGGTGCTAATGGCTTCGTTTTTGGGATACGCCATATATTTCACTTTTTGCAGATGTCAAAGAGATGCCTTTAATGCGAAATTTTCTTCTGAAGAACCTACTAAACATAATAAAATAGAATTTAAATTGAAATTAGATGAAAGCCTGAAAGTAAATGAAAAAACCATATTCTGCAGCTGTTACTTTTCCAGAAAAAAATTGACTGATGGCTTCGGAAAATAGCGTGCATCTCTGAAATCTTGGGCCCAAAGGCTTCTAAAATACCAAAAAAATTAAAAAGACTACGGCATTCTCGTGTTCAACAAAGCTAAGAATATATTGAAGACTTGGAAATCTTTTTTAAAAACCTCAATTTAATTAAGCAATTGACTTTTTTAGGTTGCGACAAAAATGTTTTTGGCTTTTTTAGGTTGAGACAAAAATGTTTTTAAAAACTCCCGTTTCATTCTCCGAACTGGCTCTTTTAAGCCTTCGACCAAGTAATGTTCTCACGCTCTTAATGCTGTACGCCTTCATTTAACTAGACCTCTTCTGATGCTCGACAAGTAGATAACTGTGCTTTCTAGACTCCTCCAGGATGCGCCATGCACTTGACTTTTGTCCAACTTTTCAAAGGCACATGAATGGTACCGTTTGCCTCGTAAAAGTCCTACATGTTAATGGCTCGCAAATAGAATTAGGACCTATTCTGGGTTATTCTAAGCGCTGGGTAACCTGTACCCAACCTAAAACCATCTCCAACACCTTGCCTCCCCGGCAATGAATCACTTCTCCCCATCCGCTCCGCTCCATTCGGTCTGTCACATACACACACACAGCCGGGACCGCTGCGGTCCCCGCGAACGATGCCGTTGCCGGATCGTCGTTGCCGTCGTCGTCATTCGCACAAAGGTCATCCGGCTGAGGCTGGCGGTGTGTGTGTGTGGCTGCTGCTGCTGCTGCGACGACGGAGGCGGCGGCGGCGAAATGAAAAATCACACTCCACTCGCCGTCACTGCAGCCGTCACCTCGTCAGACGGGCCGCCGAACGGGCGTCGTCGTCGTCGTCGTGAAGAAACTTTCGACACGAACAACTCGTCGCCGGCCGAACACCGCCGAAAACACGCCGCCGCCGCCGACGGCCTGACACTGGTGGCGCCCGACCTGTGAGAGACGGGGAGGCTTCAGCCCAATGACGGGCGGCAGCCGAATAACCAAGTCGAGTGGCACCAGGTAGAGAGGGACGAGGTGAAGGGGATTAGGAGGAGGTTACGTCGCAACAAAGACAAGCCGCCTTGCCAGGCCCTCCAAGGGGTTGAGAGCACCCTCTACAATGGTCAAGAACCTGTTTACCAGCGGCTTCATGGAACCTTCCAATCGGGAAATCGCCAGTCGCCAAGGAGTCATGCTGTTGGGACGGACCGGAATAGCTCCACTCGCCGCCACCTTTTCCCATCTGAAAACCTCTCTTCAACAGAGGCGACGAAGGATGATTCACGAGAAGAGACGAGAAAGCCAACAACAAGCACAGTAAGAGCGTGTCCACCCGCTGTGCTACGCCCTAACTGCGGCCGAAGATTTATTTGCTCCAAAGTTCTATGGTCCCACCAGTCTGCCTTGTAATGGCGTTTATCCCGGTCTCTGTTTTTGAGCTTGAACGTAGCTGGTGATCTCAACGAAATTGTCTTCAAGGCTGGAAGGGCACTTGTCGTTTATGTCGCCTACATGGAGGGACGGAAACGCGTCAGCCAATCACAGCCAATTAGAGCACCGACCGAACATGCGCCAGCCAATCAGGGCACCGAATGCACGCGACCCTCCGGCCGGCGCGCTCGCTTGATGCGGCTTGGTTGGTGTGGTGCATCTTCTTTCCTCGTGTAGGCCATATTAACGACTAGTATCGTCAGATGAAAGACAGAAGGCTTACTGACTCATCTGCAAAAGTAGAGCCGACAACTGACGAGCGCGACACGATTGACTCCGCACGCTGCGCTACACCAACAGGAAAAAGCACTGCTATGATTTCTAGGGACGAGGTCCGTCACTCTATTTTTTAAATTTTCACTAGCGAAACAGCTAATTGGCGGTAGTAGTGTGATATTGTGCTAGTCGTTGATGTGACCTACATAGAAAGGCGGGAACGCGTCAGTCAATCACAGCCAATCAGAGCACCGACCAAACACGCGTCAGCCAATCGGGGCACCGAAAGCAAAATTCTCTTCGCCCAGGGTGCTGATCATGAATCTGACATCCACTTTTGTTATTACGCTTGAGCGCGGTAGGTTGCTGCAAGTACGGGTGAACAACGCTTTAGAATGGGTTCCTGGAGGCACATTGAACATTGAGGATCGCTGTGGGACCGCTTGCCCGCTGTGCCATTACGGTATCTGCCCATTCTGTAAGATGCCAGATGCGTGACCAGCACCCTAGATAGTCCTATTGACGAAGTTTGAGCGAAATCGGTGATCATTGCCTTAGTCGTCCGCGCCTACAGTAACCTACCGTAATCGGCCGCATTTTCAAGAACGGACGTCACACTCGTGATCAGCACCCCAAACAGCTCCTCTGTGCGAAGTCTGGCTCGACCTCTGGAGTTGTGAAAGAACAATAGTGCCGAAAAATCATCCTGGGAACACTACTAAAGCCGGTGCTGGATTATTTCTAGGCGAGTGATCTGCCAGCCAATTGCGTAGCAGCTTGTCTAGTGGGCGTGGTCTTCCCACCACTGTATATCGGTCTCCATAATGAAGTTCCCAAAGAATTATATCACCTCACAGTTCTTCAGAAACACATTCCTACAAGGCCAGGAAGCACCATCTTCGTTCTGGTGTCACCTAGGTAGCATCTCCTTCGGAAGTCAAGTCGCCAGAAGCCACGCAGGGGACCTCGCTCTGCAGGATTTTTTCGCCGAAAACGTCCTTTCTTCGTCCTGCTCCCCTCGCCACCAGTCTCTACACGAGTCGTTCGGCAGTGTCAGCCAGCCACCCAGGCCCGTGCGACCGATGACGGACGTCAGAGAGGCGCCGCCGAGTGCCCGGACCAGTCGCAAACACACACAGACACACGCGATACGCCACCGCCAGCGCCGTCGTCGTCGCCGTCGGCCGCCGCATAATGGATGCGGGAACGTGGGCGCTCGCCGGCGCTCAGGTGGCGCTCACAAAGCCGTCCGTCGTTGAAAACGTCGTCGCCGTCGACAACGACGACGGCAAACGCTGCGGCAACCTTGGCAACAACCCGTGGGGTGAAGTCGTCGGAGCCACGGAGATCCGTCGGACATGCACCCACGAGCGGAGGATGACGCCGAAGACGTCGTAGAAGCAGTGGCGCCCATTAGCGATGTCTTCCATGAAGAACTACGCCCTTCTCCTGAGCCCCTTGCCATATCTGACTGTTCTTTTTACCGTAAGCTACTACTGACGGTCAAGTTGACCGATCGGATCTGTCCTAGTCGGAGGGGGTACGATTAAAAAAGGAGAACAACCATGAACAGTGTAGCCCTTCCCGGCTAGAAAATTGCGAGGTCCTCTCGTGGCCTATTTATAGTTCATTTTCGATTTTACGGCCGTTATGGAAGAGACACAGCGTAGTACCCCTCCCACTAGAGAGGATCGATCCGACCTACCGATCCTTTCAGGCTAGGCCCTATATCGGGCCTAAAGGACATCTTGGGAGAGAAATAAACTACGTTCTGAGTTTACCTCCAAATTTGAGCACCATAGTAGTAGTCCTTTTAGACGTTGCACTCTCTGTGCCACTCGCTGGGCTATTTTGGCACGCAATACGGAATAATGACGACATTCTTGGAACCTGTTCGAGCTAAACAACAACAAGTGGAGCAACGGTTGATGACCCAGCTAGAGAGACTATTCTAGCCAGAAGCGTCATTGCTGTTGAATCCCTTCTGGAATGCGCCACGCATGTTACATCTACGGAATGTTTTCGAGGCAGAACCGTCAAAGCATCATTACCCTGTGTAAACCCAATCACGGTAACTGTACCCTGAAACCTTTCGGACATTTCATAATGTTCCCTGGGCACCAATGTATTTAGAGAAAGAAGGGAAGTAGGACGATACATCGGTACAGGTCGTTAATGTGGCCTACATGGTAGAGCACCAGACGAACACACCCCTCTAGGTGGCGCGCTGATTCGAAGCCAACGATTGATTGATCTAGCGCCTTCTCTAGATCTTCAGCCTGTTTTAACCGTAGTTCGCTCTACCGTAACCGGCAATAGAATCGAAACCAAAACCATCGTAATCCCTAAAGAAGACGTTCTTTGGGAGTCTCCTCTCCTAGAATATGGTGAAGAATGAGTGAGTAACCAACCTGCACTTCCGAAACTAATCTCATTCTGAACAACAGATGGTACTAGTCGCTAATCTGGCCTATAAGGGAAGTGTGGGGGCGCACCAGGCCAATCTGGTCACATTCAAATGGAGTGAGGACAGCCAGTGTGTCCAAAATGACTAAGGCGTGTTCGATCAGTGCTGTGATTGGATATAATCAAGTGACGCGTTCCCGCCTCCCCATGTAGGCCACATCACCGACTAGTAGTCTCCCCACTTTTAAGGACTTCGCTGACACCACCTCAAACTCAAATCAGAGGCCAGGATAGATTGTGCGCCTTGATAGGCCGGTGGGACGCTAGAACGCTGGCTACGACCACGACATTAGTCCTCTGCACCTGCGAGCTGCAAGACCCTCGCTGAGTGAATGACATGGGTACCAACGATCACATGATCTGACTCACTTGAGGACCAATTCTTCAGCCCTGCTTAGGCTGCAACACAACAGCTGAGTTCAGAGCTGACCTCCATGTCTCCTTCAAGTCTCTCTTTGGCACGACAACACCGTTTTAAACCGATATCAAGACCTAGAGAATGGATAGAACTTCACCAATTCACTACGCTCCTTCGATCTCCAAAAGTGAGCCGGATAAGGCACTTCCAGCATTTTCCAACCATGCAGGCCAAGAGCTGGTGTCACTTGTCTTCGTCCAGCTTTTCCCCGAGAAATCGAACCCCAGTCTCCGCGACCAGAACGAGACACGCTGATGTTTGCGCCCTTCAACGGTGACACTGATAACAGCTTCGCAATGCGAGTTCCGTTTACGGTGACGTTATTCACATCGGTAGTCCAGAAATGGAGCGGGCATCGGAATTCCGATGATGTGAAGCCGACCACCATCGGCAAGTTTTTGGGCGTCTGAGATTCCGTGGGGTACTCCTACTTCCCAGAGCAAGAGTGGTACTACGCTTCAAGCTCTCTCATACCTGCCTTCTCCATCTTCCACGGCTTAGCACCAACCCATGCAGGCTCCATAGCCCCACATGAGCTACTAGTCTACTGCTTGACTAGATTTCTCCAGCCAGAAGTGAAGGAGGAAGAAACATCGGTGCTGGTCGTTAATGTGGCCTACCTGGGTGGGTAGCGTACCGAACCCACCTCTCTATGTAGACGCGATCTTTCGATGCCACCGCTTGATTGATCTTGCGCTTTCTTTAGGACTAGATCTACCGTAACCAGCACTGTATCGAAATCACAACCAGGATCTATCCTAGTCGGGAGGGGGCACCGAGTATTTTCCTCTACCATTTGCTCCATTTCGCTTGTCTGAGAGCTCATATTGCCGCTCCACTACATAAGAACTCGCGGATACATACAGAAGAATAGTCTATGGGCGAACGTACGCAAATGTCACAATTGGGTTGCCCCTTCCAACTAGGATAGACCCCGCAACCCTCATCTTTTCTGAGGGTCGAAATTCGCTCCAGAGGCAAGTCCTATAGCTTCTCCCTCTCATAGGTGACCCATCTATTGTACTTTACACCTTTGGTATGCCAGAGAAGCAGCTCAGAGGAGCATTCAAAGAATTCGGCTAGATGGCTGAACTCTCAGGACTGCGCCATGCATTTGACTTGGTCGCAGGAACATAGAAGAGAATAAAGATCTTCCGAGAGCGCTAACAGACTGGGCTATTTTGGCACTTGGCGGGGAGGAACGAAGACATTGTGTTGACGCCCGTTTGAGAACTTTAGTGATAAAGGTGAACGCAGAGACATTGATCTACGAGAGTGAGTCATGCTCCATTTCCTCGTTGGCCGCCGGACGCATCACCACATCTGCTGACAGTCTACGCCATGCATTTGCCTTCTACACAAGGTACTGAAATGGACGGTGAACCCGTTGATACAGGCGTATAGAATCGGTTAGAGCGACCCCATGTTCCTCATTTTCAGGATTGCGCCACGCACTCGACTTTTCATTGACTTGGACTAAATAATGGAATGACTCGAAATGATACAGAAAAGAATATGAAACAAAACTTGACAGAAAAGAAGTAGAAACGCTTCGCTTCGCCACTGTATTTAGATAAACCTCTGTTTTGCGCTCCTGCAGTGGCTGAAATTTTTAAAAATTCCTATTTTTGCTATAAATTCCAAAATTCAGGAAATAATAGACTCGATACAGACGCCATGTCCAAGAAGTATGAGCCACCTATTCGACACGTTACAGAATACAGGCGATCAACGTTCGCCAGCAACTAGCCTTCACAGTACAGAACTTCTATCTGGTCTCAACAACTCCGTAGATTACCCAGGTCGTTACCTCAGTAAAGGTCCCATTCCACATTCCACAGAAAATCCCCAGCCCAGCACCCAAGGGCTCCAAAATCTCCGCCAGTCCCATTCAGATTCAGGCTGCCCTATTCTCTAGAACTATAAGCTCGCGCGCCAGCTTCATCTTCAGCAGCTCATGCATCAAGAATCGACACGCCGTGAGTCAGTCAGTGTCGGCTCATTTCACCGCCGCGCCATCGCCATCGCCGTCGCCACCGCTCACGGATGGCCAGCTCGATTCGGCTTCCACTCTCTATCGACGTACGCCGAAAGACGTCGTCGTCCGGCTAGAGCAGCGCTGGACAGCTCGAATTCCTGGTGGTGATGAGACCCTCCACAGATGGTCACCAACCTGACGGAACCATGAGGTTAACGAGTTTTCAGGTGGCACGGTAGGGAGGTGAGTGTTCTAGAATGGGTTCTGAGATGATTTGCTAGAGGAACCGCCCAGATAACGATCGTGCCCTGTGGGAGATGATCTTCAGAAGCTGTACCGAAGAAGAACTGAGGCACAAACTCATAGCTCTCTCCTAGGTCATGCAGAAGACCTGGGGCCGGATTCACCAGCAACTAATTTCGGGGTGGGCGGATTAGAAGGGAGAAGCATGCCCGCGATGTAGTATTTATCGCATAGCTTGCTTAAATATTCGCAGATCTACCGCTAGGTGGATAATATACGACGACCTTCGCATGCCCACTAGGGTTTCTTTAACCTTACCCCGAGTTGGACGATTTCGCACCCTGGTGATGGCCTTCTTGGTTGTTGCCCTTCTTAGATCTTCGACGACAAAATAACCATGTACATGACGACGAGGACCTTCAGCAGAACCCGACTGTTGTCCAGGATACTGACAAGGAGCTGCCTGGTTAGATTCCACCACAGCTACAGTACAACTTCAGAAGTTGTACTAGACCGTCCGTAGCAGATAACCGATACATATGAGTGATAAATCAAGCGACAAATACAGCCTTGTGTTAAAGACTGGATTGGACAGAACACTGTAGACTGAGTAGAAGAATAAGGCTGTATTAAGCACTTTTTTCAGAATGCGCCATGCATTCCACTTCTAAGCGACACTGTTGAGGCACTTTCTGTGCATCTTTGGAGCTGTTCAATCTATCAAAAACCTGCAGCTGGACAAGTCACTGTTTGCTCAGAGGGCTACGGTATCAAGTTACAAACTCAATGGAGGTCTGGTACGCCTTCTGAGAGCGACGAACTGAAGCTACGATGGTCCTCGAAAGATACGTAGTTAATTAGAAAAAGATCGGTACTACTCAACCCCTTTGAATGCTCAACGAGTTCTTGCTAAGCACTAGTCGTTAATGTGGCCTGCATGCGGAGGCGGGGTTGAGGGACGCACAAGATCAATCAGGCTGCATCGAACGGACGCGCCAAGACGTGTACCCGTCGGTGTCTTAGGTAGCTTCGGCGGGTTCGGTCGATGCTTTGATTGGTTGTGATCGGCTGACTCGTTCTCGCCTCCATATGTCGGTCCAAATTGACGACTAGACTAGCACTTGAAAGTAGATTTGGCCGAAAGCTCCTCTTTTCGCTTAGGGATGAAAGAGACACCTCCTAGCGGCTATTCCAATCGTATACGCCAACAGAATAGAAAGCGGTATTAAACACCCTTTTGCTGGATGCGCCACGCATTCTACTTTTAGAGAACATCAAAGAGGAAACTCTGAGCAGAATTGGAAATGCACAGTCGGACCAGTCGAGTCGACCAATTGAGACCAGTCGGTAGACAACTCCGTTAATTTTTGGAATACAACGCCAAGCTGGACGGGGCAGTGTTCAAACTTTAGGCCTTGATCAGGGTGCACGCGAGAGCCAGCGCCTCCTTGAACTACGCTACGCTCTACTCGGAGAGGGTAAGGCTACCCACTGGTGAGGATATCTTGCAGGATACGCTCCACAGAGGCCACGATAAGTAAGATATTTGGCGCATCACAGAGGAACTTCTAGGCATCAGAAAGGGTATCTATGAGGTAGATTGACGTGATAAAAGAAGCTTTCTTTCCGGTAGACGAATGCCGAGGACCTTCTAGGAGTCTTCCGCAGCCTCTTCGTTCACCTGTAAGCTACTCCTTCGGCGATCACGGGACGGTGTTCGAACTTTAGACCTCGATTGTGGACTACGAGAGAGCCAACGGCTCCTGGGAGTGCTCTACTCGGAGAGGGTAAGGTTACCCACTGCTGAGGACATTTTGCAGGACACGCTCGACAGAGGCCATTAGAAGTGACACATAAAATTCTCAGGCGAAGGCTCACATCAGAAAGGAGCTTCTAGGCGTCAAGAAGCGTATCTGAGGTAGGTTGGAGCACTGATGTGATAAGAGAAACCTTCTTTCTGGCAGTTGAATGCTAGAGACCTTCTAGAAGTCTTCCGAAGCCTCTTCGTTCGCTTGCAAACTACTCTTTCGACGATCAAGCGAGTTGAAGACTTCATCACCAGCACCCTTAGCTGTGCAAACAATGCTCATCACATCATATGTGGGTCAGAGATCAGCGGAAAAAGACGCTGTGCCCAGCTGTGCACACATTCACCTGCTCCACGGTGACGGAATCTGACAAGGAGACGGACTGAAGGAGGGTCTGCAGTTAGTTGAAGCAGGGTTCAGGCGGCGCAGTCAGCAGGCGGTCGTGGTCACTGGTTCGGAACGCGTATAGGACAAGGGACATTCCACAAGCCATGTCCGTCCTTCACACTCTTTTTCCTTTGCAATAGGATGCGTGGCGCATCCCAACGCGAATAACTGACAACACTTCCTTAGAGAAATTAGGGCTCTCTAGAGTGCGCCATGCGTTCGAACTCAGGTGGAACCTCCAAGAAGGCCGTCCTCCCCCTGTTGTGCCTCTCTGCGAATACAGGGTGACCAGATCCCCGACACACGAAGAGTTGGCCACGCGCCACTCCCAGCGGCGTCCCTCGCGGGACGAGTCCGCCCGTCCGTTTCGACATCTGCGACCGTAGAACACCTGCTCCCATTCTCTCGCCGCTGCGCGTGCGCTCCAACGCCGTCCGTCGAGCGGCTAAACCCTTGCGCTTGGTGTGGTTGGCGGCGGCGACGACGACGACGATTCTCCCGTCCGTCCATCCCAGTCAATCCGCTCGCCGCCGCCCGTACGCGACACTCACTCCACTCGACGACGACGAGATCTGCAGCTGAGATCTCTCGCCTCGTCTGGAGTTAGTCAGCGTCAGCAAAACATCCTCCGAGACGACGGCTACGGGCGGGCGGGGCGCGGTGGGACACCTCTGGCGGAGACCGGACGACAGCGAGGATCAGTGACGAAGAAGCTTTGCGAGGAAAAGAATTTTCCTCACGACGATTGCGGTGCTCGTCGGTTTCCTTGAATTTGCACCACTGCTTTAGATATTAAACACTTCCAGATGATACGATGACGGTTATGCGGACTCAGGGATTTTAGAGTCGTGTCGTGGGATGCTTAACTGAGCTGTCACCTTAGCGCCTCCCCCTCCCGACTAGGATAGGCCCGAATTTTTCGCCCTGAATTTCCAGTGGCAACGCAGACAGCGCTCCCTCCATCGGCTGAGCGGCAAGAATCTTCGAGGCGTATAGAGTGCGGGGGCAAATAAAAGAAAAAGGACGGCGTTAAATGATCCCCTTTCGGATGCGCCACGCACTGGTGCTTGTCGCGAAGATTCACCGCGGGTGGTGCGGAAACATGCCATTGCTCCTACCGTAATCGCGGCAACGAATCGGGCGCCGCTCTTTTGTGACTGATTGGCTGCCGCGGTTACGGTAGATGCAACGTCACGTCCCCACACCCCTGTGGTGCGTCTTTCGACATGAACTCACTGACTTTCGCGTCGGCTGGCCACCACAGGTCATTACATAGACCAAATACGCATTCAAATCGCTTCCGCAACATTCAGTAGAAGAAGAATGCGTGGCACTTCCCAAAAAAGGCTGACCTACGCCGGCCTTTATCCTTACCCTTTTTCTGAACAGATGATGAACACAAGGCACTGGCCGTGTATTCCTTTTCACAATGTAGCAATACCTATTAACAAGAAACAGTAGAAATTACTAAGAATTTTCAAAACAATAAAGGAAGGGATACCAATAAAAACAGAAAAGCAAAAAAGGGTAGTGAAGTTCCTCTCGTCAAGATTCTAGAGCAATTTTCTACGCCTACCAAACTTGTTGGTGCAGAAATCAAAATGGAGAATAACCGGTTTAAAATGCGAACTCAAACATAGATCGTATAAAAACAAAAACAAAAATAAATACAAAGCAACAAAACCAATATTTAAACTACTCTTCCTGAACATTTATAAGGGATCTTTCAGATCCTTATGATAGCCAGCTATAAATCAGTGAATACCGGAGAAATAGGTAAAAAAGGACTCAGTTGCATGCATCGTTATAAAAGGAACGTCGCAGATATTTAATATTTTTCCGGAAATATAAAAACAATCAATAAAAACTCGTTTCCAAACACGTCTAGAGACCGTAGCTGACAAGGCACATAATATAAAATTTCAGATAACAAACAAAAGATGAAGGAGGACGTTAATCAACCATCTTGGGATACGCCACGCAGTCTACTTCTACGGGATGCCGTGGAGACGATTTGAATGCGTATTTGGCCATACAACGACTTGTGGTGGCCAGCCGATGGACAATTCAGCGTTTTATCCTTCGCAGACAAGTCCGGTACCGGTAAATTGGTACCAGACTTGTCTGCGAAGGATAAAACGCTGAATTGTTCATCGGCTGGCCACCGTAAGTTGTATGGTCAAATACGCATTCAAGTCGCCTCCACGACATCCAGTAGAAGTAGAATGCGTGGCGCATCCCAAAAGGGATTGAGTAACGCCGTCCTTTATCCTTATCCTTATGCGAACGAATTTTTTTAGAGTCCACAGCAGAGTCCGACGACACTGAAAAATGAAGAGAGATTTAGATGCTCTCCCTTGCCCCACGGGCCAGCTCCTCCCAAAACACTACACGCTGAGTGAATCAGCGTGTCCTCCATCTTGCGGCCCGACGACTGACTATTCACACGAGCACAGCTCTCCACGATCCGCGTCCGCCATCTGGCGCCGATGGCCGCCGCCGTTCGCTACTCCCCCACCACCACTCCACACGAACGGCTCGGCTCGGCTCGGCTCGTCCGTCGACGAGGGTGATCGACGGACGACGTGGCAGCGGCCGACGGTGGCGAATTCGCCACCGTCGCCGGCTGCCGTGACGACGATTATCTGCCTCGACGATTCGGCGGAGTCCTCGTCTGAAGTTTCTCGGGAGGAAGAGTCGGCTGACTGGCGGCGTCGAGCTGATCGTGCACGAGTCACGAGCCGAAGAACGACGTAGCCTAGTCGTATCACCTAATTAGATGCGGTGGCTGGATCACGAGCCGAAGAATGACTACTTGGCCTCCGACGCCCTTTGGATTGCGCCATGCGCACCGTTTTCACGCAAATCCTACACATTTGAAGTCGAATTGAACATCTTCCTAATCAGATACAATTTCCACATTGAAACAAGGACTCTCCGAGACGGTTGGAATAATTTTTTGTTCAAGCGAAAATTCTTTTTTCTTTTTGTACTGATCTTTCTTTCTCAGAGCTACTACCGGGTGACTCCCACGAGGTATGGGTGTTGAAACAGCGGTGGTGGTGCAACGGCTTGGAGCACTCTCGTCCGGCCAGCAGGAGGTGCGGGTTCAAGTCCCGCCCGGTGCTAGAGTTTTGATCACATCATAATATCGTCATAGCAGCTTGATATGACTTCCTTTGAAATTTTCTAGTTCACCCACCACAATAAGTGGATGCAAAAAATTTAAAATTTAATTATTAAATAAATAAATAAAAACGCATAAAATAGACAACATCATATATGCATTGAACGCATAAATAAATACGCATACATATATAATTTATTTATGAAACCTCCATTTTTCAAGGAAAATTTGTGGTTTAAAGTTTATTCCAGAGTCCAAAGAAGCAGCATATTTTTAGCATGTTAAAAGAAGAGATCGCGCCATGCACTTGCTATCTAACTAGTAGCGATTTTAATTCGAGTAGTAGTGTTAGTGCTGCTTAATTGTATCAACGAAGTGAAAAATGTACGTTTTTTGCAAATATTTTTGTCGTAATGTTGACATGTAGATAACCCCTCGCAAACGTTATTTTCGCTACGAATTGGACGAAATTCGCGACATCCTGTACGAGTGCATGGCGCAATCTCCCAATCTCCTTTGGTTTTAAAATGTTGCTGCCTTCCTTTACCTCAGAAAAAGCCTTAAGCCATTATTTCTCCTTAAAAATACACATTTTATAAAACTTCAAAGGGAGTCCCCACTATAGTTAGGCTCTCGGAATTTTATCGAATATTCGAGTTATTTCGAACGAATGCATTCGAAAAACGCGATCTTTTTTTGAATATTCGAATCCGATTTTTTGAATTCGATCGAAAATCAGTCGAATCCCTAATCGATCGAATAGGCCATTCGAGCATGACTACGGTCCCCAATTATTGGGGCAGGTAGAATTTTAAAAAATTTTGAAGGAAGTACACTAAATTTTATTTGAACAAAAAATTCTTCGGTACATGTCGGGAAGGCGCACCACAGTAGGAGGTAGTAGCATGCCAGCCACTCACAACCAAGCAGAGCACTTACCGAGCACATTCCAGCCAATCAGGGTGACTTCCGCTCATATCTCTGTAAAGCACGACCATTCGATGCGACCTGATTGGCTGGCGTGCTCCTACCTCGCACTGCGCTTTCCCGACATGTACTTATTACTGTAATCTTCTCAGATCTTCATCTTAGTCCAATAGTTCAATCGGGAAGGAGCTCGTTTCGATTTTGAAGGTGTTCTGTTTGGTTTTAAACGCCTAAGTCTTGCTTAGAAGACTGTCCAACTTGGGTTGAAAAGTCGGATCTATCCTAGTCGGGAGGGGCAACGCTAAGGCGACAGTTATGTCTGCACTATCACGCCACAGTGCCACCTCACAATCCGTTAATGTCATGGGGCAGCAGGATAAGCTATTGGACAGCTTCAAACAAGGGAATTCTGAGCTAACATACCCTGTGCCCTCCTCCAACAAGGATAGATCCGAAAACTTTCCAGTTCAACGGGCAGCCGAGGTCCCTAGAGGCATACTGTGAATATCAAAAGTCAGAAGCCGCATAGTAAGCCTAGAGAGGGGCACTGGGTGGTTCAGCCTCGGCCGCAGATGAGCTTAATTCTCCCTAGCACTGCGCCAGGAATGACGTAGAGATGCCTAGGGTCCTTCTACTCCTATACACCCCCCCCCCCCCCCAAACCGAGGCCTTCCCTCTCACCGCAGCCTCCTTCACCAGCTAATGCACGTCGCCGTCGTCACCGAACGAACGAATGAACGAACGAACGACGACGCGGGACGCGAAGCGCCACAGCAATTACACTCTGGTCCCGGTCGTCGTCGGCGTCGTCGTCGTCGTCGTCGTCGTTGAGTGCGTCACCGCAAACACACCGCGGTAGATGTCATAAAACGGGCCACAAAGAGCTGTCCGTGGCCAGGCCAGCCGGCCGGCCACCAGCACAGCCGGCGCCTCGCTCGCGGCTGGGTCAATCAACGACGACGACGACGATGAAGACGGGACGAGCAAACGACTCGTTCGCCGGTCGTCTCATCCTCCTCTGCTTCGTCGTCTTGGCTGCCGTCTACCACAGCGAACAGGACAGGTGCTGCGAATAAGTTCATCTGAATCGCTTCGCCTTGATCGACATCACGACAGGGAGGACAAGTCGCATCCTATGATGGCACACCTGGCGGAACTCAGATCAGCACAGGTGTAGAGGCTGCGACCGTTCCTTTGGGAGAAGCAGGAAGGGCGCTAAAGGATCGCGTCGCGAGTTCGAGCTCGAGCCGGTTAGAAACAGAGCCATCGGATAGGACACAGACTAGCATTTAATGACCTAAACAGATAGTAGGACACTAATGCTCCAGCGGCGGTCTGGAGCTGTACAAGAATACCTTTGGGGATAATGAGAATAGAGAGTCGAAAACGCAGGGTCGAAGCAGGGCAGCGTTACTCTACCCAATACAGGACGATGGGTATGATATTCGGAAAAACGTGCACTATTAAAACTGGGCGCAGCTGGAGGAAGTGTCGGTTGTCGCGTGCACCCGATGCCAGGTTCCTGGTTCGGATTTCCCGCCCAGGCCAACCAAGCCCTCCATCCCTCGAAGGTCGGTAAATTGGTACCAGATTAGTCTGGGAAGAATAAAGCGCTGACTTGTTCATCGGCTGACCATCGCCATCATTGTATGGCCAAATACGCATTCAAATCACATCCGCGACATCTTGTAGAAGTAGAATGCGTGGCGCATCCCAAAAGGAATCGAGTAACGCTGTCCTCTATCCTTTATCTTCTTAAAACTAGGCAACGGTGTGCTCTTGAGATGGGTTCGGCCTAATCTTCAGCCACGGGAGAAGCATAAAACCAAGGGCGGCTTAAGGTTGGCGGCGAAACAAACATTTTCTCCAGTTTTTCTTTCGTATAGGTTTTGTATAAAAATTTCCTGCCTCCCCTTCTCTGCTCCCCCTCTTTCTGGTTCCATTCACTTACGTCTTTTGTCTTCTTTGGTTCAGTCACCTAGCGGAGGAGAGAAAATTCGCGACACAGTTTAAAAGTCTCTGACACATATGTCTACCCCTGTTGAAGCAGAACCTTTAGTCCAGCTCTTGCAAGGCCACAAAGCCGGACGGAAGGCTCCAGAAGAACAAAATACCACCAGGAAACACCTGGATAGAACTCTCGGCACATTCTGAAAAGGCAGAGCTTTATCTTAACGTTGCAAGAGTCATGGAAAACCTAGTCCAGGATGAGATGTGGTGCTTTGTAGCCTTACGTAGGACCATAGTTCAAACTTCTCACTCTATGCACTCCCTTACCCAAGCGCGAGGATTTGGGTTTTCGGGAGTGCATGGCGCACTAGAAATGGGTTGTAGGGTTGCGTGAAGAAATTCAATCTCGTCACGGATCGCTAGGCGAGGTTTCATTCGCAAGAGCCACTGTCAGCGAACAGGCGATAGACCCTTCCGGATAAGTCTGGAGCACTAAAGAGGCATTAGGTTGCACCAGAACCGGCTAGAACCTCCAAAAACTACCTTCAAGAACCACCAGGATAGGATGCATGGCGCGACTCTGATAACTTGAAGGGTACCTCCGCCTCATGAAGTGCGACAGATATCTTGATTTCCGTGAGGAACTTGAGGGTTTAAACCTCTAAATGACCCCTAAAATCAGAATCCAGCGCTTTCGTGGTCCACTCTATCATTCGAGGTTCAGGGACCGTAATTGGCGAGGAGACTAGACTCATATCTAGAGGTTTAGAATGTTCAGTAGATCACCAGACGCGACGAGGCGCTTCACAAGCAGGTGGGGAATTCTGGAGGCACTTCCAGAAATCTAAGAAGTTGAATGCATGGCGAAGATCGAAGACACAGACGCAGGTGGCAGAAGTGGCTCTCATCACGCTTCAAACCCCTATACAGTCCTTTTCCAGCGCTTTCAAGCCCTTCACGATTTCACTAGGTGCCGGCCGGCTCCCCAAGGAGTGTCTGCGTTCGTCCGAGCGCGAACGAGAACGACGAGTCACGACGACGACGACCGCCGGCATCGACATCGTGTGGTGGCCATCACAACACCCTCAAGCACCCCACCACCGCCACCACCGCCCCACAGATGGATGACAAGCCCGCGAGCATCAATCACATTTCACGGCAGAATGGCACCTTAGCAGCGCTCGAAGCGTCCTGGGTCATACTGTAGAGATACAGTACCACCTGCTGAATAGAGAAATCGCAGCCTATTTCTGTGCAAGAGATCGGTTTCTATGTCAAAACCAAACCCTTCTGTCTGGCATCCACTTTGCGTATCAGACCTCGAACTTCTGAGCAGAGGTAATAAATCTTACAAAAAATAACCCAAAATCGATAAATATGAATAAAATAATACACAAAAATGAAAATAAAAAAGGGAAAGGGAATGAAAGCCTAACGCACCCTTTTTCGCGCTTTCGGTGAGCCGCTTCAGCACCTCGTCGAAGGAGAGCTGGGCCGTCTGCTGCTGCTGCAGCTGCTTCTGTTGCTGCTCTCGCAGCAGCTGCTCCTTGTGCTGCTGCTTCTGCTGCTGTTGCTGCTGCTTTTGTTGCTGTTGCTGTTGCTGCTTCTGCTGTTGCTGCTGCAACTGTTGTTGCTGATGCTGTTGTTGTTGCTGCTGAAGCTGCGCCATCTGAGCCTGAAAAGGCCGGAATCAGATGGCTTCTCCGACCCGCCAAACCGCGGAGCTCCAACCTGCGCCTGAGCGGCGACCATACTCTGCCAGAGCATCATCTCGGGCGAGACGAACGGATTCGCTGCGGCGGCGGCGGCGAGGAGCGCGGCGCCGTTCGACTGCGAGGCGCCACCGCGACCCGACGACGAGTTCGACACCCCGTTCACGACGCCACCACCACCGCCGCCGGCTCCTGCGGTGCCGCAGCCGAAAAGCATCTGCAACACGGTGACCGGATTAGCCTCGCACGACGACCGACTGGACGACGTCGCCTAGCTACTGGGCGAAGCCTCCCCTCTCTCCACCAACCTGTTGTTGAGCGGTCGCCTGCGCCGCCAGCAAGCGAAGTAACGCGTTCTGATCACACATCGCGGCCGTTCATCGGTGAGCGGTGTGAGCGCTGAAACATCGGATCGTATTGGGGCGAAGGTGTGGGGAACAGAACACGAGAAATCGCCGGTCGGATGTCGGACATAGAGACTTCAGAATGAGCAGCGGAACGAGAATAGGGAACGGTCATAGGTACGGTGTCTGATGGGGTCACTCTACATAATAGCATTCTGGAGAACATCACCTTATACACTGGAAAAACAAGAAGGGTTAGTAAAGTCACAGCTATAGAATCAACCTCATTTCCAGATTACAAAGCTCGGTAGTAGTCGTTAATGCGGCCTACGTGAGGAAGTGCCAACGCGCTGACCAATCACAGCCAATCACAGCGTTGCCCAACAGACGCCATCCAATCAGGAGCGAAGGTTCAACCATATACACCCGTATAAATGGAAAGCTCTTTCGACCTACGTGGTCTTCTGCGTGCTCTCCTCCCCAGGCAGGCCATATGGATCACAACTACCCAAAAATAATGCAAAAATTACAAAGTCTGCATTTATCCTAGCCGGGGGGGGGGGGGGAGGGGTCGTCTTCATGTAAACAGTTCTGAATTGAACTTCAAAACGTTCTCTAGGGGTTCGTACAGATTACTACAGTACTTTCGTTTTCGCAATTTTGCTGATACTTTTATTTAGGTCGAAAACAATGCTAGTCATATAACGGCACCCCGACTAGGATCCCGATGTCTCAGCTGTTTAGAATGCGCCGTGCAGGTTAACTCCACTCTGACAGATCTTCTGTAAACTTTTTGTCCTACTATGGCAACAGTGACCTGCGGACGGATGAGAAGTGCTTTATTCCCCTTGATGAGAGTAAGGCGCGTGGCGCAGTCAGCAGAATCGCCAGCTGCTGCGCGGACCAGAAATCGATTTTTGGTTCAGTTCGCCTGCTAATTCATGCCAGGATTTCATGGGGCAGGAATGGTATACTACAGTTTCAATGCGCCGACCATTTGACGTCATTGCAAAAGTAAAAAACACACCCAAGGAACCTCTACAATATTTCATAAAGTAGAATGCATGGCGTATACCAGGAAACTCCCCTTTTTAGCCGCTTTCCTGCGGTCAATTCCCCCATATTTAGCTATGAAACACTATTTTTAAGTAAAATAAAGACTACAAAAGGCTGATACCATTTAAATCTTTCGGATGCGCCACGCACTCTATTCTTTACTCTAAGGCGTACATATTTTGCCACTACGGTGGCATTCAAAATATTCAAAAAAAATAAAATAAACATTAAAACAATACAAATAAAAACAAGAAATTTGTTCCAAAATTTTAAATTTTCAGGAATTCAGCCCAGCTTCCATATATTCCAACACAGGCAAAACTTCTGATGCAAAGGACGTCGGTAAGAGGTTTTAACTCTTCCAAAAAATGAATACGTTAAACAGAAATATTAAAAATATTAGAGTCAAAATTTGTGGTGAAAACAAGACAATAAATCTCAAAAAAAAATGTTTGTATAAATAGGAAAGTAAACAAAAGAATGACGAAAAATGAGACGACGTCTGTCAATAGGTTGAACGCGAAAACGACTATTTTAGTTCTCAAACACTCGTTCAAGGCACTTCCAGAATATCGCACAAATGTAGAAAGCATGGCGCATTCCCAAACAGCCACGCATGAGTTGCAACAACGGAAACATCGCAAAATGTATGACAAATTACAGACAAAATGAATAGGAGTTCGTAAAAAATGCTATGCAGAAATGAAAGAATACTAGAGGGGAAATGGACCAGCTGAATGCCATGGATACGAGATTCTGAGCAAAATAAAATGCCTAAAAAATCAGCGAAAATGTAAAGTAAAATGTATGAATATCTTCAGGACAAGGCATGAAATTCTCTGATTTACCAGAAACGCTTATAATATTTGGATTCAGAAGAAAATTTTACAAATTAGCGCAGCGGAGAGGAAACTAGGCCGCCCCTATAACCAAAGATCACCTGATTGACGAACACAATGGGTCTTGGATATAAATTCTTGAAAAAAACGCTTTGTATAATACAAAGCACCGTCAAAAATAAGCAACAAAGAAATCCCAAAACAGTTAATTACAGGGTCAAACGCCCGTCCTCGCTTTATATAAAAATTCCCGTTTCAAGCAGCGACACCCCAGTAGGCCCGGCGGATAGGCCCTGCCCACAAACCAGGCCCCAAGGCCCCACAAGGAACCGCTATCGATCTCAGACGAGTGGATCAGGCCGACGGAAAATATAAAAATATAAACTGGGCAGAGTACGGTATATCTGGGATGGGAAAAACGTCAGAATAGGGTACCTTTCGCACAAAATTTCGTTGATAAAACGAGATTTCCGTCCAATTTTTCATTCTGGGACGTCTTCGGGAGTGAACATGAATTCCTTCGATTTACAAGAAACGCTTAGTATATTTGGTTTCAAAAGAAAATTTTACAAATTAGTGCCGCGGAGAGGAAACAAGACCGCCCCTATAACCAAAGATCGCTTGATTTATGAATACAAGTGGTCTTAGATATAAATTCTTGAAAAAAAAACGCTCTGAATAATACAAAGCACCGTCAAAAAATAAGCAAAAAACCCCGAAGGAGTTAATTACAGATACAAACGCTCCACCTCGTTTAGTACAAAAATTTTGTGTTTCAAGCAGCAACAGCCAAATAGGCCCTGTATATAGGCCCTGTCCATAACCGAGGCCCTTCAAGGATTCACAAGGAACCACTATCGATCGAGTGGGAACTCGATACGAGTTGCGAGTGGACCGGGCCGACCGATCGGTGGTGACACGACAAAATGTCGCCGCGTCGCCGTCACCGGCCAGGGCTGGGGCACGAGTGCAATGTTGCTGAAGCGCAAAAAGTTCGCAGCCGTCGAGATCATCGATCCCTTTATCGATTTATCGATTAGGATCAGGGGAGCGAGACGGAAGAGAGTGTTCCTGGAAGTCGATGGCGGATGACTAAACGCCAGCCGGCGGAGGTGGGTGTCAGACGACGACGGTACGGGCTGGCAAGTGCAAGTGGACGACGACGCGTCCGGTGAAGTGTGGGAACTCGCTGCAGCTGTAGCCGAAGCTCGTGCTGGGCGTCCGGTTCGAGCTGAGCAGGAAAAAATCCGCCGACCACCGCCACCGCCACCGCCACCACTCGTGTAGAGAGTGGTGACGCCGGCGCCGGCGCCGCAGCCGCCGCCGCAGTCGTCCAACGACGAGGTTCGCGCCCTCGTCGTCGGCCGGCCGGCCGGCGGATCATCATCGTCGTCGTCGTCGACGACGACGACGACGTTGGGCGCCGACGAATCGAACTCAATTAGTGACGTCTCGTCTGTTGAGTTTTAGCAGCAGGTGGTTGGCATGCGGCCAAGATCGCCGGCCGGACGACACGCGACGACCACCGCGACAGCGCCGAGCCACCGCTGCTGATATGGCTGGCCGCGGAGCGATTCGGCGGAGACCGGCCCCACACGGCGCCGCTCCTGCTGCTCGTGCTCTATCAGCTAGGAACTGAAGACGTGAGAGCGACGTGACGTAGTTCAGCCCGTCTCTACACCTCAGTAGACCATGGACACCATAGAAGCTAACCCCGAGGTGTTCCCACGACTACTCCGAAACGTCGGTGAACCGTAAGAATCTTCACGTCCCCAGAAATTGGAGAAAAATCAAATAGGAAGACGTGGACGACGCTGCGGGCAATGGAAGTTCTGATATAATGGCAAACCGCGCTCCTATAGGACTACGGGCCATACCTATGGCAGAGGCAATGCAATGGAACGTCGTGGTGTTTGATATGCAAACAGAGGTTGGGGCAGGTTTGCCACAGATATGGTCACATCGTCCATCACATGAGCAGCGAACACTGCATTAACTCACTTCATCGGTGAATTTGTGGAGTTGTCGCGAAAATGGTGGCCGTATTGTGCTAGATTTTGATGGATTCTATGCCTCTATGTACAACGTACCATTTTAAAGCAAAGAGTCCTCTTTGTAGAAATGTATTCTACTTAGCTCTTTTTTCTCCGAAGAGAATAGCTTTGTTCCGTGGAAATTTCTCCCAATGGCCTGTTGAGGGTACTTGTAGCTAATGTGGCCTACAAGGGCGACAGCAGCGTGCCAGCCAATTGGAGCACCGGAGGTACACGCCCATTATACGAGTCGCACGCTTTCGGTACGATCTGATTAATTTGGACCAACTGTTTTCAACTCTAAGCGATCGATGTCTCATAGGTTTCGGGCAAATTCTAAAGAGAACAAGATGCGGTACAGGTCGTTAATGTGGCCTACACGGGGAGGCGGCGGGAACGCATGAAACCAATAAGCCCCACCGAAAGGCATGCACGATAGGCGGATCGATTGGCTGGCGCGTTTCTACGTAGGCCACATTGACGACATGTACTCAATGTTACCCTGCGAAAACAACTGATGTTTTCCTAATCGGATGGGGTCACGTAGAATATGTGCAGTGTCGAGTGCAATTGCGTCAGACAGCTCTCTCCTTGCAATTGGAATGGCGCTGATTCTGTGTTAAACGAGATCATCATTGGAACCTACGAACCAACCACACATTCGCACTGGTCCCACCCAATTGGGATAGGTATTCTGAGCGAAGACCTGCACCTGCTCAACCTAGAGAACTAATTTCTTTTTGCGGTTGCTGGATGGTGAGGAAACGGTCACTGTTTTCGCAACAACTTTTAAAATTAAGACATGCGTTAAATTTGACCAAAAATTTCTTTTAAATCCTTCTACTGCATAGATCCATTAAATACGTACATTTTTAATCTCATAAAGGGAGCGACACGGAAAATAGGCCATTATTTTCGCAGCAATGTAAAAAAGGCCACTATTTTCGTAACAGTCCTCAAATAACGCCACGGGTTAAAGCTTACCCGAATTTTCTTCAAAACCCTCCTAGCAGAGCTACTAAACGTTTGAATTGAATTGCTAATCTCTGAGCGACATCGATCAAAACACGGAATGCGCCATGCATCCCATCTTTACGTCGCATACAAGAATACCTCTCGCCTATCGCGGAATATAGAGCAGCTGAGGAGATTATGAAGTAAATCATCGGCAAACAATGGCTAAGAATGGATCTCTGAACAGATCTGAGGCCTAGAAATGGAGTGGAAATATTAGCTGTGCTTCAGGGTTTCTGAATGGTCGAGTAAGAATGAAAATAATCCGGGAAATCAGAGAAGAAGACCAAACTTTATTGAGGAATTGAGTAAAGGAGAGCACTTCTGAATGGAGGACAAGGCATGAAAGGAGCTGCTCAATTATCACTACGAAAGAACTGATAGGCAAAAAGGAGAGGAAAAATAGAAAACTCGCGACAAGTCACACGCCATGAGCCACGTACCAACATGGTGAACTTGAAAAATACTGAAAAAAAAAATGAAAAAATAGAAACAACACGGTCTATTCGTCAGGCATTAGCAATAGGACCTCCGATAGTCCCCTTGGCCCTCCATAAAATCCCGAACAATTGACTCGAACCACCACGCTGGTGGAGAGGAGAGGACCACCGGCGAGAAATTCGTCGCCGAGCGACCACCACCTGTCTACGGCGACCATTGTCTCTGCCAGGCCGCCGCCAGCGGGCAACTCGACGCCGTCATAAACAAGATAAGCGACGCACCAACACGCGACAACGACGGTCCGAGGCGAGAAATCGCAGGAGACTTTGGGGGAAAAATTGGAAAAAAATCACGGAAAATTCTGAGAGCCTCCAGCTTCACTGAGACGTCAGCCAATTTCAGGAAAAAAGTGCTAGGCGATGGAAAAGGCTCTCATAGAAACACAAGGATATAGTAGAATTCAAAAAGCTCCTGTTTATAAAATGATAAAGGATAAAGGACGGCGTTACTCAATCCTTTTTGGGATGCGCCACGCATTCTACTTCTACGAAATGACGTGGAGGCGATTTGAATGCGTATTTGGCCACACAACGACTTGCGGTGGCCAGCAGATAAACAAGTCAGGGCTTTACATTAGTGTATACTTCCGAGACAAGTCTGGTACCAATTCGCCGACCCCAGAGGGATGGAAGGCTTGGTTGGCCTGGGCGGAAAATCCGAACCAGGAACCTGCTATCGGGTGCATGCGACAGTCGGCACCTCCTCCGACTGCACTACACGCGCCTCCTGTTTATAGAATGATATGGTGGGATAGAGATAATTTAATTCACAAGACGTATGAGCTATTGTTTACTCGTTTCTACTCCTTGTTTTTTATATCTCCTTTTTATTTTTTATGTACTGTATTGTATTTGGGCTAAAAAAATATTTTCTTATTCTCCTGTTCGGAATGGAACTTCAATCAATTTCAGAAAAAATCATGAAATAAAGAGCTGCAAACCAAAAAAGTGAAATTGGTCGTGGAATCTAGGCATACATTGGTATTACACATGAGTTTAGACCAATCCATTCTTCCAAAGAAATCCCTGAATTCCTTGACGAACTTAAAACCGTAATCAAATCAAAGAAGACGACATTTCTTACAACAAAAGTAGAATGTAAAGAATCTCCAACAATATTACGGCAAAGAGTATTTTAATATAAAATGGATGAAATCAAAATAATGTAATAAAAACTCGGAAACCCACGTTAAATGAGAAAAAGCAAGAAATTCCAAGCGTGTTTAGGAATGAAGGGTATTAAATCAAAAAAGAATCAAAGGCATTGTTCACACATGAATTGAATCGAATATTTAAATACTATAAAGGAATAGAAACAACGCACTTTACTACAAAATGAACTTAATAAGTAGAGTTAATAGTAACCAGTAATAAGAAAAATAACGTGAATAATAAATCAGTAATAAGCAATGTAAGCTACTAAAATTTTGCAATCCAAGGAGCAACGGTTATACGAAAAAATCGTAGAGCAGGCTTTCCGTTCAATTGTAAAAATCATTTTACATAAGAATTTGAAGTGACGAAGTAGCGACAAAAATGTGTCTGCGTCTAATTTTCGCAAAATAGAACATCAAAAAAAGAATTAAAAACTAAAAAAAGATATAAAACAATGAGTAAAAATAGACGAGAAAAAGGGAGAATAGGAAAAGCTGGCAAAATTCCACACTTCACGAGTACACGGCGCGCCCTTAGCCAAAGTAAAGATGGATGACTAATCGTTAGTGTGGTTGGTCTACATGAGGAGAGAGAAATATCACAGCCAATCAGAACGACGACCGAACACGCACCAGCCAATCAGAGACTGGACAGTATATGTTCACACTCAGCACCCTCCATCATGCGGCGTAATTAGCCTGCTGCGATTTCCTTCCCATGTAGGCCACATTAACGACTAGTACTTCAAACGCTAAAAGGTTCACGTCAGTCAACCTCTTGGTAGGATACGCCACGCAGTCTGCTTTCGTATGGGATATTCTGGAGGCGATTCGAAGCCATATTTGAACTACACACTGACCTAAGGTGGTCAAATGATGAACAAGTCAGTGCTTTTTCCCTACAGGCAATTCTAGCAGCAATTTACCGACCCCTGAAATGGAAGGCAAAGTTGGTCTGTGCGGGATTCGAACCAAAAACCTGAAGCACCTGGTGCACGTGCGCCTCCTCGGACTGCGCTAGGAACAGTCGCATAGAATTACTACGCAACAAGATGAAGCTGTAGAACAGCTGATCGCTCTAGATCATCAAAAATAAGATGAAAATGGGGTACTGTAATGAGATTAAAAACGATCGACGTCATGAAAGTCTGAATTGTGACAATTAGAGCATTTACGAGGATCGGAGAAAAAAAACTGGGTTTAGTGAGGAAATTCCTGTTTCAACTAGACTATAAGTAGGCATGGAACGGTGGTCCTTGTTAGATAAGGGTCTAGCCGAGCATTGTATGGCCGTCTCGGGAGTTGATACGGAAAGTTGAATTGCAGACTCCACCGCTCCGCCGAACTCAAACAGTGCCAAGCAGCCAACCAATCGCCAGGCCTAAGCCTAGGCCCGCAACTAGGCCTGTGCCGATGAGTCACGCACGTACTTGCCGCAACCAGCCGAGGTGCTGGTAGTGGCGGTGTGGCCATCAATCAGAAGAAGACGCGATCGTCGGCTGGCCCGATTGCGGTGACGCAATCCGGCCACTACAACGCGCAGGCCGATGTCACGGACGAGTCCTTCAGACGCGTAAACTCGTCCGGACGGTTGTGAAAAACAGCGAACGAGGTAAGAACGAGGCCAGCGCACGCGTCCGCGGAACAGTAGTTATTGAAACAAGCGGTGGCATCGTCGTCGGCGGCGGCAGCGACGACGATGATCACGACGACGACAAGCCGAGCACGTAAATGGTATTCATAGAGCCGTAAAGCAACCGGTTCAGCCACAGACGCACAGATACGCCACAGCCGCCGGCACTCTGTAGACGACAGGTGGCTGCACGGGTAGTTGGCTAGGCTAAACTACGACCTGGACTTCATGCTTAGCTGTCGTAGGTATGAAGCACGAAGCGGCCGTTTTCTCCTATATAGCCGACAGCCAAATAAGGGAATCCAGGGCGCCCTCCGGATGCGCCACGCATTCCACACGCTCCACCTTTATGTCGTGGAGGCTTCTAACTCGAACCATGGCTTACAAATGTCAGCTGGGCTCAAGCGGAACATAAGGCCGATTTGGGATACATCTAACAAGAACCAACGAATCAGCCGACTGCGCCACTTGCGATGGTAAATCTTTAAAGAAAAACGAGGAGGGTAAAAATGCGGAGGAAGACAAGAACGAAGAGAAAGGGGGAGGAAGAGGAAGACCAATACGAAGAAGGCCAGGAATGAGAAGAGGAGGAAAACGAGGCAAATGGAGAAGGTAAAGAAGATCGCAACTGATGGCTACCACCACGCTAGAGAAAAGCAAATAGAATTCGGAGAGTCACAAGAGGAGGAGAAAGGACATGACGAAGAACAGGAGAAAGAATAAAAACAAAGAAGAGGAGAAGAAACGGAAGAAGAGCGAGAGGACGAAGAAATGGTGGATGAAGTCCAAAGGGTAAAGAAAGAGATGAATAAAGCAGCAAGAAATGAAGAAGGTGAAGAAGACCAGGAAAGGGAAGAGGAGTGAGGAAAATGATGAGGAAGAAAAAGATGGGGAAGGGGAGGAACAAGAGGATGGAGACCAAGAATAAAGCGATGGGAAAGGGAAGAAGAGGAAGAAAAAGAGGAAGAAGGTGGACGTGTTGAGGAGGATGACTAAGGCAAATACGAAGAAAAAGAAGGGGAAGAGAAAGAAGGAGGACAATGGAAAGAAAACAGAGAAAAGTAGGCAAAAGTAAGAAGAGGAAGAGGAATAACAAAGCGAAAAAGGAGTTGAAAACGTAGGAATATGAAGATGAGGAAGAAAAAGAGAAGGTAAGGGAACAAGGAAACAAAGAAGATGAAGACGAATAAGACAACGAAGACTATGGGGAGTACGATGAAGAGGAGATGGAAGAAGGAGGGAAGAGAACGGAAAGGAGGGAGAAAATTCGAAAAGGAATCTACATGGTTGCCCTTCTCGTAGGAGACCGAAGACAAAAAAGTGACCTATACAGCTCTTTCAGCCTTCTACTTGTACTTCTTCTGCGAAACCAATGGAACTGGGCTGAATACTTACGCAGGTAAACACTACGCGAAAATAGTGGCCGTTTTTGATTGCATTTCATGAGAGGAGTAGTCAGATGGAAGCGAATTCTAATCCAATGACACTGATGCGATCTGAACTACCTACAAAGCACGAAAACTGAGGAGAAAGACCAATGGAATCATTTGCGTACGGCTGTGGTATTTTTAGCGCTTCAGAAGGCTCACATCAGAAGAAGTAGAAGAGCTGCATTCTGTGGAGATCATAGGAGCTTCGGCAACTTGTGACGAAAATACTGGCCACCCACTAGCCTCTGGATGTGGACGACGTTGGCTGTGCTAGTCGTAATAGAGAGCCATGGACAGAATATTCTCGTCCACAGGGTTCAAGAAGCAGCCACTATTTTCGCGCAGTTTTCTCTCGAAAATCCGCTGAAAAACCTCAAATTAACCCCAGTTTCAGCCAGACCAGATCTCCGACCTTGTCGTGCAGATCTCTGATGTCTTTACCAGGGAAATTCGCAAAAAACGCGTTCGATTACCAGTTTTTGTCGGCCAGGCCAATTGCAACGCACGTCATAGTGCAACGGGAAGTCGCGACGGGAGAGAGACTGGCTGGGCTGGCCAGTCAGTCGCCCCGCAATTCAAACGCGGCTCTGACGGCGGGAGAATATGCCGACCGACCGACGAAACCCCCGGGTCGCTCGACGCTGCCGTCGACGACGACATCGGTTGACCCCGGACGGTTTCTCTGGGGCGATGGCGACGGCTGAGTGCCAGCAGCACGGAGTGAGGCGGCTGAGGCTCACCACAATGGCGATGGAAGCTCGAGAACACGGCCGTTGTACAGGAATCGAAAGCCCGAAGTGGTTTCTTTGGAGTTAAAAGGTCAACCAGGATTGCGCCATGCATCCTACCCTCTAATGGCTTACATTTCAGAAAATTGAAGTAGATGTGGACAGAGGTGGAATCGTACGAACTCCTTCAATTTAACATCAGAAATGGATGGTTTTCGAAAGATAGAGGTACTTTCTAGACAAATGACGCAACACTAGTGACCCATTTGGGGGAACTTCGGGTTGTGGTTCATCAAACCTAGATGTGCCCAGGTGAGCGACATTTTGGTGTCCCTTCCCTTTCTCGGCTGCGCGCCGCGGAACAGAACAGGTTCCCCGCGCCATCGCGGTGAGCCATTTAGCCGGAAAATACCGCAGTAAGCGAAAGTATTCTCAACGGTCAGCAGGTAGGCCCCGAACAGCCCAGAAGACATCTTTGGACTACAGAATTATCTGGAAGCGAATTCTGTAAACGTCAATTCAAGATCTACAGCTTCCTGAGGTTTATCATTCAATAAATGAAAAGTTACTAGTGAGTTCGGCACTAGTCGACAATGTGGCCTACATGGAGAGGTGTGAATGCGCCACCGAATCCCACGACCAATCGGAGCACATAAGGTCAGACGTCAGCCAATCACGCCGCGACTGCACAAACCTCCGCTTGCCCAGCACAATCTGATTGGTCGGGAGTCCCTCTTTTTGTCTGTGGTCAAAACTAACGACTAGTATGATGTTATCAGTACAACAGTACAACAAAAAGGGTACTTCTGTTACCCGATCGGATGGAAAAGCGCGTCTGTCTAAGATACTAAGAATTAAAATCCAAAAAGGAAGAATTAATAGTGATTTCTGTAGTAGTCGTTAATGTGGCCTACATGGAGGGGGATGTGAATGCGCTATTGACTCATGGCCAATCAGGGCAAATACCGGTCAGACGTCAGCCAGTTAGGGCACGGCAGCACAACCTTTCTTCTTATGGCACGCCGACTCGCTACGCTCTGATTGGTCAGGAGTCTCTATTCTTCTGTGGTTCACATCAACGGCTGGTGCCAAGACACTGGACATCTGCCCAAGATTTAGAATCCAAAAAAGAATTAACAGTGAGTTCTGTACTAGTCGTTAATGTGGCCTACGTGAGGAGCCATTGAAGTGCCAGTCAATCACAGCAAATCAAGGAACGACCACAGGCCGCCCTCACGGTTCTGATGCGTCTCCATCCCCCTATAGACCACATTAGCGACTGACGCGATAATTTCTACGTGATCAGTATCAGAGAACAATAAAAAAGAGTTCTTGTCGAATTTTTGCCCAACAGGATGCGAAGGCTCGGCACTAGCCAATCAGGACACTAATCGCACCAGCAACTTATTGATTTCACGTACTGCAGGTCTGCTCATAGATTAGTTTTACGTCGAAACTCCGGGACGAACTCCCTAATAAGTATCTTAAGAAGAACTTTGAACAGTCTGAAGCAAAGAGTTAAAAATTTAAAAATTACAACTTGAAAATTAACGGAAGACCAGACAAAAATCAGAAGTTCAGAGTCAATAGATGAAGCAGTGACGGGATTGATTCTAATTTCCTGAATGCGTGGCGCATCCCACAAAGGGATCGACTAAACCCGTCCGGTTTATGCCACAAAGACGGGGAGTGTTAGGAGGTGCTGTCTCGCCAGCCATTCACAACCAAGCAGTGTACCGGCCGAAGACACGCCAGCCAATTAAAATGCTGATCCTATATGCACCTTCTCTGAATGGCCATTTTAATGCGACCTGATTGGCTGGCGTGCTCCGATCTCTGCACGCTGCCCATGTTCGCGACATGTACCGAATATAGTGAGGTTTTATTACCAAACATCTACTGAAATGTGCTGGCACAACGACTGTAACAACGATTATAATAGAAGAAAACGAAGGAAGAAGAAAAATAAGGAAGAAAAGGAAAAAAGAAGTAGAATATGAACGCAACCAGTGAAATAAAAAGCTCAAGGGTTGAATTCACTACATATGGACGAGAGTATTGAGCAAAAGCTCCACCCTCAACTGCTTCATTCATCCAAGCGCGTTCTGCTTAACTGGCATGTGCGAACGAAGGGATTTTTAAAAATCCCAGCTCCTAGGGCGATTCGTGCAGGAGTGGTCTTCTCCAGATCGTATGTTCGGATGATTTAGAGAGCGGGCACCCGTTTAACGGCAACTGCATATTCGATGCGAGTTCCAAAGACAAATCCAGTCAGCAGGAGGTGCGACGAGTTCGAGTCCCGCCTGGCGCTAGAGTTTTAATCGCAACAAAACATCGTCATAACAGCTTACAACTTCGACGCCAGCCAGGCTTCAAAAAACGGTCTTGAAAGACAATTCTGTTATTTGGATCATCGAAAATCGGCGCAATAGGGGGGGCAGTACCTTCTAGGCTTGGAAATTTTTAGAATTTTCAGTTGCGGCAGGATAGACCACACTAAGACTGTGCTAGAATAGTGAGCTGTTGTGTAAAGAAAAGCAAGAAAAACTCATCATCATGAGGGTGCACCCCCTTAGCCATATTGCGCCAAAAGCTACGCTTATCTGAATCATCCCCAGCCTGGGGCTTTCCAAAGACGCAATTATTCGCATAATCTTTTCAGTTTGAAAAAATGACGAATTCAAATTATCCGAATCGCCGTCGGATCCAGTGGGCCAACAACACCTCAGGACAGCTGGTCAGCAGCAGCAATCAGCAGAAAAGCAGAAGAAGAAGACGGAACGAAAGGAAGAAGCTGAGCCAGCGCCGCCGCCACAGCCACCATCCAAACGACCACGAAGACGAAGACGACGGCGGCCGCGGTGGTGGTGGCGTGTGCGTGTGTGTGTGAGCGAGTGTGAGAGCGGGTGACGACTGAATGACTGACTGACTGGCTGCTGCTGGCCGAGAGGAGACTGAGGGGCTTGCGGCGGCGGCGAGGGAGGCGGACGACACACGGCCGACGACAGTGAACGTCGTCGTCGTCGTCGGCGACGTCGTGGTGTGTGTGTCGTCGTCGTCGTTGTGAATAGCAATCAATGACCAGAGAGCTCCGAAACGCGAAAGGTCAGCGATATCAGGACGGGATGGCCCGTCCGACCGGCCGGCCGCCGGCCGACCGGCGGGTTGCTGGCGCCTGGCCACCCGGACCGGCCGTGTGCCCGTGTGGTCGTCGGCCCATCGTCCCGTCCACCAGCAGCTTCCTCGGCTTGGCTTGTCGTCCCGTTGTGGACAGGGATGTGCCCAGGAAACCAGTGAGCATCTACTGAGAGCTGTAGGCAGTCGGCTTGAGCAGGTGAGCTGCAGCAGGCGTCCACTGACACTTCAACGACCACTTGGACTCGACGACTGTCTTGAAAAATGGCTCGTTTCCGATCTATGGATGGCAAAATTGGGCGCAGTGCGGGTTTGATGGCGGGAGTGCACATTTAACGGTTAACCATTTAATTAATTTAACGAATTAACGGCATTTTTCGTTAAAATCTGGCTTAACGACTTTAGAAATTTGCAGAAATTTTACGGATTTTTTGACGGATTTTTCTCAATAACTTATCACTTTTTCTTAGTCTTGGCGCGTGGAGCGCAGTCGGAGGAGGCGCCGGCTGTCGCCTGCACCCGATACCAGGTTCCTGGTTCGGATTTCCCGCCTAGGCCAACCAAGCCTTCCATCCCTCCGGGGTCGGTGAGTTGGTACCAGACTTGTCTGAGAAGGATGAAGCGCTGACATGTACATCGGCTGGCCGCCGCAAGTCATTGTATGGCCAAATACGCATTCAACTCGCATCCACGACATCCTGTAGAAGTAGAATGCGTGGCGCATCCCAAAGGGGATTGAATAACGTCGTCCTTTATCCTTATGCGTATCCTTCTTAGTCTTTACTAAACAATGTTGTAGGTCTCACCCTCCAACTTGCTGCTGCCTTGATACCTGAAAGACTACTGAAATCAGCAGGAAGAAACAAAGATCATCCGTGTCGAGAGGTTATCGTGCTCCAATGCCAATCTGCTTGGGTTTGACCTATGCGCTTGCTCCCGTGACGCCAGACGCAGCGCGCGAGTCCCTTTTTATTTTTATTTTTATGCTAATTTTCACAAATGTTGGTTTGGAATCGTTTTCTGTTTCTTTAGCAACACTTCTTGAACATAATGGGAGTGGGAGGGTAGAAGGTGGAGGAGCGGTGGAAGGACGGGAGAAGGGTGGTTGATAGGACCTAGAGGAGACCCGTGTCCTTTTCGTGTTCTCGTAAAAGCCTCGGCACTTCAACTTCAATTTTATTACTTCGCATGGACTTCTTCGATAGACGGGTTAGTGTTTTGGATTACTCATAGGTTTACTACTCCACCTATTTGCTTTTTTGCTGAAATTCCACCTCTTCTTTCCCTCAAACCCGTATTTTCACCCAAAATTCTAGCACCTCGGACTGCTGCTATTTGAGTAAGTAAATGGACTAGAAATTATTTTAAAAAATTCAAAAGAAACTACTCGTTTTCCGTGACGTGCGGAGAAGTTGGCTGTTCGTTAATTTCCTGCCAAACTTTGATCAGCAGTTGGTCGTCAGTTATCCAAATATTCTTCTTTTACTAAGGCAGAGAAGTCCAGGGCTTCAGATTCAAAAAAGGTATTTTTTGAGGCCTGGTAACGACGCCGTAGCATCGCTGCCCGGAAAGCAGAAGGTGCGGGTTCAAGTCCCGCCTGGTGTAAGAGTTTTGATCGCAACCACACATCCATCTACGAACCGAACAATATTGTTTTAGCCAAAGGGATAAGGACTTTATCGCCACTCAAATAGCGTAGTCATTTTTTTCAGACACGCTGCAGAGAAATTTGAATACAAATTTTCTGAAAAAAATATTTGGCTTCTTTGTTGGTTTTCCGATAAGTCCAGTCTGGTGAAAGAGTCTGGATCAAAACAAAAACTGGCCAGGTTAAAGCGAGAATGGTGTAAAAGCAGTTGTATATTTCTGATCCTCCAAGATGACAAACGTGCTCTGAATTGAGTAAGGTAGCTACCATGAAGTATGATGAGTGCGTGGCGCATTCTCATAGCGCAATTGAGAGTGCCATGGTCTATGGAGCAGAGAGAAAGAGAGGCGGAAAGAGTCGGAGAACAGCAATTGGGTGACGTCACCCTGTTGGTGTTTGATTGCCTCTGCAAGGTAAACAACGCAATCAAAAGCAACACAGTGAATATCGCAGAGCAACGGAACAACATCAGAAGAGAGCAGAAGCGGAAGCAGACGACTGATTCATCAACTTCATCAAATTATCAAAAACACCTCCAATCTCTGACTCTTTAAGTAAATTCAAGACGCTTGTAGACAGACATTTCCGGACGCTTAATTGCTTACCTACCTATGAGTGTAGGAATCTTTATAATCTTTATTCAATCGATCTCAGTCCTTGTTCATAACGCTCTCCTTTTGAGATAACTTTTTTTTGTTGACATTTTCTATAGTATCCTTCACGAACTGTTGAATTTTCGCGTGAATTTCACTATAAATAAATAAATAAGTAAATAAATATGTCTTCTAGATCAGATAAATAAATAAATAAATAAATAAATAAATAAATAAATAAATAAATAAATAAATAACTTGTTCGAGATATTAAGGAACAGCTACACACCTGGCTTCGTCTCTGACAATTTTTTCGCCTTTTATAGCCACGCACGAAAGCCGATCGAATTATCGCCAGAGTACAAGCTACCGCTGTGCCTTACGTTCATCGACCTGAAGAAGACATCCGACTCCGTCGAGACTGAAGCGGTCATCTATGCCCTGTTCTTCACAACCAAGATCTCTCCATTCTACAACGACGTCGTCATCGAAGTAAGGAGAGGGGTTCGGCAAGGGAATACCATATCCCCGAAGCTCTTCAGCGCCACCCTCGAAAACGTCATGCGCGAACCAGAATGGGAAGACATGGGAGTGAAGGTCGACGGCCGGCAACTGCACCATCTTCGCTTCGCTGACGACATCGTGTTCATAATACCGAGCATCAGCCAGGCGGAGCGAATGCTGGCCGACTTCGATCGTGTATGTGGGAACGTTGGACTGCAGCTGAATCTTACGAAGACGATGTTCATGAGGAACGGACAAGTTTCTGATGCCCCATTCTCGCTCAACGGAACGAACATCCCCGAGTGCTCCTGCTACGTGTCTCTGGGTCGCGAAGTCAATATGGCCAACGACCTAGCGCCGGAGCTGAGCAGGAAGAAACGAGCGGCTTGGGGAGCTTTCAAGAGCGTCGAAGAAGTCGTGAAGAAGACGAAGAACGTCCGCCTCCGTGCCCACCTATTCGACTCCACTGTTCTTCCTGCGCTAACGTTTGCTTCGGAGACCTAGACCACACGAAAGCAGGATGAACACGCTATCAGCGTCGCGCAGCGTGAAATCGAGATGACGGATCCCATGAAGATAAAAGAAGGCTTCCGGAGTTTCGAGCTTCGTCAGCGTTTGAAGAACGAGGGCGCTGTCGCACGGACCAAGTCTTCGAGGTGGGTCGGGCACATAATGCGTTTCGCAGACCAGAGCCCTCACCGGCTGGATTCCAGCGAGGTCAAGAGAATACCGAAACGTTCACCGGAACTTCTTCGTGAAAGCACTGGACGCTTTTCGTGTTCCTCGAGCGAGGATAAGCCACTGGAGCACTCTGGCACACGGCAGGAATAAAAAGAAACGTTGCTCGAGCAACTCGTCGGTTAACGGTAAGCCGGGTGAAAAGTCAGTCACACGATTGAAAGCATTGCTAGTAGCGAAAGTTGGGTATCCCGTACAAGTGGGTAATCGTACCTCTATGCACATGCGCCGCTTCCGCCGTTCAGGATTACTGTTGTGATAGCCTTCTTCATGCGAAAGCATCGTCTGAGTCACTCTGGCACGAGAAAGGGACGAATTGATTGAAGCGTTGTTGGCGTGCTAGATTCCTTCGGAACGACGTATGATACAGGTGTCAATAATGACTTTGTGGCTGCTTCAATAACAAAAGGACAAAGATCAATCCTAACAAATGACAGTTTGGAACGAGCCATGCATTCTACTCGTAGTGAGAGTCTTATACAAGGTATGGTAGGCACGCCAGAGACAGGAAAGGAAGAAGCTGGTTTGTCTTTGATAGACAGATAGAAGGCCGAAACAAAAAAACGGAATTGATTAAAAAATATGTAATCAACGGAACCAGAGATGGCTATGCTGAACAGGTGTTTCAGAAATTTGCACCACGGGTTTTTGGAACGAAATTATACCAAAGGCTTACCTCTCAATTACGGTGTTAAAATTTTTTGAAATCAATTTTCTAACAATGAATTCTACAATTAAATAAAACAACTGACACTCCTGAAACAAAAAAACGACAAATTTTCGAAAGAAATCCTGAGAAAGTTGGGGTTCAAAGAGATGAAGAGGAAGTGTTTAAGAATTCCCTCTTCGAGACGCCTAGCCACTGCCAGAGGTTAGAGTGAATTCAAGGCGTTGGAAGGATCGTCTGAGTCACTCTGGCACGAGAGAGGAACGTATGGAAGCATTGTTGCCGTGCTCGATTACTTCGAAAAGCCGCGGTTTAAGAGGTGATACAGGTGTCAATAATGACTTTGTAGCTGAATGACAAGTCTCAGCGTTATTTAGCTTCCCAAGCTGTAATTCACCACAAACCCTAGCGAGACTGCCCACCACTTCCCATTCTTTGTCAAGAAAATCCGCCGACTCAGGAGTTTCCTAATCAGGTCCTTCTGTCTAGTGATACTTTGGAGCAATCAACTAGCAATAAAATAACTCAGGAAGAAAAAACACAGACGACTCTATGGCCCGGAAAATTGGATTTCCGCTGAACTGGAGGCGCGAATTTGATTCCGAGCGCTATGCCTCATATGATTCCGATTTTTCTTCTTGTTTCAATCCCTACAGGTGAAACATTAGCTAACCAAGCACAATCAAACAGCCGAAGGAATCAAGGGGAAGTGGAGTTCATGGCGCATTCCTTAGTGCAAAAGGTTTTGATTGACAATGTTACCTAGTGAGTAGCAGAAGAACGTTCCGCTAAAATAAAAATTGAACTCGATGAATATATATCGTAATAAATATTGATTTAAAAATGAAATATTGCAAATCAAAAATAAAAAATGAAAAATAATTAATATACTCACCTGTATCACCTGTCGTCCCGTTGATCATCGACTTGCTCGAGCGAGCGCCAGCAGCGTCTCCATTCGTCCCTGTCGCGTGCCAGAGTGGTCCAATGGATCCTCCTCGCTCGAGGGACACGAAGAGCGTCATATCGGTCGTTCAGGGCTTTCACGAAGAAGTCCGACCAACGCGTTGGTGGGCGTCCCGGTGTTCTCTTGACATCCCGCGGAATCCAGTCGGTGATGGCTCTCGTCCAGCGGGTGTCTGCGAAGCGCATTACGTGGCCGGCCCACCTAATTTTCGACAACTTGGCCCACGCGACAGCGTCTCTGATCTTCGAACGTCGGCGAAGCTCGGAACTCCGGAGGCCTTCTCTCACTTGCGTGAGTCGTTTCACTCCGAGCATCGTCCTCTCGATTCCACGCTGCGCGACGCTGATCGCGTGTTCATCCTGCTTTCGCATAGCCCAGGTCTCTGAGGCGTATGTTAGGGCAGGAAGAACGGTAGAGTCGAATAGGTGGGCACGGAGTCGGACGTTCTTCGTCTTCTTCGCGACTTCTTCGACGCTCTTGAAAGCTCCCCAAGCCGCTCGTTTCCTCCTGCTCAGCTCCGGCGCTAGGTCGTTGGCCATGTTGACTTCGCGACCCAGATACACGTAGCTGGAGCATTCGGAGATGTTCGTTCCGTTGAGCGAGAATGGGGCATCAGAAACTTGTCCGTTCCTCATGAACATCGTCTTCGTAAGATTCAGCTGCAGTCCAACGCTTCCACATACACGATCGAAGTCGGCCAGCATTCGTTCCGCCTGACTGATGCTCGGTGTTATGAGCACGATGTCGTCAGCGAAGCGAAGATGGTGTAGTTGCCGGCCGTCGACCTTCACTCCCATGTCTTCCCATTCTAGTTCGCGCATGACGTTTTGGAGGGTGGCGCTGAAGAGCTTCGGGGATATGGTATCCCCTTGCCGAACCCCTCTCCTTACGTCGATGACGACGTCGTTGTAGAATGGAGAGATCTTGGTCGTGAATCCACTGTACAGCTCTCGAAGGACTCTGATGTACTGAGTAGGAACGCCCTGAGTGAGCAGGGCTTCGTGGACCGCTTCAGTCTCGACGGAGTCGAATGCCTTAATATACTATTTATATAAAATATTAGGCTGTCGCAAAATTAATCTCCGTTTCGAACTATAAAGGATAAAAAAAGGATAAAGGGCGGCGTTATTCAACCCCCTTTGGGATGCGCCACGCATTCTACTCCTACAGAATGTGGAGGCGATTTGAATGCGTTTTTTTCGTACAATGACTTGCGGTGGCCAGCCGATGAACAAGTCAGCGCACTATCCTTCCCAGACAAGTGTGGTGCCAATTCAACGATCCCGGAGGGATGGAACGGTTGGTTGGCCTGGGCGGGAAATCCGAACCAGGAACCTGGTATCGGGTGCACGCGACAGTCGGCGCCTCCTCCGTCTGAGCTACACGCGTCCACTGTTTCGAACTATGCATAAATAAAAATTTTTTTAACTCTAAATCATTCCATCCTAGAGAAGACCACACATACATAAAAAGGTGTTGATTCTAGTGGTTTTCACTTCGATTAATAAAGATGTGCTAAAGCTGAGCTATTGCGGTTTGAAGTAAGCGGTCAGTTTCGGCTATTAATTTTGCGACAGCCTAAATATTTACAAAATTACGATCAAACAGATCAATTCATATTTTAATATTATATTCATAAACAACGACAAACAACAAACTATTACCTGTTGGCATTTGTTCATTTTACTTTTACTGGAAAAAAAAATTAAAGAAAAAATGGGTAGTTAATAGATAATTTAACACTATTCTACTTCAGCGGCATCAGACGTCGAGGAGAGGTCACATACAAATTTTCCGCCAAACTTTGCCAAATGAGGTTATCTGGAGTGCACGAATCCTACGTCCGTTTTTGAAAATCTGGCTGATTACGGTAGGTTACGTACGGTAGGTGCGGGTGAGTAAAGATGTCGCGGTCACGATGAGCAATTTCGACCAATCTTCGTGTATGAGGAGTCCCTTGGGGTGCTGATCACAAATCTTCCATCCGTTAATAGTATTAAGGTGGAGTACGGTAGGCCATGGTAGGTGTGGGTGAGTAAGGCTGTCAGCGTCGTAGACACGTAGGGTAGGGATAGTCCGCCGAGGGCTACTTCAGAACTTGATCGACTCTTCACAAATCACTACAGCGACTTACCGACGATGAATGGTCTATGCCGATTGGACAGCGCGTGTTCGGTCTGTGCTATGATTGGTAGCAATTAGAGCTGGTGCGCTCCCACATCCTATTGCTGTCCACATTCGCGACAAGTACGCTTCCCAAAGAATGTTACTACCGATTCACCGACCTCACTCCGTCGCATGGAAAACATGATTGGCGTGGGCAGAACACGAACCAAGAACCTCGATTCGGAGTCCTGGCCACAGCCGCGCCTTTTTAGCTGGGCAGCCACTCCCTCCCTTGAAGGGTGAGAGTATAGAGGGCTACGCGCCAAAATTCAACGACTGATCATTAAATCCACGAACCATTTTATGTCTGAGTAGAGAAACCCCAGAGAAGCGCTAGGGAATCCTAGGGAATGGTCTTTATAGGGCCTATCCAGCCCCAAAGAACGAGGCGCTCCTGACTTCAGACGCAGGAGTGGAGGAGCGGTCAAAGCTGATGGTGCCAGAATTAGGCTGCATCCTCGCCGAAGGCCGGCGGCAGACGTTAATCATCCTCGGACTAATCTCCTCGGAAAACTGGATGTAATTACCCGTTGCACTCACGCCCACCGAGTCTAGACCACCGGAGCGCCGGAGAATGACCTCTCAGCTAGAGCTCGAGCTCGACACTTGAGCTGTGAACGTGCTGCAGTGTGCGACAATCGTCACGTTGGGCTCTGGAGGTAGATGACGCTTCCTCGCCGGCATCTCACGACTTCAACGATGGCGTGAGGAAGACCGACACGGAGCAGCGGCAGCAGCAGTGGCAGTGGCGTCAGGAGTCATCCGAGACGGAAATGACTACGAGACCGGGGATAGACTGAGCGGGCGGCGGCCATACGACGGCGAGGATCGAGCTCACCACGAAACGACGACCGAACGACGAACGACCGACCGACGAAAGAACGACGCGAGCAGAGGGGCGAAACGGGGGGCACGTCGGGCACACTGCACCGCGCCGTCGACCGCGACGACGCCGGCGATGTATGAATAAACCAGGCCGAACAATGGACACCCACACGCGCATACACCGAGCGCCTGGCCTGCTCTTCGCGTCGTCGTCGGTGGCGACGCTGGCGCCGACGAGCCTCCTCTCGGCCTCGACGCACATCTGCTCGTGGTCGTCTTCTCGTGCTCGCCAGAGCGAGGACCTCTGGGGACGCCGGAAAAGCTCTAGGCATCTAGTGCGGGGGACGTGCGTTGCGTTCTTCCCCCATCCCAGCGGCACGCCCGCCCACCTCCAACTCCTTGAGCTTGCCAGAAGATCTATTGGTTGCATTAGGAAATCTTGGAGAAGCTGCCATCTTGCTCTCCCCTTCGCCGATGGAGCTAGAGGTATATGGGTACCGCAATACAGCTTCTGTTGGCTGTTCAATTGTCAGAGTAGATAGTTTTCTAAGCTCCTACCTATGTTATGTCGAACCTTTAAAGAAAGTAAAGGGTCAAGACTAATTCGTTAGGAAGCCTTCGAACGCCGAAAGAGGAAGAAGAAGAAGAAAAAGAAGAAAAAGAAAAAAGTGTATCGAAGTGGAGTGGCGAACACCCTAGGTTGCGGCGTACACCCTTTCGGAACGTTACGATTTTACTTGCATTACTTACTTACTTTGATGGTCCTTTGTCGACTGGAGGTCTTTTCAGCAGGGACCACAACTCTTCCAGACCGCTCGATCTCTGGCTGCTTGCATCCAGTGAGGTAGACTCCGCTCTCTGAAAGATCTTGAGAATGAGTGTGCCCATCGCGTTGGCGGTCGTCCCAATGGTCTCTTATGGTCTCTTGGGAGCCATTCTGTGACACGGAAACGGCCCAGCGATATTTGGACTTCTTCATGTACTGCAGCGGATCTGCTAATTGCGACTTCTCCCGTAGCTCCGAGCTTCGTAGGCCTTCTTGCCATTGCTGACGAAGGCTTGTCCTCAGAAGACATCTCTCCAGTGCACGATGCGTAGTTTGCATCGCTCTGGCGATTGTCTTGTTGTCAGGCCACGTTTCCGTCTCGTTACGCATCGCAGGCAGTACAGAGGCGTTAAATATCGAGGCCTTGAGGCCGGCATCCTGCATTGGTAGCGAGAATTCTGCTTATTTGTTGTACCGCTTATCAACGATACAACAAAGACGTTTGTGGAAACACTCTGCTGATTCAAGTAAGCAGCATTTACAGTGACAATCGAATGAAAATTGCGACAAGGTAGACAGAAGCCTGGCGCAACCTTGGCGAGGAGGTCAAACACTGTATCCCGGTTCAAGAGTTAGCCGTTTTACGACAATTCGGAAACTGCGCTGTTTTGCTTTCGTGACGTGGAGAAGAGGCGTCGGTTCTCATGTGCACTCTGAGTCGATGTTTTTGGTTCGGATCCAGCCCTTACCGATCTGCCTTCCATCCCAAAGGAGCTAGTGAATAGGTAGAAGATTTCTTCGGTAAGAATAAAACACTGACTTGCCCATCGGCTAGTCAGCGCACGCTATTGTGTAGGCCAAATAAAAGATAAAAGTCGACTTAGAAAGGAAATCGCTTTGCGGGATGCGCCACGCACTCCTACTTCCACGGGATATCGTTGAAGGGAGTGTGGCGGATCAAACAGATACGGTTTCTGGCATTGGCTAAAAGTTCCGACTCCACCGACAAGACTTCGGTCGAAAAAATGTTTTTCGCTGAAACTTTGTCTAGGGGGTTATTTGGGATGCTGATCACGAATCTGACATCCGTTTTTCACGATTCGGTTGCAGACCACCCATACCGTTAGCAAGGGTGGTCCAGGCAGGGTCACCGATTTCGCTCAAACTTCGTCTAGGGGGGTTATTTGTGGTGCTGATCACGAATCTGACATCCGTTTTTGAAATTTCGGCCGATTACGGTAGGTTACGGTAGCTAAACGTAACTAATGCTGCCGAGGCTATAATCATCGATTTTGCCCAAACTTTGCCTAGGGGGTTATTTGGGGTTCTGATAACGAATCTGACATCCGTTTTTCGTCTTACGCCGGAGTTTGGGCGAAATCGGTGACCATTACCTTAGTCACCCGTACCATACTCCAGCGTAAAACGAAAAACGGATGTCAGATTCGAGATCAGCACCCCCAAATAACCCCTTAGACGAAGTTTAAGCGAAAAATTTCTTTCGACCGAAGTCTTGTCGATGGAGTTGGAACTTTTAACTAGTGCCCGGTTTCTTTCTACTTCTTCATCTTATTCAGATAAAGTGCGCATTTGACCTATAATATGTAGGTTGCTGGAAAAGAAACATCGCCTGCTTTCGATTCGTTATTTCCCTATTACCCTTATTTTTCAACCAATGTAAGTGTATTTGTTGAACAAGCGTTTTCGAAAGCATCTTGTAAAATAGTTTCGTTCTGCTCTGCTGATTTTTGTGAACAAAAAGTTCAGATGAAGAACAAAAATCAAGCAAAAATACCAAGTGTGTGCTCGTCACATAGTACAATGAACTCTGGCGGTCAGTATATGGTCAAGTCAGTGCAGTATTGTTCAAAGACAATACCGTTACGAAATTATCGACCTCGGAGGTAAGGAAGACCTGAATGGCCGAGGGAAAGAACCGAACCAAGAACGATTCAATTGGAGTGCACTGCCAGTCGGTGACCTCTTCCACTGCGCCAGCATGCGCCAGCACGCGCCCCAAAGGCTCGATACATTGGATCCGATCGAAAATCTTCGGATTATTGGATGATTCGGATAACGGCGATTTCGCAGACCTCGGGTTTTTGGATGATTCGGTTGGGATATCCTAATCGGATATCCGAAGATGATTCATTCGGATCCAATGTATACTGTGCGTCAAATGCGAATTCGACATCGCCTCTATGACATTTCATAGAAGTGAAATGCGTACGTAGCACATGTCACAAGGAAACTGGGGCCGGATTCATGAACTATTTACCCGTGGGTATAAGGGGTAGAGATGCCCATGATGAAGCCTGCGTCTCTGACTCTTGCATTATCTCTATCTGACTCTTATCTTATCTTACCCTCTATACCCCCGCATACCCACGGGTTTAATTGATGATGAATCTGGCCCCTGATCATCTGTACCGACCAGGGGTGTGCGTTGAATTTTTTTCGGTAAATTTTTAACGACCATTTTTAACGAAAAATTTTTGCGTTAAAATCGGTAAATTCGCTAAATAAGCCTCCGCTTGGTTGCAGTCAATTTGGCTGTATTTTGGTATGCAATACATTGTATTCTGATGAACTGATTTACTGTTAGGCCCCGTTTATACTTCGTCGCTGAGCGACGCGACGCCACGTATTGTGGCCACATTGATCGGGGGACGCGATCGATCAATTTGGCTACAATGCGTGGCGTCGCGTCGCTCGGCGTCGGAAGTATAAACGGGGCCTTACATTGCGTTCGTTGAACTCTAGTTCGTTTACCTGCCGTGGTAGAAAAATTGAAGTTTTTCCTGTTCTTTTTTTCTTTGAAATAATAGTTCACAGCTAATTGTATTTTTTGACGAAATTTAAGGATTTATTGGAAATTTAACGAAAATTTTTCGTTAAAAATACGGGAAAAATTCAACGCCCAGAACTTTGTGTGCACTTAAGGCTGGAATGTGTTTTGAGTTTCTCAATTTTTTCCCATTTTTGTATAGCACATTTTGGATTGATGAACGGTATCACAGTTAATTTGTAAATTAGACGAGAAAATCCATAGACCCAAAGGAAATTCTTGTCACAGCCAAGCTGCACCTTCAAGGGCATACCTTTTTCGCAGAACTTGAAAACATCTTCATGCAAAAGTCCGCATGTAAAACACCAGGGCCCGGATTCATTAACGCGCATACCCATGGGTATGCTGGGTTAGGAGGTAGACATACCCACGATTTGGACATACCCACGATTCATGGAAACCTTACCCACCAAATCGTAGGTATATCAGTGGGTAGAGAAAACCGCCGATCGTTGTTTGTAAATCCGTTTACCCGCTACTTATTCGCGCCCCATTGACAAAATGGCGCTCCAGTGAGATCATCTGTTTTCGCGAAAGGCCTAGTTGTACCTTACCCTTGATTCCGTTCATGAATGGATTCGTATCCACAACCCATGGCTGGTAGTAGGTATGATTCCCTTACGGTATCTCTTATCTATACCCATTGCTTGATGAATCCGGGCCCAGTTTTTGGACACCAACAGAGATAGACAACCCCGTATATAACAACTGACGAAAAGTGGTCATCGCCTTACTCTCTCAATTTTATTCCCTTTATGTACGGTATGTTCACTGCATCACATATATGCTGACTATGCTTCTCCTATAGAAAAATTCCCCTCGAAGAAGACGAAGAGGTCATGCGAAATCGTTGACATGCACGGCGTGATATTCAGTAAAAGCGAAGCAATGAGAGTAACAGCAGCGACGCTCCATTGGCTAGGGCCTTTCTTTCCATACTTTGCGACGAGAGCGCAGCGTGCGGAAGTATGAACAGGCGACTGGAGCGCCTAGAGCGGCAAGAGTGACTGGTGCGACAGCGCCGACGCTCGAGTATGAACAGCTTTCGGCGGCGCCTGCTCGGGCTTAATCGATATGTATGTTTTGCACAGGCGACGAGAGCGTAGCGCGTGTGGCGTGCGTGGCGCGCGCAGGACCGGCAAGTATGAACAGGGGCCGGGTGGCCCGCGTCTCTGACTCTTACGTTATCTCTACGCGACTCTTATCTTATCTCTGCCCTTTATACCCCGCATAGCCATGGGTCTAGCTGTTGATGGATCCGGCCCCAGGCGACGAGCGCGACAAGAGCGACTGGTGCGACAGCGTTGGCGCTCGAGTATGAACGCGCTTCGGCGGCGCGCGCTCGGTTTTAATCGATATTCATGTTCTGCACGGGCGGCGAGTCGCTCTTGTCGCGAAGTCTCGTTTATGGCCCCTGTTATACTCCCGCGGGAGCCTCCGCGGGAGTCCGCGGACGGACGGTGCACCGCGGACGGTCGTCGTCGTCCCGGGGCGGCTAGCGTCGCATCGGAGCGCGTTTCCCGCGCCGAACTGCGCGGGACGACAGCCGTCCGCGGTGCAGCGCACCGCGGACGGCTATCCTCCTGCGTGCGGGAAGTATAAAGGCCCTCACAGAGTTCTGCTGCAGCGCCGCGGGCCTATGCTTAACCATAGGGCAGAGACGCAGAGCTCGCCGCCGGCAGCGTCCCTGCCCTATCCTTAACCATTGCGGCGAGCGGCGTTGTTGCAGAACTCTGTGGGGGCCTTAACACCCCTCTCGTCGTCTGTCGGCGGCGATCCGCGGACGGCAGGCGTGGCGGGCCGTGACGAGTGGCCCGGCGCGGGGTCCCGACACGATTTCCGCCCATCCGCGGAAGCTCCCACGGGAGTATAACAGGGGCCTATACTTCGACGCCGAGCGACGCGACCCCACGTATGGTGGCCATATTGATTGAGCGACGCAAGCGATCAATTTGGCCACTTTACATGCCGTCGCGTCGCTCGGCATCGGGAGTATAAACGGGCCTTTAGGCAGTGGTCAACGTTGCCTTAACGTAGCCCTACCATCATCACCTGATGCTGCTCGAGGAGCCCGTCCGGAAACTTTCCGAAAACTTGCGGAGAAGGTGGGTTTTTCTACCCCTTTTTCGTTTCTTACACTTGCTTTCCATGGCTTTGTATTTCGTCGTGTGTTCTATGCCTTTTCAATCCCGTTTATGAAATAAATACCGCAAAAAATGTTTAAAAATGACTGGTTTAGAACTGTGAAAATTAATGTGTAGCAATTAAGAAACGGTCTAGAAGGTTCAAAAAATAGAAATCTACTGCATCGAAAAGGGTAATTCCGGTAAATCGTTAATCGTTAAACGCGCTGGTACTGACCTTTTTTATTTTTGCGCTTATTCTAGGCAAACCCAACACAGCAGTTACTGAAGCCATAAGCCCTAGTTTACAGTTGCGCCGTCGCGCGGCGCGGCACGACGACCGCTATAGGTATCGATTTTTCGCACAGCCCGGTCGATATCTATTCCGACAACGGTGCCGCGCTGCGCAGCGGCGCAAGTATAGAGTAGGGCTAAGGGGTGTCCAATAATTCTTGTTGTGTCAAGATTTCTGCATCAGACAGGACTCAAACGTAGTCATCCTTCTTGTCGATCTTGAATTGCTCAAGCGACGCCTCCATTCATCCTTGACGCGTGCCAGAGTAGTCCAGTGAGTTCTCCTCGCTCGAGGAGCTCTAAGAGGGTTCGCATTTTTAGTGAATGCAGCTGTCAAATAGAGTACACTGCAGCAGAAGTGAAATCTCAGAAGTGAAGAAGACCACCGCATAATCAGCTCTCGCTTCGGAGCTACCCGGACCGATGTTCATTCGGGGGGCTGTGCGTGAGAACATTTACGCCATATGTCGCTGTTCGTCGTTCGTCGAGAGCACGGGTGGAGGGGATGGCGGTCGATGTCTTGAGGACGTCTCGATGGCGGACGAGAGCAATAGCAGAGACACCAGCCGCCATACATCCCGTCGGAAATGGTCATGGACGGCGGCGGACGTCTGGCCGATTAGTACGGGCTCTTCATGCGGCTTGGCCGGATGGAGTGGCGGAAGTCGAACACACTGGGTTTATGGTTACCCTAAACCTTCTTGGAACCCCATAGCTTACCAAAAAGGTAGGAAATGCTCCAGACGTCGTTCGGAAGACTCTGATGGTGCTTACGCTCCATGTTTTCTTTGGTAGGGAGAGAGAAGTCACTGAAGGAATATGAGGCCCCCGAATTCTTGCTTGAAGGGAACGTTCCACCTGATTTGTGGGAAATCAGAATGCATAGCTCTCTTCCGCAGTTCTTTGTGAATGTTGTCTCCAGGAAGAAGAAGAGGAGCAAACCTCTCCAAGGCGATCATCGAGGTTCTTCGGCGCGCCCTCCGAAACAGCACGGGAGAAGACATGGAGCGTAGTAAAGATTGATGACCGGGCCACAGCACCACCTCCTCCTCGTTGCTGACATCGTGCCCATAACAACGTGCGTTAAGCAGAAGGGACGAACGGCCTGTGACTCCAATTCACAGGGCTGAGGGACGTCTGCGAAATTGCCGAACTACTCCCATGTAGGCACCCCATAGGGAGCACAGGGATGATGTTCGTTTCTGCTGTGGACTTGTGAGTGGTCCGAAAATGGTCAGAAATTTGTCGTCTAGCAGCTCAAGGACGACAGGTCGGGAGAATCCGGGGTATGTATGCGTCCTCCACCATGCGGCTAGTGCTGGTCATTCTGTCACGCTCGTTTTAAACCAAACTCTTGTACGCTTTTCAGCTTCAACCCGAGATATGGGCCAATTTTTTCAGCGCTTGAGTTAACTTGGTGGGCTCTGCTCCTTTCAAATCCGATGTAATTAGAAAAGGGTTGTTCGTTTCTGCTGAATCCTTAAATTGAGTTAAAAGTATGGATAGCTGCGTAGTATTGTTTTAATCGAAAAATATTAAGTTGTCCGGGAAGAATGCAACCCGACTGAGGGAGTGCAACATAATCAAAGCGCGCCATACTCCTCTCTACACCTACCATATTTATTAAGTTGTCCGGAAAGTTCTCAGCGTTTTGTGTGCTTCGCTTTGAACTACCATAACCTTCTCAAATCGCATTGGATTTAGTCGGAATAAGCACCATTTGAATCCGCACACTTGTGCCAACGGGCTACCGGTCAACTTATTCATCAGCCAAAAAATAGGTGGTCGAGATTCGACAAAATCTTTGAGAGCTGTTTTGGCTTGGTCCTGACTGGTGAAGGTTTTACCAGCGAGAAAGTTCTGAAAGTGTTTGAAGAGGTAGTGGTCGGTTGGAGAGAGGTCTAGAGAATATGACTGGTGAGGCAGAGCTTCAGCCCTTAATTCCTTCAATTTTCGAATGGTGATTTGTGAAACGTGTGGGCGGGCTTGGTGTGCAAAGTAATCGGGCTCTCTTGACCAATGCTGGCTGAAGTTCACGCAATTTTCGGTGCATTTCGTCAATTTCCTTACAGTAGGTCTCTGCTGTGATCGTTTGGCCTGGCGCCAAAAAGTTCTAATGGACCACACCAGCCGCCGACCACCACACAGTGACCTTTCTACCGTTCTTGGTGGAGGTTCGCCTTTGGAAAATGCCTATGGGGTTCGCCGTTGTTCAACCACTGGCAGGAACGTTTTCTGTTATCATACAGAATCCACTTTTCATCGCAAGTGATGACTCGTTCCAAAAACGGGTCAGTTTTGTCGCGTAAAATTAGAGAAGAACGAATCCCGAAACGTGACAATTCTTCCGCTCCCTCAACTCGTAGGGCACCCCCTCTTCGAGCTTGTTCACCTTTCGAAGGCGTTTCAAAGCATCCACAACAACTGTTGTACTGACGTCTAGCTCTTCCACCATCCCGCAAGATGTTTGGGGCGGTTCAGCTTCCACCAATTCCCTCACCTCGTCCTCCAGGAATGCTCCTGGTCGACCGCTACGGGGTTATCTCCAAAGCTGAAATCTCCTGTCCGAAAGTTTCTGAACCACTGGCGCACAGTGCTTTCTCCAACACTATTGGGCCCCCACACATGGAAGATTAGTCGAAGTATCTCGGCTGCGGATCGTCCAATTTGTTGAAGTTGAAGACAAAACAAATACCGTTTGGAATTACTCGTTCGACATACTTCAATAAGCCTTTCAAAAACGGAAATATAAAACAATCTTAAACATATATTATAAGTCAAATAGAGCGAAAAATTTCGTACAGAAAGTAACATCAATGCACCTCTGCAAGTTGAACTTTTATTTAATATGAGGCAAATGAAAAATAGTAACACAAAAGGCTGAGAACTTTCCGGACCTACACTCAGTGGATCGATTTTATCTACCATCTTCACCACACGACCTTTGAACCTTCTTGAATTTTGGCAACTTTCGATATCAAACGGAACACCATCAAGCTAAAAACGAGCGCCTTCTACATTAAAATATTAAAAATTATTTGGCATTATTGCACTTTCACGACTCCAGAGGTTAAGGAGAGTTCGAATAAAAATTCGCGAAAACTTCGCACAAGAGATATATGGAGTGCTGATCACGAATCTGACAACCGCTGGAGTACGGTAAGTTACAGTAGGCACAGTGCTTCAGAATGGTGTGGAAAGGAACGCTTCAGAATTCCCAGATAACTCCCATGGACGAAGTTTGGATAAATCGGTGTGCACGAGCTTTGTCACCCGTATCTACCGTAATGACCAGAATGTCAAAAACCGATAAAATATTCGTGTTCAGCAGTTTTTTATCACAAATAACCACCTGATCGAGGTTCAGGCGAAAATATTTTTTTCGAGCTCTCCTCGAATTTTGGAGACGTGCAAGTATGTACAATAATGTCAATTATTCCAGCAGCCTTTCATACTCATTCTCATACTATCGCACATTGCAATAATATTGAAAAATTCAAAAAAGAAAGAAAAAACTGTTGAAAACATTTCTCAATAATTTAATAATTTAATTTGAAAACGTTCGTTTTCCGTTGGAAGTTGTTCAGATTGATTTCGAATGTTGTCAACATACAAAACTTTCCAAAGGTAGTCTCGTGAAAGTGGTCTATAAAGCGGTCCTCCTAATATTTTTCGGTGGAACAGTACTACGCAGACATCTATACTTTTTAACAAAATTTAGCGATTTAACGGAAAAGCACAGCCCTGATTAGGAACGGGTTCTTTAGACGACAATCGTTTGCCATCACCCAGTGGCCCGCAGCAAACGCGAACTTCACCTGGCCGAATCAACAATCAAGAATCAAGAAAACCAAGAACTGCCGTCTGCCGACAGCTGTTGATAAACCCTACTTGAGCAGCGCCACGCAGTCCTTGTAAGAGCAAATTAGAGAATGTAGTACATAGACGAGCAGCATGGGCAGCCTTCAGTTCGATTCGCGAAGTCACCGATCAGGTCAAGGATCCCGGCCTCAGGACCTCGATATTCAACACCTCTGTACTGCCTGCGATGTGTTACGCGACGGAAACCTGGCCCGACAACAAGACAATCGCCAGAGCGATGCGAACTACGCATCGTGCACTGGAGAGATGTCTTCTGAGGACAAACCTTCGTCAGCAATGGCAAGAAGGCCTACGAAGCTCGGAGCTACGGGAGAAGTCGCAATTGGCAGACCCGCTGCAGTACATGAAGAAGTCCAAATATCGCTGGGCCGGACACCTGCTTCGACGAAAGGACGATAGATGAAGTCTCCGTGTCACAGAATGGCTCCCGGGAGACCATAAGAGACCACTGGGACGACCGCCAACGCGATGGGCAGACTCATTCTCAAGATCTTTCAGAGAGCGGAGTCTGCCTCACTGGATGCAAGCAGCCAGAGACGAGCGGTCTGGAAGAGTTGTGGTCCCCGCTGAGAAGACCTCCAGCCAACAAAGGACCATCAAAGTATCAAAGTAAGTACATAGACATACTTCATTAATCAAATCCCGCGAATAGAAGTTTTTCCGGGTCCTTTAGCCCTCCCTGAAAACCCCTCTCCCGAACCTCTTCACCAAAAGGCGGCCAGCGTGAATTTCCCACTTGGCAGCAGATGACGAATGGACCATCTCCGCCGGCGTAATTAACACCCCGGGCAGTTCCCACACTCATCACAATTGGAGGGAGCAGGCCGTTGTCCTAGCTAGGCACCGATGACTCTCAGCAGAGACGGCGTTGGCGTTCAGGGAAAGCAGAACAGGCTTCTGGGTATAGTAGAAGGGCATGAAGGAGTGGTATAGTATTGAAGTCTGCAGCTTGCTACAGCATTGCACTGGAGATGATAACTCCTCCTAGACCATAGATAACTCCTCCCCTTCCCGTGCTGATGAGCACAGAGTGGAGAAGTATTTCCTGTTTTGTTCTTCGTCTAAGGGCAGGGCGTCTGTGGAACAGAGACCAAACCTCAATTTCTTTGATTCTTCCTCTTTTCCTCTCAGTTTGAATATTCTTTACTTCCAAGGTCGGGAGGAGTGAGTATTATGCTTCGTTCACCTGTATCACCTGTATCACCTGTCGTCCCGTTGATCATCGACTTGCTCGAGCGGGCGCCAGCAGCGTCTTCATTCGTCCCTGTCGCGTGCCAGAGTGGTCCAATGGATTCTCCTCGCTCGAGGGACACGAAGAGCGTCATATCGGTCGTTCAGGGCTTTCACGAAGAAGTCCGACCAACGCGTTGGTGGGCGTCCTGGTGTTCTTTTGACATCCCGCGGAATCCAATCTGTGACGACTCTCGTCCAGCGGGTGTCTGCGAATCGCATTACGTGGCCGGCCCACCTAATTTTCGACGACTTGGCCCATGCGACAGCGTCTCTGATCTTCGAACGTCGGCGAAGCTCGGAACTCCGGAGGCCTTCTCTCACTTGCGTGAGTCGTGTCACTCCGAGCATCGTCCTCTCGATTCCACGCTGCGCGACGCTGATCGCGTGTTCATCCTGCTTTCGTATAGCCCAGGTCTCTGAGGCGTATGTTAGGGCAGGAAGAACAGTGGAGTCGAATAGGTGGGCACGGAGTCGGACGTTCTTCGTCTTCTTCGCGACTTCTTCGACGCTCTTGAAAGCTCCCCAAGCCGCTCGTTTCCTCCTGCTCAGCTCTGGTGCTAGGTCGTTGGCCATGTTGACTTCGCGACCCAGATACACATAGCTGGAGCATTCGGAGATGTTCGTTCCGTTGAGCGAGAATGGGACATCAGAAACCCATCCGTTCCTCATGAACATCGTCTTCGTAAGAGCCGTTCAGCTGCAGTCCAACGTTCCCACATACACGATCGAAGTCGGCCAGCATTCGCTCCGCCTGGCTGATGCTCGGTGTTATGAGCACGATGTCGTCAGCGAAGCGAAGATGGTGCAGTTGCCGGCCGTCGACCTTCACTCCCATGTCTTCCCATTCTAGTTCGCGCATGACGTTTTCGAGGGTGGCGCTGAAGAGCTTCGGGGATATGGTATCCCCTTGTCGAACCCCTCTCTTCACGTCAATGACGACTTCGTTGTAGAATGGTGAGATCTTGGTCGTGAATCCACTGTACAGCTCTCGAAGGACCCTGATGTACTGAGTAGGAACGCGCTGAGTGAGCAGGGCTTCGATGACCGCTTCAGTCTCGACGGAGTCGAATGCCTTCTTCAGGTCGATGAACGTAAGGCACAGCGGCAGCTTGTACTCTCGCGACACTTCGATGAGCTTCGTAATGGTGTGTATGTGGTCGATCGTGCTGAATCCTCTCCGAAATCCTGCTTGTTCGCATGGCTGTCCTTCGTCCAGCGTTCTACTAATCCTATTCAGGATGACTCGAGTGAACAGCTTGTAGACTACGGACAACAGGCAGATCTGGCGATAGTTGCCAATGTCGTGCACGTCTCCCTTCTTGTACAGCAAAACGGTCTTGCTGGTCTTCCACTGAGATGGAACCTTGCATTCGGACAGGTAGCGTGTGAAGAGCCGCGCCAAGGTGTTGATGAGCGCTGGCGGGAGGTTCTTCAGGTGTTCAGCTCTGATCCTGTCAGAACCGGGTGCTGTACGTTTCTTCACCGACGAGATGGCGTGTCGGATTTCGGAAGAGAGAACAGAGGGGACGACGTATCCATCCTGCGGAAGATGGTATGGGGGCAGGTGGACGTGGCTATCGAAGAGATCGGAGTAGAAGTCGTGGATGACTTTCTCCATGGTCCTTCTGGAAGAGGTGATGGTTCCGTCAGGACGTCGGAGAGCGGTCATCTTGGTCTTGAAGTTGGCGAAGTTCCGGCGGGCATTGCGGATGCTCAGCCCTGCCTCTGCTGCTTCAGCCAACACTTCCGCCCTTCTCTCCTTAAGATCCTCCTTTATCGCCTCTCTGCATAGCTTCGCAAGCTCGGACGTCAGTTGGTAGTTGCCTGACGCTCGTGCTGCTCCACGCTGGCGTATCAGCTCAAGAGTTTCCGGAGACAGGCGTCTCTTGGTGGTCTTTAAGCTCTCGGCTCCCTTAGCACTATCGTGGAGATGGTGCACGAAGCGATCGTATTCCTCGTCGACGTTGTCCATGACGGCATCTTCCCAAAGGCCGACAAGAGAGGTGTAGAGATCCCAGTTTATGGTCGTTCTGGGATTCCTCTTCTTGAACTTCGCGGCCTTCTCTCCTTGACGCGAAAAGCGGAACCTCGCGCGAAGGAGGCGGTGGTCCGATCCCGTGTAGAACTTGGGGACAACGGAGACATCGGTCAGACAATACTTGCGATTGAAGATGATGTGGTCGATCTCGTTGTGGAACTGGCCACCGGGGGATTCCCAGGTCCATCGTAGGGAGGGAGGCTTCTGGAACTGCGAGTTTCCATGGATGGTCTTGGTCGACATGATAAACTCAGACAGCCTTTCACCTTGCTCGTTCCACTCCAAACCGTGGGTTCCGATGTGAAGTTCTTCCGGCGACCTTCGTGGCCCGATCTTGGCGTTGAAGTCGCCGACGATCACCTTGTAGAAGGTGTGATCTTCCTTATGGAACTTTTCCAGCTCCACGTAGAAGGCCTCGACGTCTTCGTCGTCGTAGTCGGATGTTGGGGCATACGCGACGAACACAGTCAAGGCTGGCACGGAGCCACATCGCTTCAGTCGCAGACGTCCGATTCGGCTTGTCAGAGACTCGTACGAATCGATATTCATGGCCAAGTGCGTGTTGACGAGGACACCAACGCCGCCTACTCCCCTGCTGTCGCATGTTCCGAGGAACACTTCTTCTTCGGAGTCGTAGGCGGCGTGTAGGGGGTGGTGTCTTCTCGTCTCGGTCAGTCCGATGACGTCGTACTTGATCTTCCTGGCTTGCATCATCAGGTCCTCGACGGATGCTTCCGACGCAAGCGTGCGGGCGTTGTAAGTACAGTGTGAGTACAGTCCTAGTCCTTCTCAGTTTGCGCAGCCTGGTTAGGCCCTGAAATTTTAGCAGCCTCTCCGTACTCGTCCTTCCCATCGCTGCAGAAATGGGGGCTCTTTCGGGGTCAGGGGAATGAGGCCCTTTAGTGCTGCTGTGTTTGACTGGAATACAACACGGGTAGCTAGTCAGGCTCTGTCGTGCGGGCGGGGTACTCCGGGCAGCCAGCCAGACTGCCCGAAGGGACGGGGCGAGACTTAAGGCGGCCTCGAATCGCCTTACATGTACTCCCAGTCTACCGAGTGCAAGCTTTTGGCCGAGCCGAAAGCTTGCACTCGGTAGACTGGGAGTACATGTATGCTATGCTTCGTTCTGTCCGCAAACCTTGATAGTGCGAGAAAGTGCCAACAGAAGAAGTTTGTTGAAGGTTTCGAGAAAATGCCAGACAGTATGGCAGTTGTTTTGGGTAGTGATGATGAGTATGTATTTGAGTGAGCTCGCCCTGTTGTTCACCTTCGATTTTTCGAAATAAAAAAAACAAATGTGGAAAAAAGAGAGAGAAGTGAAGAAATGTGTACAAGTGCACTTTGGAACGGGACTTGCCACCGTCTGAGGAAAAGTCAAGAGTGCTTTATTTAGGCAATAGAAACAGGAGACATGATTGCACTATTAACGGAACTTTGCTCAAATATGTGAATGAGTTGTTGCACCTATGGTTTGTGGTTCGCAGCGATCCCAATTTTGATAGGCATTGTGCAATGAAGGGCGCGTGTGGTGCAGCCGGAGGAGGCGCCGGTTGTCGCGTGAACCCGCTACCAGGGTCCTGCCCAGGCCAACCAAGCCTTTCATTCCTTCAGGGTCCGTTAATTGGTACCAGACTTGTCTGGGAAAGATAGATCGCTGAATTGTTCATCGGTTGGCCACCGCAAGTCACTGTATGGCCATGTACGCATTCAAATCGCCTTCACGATATCCCGTAGAAGTAGAATGCGTGGCGCATCCCAAAAGGAGAAACGCCGTCCTTTATCCTTATCCTTATTGTGCAATGATAGTCAACAAAGCTACACAGGTAATTTACAATTTGTTTAGAGCTTTATCAACTAGGGACGCTAATGTGTTTCTCCATGTGTACAAGGCTTATATCAGGCCGACATTGGAATATGGCACTCCCGCTTTTAATCCCCATAGAAGGAAGCCAATTGTTTCCTATAAAGGGTTCAAAAGAGTTTCACAACGAAGATCGTGGTACGTGCACTAGAGTTTTTATGTCGTTTCTTCGAGTCTGAGAGAAATCTCAATTTTAGATTGCCCACTCTTTCATCTGGGGGTGGGGGGCAAAAGAAATGGGACAAATTGAAAAGAATTCTTTATCTTTCTATAACTCGATCACAACTCAACGATGCTGAGGAATGTTGTTACAAGATGTTTTGTTGCGATCAAAACTCTGCTGGCAGACCTGGAGGATATCGCGGATGTTATTACGTGCGGTCAAACAGCGCCGGTGGTGTAAGGCGAACATCGCTGCCCAGAAAGCAGAAGATGCGGGTTCGAGTCCCGCCTGGCGTAAGAGTTTTGATCGCAACAAAACATCCTGTAACAACATGTAACCTCTCTACCAGCTGCTCCAGGCTCAAGCAAATGTGTTAAAACGATGCTGAGGAATGTATTCGCCTTGCTGACCTTGCTGCCATCGCTCAGCCAACTTCTTGATCTCATCCTTCCAGAACTGCTTGGGCCTGGTGTTGGTCAACTGCTCGATATGGTTGTCAAGGACTGCTTGGGTCTTTGTCTCCCTTCCGACCATGAAGTCCTTTAGGCTTAAGAAGTAGTGGTAGTCGCATGGAGAGATGTCCGGCGAATACGGTGGGTGAGGCATGTGAACGTAGTCCTTCTGAGCAAGCTTATCCGTGGTTACTTGTTCCCGATGGGGTGCGGCGTTGTCGAGGAGGAGAACCTTCTTGAAGCGCTGGCAGGTCCATCTGTTTCGTTCACCATGGCCTTGGAGTCCATCGTCGTGCGTTTGATAAACAGCTTCCACTGCACCGGTCCATGGGCGCGGACCCAAAAGCTCTGAAGGTGCTTCTCGCCGTGAACATCTCGCCGAACGAAGGTCGGTGACAGGTCACCAGGCCTCACCCAGACTCGCTGCTTGGCAGGCTTAAGGTAGAAGACGTACTTCTCACCTTGCGTGACTATTGAGCCCAGGCTGCTCGGGTTTGGGAATTAGGCGAGATTTGCGCGACACAGGTCGACTCGTCAGACTGGGGTTTCGGCATGAGACAGACAGGGGTTTCGGCATGCTTCTGGAAAGGGCGGAAGTGGTAACTTCTCAGATGGGCTTCAGTAAGTAGCATACAAACATACAAATACGATAAGCACGAAACCAGACTCCAGCCACGAGATATATGGACACGGCATGGGGTGTCTCATTACTTTTGGCCCCTCTAGTATACTGCAAAACGGCTAAGGCTTTTACCTCGTCGCCCTCACCACACTCATCTATTCCACACCAAATCACTGCTTTCCGTGGTTTTCTGTAGTTTTCTTTGCTGCGGCGTTACGAGCTGTTAAATTTCGGATCAAAACGAGAAACCAGATTGAGCTGCAACCTCTTATTAGTCATGTTTTCCTCTGTTCTGCTCGCTTGTGTAAAGTGCACGAACAGGTGCAATACATGACAGATGTTCATCGAACACACATAGTCAAAGTCCAGCTGAATTACGTTATCCAAATGCTTTATTCCGCCTTGAAAGTATCTTTCCACACTTTGTTGATGTAGTTCAAGGTAGCCTTTTGCGCTTGCCTTTTTTCGTGCCGCAATCTGGCCAGATGGAGTTCCATTTCTCGTCGATCAGTCTGTAGGTTCTCATCGTATCGCCAAGTGAGGTTCCTGCAAAAGCCAGATTCATCACACAGTCATTTTGAAGGCATTTAACTGCACCAATAAAAGATCATACCCATCTCCGCACAGAGCCACATCGATTGCTCCTTGAATTGGATTGAACCAGCTAGTACCGGGAGGGGCACTCAAACTGCAAGTGAGATCTGTTATAAATCCCCAATGATATTTTTCTCCGTCTATGCTTTAGTCGAATGTACTGTTAGTTAGCGCTTATGTTGCGTTTTTACCTGGCTCTAGTCGCGCTCGTTTTCTTTCATTCTTAGGCTCACCATCTTCTTCCGTTATGGTACTTTTTATTGATTGTCTCTTCTTTATATTCTCCTTAGATTCCCTACCCTACTTTTTCCAACTTGATTCAATTTTTACACATCAGTTCTTAGTTAAACGCTCGTCGTGTCGAATAAAGTTGGGTGAGTTCAGTCCTTTTCTTCTTTGTTCATTCTTTTTAAACTTTTTATAATAGTTTCTTTTTACGTGACATCTCCCCTTCTCTGATGAGCCGCCGGGCAGATGTCACATCATTAACAGCTTCGTATAAAGCTGTGCATATTTCTGAAGACAAAGACGCCCTTAAGAAGCAGTGTCCTCTACAGAATTATTCTCTGTCTCAACACCGTCTTAATCTAAATTTAATTTTAATGATATTGCCGTCTAGATCAGTCGTGAAATTCAAAAAACTGAATAGGATATTTGTCTTGAATTTTGGATTTTAGCCATATTTCCAATCTCTACACGTTGTGATGGGTAATTCTTCTTATTCCAACTGAACGTTTTGTTTAATTTGGGAATATTCTTTTCTCAGGTAGTGTTATCAATATTGGCACCTACCTTGAGAACTCTAATGGCTAATATTGGTACCCACCCAAAGAACACTGCTTGGCACTATTGTACTTTACGGACTTCAGAGGACGAGGAGGGGTCGCAATTTTTTTCGCCCAAACTTCTCCTAGGAGGGGTTATTTGGGGTGATGGTCACAAACATGACATCCATTTTTCGTTTTACGCTGGAGTACAATAGATTACGGTAGGTGCGGGTGACTAAGGCTGCCAAGGTCATGGTCACCGATTGCGAGCAATCCCATCCTTCTGAGCCATTCCTGGAAATCGGCTGCGTCCATGTTTAGCTTGTCAAAGACGTCCTTCAGCTTGAAGTCGCGCAGTTCTTTCGGCGGCGGTTGTGGAACAGTGCGTGGAGGGCCATGATGCTTAGATTGCTATCTCTCGATTAAGCCTTCGCCTATCGAAGAGTTTCCCGCAAAAATGGTTTCCCGCTGATTTGCGAATTTTCATGCGATTGCTGCGGGACCGCTTGCATGCGGTGCTCGCCCGTAGCACCACAGATAACCCCTATAGCTGAAGTTTGGGTGAAATCAGTGACCATGACCTTAATCACCCGTACATACTGTAACTTACCGTACTCCAGCGTAAAACGGAAAATGGACGACGGATTCGTAATCGGCGCTCCAAATAACCCCCTAGACGGTTTTGGACGAACTTTGGACAAGAAAATTCGGCAAATTACGAAATCGTTGACTTTCGATGACGTCATCGTCCGGGCTGGCTCGGCGAAGAGCGCCCTCGTCTTCGAGGGGGGAATTGTCAAAAAATCAATTTTTTTCCGGAATTGGCCGAAATTGATACCTTTAGATAGAGCCTTTTGAGCTGAACAGAATGGCACGTTTGGGAATGTCGAGAACTCAAATGTGGGCGGGTAACGGCGGATGAAACTTCACCGCTGCCGTGAGCAGCTCTAAAATGGCAGCTGGGACTAAGGCAGGCTAGGCAGCAGGAGAGTTATAGGCAATTCGTCGTAAAGTACCTTAACTGATTGGCTAGTCTACGCATTTGCATGCCGTTAGCTCTCCTTGTCTTCCCAGACAAGGTTTACCTGCATTTTCGCACCGCTGTAACTTTGTCCAATCATAAGCTACGTTGCCGTGTTTCAGTACGCCTATTGAGCTTTCTACTTCTAACAAAATCTATAAGTTGCAGCCAGAAAAAAATCAAACGTGACAGAGTTATTGCATTCAGAACACGCCCGCGCGTGCAATTTAGCACAACAACGGTCTATGTTCTCCGTGCTCTTACTCGCCCAGATAACAGTTCTCGCCACTCGTACAGTCCTACATACGTTTTGCACAGCGCACTCCAAAGTCTCGCCGGAACAGAGTACAGCAATTCCTGAGTAGGGCCGCTGAGAATTTCTCATACTACTACCTAAATGGTCACTCTACAAACTGTCCCCTCTCGATTGAGAGGTTCGATCCTATATGCATTGTGGACAGCGCACTCTCAGAGGATTCCTGACATGACAAAACACTTTACGCCATGCTTGAGATGCTCCGAGAACATGCAAGCCCTGGAAGATAAGCATCACCAATAGCAAAAGTCTGCTCCAGTCATCTTTGACCACCCACTGCGAAAATGCGGCGGTTTGTATATATGGTTGTGTAGATCTTGAGGAGACGAATCGAACGGTACCGACCGTTTCTCAAAAAAACCTCAAATTGGAGGAATTGTGAGCCTGCAACTTTTTCGATGCCTTGCGGCCGACAACTCGTCCGCGGCCGGCCTTCTCAATGGAGCGCAAGTTTTCAATTTTGGCCATTTTTGATCATTCATATCAAGTGTATATACCAAACGATAGAGCTCGATCTCCTGAACTCAAATGTACTCTTGTGTTTTCAAACGGATGACTTTGGGCGAGTTATAGCAAAAAGACCCAAAAACCGCAAAAGTGCGGTTTTTTCGGCGTCTATTCAAAAGACGCGTCCGGTACTGTAGTTATGTGATTCAAGAAAGACGAAAATCGTATTCGATTAGTGTCACACGTTGTAAAGGACAAGGATCGAAGGACGATTTTATGAATTTTTCTTGGGATGCGCCACGCATTCTACTTCTACGGGATGGTGTGGAGGCAATTTGAATTCGCATTTAGTTTATGCAATGACTTGCAGCTGCTGGCCCGCTGATAAGCAGGCGAGTGCTTTATCTTTCCCTGGCAAGATCGATAGATATTCATAGACTCCCGAGAAATAGAAGACTGGGCGGTTAGGCTGGGTGAGAAATCCGAACCAGCAGTCTGGTATCGGGTGCACACGTAAGGTGGCACCAACCTCCGACTGCGCTACACATACCCAGTTCAATTCCAAAAAACCTTAAATAAGGAACTGTGGGATTTGAACAGAGCTCTTTCGTTGTACTGCTCGCCGGTCCCCCTTTCCCGCTTCCGCTGAATCTCATCCTCGGCGCACAGTCCATAGTAGTACGCAGAAACTCCTGCCCGCGCGTCGCTTACGTCCCACTTCTAACTGCAATCACGCAGCGGCTCGTCAGATTCGGAGCTGGCTCTCCGAATTGACGCGGTGCTCGGCGGCGGGAGTGTAAAAGGCGCCTTAGGGGGTTTGCCAGCAACTCCCTGTCTTAGCTCCAATCAATTTTAGGACTTGTAGGGTCGATGCTTCCACCCTTGCCACTAACTCGGCCGCGCAGAATTACTCTTCATTTAAAAAACTGTCAACTATCCCTCCTTTTGTGTCCTCGAATGCGTATTGAGCGGAAAGAGCATCCCTAACATTCCTAATTGTGAATCACTTTGCCCAGGCATCATATTTGCGTGGTGTAATCCTAAAAAGTGAAGCTTATGCAATAATTGCTGACCAGGATTAAGAGGTAGACCCCTTCCACGAGAGGTTAAGTTTGTTCGAGGGAACGGATAAAGATATTTCCTGGCATACAAGCGGGATAACTCCAAAGATCTCCGATTTAAGCCTTCTAGCGAGCTTTCAAAAATGTTGCTTAAATATGTTTCTGACTGATGACTGCTAAAGTAACTTACGGTACAGGCGGTTTTCCGTAACGAGCTATCTCTGCGTCGCTCCAGTAGTACATCATGAAGTCGTGATCCTCACTCCATTTACTATTTGTTGTCCAGGTATCACGAGCCCATGCATACTCCTAAAAGGAGTGCTTGCACACCAAATTCAGCACATTGAATGACATATACAGAAACATTATGCAGTGTCTAATGTGAGATATCAGTGTCAAATATAGAATGTCCAAAAGATACCAAAGGTCTATTTCGTGACTACCTCGACACAAACGTTTCGACTGCAGGCTCTCAAGTATTGTTTCTAAGATGAGTATAACTGAGCAATGCCTGTGCTGAAATAACTACACTGAACATATTTGCTTGTGCAGCTTGATACGGATGGCTATTTGTAAAGAGAATCAAAAAGATACCGAATTGTCTTGAGTTGAAGATCAGCCTAAAAGCTGCCCGACCAGTGGGACTTTACATGATTGATTTACAAAGGTGGTTACTGACTAGAGAAATTAAAGGTGGTTCAGGGAAGGATTTGCGTATGCTTCCCATCGAATCCCATTACACAAAGAATCGCAGCGATAAGTTTTGCAGAACAACGTGAAAGGGCGAAGAGGTCTTCTCTATACCGCTCTCAGAAAGAGGTGGAACGAGTTACAAGCCAAGCGTTCATCGTGGGCGAGATTTCCAGGTACGGAAGAATAGTGCTCTACGATAGCGTTGGGGTCGTTCACTTCGCTTTGATGGCTCTAACCTAAACTAGCTAACGTTTGTCGATTCTTTTTCTTAATTTTGCAACGCACAACACAATGGGTTACATAATCTGAAAACGTAGCCATGTGCTTATTTATAGCCATGTAGACCCTTCTTGATCCGCAAGTCGTTGCCATATTTCTATTTCTCTTTCGCTTTCTCTGTTCTTAGCTCTTCATTCAATCATTTGCCTTGAGTACAGAATCTAACAGAGATACTTCTTTCAAGCCCCGCTATATCTAACAGTGAATTTTTATTTTATGATGCATTTTCTATGTGCAAAGTAATTTGTAGAAAGGAATCTTAACAGCGTAATTCATGGGTAGTATAAACAGGGTGATAACAAAAAGAAGGATTACTTGGTGCCACCCATTGCTTTTTTGTGTTAATCTAATCTCTAAATTCTGTCAAAAATTTTGTGTTAATCTGTCTCTTTCAAATTTCAATTTAATTCTGTAATGAAATTTGCAGGATTCAAGGTACAATGCACCAGGAAATTTTTGACTGAAAATTTCTGTATAAATAGCCATGTACGAGCACGAAAAACTTGGAGACAGAGATTTTCACCTGTGATGCATGCACTATCAATAAGTCGCCCAGAGCCAGTTTTAGAGAACGTAATGGAGGTAATGTCGCGCGTCACAAACTTGTCCAAATGGCAGCATGGGCAAGGCGGGGAGTGGTGGTAGAGATCGTGTATGAATGCGAGCCCCTAACGTGAAAGTGCGGCCGCACATCACTCTACATCTCAGTGATCAGTAGTCAGCCTCGCAGCGTAGGCGCTTGTTTAGTTTGCTTTGCTTTTGCACCTGAAGTTAGCGGAAATACTCTACGATCAGATATTAAATCAAAGAAAGTGTCACCAAAACTAACGAGGAAGGTCAAAGAGGTCACCGTGGAGTTTCTCAAAGCGACCTATACAGGGTTGTAGGGCATTGTCTGGGAAGCACCATAGTTGTTTCCAAATTTCCTGCGGACCTCTGGGTAGGTCAAAAATGGCAAAAAACTGTACCGCTTCAGTGCGGGCCGATAACGCAAAACTGACGCCTGGGATACCCTTGTCGTGCCCACAAATAGTCCTGCAAAAGGTTTGAAGCTTCAATCATTGCTAGAACCTAGGAATTGATTAAAGTGATCCTAATTGAAGCGAGGCGGCGCATTCACGGGAGGCGCGCCACCAGGGCTCCAGCGGCTCGATGGCCGAGTGGTTAGCGTGGCGGACTTGGGAGGTCGAGGGTTCGCTTCCGGCGGTGTGGCTTCTGCATTGCTGGGCACACATCTTGCGTTTTTGCCACCGTAAAATGCTTTTCTGTTATGACTAGGTGTCATATTCATGATGCGATTTTACTTCAAAACACAAATCGCGCTAATGAATATGCAATAAACTATTTAACAGTTGTGGTAACGTTCTGTGAAACACGTGAAGCAAAGCAGCTTCTGACACCAGCAGCAGCGGATAAATGCCAAGGAAGAGCAGCCCGAAGCTTCCTGGCAGGGCGTGTCGACAGGCACTTCATCGAAGGCGTAGTACGCCGGTGTTGAGAAGTGCCCCGGATGCATGTCCACATATCCAGCTGCCACCCACGCGCGCTACATGTAAGCAACAAGTCCCGCGTTTCTTTCGAGAAGGCGTGGTTCGCTCTTCGGCAGCCTCCCCCCCCCCCCCAACCATTGTCCTCCTCGACAGCTGGCATGGGTTCAGGGATTACGAGAACCTCGTTTCCGAAGTGCCTGCTGGAAAACAACTTAAGCTGATGACAATACCGCCAGGAGCGACGAGCCTTTGCCAGCCTCTCGATGTATTCTTCTTCCGGCTTTTCAAACGGTTCATTCGGCGAATTCATGAACATGTGCTCCACTTCCGTCCGGATTTCAACTGCTTCTCAAGAGGCAATACTTTGAAGGTAATCATGAATCGCTTCGGACCAGCTCACTTGATGTTTAAATTTTTAAGGCACCCGTCCTTGCAAGTGGTCTGTCAGACGTATAGGCAATTCTGCGCTCCGGTATTCCAAAGATGCTTTGCGTACGCGTGAGTGGCAGCTGGATATGTGGACACGCATCCGGGGCACTTCTCAACACTGGTGGACTACGCCTTCAATGAAGTGCCTTTCGACACGCCCTGCCAGGAAGCTTCAGGCTGCTCTTCCTTGGCATTTATCCGTTGCTGCTAGTGTCAGAAGCTGCTTTGCTTCGCGTGTTTCATAAAACGTTACCACAACTGTTGAACAGTTTATTGCATATTCATTAGCGTGACTTGTGTTTTGGAGTAAAATCGCATCACAGAAGTTTGAAATCAGGGTTGGAAATCGAACATGACACCTAGTCGTAAAAGAAAAGCACTTTACGGTGGCAAAAACGCAAGATGTGCGCCCAGCATTGCAGAAGCCACACCGCCGGAACCGAACCCTCCACCTCCCACCCGCAAGTCCGCCACGCTAACCACTCGGCCATCCAGCCACTGGTGCCCTAGTGGCGCGCGCCTCCCGTGAATGCGCCGCCTCGCTTCAATTAGGAATTAATCAATTCCTAGGTTCTAGCAATGATTGAAGCTTCAAACCTTTTGCAGGACTATTTGTAGGCACGACAAGGGCATTCCAGGCGTCAGTTTTACGTTATCGGCCCGCACTGAACCGGTACAGTTTTTTGCCATTTTTGACCTACCCAGAGGTCCGCAGGAAATTTGGGAACCATTATGGTGCTTCCCAGACAACGCCCTACTACCGGCTAAATCCGTTTGGACACCAAGTGATTTTTGGGGGAATCCCTCGCTACTTGCTCCACGTGCTGCACACGTCATCACACACAAACACCATTACGTCAGTGGTGTTGCACTGGTGTAATCCACATATTCTACACGTCTTTACACGCAAATCTCACGTCATCAGTGACGCTGTCCCAGAAATGAATAAGACCGTCTTTACGGACGAGCAGTTTCCGCGGTGACGGTCTCCGCCGCGGTCGTGAGGGGTACATACCGCTCATGGCCTGTTACAGAAGCAGGTTTGAAGGTTGAAGAGCTAGCTATTAGGGAAGAATAATGGGACCATATTCGCATTAATTCCGTGCCCTCCTTCGCGTAAGCCGAGGCAATAAAAGAAAATCCCAGATGCATGCAGCGGGTAAAATACATGCACCGCATCCCGAAGTCATGTACGGAACTAAAGCGAATTTGATCTCTGTATTTCTCCCCTTATCCCACTATCGAATCTCTTCCCAAAACAGTGGCATTCACAAGAAGGGGTATCGAGAATTGAACAAAAGCCGATGCTCAAATTGTTTTCAGATGAAGCTTCTTAGTAAGAAGCTGAGGTGGTTACACTATCGCAGCGAAAATGATTTCGTAAACACTTTCTACCACATGATGTGCCAGTTCTGATGCAAGTGTAGGTACGAGTCTATCCTCCTTCCCAACTTACACCTTTCGCACGAAACCTAGGTGGATTTCCACAGTAATAATATTTCTGTAATTGTGCTAAAGATTTTCGTTTAAGAAGATAGAGGATAAAGGATGGCGTTACTTGCTTTCTGGACGCGCCAGTTATATAATGACCTCCGGTGGTCAACCGATGGACAAGTTGGTGTTTTATCCTTCCAAGACAAGTTTGACACCAATTCACAGATCCCGAAGACATGGAACACTTAGTTGGCTTGGGTGCGAGATAAGAACCATGCACCTTATCGGAGGCACGGGAAGACGGCTGTCAATCGTCGCACCTCCTCCGATTGCACTTCACGCGCTTCATTAAATTAAGATATAAGAAGAATTATCTCAATGTAGCGAATAAAAGAGAGGGTGCATCCTTCATTCTACACTTCCATCCTATGTGGTTCCTATTAAAAGAAAATACTTTGATCAATTTCGTTTAAAATTCGTTAGTAGGATCTATCCTTGTCGGAAAGAGACACCGCCTGAAATGAGAAAAAACACAAACAGGGTGATGTACACTAGGAAACTGCATAGAAGCGTCCTAATATAATTCAGTTCGGTGCGTAGTCTCTGCTCTATGGCTCATCTTCAACTTAACGACCAGGCAAAGTCGTCAAAATGGCTGCGAGAAGTCTTTCCCACCCACCATTTGGATAGATCCATTACTTTGCTCCTGAACGCTGGAACCTAAATCGTACCTGAGGCTTGCGTGTGAAGACGTGTGGAGAACGTGGATAAAACCATTGCAGCATCACAGGCCCCATGATGTTAACGTGTAAGAATGTGTGCAAGACGTGGGTGATTCCCCAAATTCTACTTGGTGTCTAAACGGATTAAGCCCCTACTACCCTGTATAGGTCGCTTTGAGAAACTCCACGGTAACCTCTTTGACCTTCCTCGTAAGGTTGAGAGTCCACCAAACGGGAGCAGCACTAAGAAAGAATGAAGTCGGTTTCAAGAAAACTAAAGCGGCTTTCACAGTGCCGTCGCTGCTGTAGCGCAATCGATGCCGTAATGATGATGCCTGCCGCAGAGATGCAGAGGGACAACAACAGCAACGAAGGGGCTTTCACACTGCTGTTGCCGCAACCCCGCATCAGCAACACCGGCATCGGTTGCGCGGGCTCAGCAACATAGAATGATCGCCATCATTTCTTGTTGCTGATGCTCGTCAATGGAGGCATATCACAGGTCTTATCTTATTGTCTTATCTCACGCGTTGCGGCTGCAGCATGCATCGAACTCTACCCCTTTTTCGTTGCTCGTTGCTCCAACAGCAGCAACGGCACTGTGAAAGCCGCTTAAGAGAAAGATAGATAGATAAGAAGAACAACGGGAAGTGATGATAGTTCACCGTAGGTAGGATCTTCACGCGACCGATGAAATGCCTGTCGTCGGGATTCAACGCCCTCCTTACGCACGCTTCATAACTCGCCGCGTCTCGTCGGTAGACTGTATCTCTCAATAGCCTTTGCATAAAAATTCGATTACAAGCAGACATCGCAGTACTTTCGATAGGATAGTAAGAAGCTGCAAGATGGGCCTGAAAACAAGAAGCTGTGTGAGCTGTAATCGTTTCATAATTTCAAAGCCTGTTCAGCCATCAACCATCGGACTAGCAACGGGGTATCATACGTTTGATATAAGAATGAAGGCGACTTACGTGAATGATAGTACTGCCCATGTCATGAAGACCTCTCGGCAATCGGTGCTGAATGTCAGCGAGTCCTTAAAATCGTAGCGAACTTGCTCAAATTGACATTGACACAGACACAGACATTGTATTTTATAAGGTATAGTCAGTCTATTAAGCCTCAAGTTCGCAGAACTTTTGTGAATGTGTATAAACTTACCTGCTAAGAAATGCAGTGCTCTTGTTGAATTCTTTACTATATAGCTTCCAGGCATAATCTCGAATCCGTCAAATGTCTCGAAGAATGTGACGTCTAGACTATCGTCGATGTACTCCTCTATTCGCCTAAATGGGAAGCGCAATATCATTTGCCTCGGATTGCGGTAGTACTTGTCTCGCTTCTGAGCATCCCTCTCTGTTCGCTGGCCTCTTACTTTTTTACCACTCAGTCCTTATTTATTTTCTAGCTCGGTTTCCGAATTATTTTCGAATTATTTTGTTTTTATAAGCTCTGTTGGCTCCAGGACGTAACTCCAACGCGACGTCGCGGCGCTGAAACGCAGACGTGCGCTCGGTGACACATGGAGCACGAAACACATGGAGCATCCGCGGAGCACGAAATTTTCGACGAACTGTCTCGGTGGAGGCGCTTGGAAGAAAAAGGAAGCAGTGAAATTCCTTGGCTTCTGCTTGTAGAATGGAGAAATAGGAAGGTTCTTACGAGGGAGGTCAGTGAACTCGGTCCAGAGATTCTGAACGAGACCTATATGGTCTTGTAGGCATCGGACGGGATCGCAGAACTGTGTTTAGTTTTTGCTAAATGCCCCTGGGTGGTCCAAAAATGGCAAAAATGGTATCACTTTAGGGCGGGCTGGTAAGGCAAAGGTGACACCTGGAATGGTCCTTTCGTGTTCAGAGCTTGACCTACAAAAGGTTTGGTGCTCAAATTAAAGGTAGATTATAGTAATACGACAATTTCTTACGTTTTTTAGACGAAGCTGCAGTGTACATCCAAGCTACTCATTTGCAACGTTGGTGGCAGCGACTGGATGACCGAGTGGACAGCTCGGCGGACCTACGGGAGGTGGTCGAGGGTTCGATTACGGGGGTGTCTATGCGATTTGCTCTGTAGAGTGCTCCCTTTTTGGCTAATTAAGAGTACATTTTGGCTCCGGTAGGTTACCGTATTATTGGCTAGTGGTGAATAGGGGTGACGAAGGCATGACTTTCGATTTCGGCCAGACTTTGCCTATGGAAATTATTTAAGCTGCTGACCACGAATCTATCATTCTTTTTCTAAATTATCACTTTTCTCACACTACTTTCCATCGAAGGTTGAAGTCGAAGGTTGGAAAATAAGTTTAACCACATTGGAAAGGAAGCGATCCTTCTACCGTAGATAGCTTTACACACCCATATTTACCGTAACCTGCCGCTAAACCACGCTTGTCTCGCTGAGGGAGCTCTCATAAGATGCTACCTCCTCTTTGGAATGTTCTCAATTAGTTTTGTAAGTGTTGCTCGCTATCACCTTATTTGTGAACACGATCGGCAAGTATTGGGTTAATCCATCATCAAGACACGTTCATCGTTCTTTGGATTTCTTTGCAGACTGCTTTTTATTTTTCTCGCAACTTTCACAGTTCTACTAACTGTTACCAAGTACAGCATATTTTATCCACCTCATGGTATTTATCTAGCTGTGTATTTTTTCCTGAGTTTTCTCTTATACACTCACAGTAGACGGATCGGGGCACTGCAGCTATGACCACTTGCACTCACTCCCTCAACTATGGAGATCGAAAAAGATTTTTCGTCCCAAATTCATCTATAGGATTACCTGGGATGCCAATCTGGCAACCATTTTCGTTGAAACGATGAAAGGGAGAAGGTTACAATGGGTATGTATAAGTAAAGAGGTGTACGCGGAATAACCGGGCACCAGGGTGTGCGTAAATGAAATTTGAAATTTCGTAAATCGTAAATCGTAATTACGAAAAAACCGTCGTAAATCATAAATCGTAAACCGTAAATCGTAAGAGTCTCCTAAACTGTAGTGCAGTACAACTAAATTTCCAGAGGCTTTTTCTGCTTATGTTAGTCAGATTGATTCAATATTTATTTAACTGTCGTGTTAGCTTCAGTTTTCAGCTTAATCTGAACAAATTTTTTACCACACTTTTTCTCTTGTCACGGGTTCCTGATAGTAAAACATCGTCCAAACCAAACTTTACACCTGTTAGGAAAGTCGAAAAAACTGTAAATTCAAAAACATTACACAAGCCTATGCATGGCATTCTAACAAAAAGCTTGCATAGGTTGAATATTCATTAAATTCCTAACTTACTACCGATGCTTTAGTTTGAATATAAATCTAGGATTCAGCGCAAACAACAGCGCGAAAATCGCTTTCAGAACTAAAAATTTAAAAAAAGTTTCACCACTAATGCGCCGGTTTCCTGCTCGTGCGCTTGTAGCATTTCGAAAACTTCATAACGCCTTCACGACACGCGCGATCTTCAGTTGTTTGCTGTGTGGGAAAGCGCGCATTTTTTCAGCGCGCTGATTATTTCTATTATTTTATTTGTATCACCGATTTGTTACGTAAGAAAAAATAGTAACAAATGAAGTTTTCCATGGACCATCTTGACTGTAGCTATTAGCGGACTCATTGATTAAAATTGTTCTATAGAGTGTGTGATAATTTTCCATGAACTGTTTTTATGATGGTGTCCGACGACATCGTCGAACGTTGTCCCATGCGGCAAAAAAAAGAGATCGACGACATGGTCTGACAATGTCGTGAAAGGAATAATATTGCTCTACCATTTAATAACTCCCAGCTCTCGCACGGGCTACTCTTCGCCAGCTCTGTAACGAACGTTTGCGCATCGTAAGCGGATTAGATAGGATGAATACGATAAATTCAATCACATCACCGAAATTGGAGATCAAGACTGTCAAAACCAGTTCGACCTTCTCTAGAAATGCTACGCGCTCGATTTGATTTTTTGTCCCTTTTATATCAATTTGCTCAATCCTATAAAGCACAATGCAGACCGATAGAGCCATTGGTACATGTCAGGAAGGTGAGCAGCATTGGTAGGTGGTAGCGCGCCAGCCAATAATAACCAGAACACAGACCGAACACATGCCAGTCGATCAGGATTCCAACTCTGCATACACGCCCTCTCTGAATGACACGCCCATTCAATGCGGTCTGATTCGATGGGGAGTTCCCACCTCACAATGCTCCCCGTCCTAGCGACATATAACGAAACGTTAGTGGTTTATCCTTTCAACATAAGTGTAGCAACTCTCTAGACCCCGCTTGCAATCACGAATGATGTTCGATCATAGATTTGTGTCATTTCTATTCGAATGGGATTTACATGAATATATTATCAGCAAATTGACGTTACCAAACAGGGCGCGGATCAAAGAATGCTCCCTCTCTTTCTCAAAGAAACCGCCTCCAATGGCTTTCTATGGGCTGGAATGGAACAACCTTCACTAGTAGGAATGCGATGCGCCTTGCTAGCTCTGGACCAGTAATGGAGGACCCCAGCCTCCCCTGCCTTCTAGACATGAGCTTATCATATCATACTATATAATAATTCGCTAACCGATGACTCATAAAGTCATAAAATCGTGGGGGGGGAATTACGGACCGCGAAAATAGCGAGAAATGTACAGACGACTTCTACGTGTCGTGGAAACTTCAGCCCTGAGAGTAATCGAGGTTACTGAACACGAATCTGAAGTTCGTTTTAAAAGTGTCGATCACCATCATTCGATATTGATCAAATCATCGATCAGTACCAGCAATGGGAAACCAGGTCCAGTCAGGGGGTGCCATGAGTGCTGTACCAGTACATGGGGAAGGGGGGGGGGGTTCCAGTAAAGGAGGCAAGTAGTGGGGGACACTGATGTAGCGGTCCCACATGGAAAAAGATTCAGCTCAACGTAGCGTTAGAAGCGGTGAGAATCCTCGGTTCTGACAAAAAGGCGTTTCGTCGTGCGACTAAAATGGATCAGATCTATCGAAAATGTCGATTTTTGCCTGAGGTTGACCGTTTGTGGACGAGAAGTGAAGTTGTTCGTAGTCAGCTTGGCGCTAGAGTATCCGAATATTGCCTTTTGTACTGCTAGGAAGGAAAGAAAGCTGGATACCCAGAGCAGCTAGCTTGATCTGATTCTCCTCAGCTTAGTGATACTGCAACATTGCGCGAGGCACGCCGATTTGCCTGACGGAGCACTTGCTTCTATTGTATTGCACTTGTTTCTCCTCTTGAACCTGTCCGGTTCCAAACGGGAGTCCTTACAATGTCAGTGAAATGAGAAAGTTAGTTAAGCGAAGAGAAAAGTCGGATTCGAGAAGCCTGTGAAGCACGGTATTGCATAACCCAGCAACACATCATCAAAAATCATCAAATCATTATCAAAAATCAACTCTAAAGGAAAGTGGGAATGAGCTGCATATAAGAAGGGACCATTAGAGTAAGCATATCTTCATAACCCACTCCAAGTTTAGTCGCTGGTTGGTTGTTGATCAAAGATTACATTTACGAAAATTTACGAGTTACGACCCAAAATGTCGTAAATCGTAAATCGTAAATCGGAATTACGCACACCCATGCCGGGCACTGCTGCTTTTCACGACTCCAGAGGTCGAGGAGAAGACGAAGGAAAAAATTTCGCCCAAACATTGCCCACGGAAGTTAATTGGGGTGCTGATCACGCTAATGATACCTGTTTTTAACCCCTGTTTTTAACCCATTGACGACCGCGCGGCAAATCGCGTGTCTGGCGCGTGGGACCGCGCGCTGGGACTGCCTTGAGGCTCGAATCTCGGGCACTCACTACTTCACGGTATTCCAAATGAAGCTCCCTCTCCAATGTGTGAGCCACATATTGGAAAAGGCCGGAACAGGTTCGAAGCAAAACGTAGAAGATGTATTTGCTGCTATAAAAAGGTCAGCACAGAAAAGGGCGCACGTTCGTCACGAATCTAGCAAATAAGGTGACCACACGATGTAGCAAGTGTTTGAAATATTTTTTCTAAATTGGGTTCAAGTTTTTCGCAAGAAATTTGACTAGATGTCTTAACCATGACCATTTTTGTAAGATATACGTAGCTGTTCGTGAGTAGTATCTATTTATTTGAGGTTTGAATAGTGCGTAGTGCTGATTTTTTTTATCAAAGCTTTCGTTAGAAGTAAATGATTCTCGGACCACTGTGCAGGTAGCATTGGTAGGATCCAGCGAATCTAATGAATACTAGTAAACTATGAAAAATCGAGGAAGTGCGCCGCAGCGAACATTTTTTTAACCGCGGGCTAAAATTGGGCCGCGCGGTCCCACGCGACAGAAAAACTGCGGGCCGAAATTGGGCCGCGCGGTCGTCAAAGGGTTAAAATTTCGGTATACTACGGCAGGTTACGGTAAATATGGTTGTGTAAAGCTATTTACGTTAGCAGTATCGCTTTCTTTTCCAATGTGGTTAAATTATTTTCCTTCGACTTCAACCTTCGATGAAAGTAGTGTAAGAAAAGTTATAATTTAGAAAAAGAATGACAGATTCGTGGTCAGCACGGAGCTTGGGCGATATCGGTAGATATGGTTTCGTCACCCCTATTCACCTTTAGTCAATAATACGGTAACCTATCGTAGCCAAAATGTACTCTTTATTAGCCAAAAAGGGAGCATCCACGGAGCAAATCGCATAGACACCCCCGGAATCGAACCCACGACCACCTCCCGTACGTCCGAAATTATCGTATTACTATAACCTAACTCTAATTTGAGCCCCAAACCTTTTGTAGGTCAAGTTCTGAGCAAGACAGAACCATCGCAGGTGTCACTTTTGCCTTATCAGCCCGCCCTAAAGTGATACCATTTTTTGCCATTTTTGGACCAAGCAGGGGCGTTTAGCAAAAACGAAACACAGTTCTGTGATCCTCGTCGATGCCCTACAAGACCATATAGGTCTTGCTTGAGAACAAGGCCAACTCTTCAAGGGAAATCTGTTTAGAAAAATTCGGGAACTTACAAGCACTTGCTTCCGAAACTTCTACTTAATAATCCCGGCCCAGTTCCTATTTCGAATTTTCAAACCAGGTCCACGGCCGTTTTCTTTCATCCATTTAAAAGAGAGTGAGTCTCATTCCACCCGCACTTTGTCAGCAAAGGTCCCACTACAAGGAATCTTCAAGAAGGTCTATTACTCGTAAGTTCACACGCAGTAGACATGTATGAAAATATAATAGCCAACTTCGTTAGGATTCTATGCACTCTAATTTGCTACCGGTTAACAATACATTACTACGAGCGAGGTACGCATAGAATTGGGCATAGAGTTCCCAATCAGAACGCAGAGAATTTCCTACCAGCAGACACCAGACGTGTCTCATCGAACTACTTTCCTTCTTCTACGCGTGAAAAACGCGATCAGCGGTCGCCGGCACGCACTTTCGCGCTCTAGCGCGAGTCACTAGCCGTCCCTGTCGGAAACGTAACTAACCGTCCCTCCCAGAAGCAGTCGGACCGTGACAACTTATCCAATTTCGTCGCACACCGTGCGCAACGCCAGGGGAGTTCGCGCGGCGTTGGAGTTATGTCTGCCCCCGAGCTCTGTTACTTGTTAGCTATCTTGGTTTTGCGCTTCATGTTAATGTTTCTTTGCCTGCTCGATTTTATCTATCATTTTGCGTCGACTGTGACGAACCTATTTCATCATTAATTCTATCTAAGAGAGGAGGCCATAGAAACTAAACCAGGCATTGAAATAGGCATCACGATATGGAGAAATCCGAACCTACGTTGGGGGAGACCACCTCGTGAATGCGGATTCTATTCTTCTATTTCTATTTCTCACTTTGCCACCAGAGTATCCGAAGGGATCGATGAAGATTCAAAAATCTTCTCAAAACATAATGAGAAGAAAGTCTACCTTCTAGGATTCACGACACCGACTTCGGGATCCAAAAGTAACACATAATCATAACTTCTCAATACAAATGCCACAATGCAGTGCTGACGGAAGAATTTCTGTAAGTGAAAGTTTAGATAACTTTAAAATCTTTGCATGTTAATTGGTAAGTGAATTCCTTACGTTACTGTATTGACATAGATCAAAGAAACGAGTGTCAACGACCACATGGAAGTCGTAATTCTGAGCTTTAGCATAACATGATACACTTCCTGAAGGATAACTTTTGAGAAAACTTACGAAGTTTAAAGAATGGAAACCATAGAAATAGTTTTAAAAACAGTCACATTTACTAGGGTGGAATGATTGAATTTGTCGACAATGTCGACTGATCTTATCCTGTTTAATGATCATTATGTCATTTTATAAGAGTTTCTTCTGGCCAGAATTTTTGAATTCTTTAGATATCTGAGTTGACATCTACTATAAGAGCAGCGCACAATTTTATCTTCTCATTAGGCAGAATAGAGTTCGCGGAGAAGAGTAAGGAGTGCTTCGACTTCAGCATTTGTTGTCTCGACAGTTCTCGATTCGCACAAGTGTGTGCTCTAATTCAGTGAAATACTCCGTCTTTCGACACCTTTCTAGTAAAGGTGTATCACACTGGACGTCAGTTAGGTTCTTTCAACATTTAGTAAATTGATCGCAAGGCGAAATAGAGGCAAAAACCCTTTATGAAGAAAAGTAGACTCAGAGAACTGACAAGTTTATTGCAGAACCAACAACAGAGCTGACACGGAAATATAATATGACAATGAGGACGAGATAAAGGATCCGTGCGCACTCGGTACTGGTGCTTCCAACTCTTAGACGGCGGCTAGCTAAGGCGAGGCTGATGTTGACGATAAAGCAGGGTGGACGACTGGCTGCATAGCAGTTGTCGATGCGAACTCAGGAGATAGCGTACGCGACGTGGTAGAAGTCTGTGATTGACCGAAACAGCCCGTCAATGACGGTAGCGCGACTTGGGAAGCACTCAGCACGATAGAACGCTCGAGCGCAGCGCAACGATGTGGACGACCAGGGGCCGGATTCATGAACGATTTATCGGCGGGTAAGTACAAGATTTACCCCCCGCCCATTTACGCGCGATTAATGAACGCGCGACGGGGAAAATCGGGGGTAAGTGTCGAGGTAAATGCTACCCCGTCGGGGAACATTTACCTTCAAGACATGGGTTTTGCTCCGCGGCCAATTTCTGACCCTGTGCAACCCTCCGCTGGTCCGTTGCCAGCTCTGAGCTGGCCGCCAGCCGCATAATCAATGCTCGATAGGGGGCGCCTAGTTGCCATCGCCTGCGCCGTCTTTCGCCGGACCTATGGTGAGTTGTTTGACCTTTCGTTTTTCTCTATTAGTCTTGAATTCTATGGTTCTTTTGGGCTCTATGGACCATGGCGGCCCAAAGTGCCACTTATTGTTATGTGATTTGCTCACTTTAGTGGCACTGGGTCGGCTTGGGTCACCATGAGCCCGGTCCACCACGTAAATCGTAATTTACGATTTGCGTGGGTGGACTATGCCCGTCCTCCACCTCAGCCTCCCTTGGCATATGTTGTCTATGGGGGCTACTGTGGTGGATGGCACCCATTATTAGCCATGTAGGCCCATATTTACAATAGCATCCCTGCTGCCTAATATGCTACTACTTTCCACCCCTCTCTTTCCCCCCACCCTTCCCCTTACCTCACATTTCACATTTCATTTCCCCTAACTACGAGGCTGCCAGTGTCGGTGGCAGCCACTTCCCAGCAGCAGATGTGACTGCTTGGTTTCGCTGCTAGCTGATGAAATTGGCCGTGGAGCAAAACCCTCGCCTTGGCCGTCATGAATCAGAAAAGAGAGGTAAGTTCAGGGAAAGTGGCGGGTAAATGGTCATCGAGGTAAGTGGGGGTAGAATTTACCTCCGGCCGCGTTCATGAATCCGGGCCCAGAATGACTGTGCGAAACTTAACAGAAACGCAAACGCTTGAGCTGCAGCCTAGCGCAACTCACGGGTATCCTCCAGCACGTAATGTCGCACAACAAGGAAATACCCCAACAGTCGTTCACGACTGCGACTTCACGACACGGTGAGTAGGACGCGACCAGGGAAGAAACCACTCAAGGACCAAGAGATAGCCCCTCCCTGAATAGACAGCACCGGCAAGCGAGCGAGGAGGAGGCGAAGAACACAACGACGTCTGACAGGAACCGCAGAAGTGCAAGTGGCGGTGAAGAACACGAAGATGACGGATGGGTGAGGAACACGAAGCCCCTCTTCGCGAGACGAAAGCCGACCACTGACAGGCCTCCCTTCGAGATCCTTCCCGAATCCCGCGCGCCCGCAGCGCACCGCGATACGCAACGCAGACGGCGCGCCTCGGTCGACGCGCGCTACGGCTCGGCTACGCTAAGGCCTCTGTTATACTCCCGCGGGAGCATCCGCGGAACGTCCGCGGACCAATGGTGCACGGCGGAGGCGGGCGTGGCGATGCGCTGCGATTGGCCAGGTGAGGGATCTCGGCGCGATTCCCGCCCTTCCGCGGATGCTCCCGCGGGAGTATAACAGGGGCCTAAGGCGCATGGTTTATTCCTAACTCGTCTCACACTAGTAAACTTCATCGCCTCCGTTATCGGCCGTATTTCTCCTATTAAGTTCAGTTCCTGAAGGTCAAGTTTTCTCCTAGAACTTTCTTCGGAAACAACACAAACACCGTACCACTGTTGATGATAGTAGAGGTAAACAATTAGCTCAACTTAGTCTTCGAAGCTATCGCTCAACTGTTAGCGACGACTGCTTGAAGAATTCGAATCGAGTACTTCGAAGAGTTTGGAAGAAGTCTGGAAAGGAATTTCCGGAAGATTGCCTAGGCACATTATGCAACTTTGCCGGAAAACCCACAAAGGACGCGCAAAAGATGATAATGCGGGCTCGATTCGCTCCAAACTTTATCAGCAAGCTTAGCAATGCTGAATGCTTCACGTACCATGCTGAAGTTATCCCAAATGGGGCGCATCTACTTTAGTTTGCGCAGTTCTCACTCCTATACTAAACACCCACGACGAAGGACACCAGCGCTAGGAATCCAGGCCGTAACGGTGAAACCACCGTATGGGCTCTCAATGCGCTTAGTCTCCCTTCACAGTAACTGTCGCTGTGCTTATGGGGACTATAAACAGTAACTACTAAATTCGGGGACACCTACGTAGCCAGCGTGGAAAAAACAATGTATCTATCTCATGTATCTCTACACATTTTGAATTTGGAGCAATATAGTAATCTTCACGTTGATTTAGCATTTTCTGTGTTAATTTAGATCAATGTTTTAAATCGAAAATTACTAGTGAGACGATTGATCATTGATCAACAGGAAAGCAAATTCCGTAATATTGAAACTCACTCTGAGCGTATCCATATGGATTTCTGCTAAATTTTTCTTCTATCACTTCTACAATGGCAATCCGTGGGCGGATTTCCCTACAAAATAAATTAACCATTGGTCGCAAACGACGGTTGAACGCCTTCTTTATATAAAAAAACGCTTTTAGTTAACGCAGAAATACACAAATGTTTCATATAAAATAGATCTAACACTCTGCTTTGGTACTGACAAAACCTAACCGAAACTGAATCCGTGACATTTTGGTGAAAGCATTCAACAGCCTATGTCCTCTTCGTCCTCCCTTAGCCCTAGTTTATACTTTTTTAGTTTATACTACTTATGCTTATACTACCGCACGCGGCGGCACCAAGAGATCGATCGCCATAGATATCGATTCTCCGCGCCGCCTGATCGATATCCATTCCGACCATGATGCCGCGCCGCGTAGCAGTGCAATTATAAACCACGGCCGGGGCATACTTCCATGGGGAGCAAGCTGAACATACAAAAACGCGCGGCAGCCGCGGCGACTGCTGCGGCAAGCGCGACATCTACATAGTGTGTGCTGCTACAGTTACGAAGTCTAACGCTCTTTTAACTGCATAAACTGCTGTAGATACCACTGCTCAGCTATTTGAGTGTCCTTCACTGCACTTAATTAGAGGAAAGGGTTATTTTGGGTGGAAACTGGATGCCCTAATCAAAGCAATAGGCAATTGTTGCTATTGTGAAACGATTTTGGGTTCTTTCATGACACGAAGCTTCATTTCTAAAAGATACATATCTAGATACAATACAGCAGAACTCGGAGTTTGTTAGAGCTCCGTTTCCATCATAACAGCCCACCCAGGAGCGATGCGTCAGTGGCGACTCATCGCGCGTGCGGCAGAGGCCGCCTGAAAGCTAGCTGTTATGATGGAAACGGAGCTCTAACAGCCATACTTCCATCGCCGCGGTGGCATCGCGGCGCTCAGTTCATGGCCATTCCGCCACACGCGGTCGAATAGTGAAGGGAAACTTCGCCGCGGCGCAGAAACAGTGGCGGTCGGCAAGCACGATGGCTCCCCGTGCCCATCGCGGCCATGGCATACTTTTTCGCGCCGCGCACGGTGTTTAGCGTTGGTCCTGGACGGATCGCCGCCGCGCTCCCTTGCAGAGCGACGGGCGATGCGACGAGCACAGAGAAGTTCAAATTCTTTCGCGTCGCTCTGCAAAACTCATCGCCGCGATTCGATCGCGGCGAAAGGAAGTATGGACGAGGCCTTAGATTAAGTAGGTGTTTTGTTGGCAGTTAATCTAATGGCCTAGGTTTGTTCATGCTCATCTGGCTCATTTAATTTGCTATGATCCTTATTGCTCGCTGCCCGGTTCTCGTATAAGCAGTGCTGGGCTTATTGTACTTTAATTACTCAAGGTTACCAAATAAAGGGTAAACGTGCGGTGCTGTAGTTCTGTGGCAACTACAGTTGTCAAACTCGATCTGGGCCACTTGCGGCATATCCGGTCTAGCTCATATCAAACACTGAAGTTTGCCTGAACATCTGGAACATCTCTCTGCACATCTGTCCACATAACTTAAAATGACTACTCGACGAAGATATAACGTATCACGGCGACCTGAGGAAGCGAATTAACGGCTACCAATGGTCGTTACTGAAAAGAATGCAACAGCAACTGATGCCTCAATACGAAAGGGCCTGCCACCGTGAAGAGGAAAATCGGCTTTGCATAAGCGATAGCAGGTCATTCAAGTCGCATTATCCATCACATCACTTTAATGACAACAAACGCAAAAAAGCAGCAACAAAGCAGAACAAGGAACATCAGCACTCACTCTGTATCCGGAATAATGTTTCCTACTCCAATTTGCTCCCGTAAAGAGAGAGTATAATTGGCGGCATGCTCCTGAAATCATAGAACGGTCAAGAGCGTTACATACTAAGTACTAATAACAACAGTAACAGAGAATACAAACATTAATGAAGGATTATTATTGTACCTTAATTAATACAATACCAATTTATAAGAGTTGTAAACACACAAAAAGAATTCCAGCATGTGATATTTTAGGTTGTAGGAAGAGTTCTCGCCGCTTTCTTAACATGAAACTTTAATGATTTTTCAGGAGATAAAAACACATAAAATAACAAAGTAGTGAGCATCGTTCTTTCTCCACTTTTCGGGTGGACCTCTGATGGCAGCAGCTAACACCTCTGGCGTTGACTCAAAGAAATTATTCAACTATCACCCATATCACTATTTCTGTTGATATTAGGTTGGCAACTAATTTCGTGGACTCTTAAGCGCCTTCAACAAAAGTGTTCATAAACAAATAACAAATAACAGTTTTCAACCAAAGTAAGATCTGTTGGAACGCGGGACTGCTTCCCATTTATCAGCTACCTGGCCCATCCCACAGCTGTAGAATTCTTGTGCTTTTGAAGCCAAGAATCCTTGGAGGTGCATTTTGAGATGGTCCAAATTAATAAATCGTCCTCCAACCAAGAAGTGCTGCAGCGTGCTATAAAAGTGCTCATCACTTGGCGCATAGCCTGGGCTGTAATGTGGGTGAATTAGACGCTCCCAGCCAAGGTCTTCTATTTTTGAAGCTTCCGATTCGCGACGTGTCATCTGGTGTTATCTTGCTGAAAGATAATTCCGCTCCTGAAGATCTGTCTGAACCGATTCCAGCGGAGTTCCGCCTGCGCGCGGCCAGGCTAAGAAGAGTAGATTACAGCACTAATGTTGGAACCGTTCTTGACGAGCTCCCAGAAGTTAATACCTTCTTGACATCACCAAACGGAGGGAACGTAGCGAACCGGTCGCCTCAAAAAATAGAAGACCTTGACTGGGAGCGTCAAACTCATCCACCTTACAGCCCAGACATTGCGCCGAGTGACTACCACATTTTTAGTTCGGTGCAGTACTTCTTGGTTGGAAGACGATTTATTAATGTGGACCGGGTCAAAATGCACCTCCAAAGATTCTTGGCCTTAAAAGCACAATAATTCTATGGCCGTGGGATAGACCAGCTACCTGATATATGTGAAGCAATTCTGCGTTCCGAGGGATCTTATTTTAATCAAAGATTGTCATTAGTTATTTGTTAATAAATACTTTTGCTGAAGATTCTTGAGAGTCCACGAAATTAGTTGCCAACCTAATATTTTCCTCGCTTGGAGAACGAAAGGAAATGAGGTATTTTGATGGCCCAAGGGCTTTACTGAACTGTGGGCGGTCCCTCCCATCCAAACTCGATCATCTTTTAGCTTGTCACTCTTGCCATGTGTGCGCGAGCGTTGTCGTGCAGGACTAACAATAAGGTCATTCTGCGGTTCAAGCGGTTTTATTCTATTTTGACGGCCATACCATGTGCTTCAGCGTGTGACTGTGCAGGTCAGCAATGGCTTTCAAACCGCAGCTCGAAATTGATGAGGCCTTCGCTGTCCCACATAACGCCTCTGCGAGTGGAGGCCTACCTTCGTTTGCGGCTCAGGCTACTCTCTCTTGTCAACCTAGTGTCGAAGGCGTTTGATGTTGACGTATAAACAGCACCCTTCATCTACTACGACGATTGACGTCAACCTGCTGTTCGTGAGCCTGTACAAGAGCAATAGTGTGGCGACTTCTGCCCGTCGCTGGAAATACGTTCAGTCAATTTATTGGTACCGAGTGCGCCAACTTGTACACCTTAGGCCTATGCTATACTTCGGCGACGCATCGTCGACGTCGCCGACGCTGTGCGCTGTGCACGGCAACGGGTCGTCACCGATGTCGCCGACGTCATCCAAGGGTGGCAGAAAATGCGCTCCGATGGAGTATTTTGATTGTGGGTTGGTCCTTCGTTCCCACCGGACATCGAATTACGAAATCGAGAAGTGCAAAAACGCCCGTCTTGCGGACACCAATAGTGCCATTTCTACTCTCAACGCTCTTTTCTGGTTAGTCTCACAATCATTGCCTAATGCTGTGCGGAAATTCGTTCAGCTTGCTGGAACACTGAGTGTTTAGGGATGGAACGGGAGCCTAATCTTTACGTTCCCTTCTCTTTGTCACCTTTCTTCGCTTTTATGTCCTTCTCACCCGTTTTGTTCGCGTTTTCTAGGCCTTTTCGGTTTCTTGCAGAGCAAGTAACACAAAATAAAACCGTGAAGAAAACTGAAAACGTGAAGAGAACGGTGAAGAATTGCGAAAAACTGATACGGAGCAGCTAGAATGTGGAAGACGGCCCTGAAACAGAAAAATACGAAACGGCGGTAGAGAAATACTGCAAACCTCTACGAAGAGCTTTTTCGAAATACAATTCACATTAATTAATATTTCCTGTGAATTTCGAAAATTCCGCGTAAATTTAATTTCAATGCGATTTAACGAAAAAGGCCTTTACTAAACTCCAATAAAGAAATTTAACGAAAATGCTTTTAAAGTCGTTAAATCGATAAATCAATATTCGTTAAATGCTCAACGCTGCCCCGTCCCGCACTTCTATTATTATTATATATGGTGGGATTTTGCCTACAATCAATTCTATAGTCTTGAAATACTAAGAAAAGCCCACAATGTGAGCAAATTCGAGGCAGACGTGATCACCTAGTGTTTCTATCCGCAGTCTGGTTACCGAATGATGACATTGAAAACGCGCTGCGATGCTAAAAATGCGCTCCGATGCTCTCCTGTCGCCGACGTCGGCGACACAGATGTCGCCAACACTACGTCACCGATGTCGCCAACGCCGACGTCGGTGACGATCTGTTGGTGACGGGTCACAGCGTCGGCGACGCTTCGCCGAAGTATAACATAGGCCTTACCCAGTTGCCGCAGATGATCGGTGACGGCGGTAAATTGTACTCCTATACTAGTTCATGTGTGGTATGCTCTGGGTATGACTCAACCAGCTGCGATCGTTGTCGACTTCGGATGGACGTCCCAATCGAGCGGAGACATTGTGATGTGGTCGAAAGCGAGCGAGCCAATCTCGTGTAGTGATCGGACACCGTACCTTCTCCAAATGCAGCATTGATGAGACGATTTATGTGACTGCTTGAAACTCGAAGTTGATGTTTATTGGTGACAACGTTTCGGGCATAAGCCCTTTCATTGATGAGACGACTGAATGCGGCTGCTAATTCGCCAAATTTAAGTCACATAGTAGAAGGCCACGAATGCATTCCTTCAAAAGCTACACATTCCTGGAGTGGGTTACTCATGAGTGATCAGCTGGTAATATTAATAAACTTGCACATGCCTGGTCTACTTATGCACAAGAAAAATTGCGGCGACGCAGCGTAAGAAAGAAAGAGATGCACATTCAAAAAGGCTATAACTTTCCCTGCAACCTAATACATTTCTAAAAATTTAGATATATGCCAATTTAGATATAATTTAGACATATTTTTTTCTCAGGGGTGTTTAGTGCTGAAGGCATGTTAAGAAAGTTTTCAATTTTTTTACAGAGTTAAATTATACTATTATTATTTCATTTAAGCCTCCTATGGCAGCTATCTACTTGGCGTCACCGAATCTTTTAGACTTACGAACTATTTTGAACTTCCGTGCCAGGTAAAATGCGTACGGCGTTTCCATAGGGCCACAGGTGTCATGTCCCAACATATTCTATAGTCCGCTTGGAATTCTTCACATACTATTGACAGCCTTTTCTATAGGACTGCCTTGGGGATATGCTCTTCGTTGGCCCTCGCCGTCATATGCGCTGCCCGTTAATGCTGGTTTATCTATTTACTTAAACCGGCAGTCTGCCAGCTCTAACGGAGGCTTTAAATCCACTCAGGTCATATAAAATTTTTTTTAATCAGATGCTTAGTCTTATCTCCCACCCCTACTTCCGCGCTAAACACCTCCGATTCGCCAAATTTCCTTACTTTTTCAGTCTGCTGTCAGGGCTACAGTACCGGACGCGTCTTTTGAATAGACGCCGAAAAAACCGCACTTTTGCGGTCTTTGCGACTTTTTGCTATAACTCGCCCAAAAGTCATCCATTTGAAAAGCCAAGGGTACATCTGAGCTCAGGAGGTCGAGCTCTATCGTTTGGTATATGCATTTCATATGAAAGGTCAAAGATGGCCAAAATTGAAAACTTGCGCTCCATTGAGAAGGCCGGCCGCGGACGAGTTGTCGGCCGCAAGGTGTCAAAAACCGTTGCATGGTCACAATTCCTCTAATTTAAGGTTTTTGAGAAAAGGTTGGTACCGATCGATTCGTCTCCTCGAGATCTACACAACCATATATACAACTTCGCCAATTTTCGCAGTGGGTGGTCAAAAATGACTGGAGCAGATTTTTTGCTATTGGAGAAGCTTATATTCCAGGACTTGCATGTTCTCGGAGCATCTCAAGCATGGCGTAAAGTGTTTTGTCATGCCAGGAATCCTCCGAGAGTGCGCCGTGCACAGTGCATATAGGATCGAACCTATCAATCAAAGAGAGGGGGGACAGTTTGTAGAGTGAGTATTTAGGGAGTTTTATGAGAAATTCTCAGCCGCCCTACTCAGGAATTGCTGTACTCTGTTCCGGCGAGACTTAGGAGTGCGCCGGCAGCAATGCATATAGAATCGAACCTATCAATCGAGTGGGGCAACCGCTCGCAGATTGCACGCGCGGGCGTCTTCAGAGCGCAGTAACTCTGTCAAATTCGAATCGTTTCGGCTGCAACTCCTGGGTCTTGTAGTCAGTAGAACGGTCTGGTAGTACGCTAAAGTAGAGCGGGGTAGCTTAGGAAGAGGCAATGTTACAGGGGTGCGAATATGAAGGTGAGGCTTGTGTGACGTATTTTTTTTCCGATTTCGGTGGACCACTGCGGGAAGACGCGGCAAGCTAAATCTGCTCCAGTCATTTTTGACCACTCACTGCGAAAATTGGCAAAATTGTATATATGGTTGTGTAGATCTCGAGGAGACGAATCGAAGTACCAACCTTTTCTCAAAAAACCTTAAATTAGAGGAATTGTGACCATGCAACGGTTTTTGACGCCTTGCGGCCGACAACTCGTCCGCGGCCGGCCTTCTCAATGGAGCGCAAGTTTTCAATTTTGGCCATCTTTGACCTTTCATATGAAATGCATATACCAAACGATAGAGCTCGATCTCCTGAGCTCAGATGTACCCTTGGCTTTTCAAATGGATGACCTTGGGCGAGTTATAGCAAAAAGACGCAAAAACCGCAAAAGTGCGGTTTTTTCGGCGTCTATTCAAAAGACGCGTCCGGTACTGTACTCTACTGGATTGTATGTGAACGACGCTTGTTTCCATGGAAAATCCGCCTAGATTAGCTGAGAATGTTTGTCTGTTTTTTTAATTGTTGTCTTCTTCCCCTTATGTGGCGGCGCGTCATATGACGTATTCAATAAATAAATAAATAAATAAATAAATATATATATATATATAATTTATATAATGAAAGAATATAGAGGGTTCAATAAGTATGTTAGCTACAGATACGTAAGCATTTGCTTAATAACATAATACATTTTATTCAAATTTAATCGCTTTCCTTTTATGGAAAAAATTTTGGCTATGAGAGATCTTGTCTATGACTCTGAAGCCGAAGGCGACTTTTAAACTGCATAGAAAACCTCGTGTGTGTTACTTACTATCCCCCAATGTATCCTGTCAAGAATAATTTCTTTCTCGCAACTTGCGTTACGACACTTGACAAATTACAATCTCCTATTGCAATTTTTTGAAAAACATTAAAACATTAGTGACAAATGAAGGAGTAAAGTATGATCGATTACCAAAAGCAGGTTTACGAGTGATAGTGCAGCCGTTAGAATAATGGCGATGAGAACAGATTGAAGGCGTCTTCCGAAAGTGATCATCTAAACATGAAAAACAGTTGGCGGAGTACTATGAACGCAGCGATGCTCAGCTTATAATGCTATTCAGCATTTGAGGCAGTTTTTAGAAATGAATCTACACATCACTTTCAGTGCTTCAGGATACGAAGTGGGAAGGAACACTTCCCCTTCCCATAGGCTCACTCGAATCAATAAAGGTATTGAACACATTTACTTACTCGAACAAATAGAACACGTTTATATAAAGCTCAAAACCTGCTGGGAGGAAACCTGTGTAGAATAGGCGAGGAGGTAGCGTAATACCTGAATTTAAAAATCTTAAGAAACAATTGATTTCAGAAATTTAAAAAAACAAATGGGAAAAGCAACAACGGTAATTCCACAACTAATATTATACAAGTGTGTCACACATTTTGCAAGAAGCATCCAGATCAGACAGATCTATGGCGCTTGAGCAGACAAAAGCGGACAGCGCGACTACTTAACAATCGAACAAAAATGAGCGCCTTTAATTGCCTGCCTTTTTTGTTGAAAGGAGAATAAACAAGCATATTCCGGTGTCCGTTTCGATCCTGGCGTGTGGAGGCAACATCTTGGTGCGCAGGACACTAGCGGCACTTTGGACTGCGGCGAAGAATGCCCTCGTTTGCAAGGATGAGTGCATCGCGATTAATCGAGATCTGGCAGCCTTCATAGAGCTCTGTGAGTTTCAGTCTGCTCGTTCTGGCCTTCGAAGTGCCTGAGTCGGGTAATCCCTAGGACCTACTATAGTCAGCGCTGAACGACGAGCGTAACAGCACTGTGTAGTACTCATGACTACACTATTGGGATATAGGGTAAAAAAATCCGTTGATAGTATAGAGGTACCCTTTACCTTTCCACCTGTATTTTACTTGCATTTTACCTGTATCTCATCTCCTAATCCTTTACCATAGGCGTCTGTCATAACATCGCTCACTCCGAGCGACGCCTAATGATATACATCCATATCGATTCCATCGCGCCGCCCGATCGATATGGGAGCCTATCATTAGGTGCCGCTCGGGATGAGCGATGGTATGACAAAGGCCATATGGTATCAATCTATTATCCTATGACTCATTTGTAAGTTTCAGTCTCGTTATCTGCTGGCTGATCGAACTGTAATTGCTTGTTCAACATCACTTATTGTCAGCTTCACCAAATGGCAGCCCGCTCCGCCCTCCCCGGCTCTGCATAAATACCGTGCTCACAGTGCAAGCATGGTGAGTCGGGCGTTCGCTCCGGGCTTCCTCCTCTCCTCCTCTCCTCCCTCTCTCTGGCTCTTTTTTTGTAATTACTATTGTAACACATTTAATCGATTTATTAATTGTGGTTTAATTACCCAAGTTTGAGGTGTGACAAACCCCGAGAGGCTAGTGACGATGTGGTCCGAGTTCGGTTCGGTGCAAAACTATAAGACCCGCGTGGCATTGGTATTGGGCAGACGGCAATATAGACAGCACTTTTTAGCACTTCCCCAAACTATAATGGCTCGATTGAAGCAAAAAGCGTGTGCTGATGTCTGTCAATACCACAACTTCAAGCACTTTGAAGCATACCACGAAACACCATGAAACCATTAAACACTTATACATAAACAGCAAGAAGTTTCCATTGATAGGCATGGAAATATGGAAAAGTCTTGGGAATGCATATGTTGATCCTAAAGCCAAGCAGTCACCTTATACCATCCTCATGTCAAAGTGGACGCATTGAAAACCAAATTGGAGACTTTTCATACCGAATTAAACACTTTTCGAGTTAAATTGGACAATTTTCAAGCCTTAATGGATACTATTCCGTGCAGGTTTGACGCTTTTAAAATCCAACCGAAATGTTGGAAAACAATGTGAGTGTCTACTGGACTAAACGAGGTACACTCCAAAAATCTCAGAATAATTGATTCTTCAAGCAAGATTTCCTATGATTCTTTTTGGAATTTTCAATTCATCTGCCCAGAAAAGCGAAAGTATTAGCAGATTTCTATTTTGTAGGGAGAAATAACTGTTTAAGACTGTTTTAAAACGCAGAATCAGCAGAAATTTTTAAACGCTGAAAGAAGAAACCGCACTATGCACTACTCTAGCTCGGCGAGATTTTCATCTCATTCATAGCAAAAATTCTGTCTTCGTGAAGTTAAACACTCGCAAAAATTGCTGTTTTACGTAAGCAGCATTCACACCATCAGTCAACAGAAAACCGCAATGAACCGCTTGAGTTCATGGTTTTCGCGCTCTAGAGCAAGCTTCAAACAATAGATTTTCATTGAGAACTAAAAATTTCGTAAAATTTCGAACAGCGAGTCTCTAGTCAAGAAGACACTTGTTTATCTTACCCATCCAGGTTCTGTGTGAGAGGTCCAATCGCTAGACTAGCGTCGGAACCGGTAGAGCGGTTAACGCGTTTGGTCGCTTAGATTGCACGTCAGAAACCCTTGCGCGACTTTTAGGCCTCTGATGACGACGGTTCAGTCGAAACGTTATGTCGGTATAAATGCCATCTACAACCACCTCGTGTTTGGCACAGTACTAATAGGCAGCTGAAGGCACTTGTTTTGATTTGAGGGATATTCGTTCAGAATTAGAAAGCGTTAAGCTTGCTTGGATGGTCGTCTAAAGGCCTCCGCACACTTTTGCGACAAGCGGAGGGCAGAGCGCGGGAAAGCTCGTGAAGTGCGCCGCTCACGAGCAGCCCTGCAAATCAGCTGCGGCAATAATGATGTGAATCAGAATTGTCGCTGCCGCAACTGCGGACCGCAAATCGTGCCGCAAAAGGTGTGCGGCTGCGGCGCGGCTCCCTCTTGTCGTCGTTCGTTGCCTTCGGCAAGTTCTCTCTGCCTTATGGTAAAACTTATGGTTTTGACACAACTGCCAAAGCAGAAATCCGGAAGCCCTTAGTACCTTAAGATACTACCTTACCTCGACTTGAAAAGTGTCTAATTTGACGTGGAAGTTGCGTATATGAAGAGGACTGAAGGGATGCAGTATCGACAGCAGGGATGTGCGGAAATTTTTTCGAGGAAAGCGGAACGCCGAACGGAACGGAAGAGCTTAGAAATGGGCGTAAATCGAAATACGAAACAAGGAAACGGAAATAACTCAAAACTAATGACTTCATTTTCATAAAATTTCATAAATATGCTGTCACAACGATGTTCTGTTGCGATCAAAACTTCTAGCGCCAGGCGGGACTCGAACCCGCACCTCCCTCTGACCGGGCGGGAATGCTCTACGCCATTACACCACCGGCGCCGTTTGATCGAACGCAACATCCACACCTCGTGGGACCGATCAGCACCTACTCGTATCCGGGATGGTGTAATGGCGTAGAGCATTCCCGCCCGGTCAGACGGAGGTGCGGGTTCGAGACCCGTCTGGCGCTAGAAGTTTTGATCGCAACAAAACACCTTTGTGACAGCTTACAACCTCGATACCAGCCACGTGAGGCTTAAAGAAACTGATTTGAACTGTTTCATAAATACATATCCGTGGTACAATTAAATAAATTGCCGTTAACGAAATCAGGAAGCGGGCAAGGCAGCATACGACTCTTCCTCAGCAACATATAGTAATAGGAAATTCTTTATTTTTTTATTTTCCTTTTATTTTGTAGCAATCCTTGTAGTTATTTATATAGCAAAAAATCCTTGTAATAAAATGAATTTTCAAACAATATTAGTGTAAAAAATCGAAGATTAGGCCAAATCTTTCTGTAAATAGGAAGAAGGTATTTTTAACACAATGAACCCAGCTGATGAGTATGATGCCACAGATTTCGCCACTTATAAGACTTAGCTGGTTTTATTGAATGTCCCGGATCTATCCCAATTGGGAAGGAGCAGGGCAAAGGTTACAGTTGCCTCAGCAGCAGGGATGTGCGGAAATTTTGCTGGAAAAAGCGAAAGACAAAAGACGGAAGGGAAACGCTCAAAAATGACCGGAAATCAGAATTCGGAACACGGAAACGAAATTCCGCACATCCCTGCTCAGCACCCATGACACGACACCGACTCTCTAAGTTCACACGCTCTCGTTGCAGACTATGAACAGACCATACAGTCGCGCCCTGTGCAGAAGCTCTAATATCAGTCGTGGAATAATTCGCTTAGCTAATTTCAGCGTTATTCGTTAGTACCAAATCTAGGAACCGGATCAGTCTATTTAAAAGCTTTTTTCTTGAATGAGAAATAACGTAGCTAAGAAATTCGTACATGTATACTTATTTATTTATTTGTTTACATGCTACGCCATTGAGGTCGTGCTGAGAATTTTAACAATAAAATACAATTTTAGTAGGGCAGAACACCAAGACATAAATGAAAGAGAAACTTAACAAGAAAAGCCAACAATGCCAAGTTATAATTAATGGTGACACAACAAAATATTAGTAAAGGGTCAACCTAGTGTGCGTTCTGAGTGGTAATCATTACTCTCAGTCGATCCAACGGCGCAGTCCCGTCGCCTTTGGTCTTGCATAGGACTGCGTAGTCCGTCAGCAAAAATGTCTGTTTTTTTTCTAATACGCACTATTAACATCGAGTGGACTGTAATTGTTCACTACAATATAATTATGAATTGCAAGGAGTAGCTTCAATAAATACGGCTAAGAAGAATGAGTGCCCGAGAAAGTACAGAAACACAAAGGAATCAATGCAGCGATGAAGAATAGAGACAAGATCTCGAACAAAGATAACACAGCAATTCGTGATGGTGGATTTTCGAAGATGGCGAAGACACGATGTTGCATAAAAGCTAGTTAGCTACTGATGACAATATTTTTTCTTGCACGACACAGAAGCGAAAAATGAAGATGTGATCAAAAAATTAAAGGTTCACTAGGAACACGACAGTTGTTTTCTGTTACGGACCTTAAAACTGGACTCTTCAGGTTTTCTCTGCAGATTCTGGAAATGCCCTAATTTCGTGAGATGCTAAGATGAAGTGCACTTGGCAGCACTCCGCTTGCAACTGTAGGGCTGTAAAGCGTATCCAGCCAATGGCAGGCGCCGAGGGGAGGAGCGAACGCTACTGCAGCACCTCCGCAGCACATGCCGCAATTCCACCTTCCCCCTCGCCCTCGCCTCGTTGAACAATCACAATCGAGGGGCGGTCCCGCAGCACATGCTGCTCAGCAACCGACCAATCAATAAGAGGCGGGACCAACGACCCAACAACTTCCGTTCTGTGAGAGTGAACAATTTAAGGAATTTTCAAGGGCGTTAGAGTACTTGGAAAGAAACTGAAATACTCGCCTGACTTCGTCACCTTTGTTCCTTCTGCACTAGAATGCCTATCAAGGCCTTTGCAAAAGTGCTGAACGAAGGATGTGTCTCTTTTGCCTTTCTTTGCTTCATAGAAACCGTTAGGTCATATTACTGGCATACCACTTCTACGAGTTTTTGGCGCAAATTGGGGATCAGCAATGTACTTAGCGAGGCCTTTTTCTATCCATCTCAACTGTTTACCCAGTGAGGACTTGCTTACCATTGCGTATGAAATATAATCACCAGATTACCCTCCATGGTGGAATCCCACACTGAAAATCTTATCAAGGTAATACCTGTTGTTCGACCAAACACTTCCATTGTAGAGTGGATGGCAGCTTCATAGATTTGCTCGGGGAATAGAACAGCTACAAGAAGACGATACAAATAAGGAAGGATTTATACTTCGTGCAGGAGCGGCGCGGCGTTATGAATGCTACCAATACGCAGTCGTCTCCGTTGCCCAATTGATACGGATCGACTTCCTAATGCCGAGCCGTCTGGAGTATAAATCCCGCCTAAGGATCCGTTTATACCTCCATCGCTGGACGAAGCGATGCGGCCTTTCGTGTCGCGCCGTTTCAGACGACGATGAGCACTCCGAACATCTGGCGACGTTGCCACGCGATTGCACACACTTGCATACTTGCACACACATGTAGTTGTGCACGGGTTTCCGGCTCCACCTCGGATTCCCAGTTTCCTTCAATAATTTTTCTTCTTACGTGTTTTTCATGTTAATTGCTGACGTCCTATGCTTTGCTTTTGTTGTGTTATCGACCACCCCTGTCCGGTTTTAGTTCACTGGCGTCCTTATTCGAAGGAAGCTTAATTTCCTCTTCCTTTCATGCTTTTTTAATCATCCTCGACTTTGACAGAGTTGACAACACCAGCACCGAATGACCCATCTTGGTGGATGATGCTCAGTGAACCACATTCGTTTTATGAAACTTTCATAGAGAAATTCGGTATATGTCGCGTAGGTGAGCAGCACTGGTAGGATTCGGTATATGTCGCGTAGGTGAGCAGCACTGGTAGGAATTTCTCTATGAAAGTTTCATAAAACGAATGTGGTTCACTGAGCAGCCTAAACCAATCAGACCGCATGGAAAGGGCATGCACACTAGGTGTGGATGGGCTGGCATGTGTTCGGCCTGTGCTCTGTTTGGTTACAGTTGGCTGGCCGCTCCCACCTACCAAAGCTGCTCACCTACGCGACATGTACCAGAAACTCTGTCCTCCTCCCCCAATATTTCGGCAGAACCTATAAAGCTTTTACGTCGAACATAAAACTTACTCGGAACTTCACAGCTTCCATATACATGATTTCGGCCAAATATTTTTTAAAGTTGCAAGTGCAGTGCTCTGCCGAAAAACCATAGGAATAAGGTTAAAATAACGAAGACTGTCTTCGAACATTTATTGGCGGTTATGTCAGAAACTGCGGAAAATAGTGAGGGTAGTAGTAGAGGGACTTCCAGTTTGTGCCGTCAAAGTGGTAAATTCCATGTGATGGTATCCAGTTCAATACGTCGTTGCATAAGTCCTTTGAGTCTTTTCTTGATCTGAAGAAGACAGCAGATAAGTTTCCGTGTAGCCATCAGTCGGTGGTGGTGAGGTAAACATACGGTGGACAAGGGTGAGGAAAGGACAAAGGGTACGATTTGTGTTTGCAAACCGCTTTGATGGCTGGGTTAGAATACTCTAGGGTTACGTAAGTGCTCCCTGTAAGTGCGCATATGGAATTTCATGATATGACTCACGGACGATATTTTATCAGCTGTACAATTTGAACGAGGCATTCTACTCTGTCGAAACTGAAGCTGTCATCGAAGCCCTGCTCACTCAGGGCGTTCCTACTCAGTACATCAGAGTCCTTCGAGAGCTGTACAGTGGATTCACGACCAAGATCTCTCCATTCTATGTACAACGACGTCGTCGTCGACGTGAAGAGAGGGGTTCGGCAAGGGGATACCATATCCCCGAAGCTCTTCAGCGCCACTCTCGAAAACGTCATGCGCGAACTAGAATGGGAAGACATGGGAGTGAAGGTCGACGGCCGGCAGCTGCACCATCTTCGCTTCGCTGACGACATCGTGTTCATAACACCGAGCATCAGCCAGGCGGAGCGAATGCTGGCCGACTTCGATCGTGTATGTGGGAACGTTGGACTGCAGCTGAATCTTACGAAGACGATGTTCATGAAGAACGGATGGGTTTCTGATGCCCCATTCTCGCTCAACGGAACGAACATCTCCGAATGCTCCAGCTATGTGTATCTGGGTCGCGAAGTCAACATGGCCAACGACCTAGCACCAGAGCTGAGCAGGAGGAAACGAGCTTTCAAGAGCGTCGAAGAAGTCGCGAAAAAGACGAAGAACGTCCGACTCCGTGCCCACCTATTCGATTCTACCGTTCTTCCTGCCTTAACATACGCCTCAGAGACCTGGGCTATACGAAAGCAGGATGAACACGCGATCAGCGTCGCGCAGCGTGGAATCGAGAGGACGATGCTCGGAGTGACAGACTCACGTAAGTGAGAGAAGGCCTCCAGAGTTCCGAGCTTCGCCGACGTTCGAAGATCAGAGACGCTGTCGCGTGGGCCAAGTTGTCGAAAATTAGGTGGGCCGGCCACGTAATGCGCTTCGCAGACACCCGATGGACGAAAACCATCACCGACTGGATTCCGCGGGATGTCAAAAGAATACCAGGACGCCCGCCAACGCGTTGGTCGGACTTCTTCGTTAAAGCCCTGAGCGACCGATATGACGCTCATTGAGTCCCTCAAGCGAGGAGGATCCATTGGACCACTCTGGCACGCGACAGGGACGAATGGAGACACTGCTGGTCCCCGCTCAAGCAATTCGTTGATCAACGGGACGACAGGTGATACAGGTGATACAATTTGAATGAGCTGCTTGTTTGAGATTTTCAGCCATTAGGTTAGTCTTTGCTGTTTAGAAAATATAATTCGTCTGATTATTCAAAGTATCCCAGCCTAAGGAGGGCAATCTAACCGTACCAAATGTAGAGTCCCAACATCAAAGTCTATAGGGAGAAAGAAAATTCTATGAGAGCAAAAGCACCGTCAGCAAGCCATCGCAAACGATTGCAGTGTTTCATAAATCTCATTGTTGTAGATAAGCTCATCACAGCTGAATTTCGAGGAGGTTCTAAGTGCAAATGAATTAGGAATAGGCACATATGCTAGTATAATAGCACTTCCACCCCTATTGTCCACATTGCACTTATACTCTAGCACCGTTATTTATAGAATTTTTGTGAACCGTACTTGGTGTGGTCCATCTGGTTTCATGCCATCCTGCGAAGCAGAATACATCGAGAAAACTGGACGTCCACTTCATGTGAGGATCAAGGAACGTTTTGACGGGAAGGAAAAGCTCAGAGACTCTACTGCTCTAGGGCACCATAGGATTCATTGCCCTGATGGGAGGATCTCGAGGTCAAGGTGGAGATTTGGGGCACGAGCCTCAAACATCGGCGCACAAAGACCTTGAGGCATTCTGGATATACTCCAGGACCCAAGATCAACAGGAAGGGGAGTGTATATAACGCGAGAGCTCAAGCTCTACCTTATGGTTAGACCCGCATTTTGAAATGGGGTAGTTGCTGTCCCGCACCACTCGTCTGTCCTGCGCTACTTCCATTGGTCTATCGGTAGACTATGGTTAGGTACCACCTTGAAAGCTCTCTCTATTGGTCTCCTTCTTAGGAATAGGACTGAACTTTATGGGGTTGAAGCGACATTTGGTGGAATAACTTCTAGTTGATTTTGGTCCTTTCAAGCTTCGAAAAAGGCGATCTCGCCGAAACGTTGGCCAGTGAAAATTCGTCTTCCAACCTCGTGTAGAGCTCAACACGCGCACAGTATTTGGCTAACCACGTCGCAAATAAACGGGCGCTGCACGTGCAAAGAGGTGCGATTGAGCAAATTCCGAAGAGCGGCTTACTTCAAGACTGACGCGAAGAACCACCCTGGGGAGGTGGGGGAGGGGGTTCTGGGTGGGGTCGCATCCGTTTTATTTGCCGTGGAATAGGCATTTTCTGGGGCCGGATTCACCAGCAACTTACAGAGATTCAACAGAGAAATTGCACCCGAAATTCCTGAGAAAACGCGAAATAGAGCGTCTTGTCAACAGGCGATATGATGAAATGTTGGTGTTATCAGGAATTTCGGCTGTATTTTCTCCGTTAAATCTCTGTAAATCGTTGATGAATCTGGCCCATGAATGCAAAACACTGCACCGTCATTTTATATGAAGTCTGATACATTATTTCGGTCTTTGTTGGCAATGTCGGTCTTGGTCGTTTCAATTACCGATGAGGCGTCTTCAGGATAAGCAATTCTAAAGAAAGCTGCCCGCACATGCAACTTACATCACTTCGTGGCCATCAATAGTGACCTTCATTGATCCAAGTATAAAACCATCATCCTCCATCGTAAACGGATCATTGGTCCATAGAAACGTCTTTGAAAAACAACGACTTCTTTTTAAAATCCAATCCAAAATGTTCCAAATTCAAAATTTTTTCGCGTTCATGCTAAGCTTACTTCCTACAGGACACTCAGCAAGAATATCGTAAGATCTAGCATACCAACCGATACTAATTGACTCATTATCTACCTGCCCGAAAAGAAGTACGGACAGACAGTGAGGCACACGAGAAACTATTTGGTTGTCCGAAAAGTTCTCAGCGTTTTGTGTCACTATTTTCATTCGTCTATTATTAAGTAAAAATTCAACCTGCATTGCGCATTAATGCCACTTTCTGTACAGAATTTTTCGCTCTGTTTTTGATTTCTGTTCCTAAGCGCTCATTGGAGTATATCGAAGGAGCAGTTTTGAACGGTATTCTATTTCAACTTCAAATTGGGACAATTGGCAGCCGAGGCAGCTCGATAGATCAGTCAAGTGTGCGGGCCCAATGGTGATGGAGAAAGAATTGTGCCACGGTGGTTCAGTAAATTTCGGACCGGAGATTTCAGCCTCGAAGATGACCCCCGTAGCAGTCGAGCTACAGCAGTCCTGGACTACGAGTTGAAGCAGTTGGTGCAAGCTGAACCATCCCAAACAGTTCGCTGGATCGCGGAAAATCTAGATGTCAGGTCACTGTGTAGTGGTCGGCGGCTGGTGTGCTCCATTACAACTTTTAGGCACCAAGCCAAACTGTCTCGCACAAAGACTCCTCGCCATCTGGGCCCCATATGTTAGGACCAGCTAGGTGGAGAGCTGGTCCATGGGCAGTGTCGTCTATCAGAGCCGTCCGGAGTGGCAGCTCATTTAATGAATAGTTATTAAAGACCACTGAACCACCGTCTAGCCCACCTAGGGCAAAGTCTCCAATAAAGGAGCAGGACACCACAAATTTGGTGCATCGGCCAAACAAAGCCGTTAAAGTGCAGCCCACCCATAGCTGCCCACAGCAAGCTGACTGTGAGACAATACAAATGTCGCTCATGTTTCTTAAGAAACCCATAGCGCTAAGCGCGCAAACTCTTCAGACAATTCTGGAGAACTTTACATCATATACCGAGGAAGTAAAACCTACCGGTACAGTGTCTCGCGCAAAGAGCGCGACTCCTCGCCATCTGGGCCCCATATGTTAGGACCAGCTAGGCGGAGAGCTGGTCCATGGGCAGTGTCGTCTATCAGAACCGTCCGGAGTGGCAGCTCATTTAATAAATAGTTATTAAAGACCACTGAACCACCGTCTAGCCCACCTAGGGCAAAGTCTCCAATCAAGGAGCAGGACACCACACAAACGATCACAGCAGATCCTACTGTGAGGAAATCGACGAAGTGCACCGAAAATTGCGTCAGCTTCAGCCAGCTTTGATCAACAGAAGAGGCCCGATTGTTTTGCACGACAACGCCCGACCACACGTTTCACAAATCACTACTCGAGAATTGAGCGAATTAAGGGTTGAAGTTCTGCCTCACCCGCCATGCACTCCAGACCTCTCACCAACTGACTACCTCCTTTTCAAACACTTTCGGAACTTTCTCGCTAGTAAAAATTCAGCAATCAGGGCCAAGCCAAGACGGCTTTCATGGATTTTGTCGAATCTCTTTTTTGCTGATGGAATAAGTCCACTGTTTTCCAGTTGCCAAAAGGGTGCTGACTCGAACGGTGCTTATTTCGACTAAATCCGATAAGATTTTAGATAGTTATGGTGCTTCAAATTGAAGCACTCGAAACGCTGAGAAATTCTCGGACATCGTAATGGTTATTAAACTAATTATTAACAGATGATAAGATGATACTAAATACTGTAGAGCTCTACCACTTTGCTCCCGTATTCACCAGCACATTGAAGGTACCAATCTCATTTTTGCCACGACGTTATATCTTAAAGCAACAAATACCTTGTCCGGGAGTCCGTAGTTGTAGTTGAAGATGTGGTAGTATATTGGAAGTTCTCTATAGAACTTCTGTCCTGCTACAGTAATCACTAATGTGTAATTTGAATCGTCGTTATATTCCAACAACGGTCCTTTCAGAGCCTGAAATATTTCTTGAAATAATATTATCAAGCATCATGATGAATCATGATCAAACGTTATAAATACTTCATACGCCTTTGTCTTTCACTCGGATTTTTCTCTGTTGATACAAGGTATCAATAGAAGGCCACTACATTTGGCATCATTGTTCACACTTCATCCCTTCAACTGGTGGCTCGTACCAACAACAAAGAATCTGGGGCCGGATTCATCAAAGTTACTGCAGTAACTTTAACGGAGAATTGTAAGCGAAAAGCTCAGATAACGGGGCTTATCGCTCACCATATCGCTTGATAAACCGCGGTATCTGAGCTTTTGCTTACAATTCTCCCTTAAAGTTACTGCAGTAACTTTGATGAATACGGCCCCTGAAGGAAAGACCAGAAAGTGTAAAGTGAATTCTGTCCACTTTCTTCGACAAAACGTTACCTTTCTGAGCCACGTGGCAAGCTGGATTGTGGGAATGTTCAGGAGGACCCTTGCTTTACTGTATAAGGCCCCGTTTATACTTTGAGGCCGAGCGACCAGATGCCACGCATTTAAGCCACATTGATCGGGCGACGAGAACGATAAACTTGTCCACTGTACATGCAGTCGCGTCGCTTGACGTCGGAAGTATAAACGAGGCTTAAGACTGAGATTTGCAGAAGGCAATATTTGTGGCTAATTATGGCTTGTGACCGCGTCCACCTTCGACACTGCTTGTTGAATAAGTTCGATGGAGGTCACTCCGCAGCAGAAGCCTTCCGAGATATATGCAGCAGATACGGCAAAGGGGTGTTCTCGACAAAAGCCTGCAAGAGATGGTTGTCCGCTTAAAGTCAAGCGACCTCAGTTTGGAGGTTAACATGAGGTCGGGACGTCCGGTGGAGGTTAATGATGAGGCTCTCAGAGACCTCGTCGAAGCCGATCTTACAAGAAGTGCTAGGAAATTCACAAGAATGTCAGGCTGTAGCCAAATAACGGTGGACCGTCATCTTTGAGAGCTCGGGAAAACTGCAAGGAACGGCAAATGGATGCCTCACAAACTGACGGATGACCAAATACTCCGTCGAGTAGATGCCTGTACTTCCTTCATCTCCAGAAAGCGCCTTTTCGAATGGCTCAGAAACATAATCGCGAGCAATGAAAAGGTCGCGATCATGGGTAACGATTGTAGATGCGATAAATAGCAGGAGAGGATCCGGAACCAGACGTCGAAAAAGAAGTTCGCGAGAAGAAAGTGATGTTGACGGTTTGGTGGTCGGTCTCTGGAGTTGTGCACGTGAGTCTCTGCAAGATGGTGTCACAGTGACCGCCGACATCTACACTTTCCATCTGGAACGTATTGGAGATACGGAGATACTCTGCTACTAGACGTGTCTGGAGAGTTGAAGAAGATGACGCATCTCCTCACCGTACTCCTTTCTTCACGCTGATGGTAGCGTATGAAATCATGATGGCACCGTATGAAATCAAATATGAAAACACAGGTTCACCCTCTTGGATCCGTGGCGCTGTTGTCAACACAGTCTGTCGTTCAAAGCTAAAGTGTGGTGTCTAATCAGAATCTCAACACCTAACTCGACCTGTACAAAGCGGGATGACGCCGCTGGGTGTAGGGAGGAGTCGTGCCTGGCGTTTTAGTTTCTTTAGTCGCTATGTGAGTTTAAAGCCTTCCACTTAAGGCTTAAGGGTTGGGCACACTCCTGCTGCTTGACGCAGCTCCAATGATGAAGAATAATGCAGAGGCGCAGAGTACGTGTCTCTGCGTCAGGGGCGGCGGCGCGCTTATGGCACACTTCCCTTCAGCGTCGACGCCCAGCGTCAGCGCTGCAAGCGTCAGCTTCACGGAATGAGCTCGGTCATTTCGTGAAGCTGGCGCTATCGCTCCTGAGCAAGAGATAAGATAAGTAAGATAGGAAAGCCCTTTCCTCAACCAAAACAGCCAACCGGTCAGCTGAGCGATGGTTGGCAGTGGTCCAATGCCGACACCAGAGAAAAAATGAACGACCGCCCCTCGCCGCAAACATGTCCTGAGCCTGAGAGTTACGCCCCGCCCCGTTTTTCACGCACTAAAGCCGCTGCCGAGTGTGCCCAACTCTTTAAAAAATGAATTGAATCATTTCTATCAAGACCCTCAGCTTAACTGGTCCCATCCTGATATCAGCGGACGGCTCATCCCGATATACGGGTGGGTGCTAATGGGTACCACGAGGTGTGGGTGTTGCGTTCGAGCAAACAGCGTTGGCAGTGTAACGGCGTAGAGCGTACCCGTACGGTCATCAGGAAGAAGGTGCGCGGTCGAGTCCCGCCTGGGACTACACTAGAGTTTTGATCGCAACAAAACATCGTTGTGAGATGTGAATAGTTTTATATACTTCCCCCTTCCCCTTCCCACCTCTACTCCTTCCTAGAGGACCATTTCGCCGCCACGAGATCCAATAAAACTACGCGGCCGTAGGAGATTACTCTGATCTTATGACTCGAAACTTTTCACATTTCAGTTTACGAATTATACCTAAGTCATAGCATAATTAAGTCTCTTGATGTTCTTCTGAGCATGTCGTCTATACGAATCACTTTAAGGGCTGGGCACACTCCTGCTGCTTGATGCAGCTCCAATGATGAAGAATAGGACAGAGACGCAGAGTACGTGTCTCTGCGTCAGGGGTGGCGACGCGCTTATGGCACACTTCGCTTCAGCGTTGACGCCCTGCGTCAGCGCTGCAAGCGTCAGCTTCAAGGAATGAGCTCGGTCATTCCGTGAAGCTGACGCTATCGCTCCTGAGCAAGAGATAAGATGAGTAAGATAGGAAAGCCCTTTCCTCAACCAAACCAGCCAACGAGTCAGCTGAGCGATGGTTGGCAGTGGTCCAATGCTGACACAGAGAAAGAAAGAACGACCGTTGCTCACCACAAACATATCCAAAGCATGAGCGCGACGCCCCGCCCCGTTTTTGACGCACTAAAGCCGCTGCCGAGTGTGCCCAACCCTTTACTGTATGTTGCGAGGCTTGTCGATAACGCTTGCTCCAGAGCGACAGCTATACTCATTTTAGAGCTTGCGGTCGCACGCGCGTACCTCATCCGGGGTGGATCGCTTTGCCTCGCGCGTTGGAGTGAATAGATTCTCCGACCTTCATTCCAACACCGTTAAAGGTTTGGAAATGGTGTAAAGCTCGAACTATAACATAATCAGAGGAAAAACTGAAAGGCGTCAGGAAGTAAATATGGTCGAGACAAGATTTTGACCCAGTAGGTGAAGAATAATCATTCAAGAGAGACGATAGGATGAAATAACGACTCAAGAGAGTGTCTAATCTCTACAGCGTTATTTCCACAGGTTCTCCATCGTGTCGCATCCGTTCGGCGTTGTTCTTGCATAGCACTCCTTGCAGCTCTACTCGATTTTTCGGTGTAATAGGAAAGCTTCTACTACGTATGGCAACTTGCCAAATACATGGTTTCGTGGCGGGACCACAACGGCGCACGGTGCAGCTCCTACGTGTCCGCCTCGCAACTGGAGGCGCGATGCAGTTTTTACAAGGTGTAGGACCCGTGTGGGGCGTCCAAAGCCGTTTTGATTTTTTTTCAGAATACTCTTCTATGGTCGAAAAACGCGTGTGGAAGCGTGCGCGCGAAGTGCGTTACGCCCTGATGCCACCCAACCAAACGTGGACAGCTAGCGCAGTGGATAGCGCTGTCGTCTCTCGGCAGCACCGAGTGGGTTTTACGGTTCAACCCCAGGTGTTGTTATAGCTTTTGCAGACATCGGGTCGTTATTATTGTGTGCTTGGTGATCATAGTAGTCAATTTGTATACGATTAATGCACTTACAGTATCATTGTTGATATGACACAGTGCAAATACGGTCCATTTAGAGGTAACTCAAATGAAATCATAAAAGTGATGCATTTACTTACTAAAAGTAGTAATCGTGTACAAATTAAATCCTATGGTCACGCAAGCACATAATAATAACGAGCTGATGTGTGCAAAAATTATGGCGAAACTCGGGGTCGAACCTTTACAACCACTCGGTGCGGGCAAGAGCTCACATCGCTATCCTCTGCGCCAGCCAACCACACTCGGTTGAATGGCAGCAGGGCGTGATGAACTTCAACACTCACATTTCCATACGCCTTTTTGTAAGTCGCTGAGGAACCCCGTGATGCGCCCCGCCGCCCAGAAACAATCTTCGGACAGCTTCTTTGTAACCACTCGATAACCGCTGCTGTTCTCACGAATTTCTCAAACACAGTTCGTGTAGTGTATACTCTTCTGACAACCTGCCGGGTTACCTCTCAACTAAAGGTAAACAGCTTATAAAAGTGAGTAATATCACGTTATATAAAGCCATTAATCCAGCCGGTTAGAATGGAATTAATGGTTTTGTCTCAACCATTGGCGAAAGAGAAACTCAAATATACAGTGATAAAAGGTAAAAAATAGATGATATACTGATAACAAATGACTTACATTAAACTTTTCAGAAACCTCTGTTTCCTTTGTGAAAACAACAGGAGACGCCTGAGTTTTTGTCATTGGAAACCTAAATTGTTGGTTTCTTGGAGTAAGATGTGGCAGACCGCATTCAAAATGTAAATAATGTCCTGGAGCCAGATTCATCAACGACTTACAGCAGTCTAACGGAGAAAATACGGTTCAATCCCAATGAGGGTTGGCCACGTCGGCCTCGGGCCGGAACGCATGTGTGCGCGTCGACAGGTTTACCGTGGCGATACGTGCAAGGATGTCTGCGGGCTGCACGTATCAACCCACGCCTGCGGGCTCCACGTATCGACTCACGGCCACCGTATGGCTATCCCTGTACGAATCGCCACGGTGAACCTGTCGACGAGCCTTTTTCCGTCGTTTCGTCCGACGTTTTTTCGTCTAAATTTCCTCTTTATTTCAGGAAGAAGACCGCAATAGCCACAGTAGGGGTTCAAGTAGGCATGTTATGTTGCAAGTATTCATCTCTATGTAGTGTTTGGACGTGAGTATGAAGTGGTCCCCCCTCATTGGGATTGAACCGAGAATATCGCAGAAATCCCTGATAACACGACTTATCACAAGGGAGTCACCATGTCGTGCATGCACCCTAAATTCACCATATCGCTTGTTGATATGTCGCGTCATCAGGGACTTCGGCGGTATATTCTCCGTTAGATTGCTGTAAGTCGTTGATGAACCTGGACCCTGATGTCGCTATCGTGCAGGCACCCTAATTCTTCAAGGCATTGCCGACTATGTTCTCCTACCATATATAATCGGCTAGTGTTACGTGTCCATCTCGGGGAGGGGGAACTGAAGCCAAGAGATGCCAACGACAGTACGGTGTATGCCAGCCGAGCTTACTTCAAGCTTAACCATGCTGGTGAACTATCCTGGGGCCGGATTCATCAACGACTTACGTAACTTTAACGGAGAATTGTAAGCGAAAAGCTCAGATAACGCGTCTCAGTGCTCACCATGTCACTTGATAAGCCGAGCTTACTTCAAGCTTAACCATGCTGGTGAACTATCCTGGGGCCGGATTCATCAACGACTTACGTAACTTTAACGGAGAATTGTAAGCGAAAAGCTCAGATAACGCGTTTTAGTGCTCACCATGTCACTTGATAAGCCGCTGATAAGCCGCGTTATTTGAGCTTTTCGCTTACAATTCCTCGTTAAAGTTACGTAAGTCGTTGATGAATCCGGCCCATGGCGGTGGATCGTCCAAGTTTACATTCATATATTCACCGAGCAACGCGTCAGAGTATGAATGGGGACTAACGTTAAGTGCGGAGTGTAGGGATTCAGGAGCGTGGGATTCATGCCCTAGGCTTCTTTCAAAGTGAGTCAGAATTCAGAAGGCATGCTGAGGACGTCGTCCAACGTGCGTAGGGATTCAGAAGACGTGCAGCAGACGTCCAAATTGCGTAGGGATTCCGATTAATGCCAGTAGGAGGGACTCCAATGAAGAGGGGATCAGCAAAGGGAGAGCACTAGAAGGGAGGGGGAACAAGGGAACTTTTCCCTCAATATGGTCCAACGTGCGCAGGGATTCGGAAGACGTGCCGTAGACGTCGTCCAACGTGCATAGTGACTCAGAGGACTGCGGAAAACGTCGTCCAACGTGCGCAGGGATTCAGAAGGTGTGCCGTGGACGTCGTCCAACGTGCGTTGGGATTTAGAAGACGTGCCGCAGATGTCCAACTTGCCTGGGAATTTCGAGTAAGGAGAGCAGCAAAGAGGGGATCAGCAAAGGGAGATTACAAGAGGGGAGAGAAATAAGGGCGAAGTAGTATTTTCCCTCAATGTCGTCCAATATGCATGGGGTTTCTGAAGACGGGTCACAGAAGTCGTGGCACGTATTCAGAATCGGGACTCAGTGTCATATGTGCGTGCTTGACTCTCACTCCGTTTCTTTGTCAGCACATAGCTGAGGAAGAACTATTAATGAGGAGGGTAGGGGGAAGAGGTAGAGGGAGAGTGACTATGGGATTCGGAGGAGTATTATTGCCATCGGACAATAAACGATGTCGACCTGTTGACCAATACCGATTACTTTACTTATTTTTCTGCAGATTAAGCATTTCGGATTGAGACTTTCATTATCTGTTTCTCGCCACCTAGGAACGTGCACTTCGGAGAGTAAATCGCGTATACGCGATAGAGGGTGGATGGGCTTGGTAGGAGCGAAGATTCTGCCCTACCATATCCCGCTGCACTAATCTATACAGTAAAACCGGTTCTTTATTTAATAAAAGTAAGAAGGCCTAAAGGAGAATGGAGGTAGATTGGGATTGTTCTATTCTCGGTGTTTGGGGGCGAAACCGCTGGGCCGTAAATTGTCTGGTTTAGATATAATAACGAAATCAGCTTTTTTCACATTAAGCCAGTTGGGGCGCTGGCTGTTGTACATTATTTCTTTCTTTCTAATACCACTTCTGATTTTTTTATTTGCTATTATGTAGCTCCTTCTCTTTTACTACTCCATCTGTAACTCTGGTTTCTCGACAAGTCTCCGACACGTCTAACAGTGTGTCTAGCGCATGCGCGACACAGCAACTGTTGTGCTGTTATCGCAACATGTTCTCCACTCTTCAGAAGCAAAAGATGAGTTTGTGATTTGCTGACCTCCTGAGGCCGGATTCATCAAGTCTGCTGACGCCGACTCGCTCACGTAACGCTCGTCAAGTGGGAATACGTTAGGTTGTCGGATTATTGCTATTTCTTGGAGCATGTAACCTTGCATGTTTAACCAGGGTTTCCGAAGGCATCTTTTGCCAAACCTTCGTTCCGATTTGTCGACCCTTTCAAAGAATTTTAATATTGTCCGTTCCTCCACGTGGTGCCATTCGAAACTGCCCGCTTTTGCGAGTTGAGCTGAACACGGATACTCGATTGCAGGCGACAGGCCTTTGTGAAAGGCCGGCCCACGAAGACCTATGTCACCTCACATGGTGTATGACAGCTCAAATATTTCGAGATAGTGCTACGCGTCCGCGGGAGTCGACGCGCACTCGCAGAGCCCGGCGAGTGTGGAAAGGATGTGAGGGTCCCTGATGCGAGGACGGCATCGGGGGGCAACTGAGCTAGTCCGAAAGTCCTGTAACCTAAGCAGAACCCGCTTGGCAATGCCGAATGTGGGTACGTTACGGGCTGCTCGTGCGAGTTGGTTGAGGCACTGGAGCGAAGCAGAGATGATTTCTGTGCGGTGCAGGAGACGAGGTGGTCTTGCTGCAAGTCAAAGGACATAGGACTTGGCTTCAAGGCCGTCCTGCGTCAAAGTCCCGGGACCACCAATGGTGTTGGAGTAATCGTCTCGGAGCGATTTCGTGGCTCGATTGCGAGCGTCGAGCGCTTTGACGATCGATTGATGAATGTCGTTGTCGCCGCTAAAGAGCGACCTCATCACTTCTTCTCTGCGCATGCTCCGCAGACTGGCTGCTGTGATCAAGTCAAGGATACTTTTGGGGCCTGCTTGATGAGAGGACAGCAGAAATACCGTCGGAAGATGTCACCGTTGTCGCTGGTGACCTTAATGGGCACATCGGCGGAACGAAAGACGGGTTTGTCATGGTGGATTCGGTTACGGGTCGCGTAACGCAGATGGTGAGCGTATCCTTAAATATACGGAATGCATAACCTCACCATAGTGAACACCGTGTTTCGCAAACGTGACTCCCACCTCATCTCGTTCTATAGTGGGAGTACCAAGACTCAGATAGACTTTGTCCTTGTGAAGGATCGTGACCAATGTCTCGTCACAGACGCGAAGGTCGTGCCGTATGGGGCAGTCGCCCCACAGCATCGATTTGCTGATCTGCACCCTAAAGATCGCCCCTCTGAGGCTGAAGCGTGCGATGCGGTGCACCGAGAATAAAGGGGTTGGGCACACTCGGCAGCGGCTTTAGTGCGTCAAAAACGGGGCGGGGCGTCGCTCTCAGACTCAGGACATGTTTGCGGTGAGGGGCGGTCGTTCTTTCTTTCTTTAGTGTCCGCATAGAACCACTGCCAACCATCGCTCAGCTGACCGGTTGGCTGCTTTGGTTGAGGAAAAGGCCTTCATATCTTACTTATCTTATCTCTTGCTCAGGAGCGATAGCGTCAGCTTCACTGAATGATCGTGCTCATTCCGTGAAGCTAAAGGGCTGGGCACACTTCTGCTGCTTGACGCAGCTCCAATGATGAAGAATAGGGCAGAGAAACAGAGTGCGAGTCTCTGCGTCAGGGGCGGCGGCGCGCTTATGGCACACTTCGCTTCAGCGTTAACGCCCAGCGTCAGCGCTGCAAGCGTCAGCTTCACGAAATGAGCTCGATCAATCCGTGAAGCTGACGCTATAGCTCCTGAGCAAGAGATAAGATACTAAGATAGGAAAGCCATTTCTTCAACCAAACCAGCCAACCGGTCAGCTGAGCGATGGTTGGCAGTGGTCCAATGCCGACACCAGAGAAAGAAAACGACCGCCCCTCACCGCAAACATGTCCAGAGCCTGAGAGCGACGCCCCGCCCCGTTTTTGACGCACTGAAGCCGCTGCCGAGTGTGCCCAACCCTTAACGCTTGTAGCGCTGAAGCGAAGTGTGCCATAAGCGCGCCGCAGACCCTGACGCAGAGACACGTACTCTGCGTCTCCACCCTATTCTTCGTCATTGAAGCTGGGTCAAGCAGCAGGAGTGTGCCTAGCCCTTAAAGTGGTGGCGAATGAGATAAGGAAGCGGCTGTGATTTTTCGCGTGCAGTTACCGACAGTCATAACTGTCGATGAAACTTGGAAGAAGGCTGCCGACGCGATACCTCAAGCTGCACAGTCGGAACTCGGCGTTACGAAGCCTGGACGACCCCAGGTCGACAAGCAGGCATGGTTGTGGACAGACGACGTAAAAGCAAAGGTCCGAGAGAAGAAGTTCTTCTATCATGTGTTTCTCGGCGAAAAAACAGCCGATAACTGGAGGAAGTACCAAGAAGCGAAGAAAGCTGCAAAGAAGACCGTAGCTGTTGCAAAAGCCTCTCATTACGGAGATGTCAGCGAAAAGCTCGAGTCACGCGATGGTGAGCGGTATTTGTACCGACTTGATAAGAATCGCCATCGGCATCAACGATGAGAAGGGTCATCTTCTCATGGACCGCAAGAAGGCATTTAGAAGCGATGGCGCGATTATTTTGAGGAAATTTCTACGGTAGGATTTCCTCATTTCCTCATCCCTTTAACGGCTGAGGACACGGCCCCGTGAGAAGATCACCGTGGAGGAGACCGAGACGCTTTGAAGAAGAGAGGCCAGGCAAGGCAACTGGGCCACATGGCGGCTTATTTATGGCAATCCATGTATTGGTACCCTGCTGAGTGGTTGGCGAAGTTCTTTAATCAGGTCGTGGCGGAGAAGAAAGTGCCTGAGTGCTGGCGCCAAAGTAAGACGATTCCGATTTGGAAGAAGAAGGGCAGTCCTGCTGACTGCGGCAATTACCGTCCGATTCGCTTGCTTTCGCACAGCATGAAGCTCTTTGAGCGAATTGTCGATGGACGAATTCGTGACATCGTCCAACTTTCCAGCAGTGTGCCTTCGTAGCTGGCTGTGGCACCATTGATGCCATACATGCCGCCCGCCTCCTGTTAGAGAAGCATCGCGAGAAACAGAAGCCAGTGCATATCGCCTTCCTCAACTTGGGGAAGGCCTTTGATCGCGTACCGCGTGAAGTGACATGGTGCGCCCTACGACATCATGGAATTCCTGAAGACCTTGTAAAGTGGTTGCAAATTCTCCACTCTGTCCGAAGAGTAGAGTTCAAGCTGCAGCTGGAACTTCGATGTAGTTCCCCATTTACACCAGGGCTCTGCACTTTCCCCACTCCTCATTGTTGTCTTCATGGATGCCATCACACGAGATCTTCAGAAGCCCGTTCCTTGGACGTTGCTTTATGCTGATGACGTAATGCTCGCTTGCACCTCGAGCGAGAGTTGCAAGCTTGGTGTGATCGCTTGGAGCGGTTTGGACTCAGATTGAACGTTGAAAAGACCAAGTGTCTAACAACGGACGTAAATGAGTCCAGCTCCATCAACGTTATCGACATCGAGCTTCCACGCACTTTGGTTTTTAAGTACCTGGGATCAGCAGTAGCATCGCATTGAAGTGATTTCACGAGTGAGCACAGCTTGCTCCAAGTGGCGCTCGTTGAGGTTCTCTGCGATAGGAAGTACCAGAGCGCTTAAAATAGGAGATCGATAGAACTCTATAGAACCGTCGTCGAGCAGGTAGCAATGTACGGCGCTGAGTGTTGGCCTGCGACCAAGGAAGTTGAAACGCGCCTCAGCGTCATGGAGACGAAGATGCTGCGTTGGACGGCTGGAGTCACGCTCATGGACCGCATCCGAAACGATACTAATCGGCAGAGGTTCGATGTCGCGCCGATAACTGACAAGATGCGCGAAGCTCGCTTACGATGGTACGGCCACGTTCTGCGTGGAGAAGAAGACAGCGTCCGCAAGATAGGCCTTACATTCGAGGTAATAGGAAAGCTGCTTAGAGGGCGCCCGAAGCAGTGCAGGGCTGACACGATACATACGGACTTGAAAGTAGCTGGTGTCCACCCCTACCGCTGGATCGGGGAAGGTGGCGTCATGACACCAGAATACGAAGCGGGGCAGACGCTGATTATGAAGGAAAAGAAGAAGATTAGCATCATTTAAAATCTATTGATTATGTACCGTAAACCCCTAACTTACCAGGCTCCGCTAAATATCATGCTACCTTGTGCAACCTCGTATATTGTAGCACTCATCAGCAACGTGTTTTCCCTATTGGAGGGACATTTTGCAGAAGCTTCTAAGCGGATCTAAAATCTCGATATTTCGATTGAAATACTTAGCATTTCTAGTAGAAATTACACATCTCCCTATATCTCTATAAGACGTTTTTCTTTTGGGATGAACACAAGGGATTGAAGCCTTTGGTCACGCTGACCTAGACCTTACCCTTTCATGGAGGTCTCTGTGGATATTAAGGGGGGCCAAAAGTAATGAGACAAAATGAAAAAATCTTTATCTCCTTATACCTCAATTACAACTCAACGATGCTGAGGAGTGTATTTGCCATTAAGGGCAAGGACCTTGCTGCCATCGCTCAGCCAACTTCCTGATCCCATCCCTCCAGAACTGCTTGAGCCTGATGTTGATCAACTGCTCGATATGGTTGTCAAGGACTGCTTGGGTTCTTGTGTCCCTTCCGACTAGGAAGTCCTGTAGGCTCAAGTAGTAGTAGTAGTTGCATGGAGAGATGTCCAGCGAATACGGTGGGTGAGGCATGTGAACGTAGCGCAGCTGGCCAAGCTTATCCGTGGTTACTTGTTCCCGATGGGGTGCGGCGTTGTCGAAGAGCAGAACCTTCTTGAAGCGCTGCGACTGAATAAGAGCGAGTCGCCGGCCCATCTCTTCTACTTCGTTCACCATGGCCTTGGAGTTCATCGTAGTGCTCTTGGGAAACAGCCTCCGGTAAACCGATCCATGGGCGCAGACCCAAAAGCTCCAAAGATGCTTCTCGCCGTGAACATCTCGCCGAACGAAGGTCGGTAACGGGTCAACAGGCCTCACTCAGACTGGCTACTTGGCAGGGTTAAGCTAGAAGACGTACTTCTCATCTTGCGTGAATATTGAGCCCAGGCTGCTCGGGGTTGGGAATTAGGCGAGATTTGCGCGACACAGGTCGACTCGTCAGACTGGGGTTTCGGCATGAGACAGGCTGGGGTTTTTGCCATGCTTCTGGAAAGGGCGGAAGTGGTAACTTCTCAGATGGGCTTCAGTAAGTAGCATACAAACATACAAGTAGTACAAGTACGAATTGAGACTCCAGAGACGAGATACATGGACACGGCATGGGTGTCTCATTACTTTTGCCCCCCCCCCCCTAATATAAATCTTTTAAGTGCGTCTGCCGCTCCCTAACACAATTACCGTTAAGTGGACAAGAAAGTCCTCTCACTACCTAGAGGTGATCGAAAGTTTCATCGCTACATCTATGAACGCCACTTCAAGCTGGTGACGGACCTCAATCCACTCCACCCTTCGGTGCAGATACAAAGAGGGGAGGGGTCTTCTTCCTTCCTTCATTATATCCATAGCATATGTGCTAAAATCCTACTATATATAATCCTACCATATATAGTCGGCTAATGTCAAGTGTCCGTCACGAGGGGGGGGGGGGACTGAAGCCAAGAGATGCCTACTGCACTGCGGCGTATGCCAGCCGGGCTTTATTTGAGCTTGACCATGGGCAATTGCCTGCGAACTATATCCTTTGCACCAGATCGCCCAATTTTACGATATTTTGAGCGGGCAACGCGCCAGGGTATGGATTGAGATCAAGTGCCCAGCTCCCGGAATTGGAAGAAGTGCTGCAGACGTCGTCCAACGTGCGATGCGGTTCAGAAGACGTGCTGAAGATGTAGTCCAACTTGCGTCGGGATCCACAAGACGTGCTGAAGGCGTCGTGCAATGTGCGTAGGGATTCAGAAGACGTGCCGCAGACGTCTAACTTGCGCAAGGATTCCAAGTAAGGGGAATCAATAGGAAAGGGACCAGTGAAGAGGAAATCAACAAAGAAGGACCACTGGAGGTGGGAATAAGGGGAAACCAGTATTTTCCCTCACTATCGTCCAATGTGCGTAGGGTTTCTGAAGACGCATCATTGAGGTCGTAGCGCGGGGTGCAGGAGTGTCATAACGGTCGTGGCAACGTCGTGACACGTGAGACGTGATTCAGTGTTACATGTGAATGCTTGACTAACTATCACTCAAGCCAGCACATAAGTAATGAAGTATTACCGGACAGAGGAGGAAAAGAAGTAGGGAGGGTGATTGTGGGATTCGGAGGAGTATTACCGCCGTCGGAAAGTAGACGTTGTCGACCTTCGACCAATACCGATTAATTTTAATTATTTTTCTGCAGATTGAGCACTTCGAATTGGGACTCTCGTAATTCGTTTCTCGCCAGGTAGAGAACGGACACTTCGGAGACTAAATCGTGTGCATACGATTGAGGATGTAGGAGCTGCATAGGAACAGGGAAGATTCTGCCCACCATATCCCGCTGCACTAATTTAGATAATAAAACTATTTTTACTGTAGTACAAGTAAGAAAGCCTAATGAAGAGTGGAGGAGGACTGGGGATGTTCTATTCTCGGAGTTTGGGGGCGAAGCCCAACCAGACGTTTGGCGGCCGCGGGGCCGCTGAACGTCTAGTACCCACAGAATTTTTAAAATAAAAATGTTAGATATGCATTCCAATTGCAAGAAGACAACTAGGCTTGGTTCAGCTACATAGGGTGACGCTACCAGATGTAAAGAACACAGAGTACAGAGTGGATCTCCGCTCTAGACGTTCGATGTACTCGTCCAACGCCTGACCCGACGCCGCCGGAGCTGATTCCTAGTGGGGAGCGTCGTATTGCTCTATGTCGCTATTCCCACCTTTGTGTTTGTCTAGGATCTCTCCAAATTTTTCTGACTCATGAGGACCTTCGAGCAATTTAAGGGCTGAATGCGCTGAGACTAGAAAAAACGATGTAATTAATGACATGGTTAAGATTTAGATACCTGAACTCGAGTCGGCTGAGCCAATGCGATCAGAATGAGGAGGACGAAAGCCGAAGGGCTCATCTGAATAAGACACATTATCATGAAACTAATAGCTGATGCACAACTTTGAGCAACACCAGAGCGCGCGCTCGGCGGGGGAGGGGGATCTCCAAAGGCACCCCATACGACGTCCTGTGTTGCGCAAAACTAACAAGTCAGCACAGAGCAGCAGGGTGCCTCATTCGGGGTTTCCCGACTACAGGTTGTACACGGCAAATTTGGGCCCCACCCGTGATGTATATGGCTCACACAATGCTCAGAGAACTTGCTGCTCGAGCAGGATATATTCTAGTCGGAGGGGCACCGCTATGAAAGCGAAGTAAACAGATGCTGCCGCTGTTAAAGAGCAGAGTGGAGTGCCCCCACACTAACAAGGAGAGCCTCCAAATTGGCAGCGAGCCTTTGCAGTGGAATTTGTACAAGACTCGTGTGGCGAGTTCAAAACCATATGTAGTTGGGTTCTTCGGAATGCTCTTCTGTGGTTGAAAAAAGCGTGCGTGCGCGCGACCGTGAAGTTCATGACGCCTTGCTGCCACCCAGGCCGATGTGGTCGGTTGGCGTATGGTAGTGTTGTAGCTTCACAGCAACAAAGTCGTGGGTTCGGTTCCCCTTGTACTAGTGTTTTTGCGTTTTGCGATTTATCGTCAGTGGGGCCCTTTATCCCCATTTCCAACACAATTTTGAACAAAAACACGGCAACGAATGTCGTTTACGTTCATGAAGCTCTTTGAAAGCGGAAAGGTGAGGATTTTTGACTTCCAGGTTAAGCAAATCAAAAACTGATGCCAGATTCGTGACCAGCACCCCAAATAACCCCACCTACAAAGTTTGAGCGATATTGGTGCTTCTGACCTCATCATCCTCACTCGAGCCTTGGCCTAGAGCGGGCTTTGCACAGTGTTTTTCTGGGTCAAACAACGGCGGCCATTTAAGTGACTCCAACCACACGAAATGCACTGCCACGCGGAGTTAGATAGATGATGCGACCGAACGCGATGGAGATCACCACAAACTTGGGTAATTAAGCCTTTGTTTTTAATATACATACATCAACACGTGCACAGATAACGAACAACAAGTTATGGCATCGATGGCAAACCAATGTAACGATAAGGCATGATAAATATACATGATGAAAACCTAGTTTGACTATGCGAACAATGCATTACAACTAAAATGAGCTTCCTAGGAACAAGAACAAGACCATACAAAACCCAAACATCTTAGGGAAGCCGCAAGAGAACCAAATACTGATGATATAGCAAAACGAATCCGCTTAGGAAGAGAACACAACCCACATGAGGGATAGAAAGGCAAATAATGCAATACAAGAGCAAGCAAGAACAAAAACAACATGAGAGCAGAATACACGGAGAAGAATGCGACACAAGAGCAATGCAATGGGAGGTAGAGATACTAATACATGAATAAACACACGAAATATACGAGAACAATCAAATATGCACCAAACTGGACCCACAAGCCACGCGCAAGGATTCAGGAGGAAGAAACCATGACACAAATACGCGAAGAACGGAAACACCCCCTCTGACCAACCGCCTCGGACGCATACAGCCGCTACACTGTCTGCAAGCCCAAGAACGGGGTTGGAAGCGCTGATTAGGACGAAATCCCTGAAAATCAGGAGACACCGCGAAATAGCCCGCGGAAGGAGGAGAACCCAAAGACGCGCGCGGCGGTCGAAATGGGGCGCGAAAATGGAGACGACCTGATGCGAGAAGCCCTCGACGTGGAAACCAACTGGATGCGCTAAGCGGTGAAGGGCTACAGAAAGTGTGACATCGGTGCTACTACGTTCTTTTTTGGACGGGTGGTAGAGAGAAGCGTAGATGGTCAGCATTTGAGCAGTGCATTTCGCTTACATACTTTTCTGCAATCCTCCATCATTGTGGAGGAAGGTTGGTACATCACTAGCTATTCTTGCCCAGTTGGCTACTACGTTTTGACTCTATCCATGTAAAGAATATAATAGAATTTTCTATCTACAACACCCTCTCATCTTGAAACAGCTTGACTGTTCGAAAGGTGCACTGTACTACCGAGGTCGAAAAAATTCATACTTCGGCTACGGGTGTTACATGGAATGCTGATCACGAATCTCTCATCGCTTTCTGGATTTCCGTTTTCTTATTTCAGGTCAGAGAAGGTTTGAGTAGGTGAGGGTGTGAGGTCGGATGCACCAATTTCGCCCAAACTTTGTGCATGGTGGTTATTTGGGGTGCTGATGACGAATCTGGCATGTCGTGTAAAAGAAAATATAAGCTGACGTGAGTTAAAGATGTAAAGGCAGATTTTCGGAAACTCGTGAAAGTTCTAGTCTCCTTTTAGGTAGGACTGCTTTCAGGTGCTCCCATCCCCTGGTGTTTCTGATCCCAGTTCATTAGAACTCGTCTTGCTCCAGCGAGACTCTGTATTTCGAGAAATTTCAAAAATCTATCCACCGCTTTGTGACACAATGTAGCATGGATAGACTTCCGCTTTGAAAGCAGAGGTAGAAAGTTATGAATGTCAATCCTGAAATATTTTTCGAACCCTTTGGTAACGCGCTATCCGGTCATAGGAAACGTTATTTGTTGAGAGCACATAATCGCTTTGTTAAATGTACCCAACAACGGGACACATTTTACTGCCCTCTATCGCGCGATGAAGCTAATTTGACGTGATGAATTGGTTTTACAACACAATAACAAGTTGTGCTTTTAAAAATTAGAAAAATTGAAAACTCTAGCTACAGATATTCCTCAACGCAACAAACAGATCCTAATAAAATGAGAATGGTGAAAATCAATCATCCTAATTGGTGGTGGCCACTCGTAAACGATTTCATTAGAGCTGAATGTGTTCAGCATTGAAATACACTGAGCTTACCCGTTCCTTTTGAAACAACTGCACCGACAAAATTAAAATAAATGACGCGGAAAACATGAGGAAACGTTTGTGAGTTGGGTTGGGATGCTTGCAAATGATTAGGGCGTTAAGTGCATTGCATTGCCTTTTCCAAAACGTTGATTGATGGTGTCCCGGCCTGTTTTTATTTTATTTTACTGACGTTATCCGTTTTAGCTGCCTGGAGGTGATCCGTTATCGGTACAGATCTAGCAAGGCGGTTCTCCCTCAATAGATTTGCACCGAGAATGGCCTGTTTTAGGTTCCCCTCTCTCTCGGAAAATGGGTCTTTCTAAGTTCCCAGATTGGCGTAACTTACTTTCTCTACATGTTGTTGCCCATCTACTCTGTTTCGTTATGTCGGAAAATCATTTAAGAGTGGCCACCAACTAGGATTGCACCACATCAAGGTATGAGTCGTAGAATGTTAGGCGCAATACGGTAATGGAGAGGAGGGGGCTGTCCCAGATAAGCGTGAATATTTTCCATAGCCAGCCTGCAGCAGGGTAGAGAATTTCGGCTGCCTAGCTGAGGTCCGCCTCCTTACCTGGACTGCGATAGAGCGAAGAAAAAAGGCAGGAAAAGTTCATCGACATAAGAATGCACCCCCAAACCCATACTACGCCGAATGATACAATCTCATTTGCTTATTTTTCTCGCTTCACTGGCAAAATTCCTCGCGAATCATTTTGTGTTCCTTTACTGTCCGCAGCATTCCCCATACGTCGGTATAGGCGTCCTGGACCTATGGGGACTGGGGAGTACGATAACCCCCATAGATGTGCCACCCTTGAAATTACCTTCCTTCGGGAACAAGCCGAGGTATGCTTAAGCGTCTTAATTTAATAGGGTATTTATGTGTCCTATCACCAAGGCGGATAACCGTACTATACAAGGTGATCCCCTAGCCTCATACCGTTCAATGGTCCTAATTAGAACTACTCTTGGTTCAATCCCAATGAGAGGGGGGGGGGGCACGGCGGCCTCGGGCAGGAACGCATGTGTGCGCGTCGACAGGTTCACTGTGGCGATACGTACAAGGATGTCTGCTGGCTCCACGTATCGACGAGGAGGAAGGCTGCTGTAGCCATAGTAGGTATTCAGGCAGGCATGTTATGTTGCAAGTATTCATCTCTATGAAGTGTTTGGGCGTGAGCATGGAGTGCCTCCCCCCTCATTGAGATTGAACCCTACTCTCGTACAGCCGTTTGGATTGCAGGTTGATATGCAGGACTGCGGGATACTGTAGCGGAATGCTGAGGCGTGCGAACACCGCCGTTGCGTCGTGGATTGCGTCGGCGTCTACGTGGACACTCGATCGATGCGTAATCCCCATGGAGCTATTGCTCTATGTTGTGGGTATCATGCGTGTGTCTTCCAGACGACGTCTATAGCTTTGCGGGCTCAATGGCACAAACGATCTCCCATGACAACGCCTTGGCTGATGTGCAGCTTTGAGTATACTGTAGCAAGCGCGCGCGAATATTCAAACGGCAGTAGGCGATTATTCCTAATTGCGATCGTGCCATTAGAGGGCAACAGAGCACGAAAAGAGTTCAAGACTTTTCTCCGTGGTCGGGTAACTTGTTGGCTCACCCACTGTTCTTCTCTAACGAGCCGAGACAAAAGCATGTTGAGCTTACAGTCGCACAGAATCCAGATGGTAGCATGTAAAGACGTTCGTGTTAACGTTGAAGGAGACCAATAACTAAACAATTCTAGCGCAATAAAGTGACGTCTTATCGGAACGAAATGTTTATATACCCGAGCACTCTATATGACTTGTTATCACGGCACTATCACAGTTATTATCAGCGGGGTCCCAGTAGTGATACAAGATGTGCATTCGATAAGAGTGATAAGAGTAACGAGCATTAACATGTCGGTTTGCAGAAACACCCTATCTGTTTCTCTACAGCAGACACAAATCAAAAATAGAATATAACAATAGATACAGTGCCGGTCAAAAACATATACGTTTTCGCTTTTTTGAACGTAACTCCCTTTAAACTCAAGATTATGGGCTAACTTTCTTCTACAGAGATTGTTTTTCAAAATCAAAGAACCTTTCCAAACCGAAATGAGCTTGTTTACGTTAAACTAATGACTCTCCCAAAAGGATAGAATATAAGGTAAGAGTGTTCGAGGAAAATTTTAGTATAACTTATAAGATGTATTATACAGGGCGTCTCAAAAAAATGTATACACTGTTTGAAAGGTGATAACTTTGCTCGCTGTAGCGGTACCGAAGAAGTTGAAAATTCATATAGAAGTTTAAAAAAAATGAAAATTTTCTGACATATGAGCGGTGTGGAATGCGCCGTGCACTCGTCTGAAATTTTGCGTTTTACACTCAATTGATTGCGTTTCGCTTGAATACTTGTTATAATTTCTTCACAAAGTGGCCGTATCGATAGATTTTGTGCTTTTTTTATGATTTAAAACTTAAAAACAGAATGGCTCGGGAAAATCGCAGGTACACTAAAGAATGCAGGTACTGTTTGAGAGGTTCTAACATTGCTGTTAGTGAAGCTTTTGAAGATGTTTGAGACCTATGTGAATACATGATGCAATACATCGAAAACTCTGTAGCGTTTAAATAGTCAAGATTGCGCTATGCCCCCACCTGGAACCTTGCATTTCAGACTCGATTGATTGTGCATGGGCTGAATACTTGTTACAGCCTTGTCACTACTTGGGCACATTAATCTGTGCTGTGCTTATTTTAACGTTTAGAACTTGCCAATCACGTCAAATACATAAGACATCCAAGTTTATTGGTTGCACGATTTAAATGTGAGCAGGAGCCCCATTTTCCAAGACGGATTCTCTGGAGTGATGAAGCAATATTCAAGTTGAGAGAGGTCAAGTTGAAGAGAGGTTAATCGACATAACTACAGTCACTGAGCGACAGAAAACGTTAAAAGAAACACAGCACAAACTAACGTGGCCAAGTAGCAACAAGATTGTTAGAAGCATTCAGACCATGCACAATCAATCGAGTCTGAAATGCAAGGTTCCAGGCGGGGGCTGGGCGCAATCTCGACTATTTACCTGCATTTTTTAGGATACCCTGCATTTTTCTTAAGTAATATTGTGTTTTCAGATTTTAAACCATAAAAGAAACACAAAGTCTATCGATACGGCTACTTTGTGGAGAAATCATAACAAGTGTTGAAGCGAAACACAATTAATCGAGTGTAAAACGCAAAATTTTAGACTAGTGCATGGCGCATTCTATACCGCTCATATCTAAGAAAAGTTCCATTTTCTTAAGCTTTTGTGTGAGCTGTTTTGTTGCTTAATGCTTGTTTTAAAGAACAAGAAGATGGCCATTTTCAGATCCAAAGAGGACATTGCGCTGTGCCCTCGTCCAGGGCGTCGCGATCTTTATTCGATTGATAACAAATTTTTTGTTTGCATGGCTTTTGCCACCTGTGAATGATATAACAAAACAACTGTAAAAATCGCTTATATCCTCACCTTGATGGTTCGTTTAAGTGGTACATACCTTGAGTATCAGTCAAATAAAAGTTGCGGCGAACTTTTTGAGTGCATGGTGCGATCTGATCATTTGATGCTTGCTCGATATGCTTGCTTTTCTGCTATGCTTTAAGACAGTTTCTTTTATTTTTTGATAAAAATAAATTGCATTAGAAAATTTTTACACTTACTGGGGTAGGTAAACTAAAAAGTTTCCAAGCAAGTTATGCCGAATTTTTCTTGAACACAAAATCATTCTAACCACCTTGGATCTGTAGTCTGACCTACCTGAAAGTCATTTAGATTTGGAAGAGTTCTCTTTGATTTTGAAGGTCTTAAAGGCAGCTTAGAAGAGTGTCCAGTTTGGTTTGAAAAGTGTCCGATTCGGCGTGAAAATGGAATATTTCAGCACCTGTCTCCACATCTCCGGCGGGGTCCGCTTGCCTATAATGTGATCGCCATTTATTTCTGTCAGCCGCATCTCCTGGGTGGAGCCGGCTGCTTTCAGGTCATTGTGTAACATGCGGCATCGCCTATGTCTTCCACGACCTCTTTTGCCTTGCTCTTCCAGCTGCAGTGCGCTCTTCAGCGTGTACCTATCCCTACTCACAGAACATACGGGAGCACCGTAGACGGTTCTCGAGCACCTTCAGTTGAATGACAGCTATGCTAAAACGTTGATGCGGACCATTCATGTAATGCCGGCGCTCGAATACAGCGTCTTTGCCTTCAATTGGAATTAAGACTGCACTCTTATGGTTAGGTGCTTTCCTTTGCCTGGAGTGACCTCCTTTTTCAGTCGGAATCATACGTCAGGTATACTGGTTGCCAGTCCGTCCTACGAACCTTTTATGTCGGTAAATTGGTACCAGACTTATCCGTGAAGGATGCAGCGCCGACTTGTTCATCTGCTAGCCACCGTAAGTCATTGTATGGACAAAATCGCCTCCACGACATGCCGTGAACCGAAAGTGCGTGGCGCATCCTAAAACGAGTTGAACAACGCCGCCCTTTATACCTTATCCTTCTACGATATACTGCAGCGTATCATTATATGTCTGTCTCAGTATCTTGTACTTCTGCTTCAGAATGGCTGCAAAACACTTGGTTTTGATGTGGACCATGACAAAGTCAAGTGCACAGTATAGTTGTGCTTTTGAGAAATTTTATAAAACGAATAATGGACGGATTCATTCAATGTTGAAAAGATTTGAGCGAATGAGCAAACGAATTTATCCGCCCATCAACAATTTTTTCGAATGATCTAAAAGCGTACAGGCCTCATTTTTCGCTTATTCAAACATTCGCGTAATTGAAAAATTTGTGCGAGTTAGATTCAGCGTTTAAAGATTTGAAGTTTATTCGATATTCGAAGAAAATGTTTCGATTTTCGATTAATTTTCGAACATGGCCCGCTTTCGATGTTCAAGTTCGAGGGACTGTTCGAGTCTTTAAAACCATCGATATTCGAAATCGAACGAATGATCGAAAATTTGGAAATATCGAGTATTTCGCCATTTGAATAATTACTCGAATATTTTCGTTCGACGACAATTATAGTACACAATGATACTGTGCTACATTCCTTGATTCATCAGCGTAGGACAATTGATGGTGAATAGGATCAGTTTCGTCCTTTGCTACTCTACTCTTCAGCCCATCGATAAATATGATGCAGTTATAAAATAAGCATTAAATATAATACATAACACTCAGTCGACGCTCCGCTTCCGTCGCCACAGGCCAGCACTACATACAACTTATACAGAGCCTTGGGTCTAACGACAGAACGATACACCTTGTTAGACTTCAATTTATCGCTCCCGCTTACAGAGTATTCAAAAGGGGGTGTTCCATTTGAGCACAACTCCACACACTAGTCATAAGCTGCCACACTAGTCATAATCTAAAAAGCTTGATCCTGAGCCGTTAAGTTTCTAGTACCTGGGTTCCTCGGCTCATTCATTCATCTTCTTTTGCAGCTAGGGTTACGCTGGGCCCACTTTCCACTCATAAAGGTCAGCTTTGGTTTTGACTTCTGGCGGTGTCTCTTCTCATTTGTTTTTATTTTGTGCCAACCAGGTTTGTTATTAGGTTGGTGAAAAGTCTTGCACCAAAAATTTGAGAAATTTTCAAGATTTAACAGGAACTTCCAAGGACTGTTTGGTGCACAGTAGTTGTAGTACAAACATTCTAGAATATTTCGCATACATGGCGATTTGCTTCTGAGGTCATATAAATACTACGACTGCAGTGAAGACTGACTGACTCCGTGACTCGGACAAGGCTTCGCGACTGACTATCGCTCTGTCTCTCCTTGCTGGTTATCATAACAAGCACTTTCTCGAGAATGTCGTCACGGTACTTCCTCGTTAACCATACTCGGAAGGCCCAGTGGCTCCCTCCAGAAGAACCACAACCTCAAGGCGGACATTCACCAGAGGAAGGCAATGCTGTGCTGTTGATGGGATTCTCGAGGAGCGCTCTATCGTGAGCTTCCTGACGACGGTACCGCAGTAACAGCGAACATCTACGCTACACAGCTGCAGAAGCTGAGCGAGGACATGTCGCGCAAACGGTGAGGGCGGAGGGATGTTTACCTTCTTCTCGACAATGCTCGCCCCCCCCCCCACATTGCAAGGTCGTTTTGCCAGAAGTTGCAGGAGCTTAGGTGGGAGGTGCTGATCCACCCACCGTATTCGCCAGTTCTTGCGCCATCGGACTACCACCTCTTTCGAGCCCTCAATCAACACCTAAGGGATAGGCGCCTCAACACCGAGCCGAACTGGAATCCGAGGTGTAGCACTTCTTCGAATCACAACTGACTTCATTCTGAAGTAAAGTATTTCATGATCCCCCGTCAGATGGGAGAAGGTTGTAGATGTAAATGGTAACTACTTGTAGGTTAAAGTCGCTCACAAAAGAAACAACAAAGTTTTGAAAAAATATGCTGTGGTGCAGGAATTTTTCACCAACCTATATAAAAATATTTATTATTACGGCCGACGTTTCGACTAGCTGTCTTCTTCAAGGCTGAAAGAAGCTCAAAACTTCTTCATCGGTGAAGCCACTTGGATCAGAAACACCGTGTCGCTTGCTCAGTACCAACGATCCCAAAAAAGTCAGGCAGAGTACCAAATCTAGTGAGCTAACTCACCGATATTCCTCCAATTATACTGCACAGTGCGCCAGAGGTGAAAAATGCACATAGCAGTGTATGCGAATCTCTCACAGCTCGCGCAATGGAATGAAAGGGAAGAACTCACTTGTAGTTGAGATGCACTCGTTTCTGTTGTTCATGGATGGATTTCTTTCGCGTATCCAGAAAGCCTCGAAAGCCTTTCTGAAGCCAATTTCGTCCTCATGATACAGTACTGTGCACCTTACGTCAAAGTCAGCACCGACCTTTCGGTGCTTCCCAAGTGGGATTATTAAGCTTTGCCTTCTCTTACCAGCAATGTGTTCCTTAACGCGAATGGCTAACACCCTCCCGGTTTCCCCAACATAGAGATCGCCGCAAGCTAAACATTAAACAGTTAAACATGTAGACGACGCCCTTTTGCGCACAATCTCCTGTCCTGTCGTACGGACAAATCACGCAGTCGGACATAACACAAGCGCGTTCATAGAGCCGATTGCCAACTAGCTGTCGTGTTCACCAGTACAACATCCCCATCCGAGCTTGGACGGTGTCTCTTCTGGCTTCCATGGACTTGGAATGGGCTTCTGTGTGGAATGAGATGGCGTTCGTGACCTTAGTTTCTCAAATGTCCATATCTTTCTAGGGTCCAAAGATGGGAAATCAAGCTAGCAACAGTCTTGGCAAAGTAACGGCTTCAAGCGAACTCGCTAACCTTGTTCAATTCAACTGGAGAACTTCTGCAATCGTCGTCACACATTCCTTTGCTAGATGAAGGACGCGCAGTCATCCATCAGCAAGTGCCTTAGTCACCCCAGAATAATTACATTTCCTTTCACCTGTTTTCGTATTTTTAGATGATGAGCGAGAAGTTACTGATGGATGTCTCTACGACTTGAAAACAAAACAAAAAACTTTTGATTGGAGTAACGGTCTTCAAGACGGTCTTTCGTCATGATTTCATCTTGGCTTCCAAAAAGGGGTCTTTTTGCATCACGGATAAAAAACATATCAGGCAAAGTTAAATTGGACATCACAGCTTTGAGGACTGTTTTCTTCTTCAGTCATAGAGCGCTAAACAAAATCGCCTATAATAGAGCTAAGACCTCACCTTGGTCCTATTGTTGCGATCGGTGGCCCCGCAGGCTGAGGCGTTCCTCCTGTTGCCTTTGCGGCTCCGTGTCGCTCCAAGGGCACCGGAGGGTCCCAGATCTTACCTAGCCCCACAGGTCTCCCCGCGTATTGCCAACATCGCACGTATTGCCTGAACGTATTGGTGGACCTCCAGCAGTCCGGACCGGCCTGTCTCCAAGGCCTCGAGCCACCCGGCTCCTCCGCTCCCACTCCGCCTCAGGGGGACAGCCTACTCCCGGGGGACCCTCAAGGTGACAGGGTAAACACACAACATATACTGCCACTGCCCTGGATAGGAAGGGACTTACCCGGTTGCTCCACACGCGCACAATGTAAGTCCATGAGATTCATTTCACATCGCGTCCAATAAGTAGCCACAATCCGACAATAGAGGAGAATACAGTCAGACGTCCTCCGTGGCCGTCGTAGTGAGACTTCCGCGGGGGTGAGCATGAGGCCCACTAGACCCCGCGGTCCTCTCCTGGCGCTCCTGCCCGTGGAGTCAGTCGTGAATATGGCAGGGACGAGGCCCCGCGGTAGCCATCCGGAATAGGAGCAGAGCGAGAGGTCGGCAGACCTCGTCGCGGGAGCGCAGGGACGTCGAAATGGCCGCGCGCCGGGCAAGAGGAGGCGGCGCGCGCCGATCGATGGTGCCACGTCACCAACTTTCCCATGCTCCCAGGCCGATCGAAGTTGCCTCATCGGCAAGCTACCGTGGGAAACGGCGCGCCCGGGCCGGCCACGGACCGAGGAGCGATCGCGCTCGCGACACCTATGCTCCCACAGGGTGAACCAAAATAACGTGGACAAGATTTTTCTATCATAATTGAAACAACCAACAATTGAAGAAAACGAGGACTAAATTACAACAATACAAACATTAGGGTACATCATTTTCAAGTGGTTTCGTAGTGGCCTCCCTTGGAGCGGATGCAGAGGGCCAGACGTTTTGCGAAGTTATCGGCGATGGGCCACAGGTCATCAGGAGACAATTGTTCCCACTCCAGACGCAAGAATTCCTGAGGGACTCGAGACTCCGGTGGCATTTGGCGTCGGCCCTAACCCCTAAGTTCAAATCCGGAGAATAAGTTCCTTTTTGGGTATCCGCATTATCAAACTGAAGCTGACGCCAACGTCACGGGCGATGCTTCTCATGGAGACCTTCGGTTTTCGATCTACCCGCTTTTTGATGATTCTCTGGATCCTGGTTGTTTTGGCAGTTCATTTCCTTCCTTGTGCTGGACGATCACCTCTACGTTCGAGCTCCATGAAGGGAAGAATTGTCTTGGAAACAGTCGATTGGGCGACATCGAGCAAATGAACTATGTCGCATTGCCGTTTTCCTTGATGATGCATAGTCGGCGATCCGAATCCAAACCCTAACGGTTATATCTGGTAGAAAGAGATGCGCCGAAAAAATAGTGTTATTGCTATCGCGATGAAGATGTATATTTTTTCGCAGGACAACACCAAACTTTGTCCACGTTATTTTGGTTCACCCTGTAAAAATGCAGCTGGCTTCAGGTATCTCAAAAGCATTAAGAACGGTTCTTATAGGGAAAGCGGCCCGTGCGCATGCATAGGACTCCAATATGTTGTCCATCTACTATAAATGTGCCAAAATTGGCACATACTGGAGTTCCTTTTCTTGCTGAGTCTGTGCTTTTTGTTGGATTCTGTGCTACTTCCCGATGACCTGCCTAAAAATACACTTCGCTGTCAGTTTTGGATGTTTCAAACGTAAAGCGTCGAATTTGATCTTGAAGCTCTCGTGCATTTGTATCGTACCGCAGCGTTGCGGGAACGCGCCATTGCTCCTCCTCCCGTAACAGCAGCCAATCGTGCATCGACTCAGATGACATACGATCGGCAACTACGGTAAAAAAACAACGGTGCATTCCCGCATCCTTGTCGTGCGTCTTCGCGACATGTACCGTTTTGCTCTACTGTTCATCTCGTTGGTTAAAATGTATTCGTTTTGTTATCGGCATGTATTTGTTTTTCGTTATTCTATCATCACACTATATAATAACGCGCTAAGCTATGAGTCATACCATCGATCGGTGATGAGTCATAAAATAGCAGCAAAAATAGGGGAGAAAGTTAGGGGGAAATTAGGGGCGCAAAAATAGCGGAAAACATCCAGACGTCTTCTACCTGCCTGGAAACTTTAGCGTCAGGACAATCGAGGACGCTAAACACTAATCTGATGTTCGTTTTTGAAGTATTATTACCAACAATCGATATTGAACAAATTATCGATTTTGTGGATGTCGTCAAACCGATCCGAAACTTCTGCCGTGGGGGTTTACGGGACACAAACCAAGGGAAGCGAAAATAGCGGAAAATACTTAGACGACTTCTACGTGCCAGGGGATTCAGTAGACGTGCCGAAAACGTCGTCCGCTAAGAGGGATCATTGAGGGGGACGAGTACCGGAAAAGGGAGTTGTTACGGTAAAGAGTCACAGATGGGTCAGGCAATGAATATCGATCGATATTATCGATTTCCTCCCAGATTTGACCGAGAGTTAAGTGAATATGATCGTCGACGGAAGGCCATCACAGCAGGTAGGAAGTTTCGATCGGGAGGCCAATATCGGCCGACTTTAATCGATTTCCTCGCCGGTGATTTCGGTTTGGTAGACACGCGGATATAGTGGCCAACGGAAGTGCTTCACATCAGGTGGAAAGCTTCGATCGGAGGGCGAATATTGGACAACACTGTTGATTGTAGCATGAAAGTGACGTTCCTTCGTTTGTCTGTGGATGACGTTTAGGTAATTCGTCACTGCTGTAGCGGTCCCGCGTGGAAAAAATATCTGTCCCACATAGCGTCAGAAGCAGAGGGAATGTTCTGGGAAAAATACTTTTCGTCGTGTGACCAAAATCGATCAGACGCTCAGTACCTATCGAAAATGTCGATTTTTGCCGCAGGATGCCCATTTGAGGAGAGGAGTGAAGGTGCCTGCCCATTACCGGCCGACAATCGTTTGATGAATCTGTCCCCTGGGCTTACGAAAGGTAAAACAAGGGTCGAATATAATAAGCTCATAAGCACAACAGCTAACTGGATGTGATTGTCCATAGCTTAGTGATACTGCAATAGCGTGAAGCGCGAATGACGTTTGCATAAAGCAGGGAATTAACCTATAGCTATACTTTCAGAGGAGCTCCATCAGGCAACATTCGTCGGCGATTTCCTCAAGAATCACAGACGCTGGATCAATCCCTGCCTGTAACCGGTTCCACGCCCTGTACGTATTAGACGGATTACAATCGCTCTAATATTGTCCTACATGGGGAAGAGATTCGCCTCTGCTTCTCCGGCTAACTGAAGGAAGCAGTCGGTCCTTCTTCTTCTTCTTCTCTCTCTCTTCTCATTATCTTCTCATTCCTCATTAGCTATGCACTCCTGGCTTCTCAGAGGGGATCGTGCTTGTAAGGTCCACTGCGACCGATGCGCCACCGACGACGACAATCACTGAGAAGCATCGATCAGTCGGCCGCCGCATTCGCACGAACGACAGGATCCGATTCGGAGTGCACGTCACCGCGTTGGCATTTCGGTGTTCCGTCGGCGATCGTCGTCGCTACTGCGTCATTCGACGCTGCTCTGTTTGCGAAGTATCGCTCGCATCGGATCCTCCACCACGTGCGGTCCGTGCTCATTGACGCTCTCGTATTTCTCTGTTTAATTAATTCGCCGTCTCCGAGTCGCCATCCTCACCACCTTTACTCCGCCCTTCTGCAGACGAAGTTGACTATTCTGGTCCCTCTAGTCTTCTGCAGGCAGCCCCCCGATAGTCGCTTAAAGGCTTCTTTCAACTTTCGTAAACAAAGTTCAGCCTTCGCCCTTTGCCATTTCACCACTATGAGTTTGCGCCACGCACTCCACTCCTGTGCGGCGACGTGGGAACACTTTAGAAGACACTGGAGTTGGCTAGACATACCATTTTCACGTCGAATTGGGCACTTTCCAAATCCAAATGGAACTATACTAAGCTGGCTTTACATCGAAACGATTTTCTCTCTTTTACATTAAACTAGAGACTTAGCTAGGGTTCGGTATCCTACCAGGCCAGAGAAACATTTAATCGGTGTGCGGATAAAAAAATCGGTCTGTAGATCGCTGCGAGAATCACCGTTTTCATGTCGAATTGACACTTTTCAAATCAGTTTGAACAGTCTTCTACACTAGCGTTAAGACATCTGAAATCAAGGCGAACTCTTCCAAATCGAAATAATCTTCAGGCAGGCCAAACGGCAGACCGACAAGATGATTAGAATAATCTTTTGTTCAAATAAAATTTGGTATAAATTACTTTGAAATTTTTCAGTTCACTTATAGAATAGGAATAATAGTTTTATTAAACGATTCAAATCAGTTTCTTTAAGCCTCATGTGGCTGGTATCGAGGTTGTAAGCTGTCATAACGATGTTTTGTTGCGACCAAAACTTCTAGCGCCAGACGGAACTCGAACCCGCATCTCCTTCTGAGCGGGCGGGAATACTGTACGCTTTTACACCACCGGCACCGTTTGATCGAACGCAACATCCAACCTCGTGGGACCGATCAGCAGAGGGAGGTGCGGGCTCGCGTCCCGCCTGGCGCTAGAAGTTTTGATCGCAACAAAACGTCATGACAGTTTTATTTTTTTTAATTGAGAAAAAAATAAAAATTTCTCCAAGAGCACAGCAAAAAGCAAGCAAAGAACGCATTAAAAGATTGGATCGCGCCATGCACCCAAAGGTCGTGAAGGATACGTGTATTCTTTACGGTTGTTTTGTTGTATTGCTAACAAATGTCAAACTTCATGAAACAAAAACCGTATTGGAAGAGGGCATGGCGAAACCCCTTTTCGAAAAAAAACGGCTGACTTGCGACGCTTTAAAAGCTTTAAGCCATTATTTTCCTTTAAAAATAAAACTTTTCTTTATAAATTTTCAAACAATGTGCGCACTTATTGGGTAGATGAACTAAAACTTCAAAAAAAGGTAAACCAAGGTTTCCTTGAACAAAAAATTATTTTGACCTTTTCGTAGAGTCTCTAGTATAGTTTAGAAGAAGCTCGTTTCGATTTCGAAGTGTTCGCTTTGATTTCAAAAGCATTCAACTTAGGCTTAGAATCGTGTTAAATTTGATGTGAAGACGCTACATCCTGCTGAGACCTCACATCGATTAAAGGTTGCCTTGGCCTTGGGGGTACGAAGCCGAACCCTCGATGATTCTTGAAGCGAAATGACAAAGTGTTTGTATAAAGTATTATATGAAGGTCGGTGTTACTTAATCCTTTTGGGATGCGCCACGCATTCTTCTCCTACGGGATCTGAATGCGTATTTGGCCAGGCAATGACTTGCGATGGCCAGCCCGTGAAGAAGTCGGCGCTGTATCCTTCCCAGACAAGTCTGATACCAATTCACCGAACGTGGAGGGAAGGAAGGCTTGGTTGGCCTGGGCAGAAAACCCGAACCATGAACCTGGTATCGGGTGCACGCTACAGCCGGCACCCACTCCGACTGCGCTACACGCTTTATTAAACAGTAAAATTGAGAATTTGACTTAGTAAATCAGTATAATTACGTGTATGCATTCGCTTTCTGTTCAAGAAGCCCCCTCCAGCGTTCATGGACATGCGTAGCGCAGTTGGAGGGAATGCCGGCTGTCGTGTGAACCCGATACCAGGTTCTTGGTTCGGATTTCCAAGCAAGCAATCCTTCCTTTTCTCCGGGATTGGTAAACTATTATAATATTTGTTTTGGAAGGATAAAACACTGACTTGTCCATCGGCTGTCCACCGCAACTCATTGTATAGGCCAAATGCGCAGTAAAGTTTCCTTAACGATATCTCGCAGAAATGGAGTGCGTGGCGCATCCCATACAAGAACTGAATAGCCCCGTCCTGCACCCTTTTTTATCTGTTGTTAGCAATAGTATTCTCTTAAACAAAGAGAAACACAATGCAGGGAACCCAGCAACTATGAAAGTGAAACGTTTGAATGAAATGACGAAAAAAACGAAACAAACCTTCTGAAGGTCAGAGCAAAGTACATTATGGCGCGCTTTCACTAAAACACTTCGCCACTTCTTCTAGTTGAATCTGTGCACAATTTTCCGCCGAAGATCCTGTGCGGTATTCTGATCTCAGCGCCCATCGACGAACAGTTTGCCCTACGTCTTCTCCTCGTCACCGCCGGCCACGTTCGTTCCGTTTTTACGAACCTTTGTCATCATTTTTATTGCCAATCAGAAGCAGCCGTTAAAAAGGGCGGCTTATCACATTGTCGGCGTCCGTCATGTTTCTTTTTCTCGGTCTTCAGGATTTTTTTTTTTTAGCGGAAATCATTACCCAGTACAGTTCTCCACGTCTTCCACACAGTTCCTGGATACGTGGTCTGCTGAATTCTTTTGGGCAAGTTTTACGTCCCTTCATTTTTGGGAAGATTACACCGATGGCCCGTCAGTGATTGTCTGTGTTCTTCTGGAAGTCGCAGGTGGTTCTGGATCAAGACAAATCATAAAAATTCACTAATAGTTCCTATGAAAGTCCAATTCCTATAACTCCTTGAAAAACGGATTACTCTGTTAATATTAACTAAACAGGCGCGTGGAGCGCAGTCGGAGGAGGCGCTGGCTGTCGCCTGCACCCGATACCAGGTTCCTGGTTCGGATTTCCCGCCCAGGCCAACCAAGCCTTCCATCCCTCCGGGGTCGATGAATTGGTGCCAGACTTGCCTAGAAAGGAAAAGGCACCGATATCTCTATCGGTTGACCATGTCAAGCCATTGTATAGGCCAGGTACGCATTCAACTGGACATCACGACATCCCGTAGAAGTAGAATGCGTGGCGCATCCCAAAGGGGATTGAATAACGCCGTCCTTCATCCTTTATCCTTTATTAACTAAACAAATAGTGTTAAAATTATAACATCTCCTCTCCTCACCGGCGCGTGTGGCGCAGTCGGAGGAGGCGCGACTGTCGCGTGCACCCGATACCAGGTTACTGGTTCGGATTTCCCGCCCAGGCCAACCAAGCCTTCCATCCCTCTGGGGTCGGTGAATTGGTACCAGACTCGTCTGGGAAGGATAGAGCGCTGACTTGTTCATCGGCTGGCCACCGCAAGTCATTGTATGGCCAAATACGCATTCATGTCGCCTCCATGACATCCCGTAGAAGTAGAATGCGCTGGTGCATCCCAGAAGGGATTGAGTAACGCCGTCCTTTATCCTTTATCCTTATCCTCTCCTCACCAGCGAACCATGAGGTAGCCATTAAGATAAAAAGAAGGAGCGTCTTAAAGGAGGTAGCGAAACGAACCTTTAAAATTTATTTTTTCTTCTTCACCCAAGTCAGTCTGATCTATTCTGAGACGCGCTGTTGCGTGCTGAGACGCGTTGTAGCGCAGTCGGAGAAGGCGCTGGCTGCCGCGCGCTCTCCGACTCAAGGTTCTTGGCTCGGATTTCCAGCCTAGGCCAACCAAGTCATCCATCCTTCCGGGTCGGTGATCTGCTACCAGACTTGCCTAGAAAGGAAAAGGCACCGATTTCTCCGTCGGTTGACCATGTCAAGTCATTGTATAGGCCAGATACGCATTCAACTGGCCTCCACGACATCCCGCAGAAGTAGAATGCATGGCGCATTCTAAGAGGGATTGATTATCTCCGTCCTTTGTACTTAATCTTTGCTGGAGCACATATGGCGCAATCGGAACTGAGGGCCTATTAAACTTAAAGTCTCAGATCGATTCTAGGGCCTCGTTCACAGCCAGGAACACCAAGCCGACTATCTAACAGCATTGCCGTTGTTAATCCAGCCCAATAACGAGGTTTTAGTTGATTTTTGATAGCATCTTCTGCCGGTGGCTTAGGATAGCGCAGTTTGAAGACGTGCTGACCGTAACGTGCAGCCCGAGTAAGGAGTTGTTGGTTCGTGTCCAGCCTCGGCCATCCCAACTATACATCCCTTTAGGGTCGGTGAACTGGTAGTAGACTTGCCTTGAAAGAATAATTCGCCATCATTGGCTGCCCACCGCAAGTCATTGAATAGGCCAAATACATACTCAAACGACCTCCACATAATCACGTCGATGTACAGGGTGTTCCAAATGACGTGATGAAGGTTTGACGTTCTTCCAAGCAAATGTATTTATCTGCAGCATGGTAGCATAGCCCCATTTTTGTCTTTCTGTCCCTTTCTCAAGATGTCATACCATCGCACTGCGATTTTGGAGCTCCATCGTTAGGCCCCGTTTATACTTCGTCGCGGCGCGACGCGATGGCTACGCAATGAGGCCAAATTGATCGATCGCGCCGCACAGTCAATATGGCCACTATATGTGACGGCGCGACGGAAGGCAGCAATGCGACACCGTTAACCTGTTCTGTCTCCACAGGAACTCGTTGATATGAGGAGCTTGGCCATGAAGGTGATTGTCCAGCACGAGGAAGAAGTCGCACTGTGAATACGCCGCAGATCCGGAATATCATCAAGAAGCGAAAATTTCCAAATCCGAGGTCTCCTAAGAAACATCGCCCGTGATGTCGGTGTCAGTCTCACATCGGCGCATCAAATAGCCGGAAAGAAACGGACTGAAGCCCAACAAGTTCCATAAAGTCCAGCTCCTGGTGGACAAGAATAAGCGCGAACGGCCCTGCATACAGGGCGAAAAGCACGCAAGCATGGTGCAAGGCCAATTTTCCGGACTTCATCATGTCTGCGGAATGGCCACCACAATCCGCGGACCTGAATCCGACGGACTAAAGTGCGTGGTCCATTTGGAAGGTCAGTGTCAAGCGTCGCCACATCCCAGAGGCCCAGAAGGAATCTCTGCGTCGGGAGTGGGAACGGCTATCTCCAGATGGCCTACTGCCCATCGCCGAAAACTTCACCAAGCTTTTTTGACTTCTTTATTCGCACCAAGTGGGCCACTTCGAGTCCGGTTGAATATGTAGTGCTGCCTAATGTCTACGTTGTTGTTATTTATTAATTTGTAAACTTCTCAGTTGTTTCATAGTTATACTTACTTACTTTGATACTTTGATGGTCCTTTTGTCGGCTGGAGGTCTTCTCAGCAGGGACCACAACTCTTCCAGACCGCTCGATCTCTGGCAGCTTTCACCCAGTGAGGCAGACTCCGCTCTCTGAAAGATCTTGAGAATGAGTCTGCCCATCGCGTTGGCGGTCGTCCCAGTGGTCTCTTATGGTCTCTCGGGAGCCATTCTGTGACACGGAGACTTCATCTATCGTCCTTTCGTCGAAGCAGGTGTCCGGCCCAGCGATATTTGGACTTCTTCATGTACTGCAGCGGGCCTGCTAATGGCGTCTTCTCCCTTAGCTCCGAGCTCGTAGGCCTTCTTGCCATTGCTGACGAAGGCTTGTCCTCAGAAGACATCTCTCCAGTGCACGACGCGTAGTTTGCATTGCTCTGGCGATTGTCTTGTTGTCGGGCCAGGTTTCCGTCGCGTAACACATCGCAGGCAGTACAGAGGCGTTGAATATCGAGGCCCTGAGGCCGGGATCCTTGACCTGATCGGTGACTTCGCGAATCGAACTGAAGGCTGCCCATGCTGCGCGTCTCGTGCGGGCGATTTCAGGAGCGAGGTCGTTATCCATGTTCAGCTCTCTTCCCAGATAGACGTAGGAATCGACCCGTTGTAGAGCGACTCCATTTAATCTTACGAGTCCCGTGTCACACCACTGGTTGACCATAAATTGCGTTTTCGAATATCCATGCCCAATCCAATCTTTCATAGTTATATTTTTAAAAAACCTTCATCACGTTATTTTGGAACACCCTGTAGAATACGTGGAGCACCACACGAAGGGATTCATCAACTCTTCCTTTGTCTTTTGTCTACTTTCATTTTTCCATTGTAATCCGGAACTGGAAAGTAGTTTACAATCATGCTCATTTATGAAAGCTCGAATTTGTGCGGTAATTTACGAGCCAGAAGAAGGGACTCTAAACCGCTCATTTATCGGGAGGGGGAGGGGTGGGAAGACACTTCACTCTATCTGCTTAAGAACGGCAGCAAATGTCAAACAATGCTGTTTCGTGAAGGCAACACACTTTACCGGAGTACGAGATGAACCACCTTTGCAATTTCATAGCGCGGGCATCCCACATGGTTTCCAATGGTGCCCCCCTCCGACTAGGACAGACCCTCTCATTGTTATTTTGCTGAGACATTCTTTAGACAAATTGCAAATTGCTGAGGCTGGTGTGACTGCGTTGAATAAAAGTGCAGGTTCCGTAGAGCTCTGCTTTCCTTTGACGTAGCAGATAAACAGTTCTGTTTTCAACGCATTGAAGATTAATAACTCTTATGGCTAGAACTGGTTTTATATATCACCGGTGTTGTTGGGAGAAGTGTCCGCATTCCGTTGATGACGTCCAGTTCTTATCAGTGCTCGTGTTCATTTCTTCTCTGAAAACACGTCATTAGTTCACGGTACTTAATTATTGGGGGGGGGGGAGGGCAAAAGTAATGAGACTCCCTATGCCGTGTGCATATATCTCGCGGCTGGAGTCTGGTTTCGTGCTTCTCGTATTTGTATGTTTGTTTGCTACTTACTGAAGGCCACCTGAGAAGTGACCACTTTCGCCCTTTCCAGAAGCATGACAAAACCCCAGTCTGACGAGTCGACCTGTGCCGCGCAAATCTCCCCCAATTCCCAACCCCGAGCAGCCTGGGCTCAATATTCACGCAAGATGAGAAGTACGTCTCTTCCTTAATCCTGCCAAGCGGCGAGTCTGGGTGAGGCCTGGTGAACTGTTACCGACCTTCGTTCGGCGGGATATTCACGGCGAGAAGTACCTTCTGAGGTTTTGAGTCTGCCCCCATCGACCGGTATACTTTCCAAAGGCACGACAACGGACTCCAAGGCCATGGTGAACGAAGTAGAAGAGATGGACCGGCGACTCGCACTTATTCGGTCTCAGCGCTTCAAGAAGGTCCTCCTCCTCGACAGCGCCCCACCCCATCGGGAACAAGTAACCACGGATAAGCTTGTCCAGCTGGACTACGTTCGCATGCCTCACCCACCGTATTCGCCGGACATCTCTCCATGCGACTACCACTACTTCTTGAGCCTACAGGACATCCTGGTCGGAAGGGACACAAGAACTCAAGCAGTCCTTGACAACCATATCGAGCAATTGATCAACACCAGGCCCAAGCAGTTCTGGAAGAATGGGATCAGGAAATTGGCTGAGCGATGGCAGCAAGGCCATTGCCCTTAATGGCAAATATTAGGTTGTAAATGGCACTGAACCACTGTAAATTTAAGCAGTTAATATCTCGGCTTGAAGGCAAGTTTATTAATCGAAATAAAAACCATCTGATTCTACACATCTTTGCCAACGTGACACAAGCTTTTTTATCCCAGTAGCATACAAATCAGAAGTTCTGGAATTGACGAAATCTTCGAAGGCACTTTCGGCATCCTGTTGGTATTTGAATATTTTCCCTACCAAGAAGCCGCCAAGATGCTTGAAGAAATGGTGGTCTGTTGGGGAGAGGTCGGGAGAAAACGGAGGATGTGGTAGAGTTTCAATGCTCAGCTCATTCAATTTCTGCAACGTCATTCGTGCTACATGGGGGCGAGCATTGTCGTGCAGAAGGAGAACTCACCTTCGGTTTACCAAGGCCGGCCGGATATCCTTCAACTTTTTCATCATTTCTTCAATTTCAATGCAGTACTTCTCTGCCGTGATGGATTCACCGGGAGGGAGGAAGCTGTGGTGAATAATTCCCAGCGAACACCACCATACTGTCGCCATTACTTTCTTTTGGTGCAATTCCGGCTTCGCAAAAACCTTGGGGCTCTCATCGCTATCCACCCACTGTGCCGATCGTCGCCTGTTGTCGTACATTATCCATTTCTCGTCACAGGTTACGATGCGATCAAGGAATGCGTCCGTTTCGTTCCGTAGAAGCAGTGCGGACGAGATCTCATATCGTCGGTTTCCTTGCTCCTCAGACAGCTCGTGAGGCACCCATCCTTCCAGCTTTTTGGTCTTTCCAATTTCCTTCAGATGCCGGGCAGCTGTGTTGTGACTGACGCCGAGAACCTTCGCTATCTCCCTGGTACCCTTATATGGATCCTCCTCTACCACATCTCTCAGCTTGTCCTCATCAACATCACTATGCCTCCCATAACCTTCATGTTCTTCCAAGCTCTCATCTCCATTCCGGAACTTCTGATACCAACGACACGCCGTCCGAATTGTGGAACATCCTTGACCGAATGCGGCGTTGATCTTCTCGTCCGCCTCCTTAGCTGTAGTGCCCAGCTTGAATTCATACAGGTAAATGCCTCGGATTACCCTTTTGTCCATCTGCAAAAAAGTCAACAAAACTCTAAAATTTTCCCACTTTTACGTAGAAAATTTGGTACTCACCGGTAGAGCAAAGTTTGCGCTTCTAAATGATATGCCACATGTTACGGGTTGTTCTTGATCAAACGCGTAAAGACGCGCCAAAAAATGGCGCGAGCCAGTGCCATTTAATTCGTTACAACCTAATACATTCCTCAGCATCGTTGAGTTGTAATTGAGTTATAAGGAAATAAAGAAATCTGTTGAATTTGTCTCATTACTTTTGCCCCCCCCCCCTAATAGCAGTTAATAGGTTTTAGGTAGCCCACGTTTCACCTACTATATTACCCGCTTCCTACCTTCAACTTCTGTCGCTCCAGAAGTTCCTCCCGTTGTACTTAACTTACATTGAGCCTGTGGTTTACAGAAACCGTCACCCCAATAGATCTTCTCTTTTAATCTGTCTTACGATCTGTGGCCGGATTCATCAACGACTTAGAGCAACTTAACAGAGAAAATTACAGCCGAAATACCTGATAGCGCGGCTTATCAAGCGATATGGTGAGCGAGAAATTGCATTATCTGAGTTTTCCGTTGTGAATTTCCTGTTAAAGTTATGTAAGTCGTTGATGAATCCGATCCCTGGTGATATCCGCTTGCATATCTTCGTTATCTTTCGGACGCTAACTTTTATTCGGCTAACGTTCCCACTTGTACGCTTCCGTCAGAGCCTGCCGAACATGATTTTGAACCATTTCAGATGCCAGCCCGTAACGTAGAGGAGACTGTTCTACCCGTACCATGTGACACAGCAGAGCCGCCAGGTGAAGGTAGGTACATCGGAACCTATTAACCTATTTCCGTCGTATGATTACTTTACGTTGGGTAGAAGATTGGTTTTTCTAGCTCCCAAGAAGGTGAAAGCTATTGGGAGGTGGGGTAAGGAATAGTATGGTCTAATCTACAGTTTCGACAAGAAAAGCCTTTTTAGGGACAGAAGAAGTTCCGGCATAGCTCTAAGCTTCTGTGCTGCTTAACTCATTGGTCTCTTCCAGGCCTCATTCTACCACTGTATTAACCCCCATTAGAGGACCGCCAAGTGTATAGTGCATAGTCTGGCGCCCTAGGACCGACTAGTCTGGAGCGGGCGATCTGCAATCAGTGTGCACTTAATGAATAGTGCATGCATGCGTTGCTAAGCGATATGGTGTGTGGATGCAAGTGGGTAGGCAGAAGCTGTGGGGGCAGTAGAGTTCACTTCGAAGCCATTCCATTTGATATTCAGTCTCGCGCTTGAGAACTTCACTTTATGACTCTCTGTTCTAAACTTAAATCAACGCCGAGTTTCTTCTACTCCTGTCGGACTTGCTCTGTGGACAAGAATGGGGAATACGTTGATTTGCTCGACAACTTCACTATCAGGAACATAAAACTAAAGTTCATCTGAAGGAAGTGGCGAAACGAACCTTTCTTCCAGTCATTCCATTTTTGTGAATTGCTAGTTAAGAAAATTTCCTGTTTTCTTTTTTCACCTTGTCTTCTCTCTTGCTTCCATACGATTATTTCTTTTTTTCCTTCATTTCTATTTGTTTAGTGCTTCCCTGCTTCCCTCAACAAAGCACCTTGTCGCTTTTCCATTTCAAACTAGGGCGCCGTCCATTGAGACCCTACACGACGCGGAACTGCCAGTAGTCGCTATACTCGAAATTTCCAACAAATTGTAAAAAGACACCATTTCTGCGCCATAACTTCCCAAGTTTGAGATCCGTGTAATACAGTGCTAGTCGGGAATGTGGTCTACATGAGGAGCGGGAGGCAACAGCCAATCACAACCAATCAGAGCATCGACGGAACGCGCCCAGTCAATCACTATACCTTTTCTATATAACACTGTTGCATGCCGCGTGGCTCCTACTCTAGAAGCCGAGTACAAATGAATAACGGTTTATTACTAACAAGACTCTCATATTTGGTGTAGAAGTTTCGAGTTAGGTACGCGGCGCTTTACCGCTTTCTATCCACACCTCAAACTTGGGTAATTAAACATTTGTTTTCCTAAAACCACATTCTGAAGATAGCTGATCTGGCCGTATTTTATTCCGTACTACTCATATGACAAAGATCCGTATAAACCACGCGGTACTTTACCGCCTTCCATCCACACCTCAAACTTGGGTAATTAAACATTTGTTTTCCTAAAACCACATTCTGAAGATAGCTGATCTGGCCGTATTTTATTCCGTACTACTCATATGACAAAGATCCGTATAAACCACGCGGTACTTTACCGCCTTCCATCCACACCTCAAACTTGGGTAATTAAACATTTGTTTTGCTAAAACCACATTCCCTCGTCACGCCGTGTTTTAATCTATGATACTCATTTGCCAAAGATCCGTATAAGCGATAGAACATTGCAAAAACATCACAATTTCATTCCTATAGAATAAAATCTTAACGACATCTAACGGTCGCGGCAAGCACCAGCTGCCGCTACTCTTTCACGAATTTCTCAGGCGCTGAAGCCTCAGACGGCCAAAAAGTGCATCCACTGTTTGCCTACAGTGTCATCATCGTCGAAAACAGAATGTACATTACGTCTCCTATGTGAAAGGCACAAATGGGGATTGGTCAGCAGTGCGCCGGAAGCTGAATCCACTCTCCAGCCCTCTAGAAGAAGGCGTTACTTCTCCTCTTTTTTTAGACCACTTCTTCTTCGCACCACCTTTCTAGTAATGTAGGGGACCTGTGATATGCGCTTTGACGACCGGGGAGGGGTTAATGTGATGTTTATTCTTCAGCAAAATCTAACTGCTTTTTACATTGCCACGAATGCGGATAGGGCTCCGGGTGAAAAAGTGCTTTCGGAGGATTCATCTGTGTGACGTGTATTGAATACACGCTGCTTGTCGTTCACTCGCTCAGGGGCGTCTCCATCCGTTTCTGTCGTCTGTTGCATCACGCCAGTGAGTTCAATTCCCTTGAAATCAATCCCCCCGATTGATGGTTTCATTGCTTTCGTCAGTCAACCTTTCCTCTGAATGGAACTCCTTTGCATCTCGAGGCGCTCGGTAGCGGGAAATGGCGGAAATTTTGGAAACTTTCCCAGAAGGCAGAAAAAAATCGAGTTTGTCAGGAAACAGAAAAGCCAAAAGCGCCGGAAACAGAAAAATCAGAAACCAGAAAAGTTCGAAAATATCCCTTCACCTACCTTTTGTATCCAAAGACGCCTTGTTTTCCAATAACCAACACTTCTACACCATTTCACGTCAAACTGGACATTTAGCGATGCAAGCTGGGTGGTTTTGAAATGAAACTGAAAATCTCCAATGTGACTAAGGTTTGGTGGCACTAGTTAAAAGTTCCGACTCCACCGACAAGACTTCTGTCGAAATGAATTTTTTCGCTGAAACTTTGTCTAGGGGGGTTATTTGGGGTGCTGATAACGAATCTGACATCCGTTTTTGAATTTGCGACCGATTGCGGTAGGTTGCGGTAGCTAAAGGTAACTAAGGCTGCCGAGGTCATAATCATCGATTTGGCTGAAACTTCGTCTAGGAGGGTTATTTGGGGTGCTGATCACGAATCTGACATCCGTTTTTCGTTTTGCGCTGGAGTACGGCAGGTTACGGAAGGTACTAGTGACTAAGGTAATGGTCACCGATTTCGCCCAAACTCCGGCGTAAAACGAAAAACGGATGTCAGATTCGTGATCAGCACCCCAAATAACCCCACTAGACGAAGTTTCAGCCAAATCGGTGACCCTGCCTGAACCACCCATGTTAAGGGTATGGGTGGTTTCCGACCGAATCGTAAAAAATGGATGACAGATTCGTTATCAGCACCCCAAATAACCCTCCTAGGCGAAGTTTCAGCGAAATCGGTGACCTGCCTGGACCACCCACGTTAGCGATATGGGTGGTCTCCGACCGAATTCTGAAAAGCGGATATCAGATACGTGATCAGCACCCCAAATAACCCCCCTAGACGAAGTTTCAGCGGAAAAACTCTTTTCGACCGAAGTCTTGTCGGTGGAGTCGGAACTTTTAACTAGTGACACTTGCATCGCCACGCTGCGCGGCGTGATGGTCCCCATGGATATCGATTTTTCGCGCCGCCCGGTGGATATCTATTCCAATTAGGGTGCCGCGCCGCACAGCGACGCAACTATAAACCAGGGCTAAAGGCCCCTCAAACTTCTGCGGCGTTGCCGCTGCCCTATCCTTAACCACAGGGCAGGGACGCAGAGCTCCCCACCGGCGGCGTAGCGGCCAAACCATAGCGGCGAGCGGCATTGCCGCAGCGACGCGCGACGCGATACCATGTGCAGTGACCGGATTGATCAGTCGAGTCGCTCGATCAATTTGGCCAGTACACATGCATCGCGTCGCGCCTCGCGCGTCCACTAAACGACCCCTAAGGCCCCGTTTATACTTCGTCGCGGCGCGACGCGACGCCACGGTTGTGGCCTTATCGATTGTGCGACACGATCGATCAATTTGGCCTCATTGCGTGGCCATCGAGTGGCGCCGCGACGAAGTATAAACGGGGCCTAAGGCAGATCCTCGATTTTTTGAAAGCTTATAGTTTACTTTCCACAACAGATTTAGTGGTTGAAATTTCATGAAATTTTGCTCTCCGAAGCTAAAAAAATAAATCAAGTATTATTTCATCGTGCACCAACGCAGCAGTTTTTGAGTGTGCGCAAAGAAGAGGTCACACCGTGTCCTCGTTTAGGTCGTTACGGTTTTTCTTTAAATTATATAGTAAATGCTATTTTATTGGAACTCCAAAAAGGATGTGTACAATTACACATAAATGAATTTTTTGTAATCAATGAAAGGAAAATTAAGATGCTGGAGAAGTGCGTGGAGCATCTATTTTTTACACACTAAAAATTTCCTGCTTTATCTTTAAACATTATAAAACTTGTAGTTCACGTACCATAATTATTGCATTTTCAAGAGTGCATTGCTTGAAATTTTGTGACATTTAGATTCTTGCAGTTAAACGAATGAATCGAATACTTTTTCATGGTGCAGTAAAGCAGCAATTTTTGAGTGCATGAATTTTCAAAGGTTTTACTGTGCCCTCTAGGTTGGCACAATTTTTCTTTAATTAATAGTGTGAAAGCTGCTTATTTAGAACTGCAAGAAGGACATGCGTATCTAGACGTAAATAAATTTTTTGTCATCAAAGAAAGGAAAATAGGGGTGTTTGACGACTAAGTGAGGTCATCTTTTCTTTAAACACACTAAAAATTTTCTGTTTCATTGCACTTAAAATTTATTTTTACATTACTCTTCGTATAAAAATAAAAATTCTGTCAAATTGTGAACACTGTGCTCGCTTTTTTGGGAAAGTGGAATACAAAATCCCCAAGAAGAAGGTAGTGGATTCTCCGCAGGCAAAAATTTCGACATTCTTAATGGGTGCCTGGTTTAATTTGAACAGAACAAGAACATCCTTTTTTATTTCAAAAAGTAATCAACTTATTCTGAAGGGTATTCAAGTTGACATGAAGAAGCTACATACGTATAGGTGGAAACGTGCTCTGCAGGAAAGAGCCACTTTATTGAAGGAAATAGTTCTAATACGAATTTCTGCCACATGCTCAAGCTAGAGGTTCAATAAATCCAATTTATAAAAGTCGTGAAACCTGCTACGTAGGAATTGCACGACTGCGGCACCTAAATCGTCAATCTAGCAAGTCAGACAAGTGCATGGCGCGAGTTTTAGTGAAAGCTACCGCGCAAACAGCCTTTCGACTTGCTTAAGAATATTTCTTGTTGCAGAGGCTGCGATATTGTGATGCAGATTAAATTCTGGAGGTCGGATACCATTAGCAAAATTTCTATACCATCCTGTTTTCTGCCTTAGTTTTGCAATTTGCATAAGAAACAGAAAAAATTTGTCCAAAATGGTCAGAAAATTAGATAACAGGAATTCCGCCCAACCCTACTCGCTAGCCGGTCTTCTCGGAATGCGACCGAACCATCGAATTCTTGGTCTTCCACACGAATTCCACTTGGTCACGAAGATGGGACATTCCTCTCGCGTCGTAGAAGCGAGATCGAATTTGGTATTAAGTTTGGCGACCGTACTTCAGAACACATCGTTCCAGAATTTTGGAAGAGGTCTTTTGAGCATTGGCGTAGGTACGCTGTCGACCTACATCTTCTCAGCGCATCTCAGTGAACTGAATTGGTTACTTCGCAGGTCCACGTCCATTAAATAGCCTTGACTTTGAATTACAGAAGGGCCCATAGCCGCTTCTTACAGCTGCTTTTCTTATCCAATTCCAATTCGTCTTCTGGGGCGTTCCAAACTCGCAAGCTGCCTAGGCTGTTGTGAAGACGACGTGGCTCTTAGCTGAATACATTCAAGTTTAATGCTCCCTTTCTTTAAACGTTTTTTCCTGGTTCTTCTACCCTTTTCATTCTTTCGGTTTGTAAGGTGTGGTAGGCACTTTGATTCAAGGTTCTTTTGAAAAAAGTGCCGAGTTTTATCTGCTCGTCAGGGCGGAACCGCTTAGACAAGGGTTTTTGTTGGAAAACGTGTACCAAATGGGGTGAAGAAGATCTCTGATTCACCCTAAGATAACGCTTCAAAGACCGATTCTCTTGACGTCTTAGGTCTCCTCTCGATTTCTCGATGTTTCTGCGAATTCTACAATCATTATAATTTGCTAATTTTTCGTCGTTTCGAACAACTTTTGGTACTAGATGCCAGCCAACTCAAATACAACTAAAACATAGAACAACAAGAATAGTATAGAAAACATCGGATTCGAATTAAAGCAAAATTTTATTTATTTATTTATTTATTTATTAAAGTGTTGATGCTAGAGTAATAATTAAAATTAATATTTACTTATTTCATAATATAACACGAATTCATCAGGAAGCCTCTAAGTGCCTATGAGACAAAATCAGGCTTCTTCAAAGCAGAAAGTAGTAAAGAGTGGGTTCTCATTAAGCAGCCGGTTTACTGATGGAAACACTGTTCGTGAGGGCTGCGGCTCTTGATTCCAGCAAGGTTTCCAAAGAAGCACTTCGTCTCCTTGCTGCATTCTTTGTTCAGCCCATTGGTGACAGACATACTCGGAAAGGGCAAAACCTCGCCTCTCCATCGGTTCCCCTCTGTAAGTCGTTGTCCAGGCGAAGTATGCGTTCAAACTGCCTCTGCAAAATGTTGTAGGAGTAGAATGCTTGGCGCATTTCGCAAGCAGAATGATTCACAGCTTTGCTTCTTATCCTGGACTGAGCACTATCCAGAAATCTTCCTTCCTTCCTGCGTGCGTGTCTGGGTGGTCGATGCTCGCCTATATATGTTCGTACTATGTAGTCTTAAGAAGTGACTCACCATCAGCCAGTCCTTGACGTCATACACCTTCATGGGAATCGGTGACGTTTTGAATGATTCTTTGTCATTTTGTTCCGTTTTCTGATGTCTTCAGCAGACTTTGATAAGGTCTTTCTTGACGTCATGCCTAGCTGCCCTTGGGCTTTGAGCTTTGGGTCTTACTAAAATTGGTCATCTTCCAAATTAGCTCCCAGATTTAACGTCGTTTTTTCATATTATAGCCATGCTCAACTGCTATGCCAATGTGGTCAATTTATTCTTGACGCTCGTGTTCGATTTTTCTTCGATTTTCGTCAAAAATCGATCGCCAGAAATCGAGTCCAAATCGCCGTCATAGAAGCTGCTATAGACTTTTATAGACCACTTTTTCACGCGGGCGGATTGCGTTTTCTTCCACTTTCTGGTCATATTCAGTGGTACAAGAACTCCCAAAACTGTCTGAGTTACAAACATTATGCAGGCCACTGCGTTCTCTGACTTCATCGGTAGAATTTCTCCTTAGAATTTCAATAACTGCTTGTTGTACACTGAACAAGTCAAGCCCTAATACGGTGCTCTGCGACATGGTTGTTCGATTTCTACATTTTTTTTCCTCGGTAACAGATGCAATGCAGATGCTGATGCGAGCCTTGATCCTGTAGGAAATGTTAGAGCTTCAAAAAACTACAAAGTACTAGAGAAAGAGAAAAAGCTGGACGAAAACTTGAAACATTTAACTTTGTGCTTCATAAAGGATAAAGGATAAAGGACGGCATTATTCAATCCTCTTTGGGATGCGCCACGCATTCCACTTCTACGGGATGACGTGGAGGCGAGTTGAATGCGTATTTGGCCATACAATGACTTGCGGTGGCCAGCCGATGAACAAGTCAGCGCTTTAAACTTCCCAGACAAGTCTGGTACCAATTCACCGACCCTCTAGGTTGGCCTGGGCGGGAGATGCGAACCAGGAACCTGGTATCGGGTGCACACGACAGTCGGCGCCTCCTCTGACTGCGCTAAACGCGCCCTGTTGTGCTACATATCATTCAAAAGATTCAAAATTTATGTGCTGAAGTTTCACTTCTGTACGTCGTCGTCGGGCGCGTGGAGCGCAGTCGGAGGAGGCGCCAGCTGTCGCCTGCAACCGATACCAGGTTCCTGGTTCGGATTTCCCGCCCACGCCCACCAAGCCTTCCATTCCTCCAGAGTCGGTGAGTTGGTACCAGAGTTATCTGGGTAGGATAAAGCGCTGACGTGTTCATCGGCTGGCCACCGCAAGTCATTGTATTACCAAATACGCATTCATTGCGCCTCCGTGACATCCCGTAGAAGTAGAATGCGTGGCGCATCCCAGAAGGGATTGAGTAACGCCGTCCTTTATCCTTCATGTCGTCATCTATGTACTTCGGAAAAGTTATTTTCATGAAAAACGATATTTTTGAGTACGACCCCCTAATCGTAACGACGACTGCTGCAGAAAGACTTGATTTTTTACTGTATAATAATCAGAGCTGGAATTTTTATGGAGTACAATCCCACCTCTCACCGTTGTCTCTTCTGGAGGAAAGGAAATTTATTTCTGCGGCGAAAAAGTCAAGCCTTCGTTTACGATCCGGTGATCGATTAGAACATCGCTTCAAAACACCTCTGTAAGCTACACAAAAATTTGTAAATTTTAAAGAAACCATTCGGATTTCTATAAAGAATTCGCATTTTGAAGAGTACAAATGTCAAGATGTCGTTCGTGCAGCTAGAAAAATGTGTCGTCGCATGACATGCTGCGAAGGATTGGGCCCATCGTTGCTGATTCTAGGACTGCTGCCAAAAAAATTCATTTTCAACTGTAAAACAATCAGCATTCAAGACTTCGTACGTCTCAGTTCCATATTTATAACGTGGATTATTCAGCAAACTTGAGCTGCGTATGAGTTTCTTCATGGTCGAAGAAAGCGCACCTAGAAAGACAATTTATTAAGAGCAACGGTAAAAGAATAAAGGATAAAGAACGGCGTTGCTCAGTCTCTTTTTGGGTTGCGCCACGCATTCTACTTCCACGGGATTTCGTGAAGGTAATTTGAAAGCGTATTTGTGGCCCAGCTGATGAACAAGTTAGCGCTTTATCCATTCCAGACAAGTCTGGTACCAACGCACCGGCCGGGGAGTGATGCAAAGTTTGGTTGATCTAGATGGGGTTTGAACTAAGGACCTGGAACCGGGTACATGCGACAGCCGGCTTCTGATCCGGCTGCGCTACCATGCACCCGCACAGATGCATAAAAGCCCTCAACTTAAGGGCTACTCCTGTGAGCACAACGGAGGCCCTTCAAAGGCTCATTTCAGCGCTTAATAAGCAACTGTTCGGGAGAATCCTACAAGTGGACTTCCGGTACTTCGACAGAGAACAATAACAGCCTATGAAACTAAAAAAATTACGAGATAATCCTCTTCTAAACTCAAACCTAGTAGGAACCCCCCCCCCGCCTGGTTCCCGAATCATGGTATGTCGCCAAATGCATGGCTTCTCCAGCCCTTTACCTTCGTTCCTTTGACAGTAATTTAAGCTAAGAGCATTGAAGCACATTTATTGGATCTTCCACCAACGGCGAAGGCGTTATCGAATCCGATCAAAGTCCGAGAATCGCACTCGTTGGAGGTCGGCGACGTCGTTATGATGTATACATTAATCATGGACGGGAAATCGTCTCTGTCATCGGGATTTGTTGTCGCCGGCTGACTCGATCCTCCCAGTTCTGTACAATCGCGATCGTCGACGATCCCATTGACGACGTCGGAATAGTGGCCAGTTCGCTTCCATCCACATCGATCCGGCTTTTTGATGCCATCTCCACGTAGTACAAGGTCGACCAATGGCTCTGACCGTTCGCCATGTGACGAGCCGGTTCCGCCGCCGAGGGGTATGTTTCTAAATGTTCTTGGAGTCTTGCTGAAATCGTGGGATCAATTTCGGCTTCTGGTCGCTTTGCTCTTTCTATTTGAAGTTACACGAGACGGTTACATGGAAGTGCAGTCGCAGGAGGCGCTGGCTGTCGCGTGCTCCCGATTCCACGTTCCTGGTCCGGATTTCCCGTCCTTTCCTTCGGGGTCGGTTTATCGGTACCAGACTCTCTGGGAAGGATAAACACTGACTTGTTTATTTGCTGGCCATCACAAGGGGCATGCCAACACGCATTCGAGGTTCCTCCACGATTTCAGGAGTGGAGTGAGCGCATGGCGCATCTCACAGCATTTTTGAAGAACGCTCTATTTGGGCTTTTATTTTTCGACTCCTAAACTACACTGATCCATTGGTAGAATATTTGTTAGGACTAAATCTATTGGTCGCGAGTGCTTTTACTGTAACGGTTTGCATAGAATTCTCTTATACTTTCGACGTCGCACTTCAGAAGAGTATTCCTCTACGCGACGATTCTATTCTTGTAGAGAGTGCGTTGTTCTATAAAAAACGGAAAAGATTAGGACTGGTCTTCAATGTGGCCTGCATATGGTAGCGGAAACACGCTAGTTAGTCAGAGCGCCAACCATTAAGGCCTCCTCGGGTGGCAACCCATTCGGTGCGATAGGGCCCATTGAAGCTCCTCGTTTTAAAATTGCCCACAAATCGGGGTTCAAGTAAGGAGCATGCCTCTACACAACAGCCGTAACCACACCGAACGAGATACCAGCCTGAGGAAGTGTGTAGGGTAAGTGCTCTGATTGGCGAGCACGTCCCCGTCGCCGATGCGGACCATATTGCAGACCAATACCAAGACATTTTACCCTCTTGGACTTTGCGGTATTACGAAAAAATGTTTCGTAAGTGTACATTATCAAATCCTTGTTCTACTGTTGGCTATGAAACGCTAATGTTCTCCATTTTCTTCCTCGCCAAAAATATGCTCTATTATATGAACTGAAGGCCGTAAGTATTTGACGGCCGGCTAAGTAGATGCTCGTATTCTTCTTACAGTTCGGCACCTTTGTGATTCATTGTACGATGTCAGCTGCAATATACATCGATTTTTTCAAGCAAGAGCATTTGCAATTTCATCAAAAGCCATGGCTTGTGAATGTCAATCGCTGCACTGCACTTTACTGCCAATAGCTCCTAAGGTAGTGGACTTTTGTTCTTTCAAAACTGTTGCTGAGAAAGGGCTCTGCTTCCCGACTCTTGAAGCTGTTGTAAATTTAATTCGCCGGCTGGTAGACATACTATTAAGGTATTCGGAAATTTTTTAGACTAATGTCAGGGAACAATGTGTAGTTAATAACTATATTAACAACCACTATCATTCAACAAAATATTCACCATTATGATCTATCACATACTGCCATCTTTCCGGTAGAGAACGAATACCACGAGCGAAGAATTCCGGAGACTTGGACAGCAAGAAGTTGTTGACTCCACTTTTGACTTCCTCCCGATTTGCGAACTTTTTTTCCAGCTAAGAAAGACTGCAGCGACCGGAAAACGTAGTAGTCACTGGATGCAAGATCAGGGGAGGGGGACGTTCTGCCTGAAAGCGGCGGGGGCAAAGACGCGGGACAGTGCCTGCGGAGCCCACTAGCGTCGACTCGCGCAGTGACACCCGCCGCTTCGCGCTCAGCCAGACAGCCCTCGCTGCGGAGACGATGCTGACCCAGCCAACCACGGGAGCCTGTAGGTCGACCAGATTTGGCGCGATTACAATCGATAGAGGGATAGGAGGCCCAGACGGCTTGAATTGACCGTCCGAAAATTGGGATTGATCTCAGCCCTACCATCTCCTATACTAGAATTTCGAGCTCTATCGAATGAGCCAGAAAAGAATCTTGCCTCAATGTCCCTTAAACAAATATTTTCAGGCGCGTTAAATAACTTTCGTTAAATATCAACTTTTATTTGTTTCAGAATTAACCACGAGGCATGCTTCCAGACACTGATGTGAACTTTACCATCTCCTGTATTACAATTTCGATCTTTATCGAATGAGCTAGAAATTACCGTGTCTAAATAACCCTTAAGGCGACTTCTTAGGCGTTGTTTATTTTCGTTAAATATCAATTTTTATTTATATCAGAATTAATTGCCAGGCATGCTTCCAGGCTGAAATTGCGCGAGGATTATAACTAGATAGACGAGAGATTTTCTAAGAGCACCACAAGTGCTCAACCTTTTTGAAAACGACATTAGGGTCCTTCATTGCGTAGAGCATGTTCACAGTCTGAAATTACCCAACGAGCTCAATTTGATAGTCAGTGGATCTCCTAAGAACACCGAAGTACCCAGTTTTTTTTAAAGCATTTCATCAGTGTTTCCTAACTCGTTAATTGGGGAGGAGACATTGGCTATGCAGGTACACTGCCTGTGGATCGCGAGGTCAAAAAACTGCAGAAGCCACAAACGACTGGACGGGCAATTTTAAGTACTGTGTGATGAAATTTATTCTCGGTGAACTTTGGATTTGAAGAACCACCTATTCAATGTTTTTTTTTCGAAATATATGATGTGTGTATTAATGTTCCATGGAAAAATCAGTTACGAAATGCTAAAGAGATGCCATGTTGAAACTAACGCTTTAAACTTCTGTTAAGAGATCTCTCGTCTCCTAATAGGAATCCTTGTGCAATTTTCGCCTCGAAGCAAGTATCGCATTTATTCATGACATATGTGAATAAAAACCGATATTTAGCGAAAATTAAACAACGCCTAAAAAAATGGCTTTAAGGGTTATTTAGACAGGATAATTTCTAGTTCATTCGATAGAGATCCAAATTCGAATACAGGATATGGTATAGTTCACATCAGTAGGTTGGAAGCATGCCTCGTTGTTAATTCTGGTATAAATAAAAACTGATATTTAATGAAAGTTAAAAGCGCGAGAAGAAAATTGTAGGAAGGGTTGTTGAGGCAAGATTCTTTCCTGTCTCATTCAATAGAGCTCGAAATTCTGATATAGGAGATGGTAGGGTTCAGATCAATCCACATTTCTGGACTGCCAATGCAAGCCGTCTGAGCCTCATATCCCTCTATCGGTTGTAATCACACAAAATCTGGTCTACCTGCGGGCTCCCGTGGTTGCCTGGGTCACAATCGCCTCCGCGGCGAGGGCTGTCTGGCTGAGCGCGAAGCGGCGGGTGTCACTGCGCGAGTCGACGCCAGTTGGCTCCGCAGGCACTGTCCCCCGTCTTTGCCCGCGCCGCTTTCAGGCAGAACGTCCCTCACCCAAGATCAGGTGAGTACGGCGGATGGGGTACCAGTTCAATCCCGAGTTCCTCTTCTTCAATCCCGAGAAGTACTGCAATCCAGGACGACGATTTGAAGTCCTTCGTGCAAGCCAATTCATCGCAAACAGTCCATGAGGTTGCAGAAGGTCTGGTAGTCAGTAAAACTGCTGTTACGGGTTGTTTGAAATGTGTCGGAAAGCTGGATAAAGTCCGAACGGTGGACGCCCCAGGATTTTAGGATCTTCTGATATTATCGCTTTTCGAAATCTGTTCTTCCTTGCTTCTTCGGAATCAAAACGACCCCCGTTTTTGGATCGAGTCGTCACATGTGATGAAAAGTGGCTTCTGAACGATGACCGAAGACGATCAGAGGCCAGATTCATCAACAATTTACAGCAATTTAACGGCAAAAATGCGGCCGAAATCCTTGATAGCGCTAGCTTAGGCCTATGTTATACTTCACCGACAACAGCGTCGCCGAAGTATAACATAGGCCTTATCAAGCGATATGAGGAAACATTTCATCATATCGCTTGTTGATAAGCCGAGCTATCAGGAATTCTTCTGTATTTGCTCCGTTAAATTGCTGCAAGTTGCTTAATCTGGCCCCAGAACATTGGGTTAATGTCGACGAACTCCCAGGCACTTTCGGCGAAGCCGAAATCCCACCATAAAGGGACGACGGCAACTGTGTGGTGGTCGGCGGCTGGCGCGATTCTCTACAACATTCTGGAACCAGGCCGAACCGGCACAGTAGGGTCCTAAGCGACCACAATTAAGCGACATTAGTAGACTCAGTTACCCGGCTACGTCAACTCTCTCCGGTTCCACTCCAGTGATTTCACGTTCTCTTGAACTCTTTCTCCAAAGTTCTTTGTCACTTTCCTTCACAGTACTTGTTTGCTATCGAATTCGCGTCTATATTTAGGCTTAGATTAAGTTTATCACACACTTTAGGCTGCACTTTCAAGCAACCCGACTCCAAGGTATGATCGTACAGCTCGCTCCACTGCCCCGCACTGGTCTCGCACCCTCTCAGGAATATGGCCCCTATCAAAGGGACCTTGGACATGCAGCACAAACTGAAAACCACACCTATACGCTACATTTCTTAACGATGTAACACCGAAAGATTCAGCGCTGGGCTTCTCCCCGTTCAGTAGAATCCAGCAGAATAGAGTCCTAAGCGACAAGTACCCAAAACTCCGTGAGCTGCTGCAGGCACTGGTCAACGGGAGAGGTCCCACTCTTTTAGACGACAACGTCCGTTCACACGTTTCGTCATGCGGTAATTGAACTATGAGTTGAGGTTCTGCCCCAACCGCCCTACAAAACAGACCTTGCGCCAACCGACTACCATCTTTGCAAACACTACCGAAACATCCATGCAGGTAGAACCATTGCAGATCAGCACCAGGCAGAAACACCTCTTCTACAATTTACCGCATCTCGAGCACCCAGTTTCTTTTCGCTTATCAACAAGTGTAGCGTTAGTAAAAGTGCGCTGATTCGAGTGGTGCTTTCTTCGACCGAATCCCATCAGCATGAAGAAGGTTATGACCGTTTGAAGTGGACCAGTCAAAACCGTCAGAACACTTCAGCCAACCTAATACATTCAATGGGTTTTTTGTACCCCAAATACACGTGCTGTCCTAGTCGATGATGAAGTGCTGATAGTTACGCCACAATAGTCACATTGACTCCAGAAAAACGGCGTGCTTTCGTGATGCATCATGTGTTCGTGAAAAACTTGTCGAATTTGTTTTGAGCGCAATTGCCCTTTGAAAATCATTATTGTTGGGGACACTCCCCCACACAGAGTGATGTGTTTGTTTCGATTCTTTTGTCTCTTTTGTTCACTGGTTCACTTTACTCCGACAGAACTTGCCCCATGGGGGTCATTGTGAGTGCTTCTTCTGCTTCTTATCCGCAGTGCGAACAATTCTTCAAGGGCTGAGTATCTTCTAAGAATTGAATTCATACTTACGTCTTCTCATCGTAGATTTCATAAATTTTAACACCCTTACATGAAAGGACTTTGGAACACGGACGCTGAAAACTGGGCGCTTATGTAGAAAAACGGGGACCGGGCTGTGGTGAGGATGACTTTGAAGTTGCTAGGGGTGAACTGCAGGTGAACTTGCGTTTTCCGAATTTCCCTAGCAGCCTAGTTCTAAGCCTACAAAATTCAACACGCCAGATCTTCAGTCTATTTGCGAATCAATTCTTGTCATTATTTATTTATTTATACAACTAATTTCACGTTGAATTTGACACTTTTCGAATCAAAATGAACGCTTTTCATGTCAAATTCGAACTTTTCAAATGAAATTGGACACTCTTCTAAGCTAGCTTTAGGACTTTTGAAATCAAAGCGAACTCATCCAAGTCGAAATGGCCTTCAGGCAGATTAAACTACAAGTTCAATGTGATGGTTGGAATAATTTTTGTTCAAGGAAAATCTGCTATAACTTTTTTTGAATTTCTTTTAGCTCACCTGCCCAATGAGCGTAATAATTTTATAATAATTTTATTTTTCGAGCAAAATTTTCACCTTAAATTATCCTTGAAAATTCATCTAAGCACCAATAGGCTTTAAATGACGAGATCGCGCCATGCACTCAAAAATTTCGCCGCAGCTTTTATTCGATTGAGAGTGCGAATGTCGCTTACATGAACCATCAAAGTGAGTGATATGCGTGTTCTTTACAGTTGTTTTTCTTCAATCGTTAACAGGTGTCAAACTCCATGTAAACATAGACTCTGCTATCAATCGAATAAAAATCACGACGTCTTGGAAGAGGGAATGGCGCAAGGTTTTTTGGCACTAAAAATGGTTGCCTTTAAAACAAGCTTTAAGACATTGTTTTGCTTCAGAAAATAAAAATTTTATAAAATTTCAAATTATGGCTTGTCTTGTTGCGAAATGGATTAAAACTTCAAAGGAAGTTATACTAAAATTTTTCCTTAACAAAAATTTTTTTAACGATTTTGGAGAGTCTCTAGAAGAGTTTGCTTTGATTTCAAAACTTTGACGATTAGTCTAGCTTAGAATAGTGTCCAATTTGACTTGAAAAGGGCCAAATTTAACGTGAAAACTGTCTAATTTGTTCTTAAAACTATCCTATTCGAAGTAAAAATGGTACATTTCAAAGCGTTTTATCTTTCACGCCATAGTGCAGGCCATTCATGGATTTTTTTTTTCTGCGATAACAGGTAGATGTAGAATTCGTGGTAACACCCAGAAATTGTGTGACGTGAAAGTGCATTCTTCCCTTCTCGATCTACGTTAGTGGACTTCAACGGTCCGAACAACCAAATTTTCTCACGTTTTTCAAGAGTAGGGGTCGTGGAGAGTTCTTCATTTTTTTTTTGATTAACAACAATCTGTCAAATGTTTCGTGGCGTTTTCCTAGAAAATTTCGTGTGGTCAAATGGATTCCCTGCCAAAAAACGCTTTTTTTCTGACAACACCAGATGGACTCGTGGTGACAGAGTAATCGAAAAACCGCTGGGCAGATGCTGATGCATGTGGGAGCTTCCGATCACACAGAATACATTGAAATCGACGCGTTTCAGTGAAGAAGATGCTCGCCTACCCTGCGTTTGGCCTTCGTAACAAGTACTTGGAGAACGTCGACGACGATTTCCTCTATCATTTCGGCTTCGGACTCAAGACCGTGGACATTCCCAAGATATTCGGAGATACGAAGGTAAGCGAGAGAGGCAGGGAGAGACAGAAGGAGGAGCTCAGGTGTTTTCAGTTTCCACTGTAGAGGCAATATCCCACCATACTCAATATTTACTTACTTAGACGTTTGAGCACCACTAACCGAAGCCGCTCCCAACGCAGCACAATAGCATCACGAATGCAGCACAATAGCAGCACATGCTGCAAAAGTGCAGCATAAACGGAGCACAATAGGGTTTGTACTCGAGCAGTTACTCGAATACTGGTGCTGTTGTGGCCGCTTAGTGGTGCTGAAATGTGTGAGTGCTTACATGCTTCCCATTAGCGGGCGTCACGTTTAACTCGGACATTCGCTTTCGACGGGCCGAACAACCACTTGCTATTGGGGTGAGAACCTGTTTCTGGGTATATACTATGTATACTATGTTTCTATGTATATATGTATATACATAGTATACACCTACTTATATACGTATACACATATCTATGTGCGTACAGGCTGGATATACGTGGATATATGGCTGCGCAAGCATCCTGCACCACTCTAGCAACAGGAGCCGACCCTTAAACCCAATGGTATACTGCAACGGGAGCGTGAACGGAGTGCAGGTAATCGCGCCGAGACACCTCACCTGTCAATCGGCGCAGCCCGCCACGCCCACTGCAACATGTTCTCACCCCAATAGCAAGGGCCGTCGAAGGCGAGTACCCGAGGAGGGCGGCCTCGAAACCACTACGTGTGTACCATGGAATGTATAAGTCACGAACAATGTTCCGACATGCCAAACGATCCAGAGCGATTTCTTTCGCACGCTCTAAACACAAGCCTCGTTTACTCAAGTCGACTTGTACCTGTTTTATCGGCCTTCTTCGGAGCAGTTCGCTGGACTTTCCATCTGCCCGGTCTGGTAAGTTGAATATATCGTTCACGTGCTTTCGATGGTCGATGGGATCGAGACGCGCTTCCGAGATCCAGAGATGTGTGCGTTGCTTAATAATTGTACAAACTTCCTCAGCGCTTCCGCAAACGGCGGTCGGGAACTGTCTTTCTTCCTCTTCGACATCACACTTCTTTGCAAATGAAGCAAAGCTTAGTTAGAATTGTAGTCGGGATGCTGGCTCCAGCAGGATCGACCACTTGCGTCGTATGGCACGTGCTTCGTTTTCCTTTCTGAAGCCTGAGCAGAACTCTATCATGCACGAGGTGGTGATCGGATCCACAGTCAGCACCACGTTTTACTCTTACGTCGCTGATAGATGTTAGAAATCGCCTGTTAATGGGGGCTTGGTCAAGAAGTGCAGAGCTATTTGGTGCACGCCACGTTAGCCGATGCTTCTTTAAATGTTGGGAGATGCTATTCCCGATCAGCAATCCATTTGTGGCAGCAAATGTCAGGAGCCGAACATCGTTGTTGAACAACAATTCGAATAATATTCAGTAGAACCTTATTCAACATAGCTGTTCAGTTGCTAAGTACTAATTCATCGCTTAGGAAGTTTTCAAGATTACGCCGAAACCCAATATCCGCCATTCCTGTCTACCATGAGAGACGGTGCAATAAGGTTGTCTTCAGACAGACTTACATGTACAGTAAACCCATTGGGAATTAGTACTTAGTGTTGTTGGAAATTACACTGCTAGGCCTAATTAGCTCTCCACTCGGTTCTTCCTAATAACGTTGACCACCTTCCAAAACCGGCTAGAACCTTGTATGATGTTCTTTTTTCTAAATCAACTTATGGTTATTAGTGTGCGTCTTCGGTTTTCTTCACTTCTGGAAAAATTTGTTCACAGTAGCGCCTAGACGTATTTCGAACTGCAACCGTTGTTTCAGTTTGTCTGCACTGGTGGCTCGCCTACAAGGCTGAAGCTCTATGCCGAATGGTTCGCCAGGGATTGCAATTTAGAGTGTAGCGAGAATCTGTCGAAGAGCGACCGCTTCGTGATGTACAAGACTGGCGCCGTGATGTGGGTCAATGTGAGTGGCACGTAGTGATCTTTAATTACATCCCTTTTACGAATTGGACACTTTTCAAATTAAATTGGACACCCTTCTAAGCTAGCTTGAAATCACAGCGAACTCTTCCAAATTGAAAAGAGCTTCTTCTACATCAAACTGGAGACTCTCCAAAAAAGCTAGAATAATTATTTGTTTAAGTAAAATTTTAGAACAACTTTTTTTGTAGTTTAATTCGTATACCCAATAAGTAAGCACATGGTTTGAAATTTTATAAAAACTTTTGATTTTTGAGGAAAACATAATAGAGTTCCAGAGCCAAATTTCAGCTATTACAGATTGCAGACGCTAGGCTGCTTACAAGTAGCACTATTAGGGTGTGCAGAAAGTGTTGCAAGAATTGAGTGATTTTATTCAACAAGTAATAACAACAACAGAAACGATGGATCACCAATCGCAGTAGTCACAATCTGTAACAACAACCTTCGTCCAACGAGCAGGTATAGCAGCGATCCCGTCTCTCCTAAACTGAGGGGAACGTGAAGCGATTCAATTCTCCACCGCGTGCTTGATGTCGTTACGATCGTTGAAGCTCTTGCCTGTGCAGAAAGCTTGGAGGCTCCTGAAGGCATGATAATCACAGGTGCTAAGATCTGAAGTGTATGACGGGTGTGGTAGCTATATGCCTGCATAGCTCGCCCTGTGTTGCCTTCGCATGATGAGGTCTCGCGTTGTCCATGATCATGTAGAGTTTTCCACGACATAGTGCAGAATGAGGGATCTGGGCAACAATCTTTTGCACTTGTCTACAAGATACCTCGGACATCACAGTCTCGCCCTCAGGCAAGATTTCAAGTGAAGACAGCCATCTGAGGAAAAGAACTGAGAGCGGTTCCTTTTTCCAGTGCCCTCGTTATTTAGGAACGGGCTGCGATCTGCGATCTACAGGAAGCCACTGCAGCTTCCTTTTAGAGTTCTCTTATGATATCGTTTTTCATCCTGTGCAATAACGAACTTGATCCACGCGGTCGTTTCCTCACTATTGCGAAGATCACAACCCACCTTCACTCGCCTTCAACGATCGTAACGACGTCAAGCGGGCGGTGGAGGATTGGTTCGCTTCATGTTCCTCTTGGTTCTGGAGAGACGGGGTCGTCGCTCTATTGTTGGACGATTCTCTTGGCTACAGCTGGTAACTACTGCGAATAGTGATCTATCGCTCCTGTTGTTATTACTACTTGTTCAATAAAATCACTCAATTCTTGCACTTTCTGCACACCCTAATACTTAAATACTACAGTTGGAAAGCTCGTTGTCTTTTCAGCACGGAATGGGAACACCGTCGTTGAGCATCATGCTGATTGAGACGTTGAAGCTGTTGCATCATGCTAAAGCAGAAGATGTTAAGTGAGGAGCTCTCTGACATTACGGTAATTCTCATTCAAAGCTGTTTCTAATCTGAATTCCAGGTTCATACGTCTTGGAACATCTGGAGGCATTGGTGTCGAACCCGGAACCGTTGTCGTCACAGTGAACGCGATGAATGCTGATCTTTCAGATAAATTTGTGCAATGGATAGCTGGAAAGAAGGTAATAGTTTGACGCTGTGAGGGATGCAAGAATTTTATACGATCTGGATGATTTTAGGTTGAACGCGAGACGCATCTCGATGAAGAGCTTCGAAATGATCTCATCGCTGTTGCTAAGGAGAAGAATATCCCCGTGGAGACGGGACTGACAATGTGTGCTGATGATTTCTATGAAGGTTAGTCGACTCAGCGTAGCTCACTGGTCTGCTAGAATTATTTGAAACGCGGTGGGTGAAATACAGCAAATGAAGTTGTTTAAAATGGCGCTGGTAAGATTTACTGCGATTAGTGTCCTAAAAGAAAGTCTATGACCACTATTTTGGCTAGCGAAAGTTTTGCGGTCGTACAAAGCAAGCACTATGAGAAAACCTTAAACTGCCTAGAAAATAAAAACAGAAAAAGAAGCAGCGTCGTCTCGTGGTGCTCTGTGAGGCAACGACCGTCTTCAAAATTCTTCCCATCCTGTCAAGTGGTTAGGGGATCTGGAACCTTTTTAACGTACTAGACTACGAACAGAAGAACGTACAATTTTAGAATGCTCGTTTGCCACGCGGGAGGCCGGGGTAGTTTCTCGGCCCAACATTGTTTGGATCATTCAGTGGTAGATTTTTTTTTACTGAACTAGATGCATCGCTTATATATAGAACATAAGCAGAAAACATGACAATTTTCGAGGCATTCCGATGCCATCGCAAAGCCAAACATGACACATCTGCAGAAAAAACGAATACAAATTAATATAGCAATAGAGGTCCATAATTGTCGCGACCCATAGAGGGAGTTCCTGTTCGACGACAAATTCGACGTTCGACGCCAAATTCGACGTTCGACGCCAAATTCAGACACATTTAATGGGGGGGGGGGGTCTATGATCCTCCCACTTAGGCCTATGGTATACTCCCGCGTCGCTCCAGCGACGGGCGCGGGGCAACTGTCAACGGCGCGTCTTCTCTGCAGTGGCGGACGGCGCAGTGGGGCGCGGTTGTCAGTTGACGCGCCATCGCTCCCGCGATGCGTCGCAGAGGGGTGTTATACCTCCGCGTCGCGGAAGTGAAACATACTCCCGTGCGACGGGCAGCGATGGTCGCGGAGGGGAGAGCGCTTGTCGTGCCCCCTCCGCGACCATCGCTGCCCTATTCTATGCACTTCCGCTCACTTATTTCGATACATCCTTGGTTCGTGACCATACCACAGCAATTTCGACACACATCTGGTGATGTTGGGTGGTCATGTGATGTCTCTATTGTTCTCCTCGTAGGTTTTTTGTCGTGGCTAGGCTCACCTTGGGTTTTTTCGACGGCTTGAACGGCTAGTTTTTTGAGGAGATATTTTTCTAGGCAGTTTTTTCCCAGTTTTGTGCCGATTTTCGCATTTTTTTCGCCTCTGAACTTCCTCGCTGGCGCGGAAATCTATATTTCTGTGCCGGACAAGTCACAGGGAGGTTCTACTGACATGTAACCCCAGCAAAACATCACTTTCCGAAACTTGGGCCACAAATGGGACGCTTCCGTGCTAGACACGTCACAATAACCCTCTCGTGTCGTGTCAGTCGAGCACAGCAACATGGGTTTCCGTCCCTGTGGATGGAATTAGAAGCGAAAGAAATGCATGAGTCGACACAGGCATGGCGGAACCCCCCCCCCATCGATGACATCGACGAAATACCCTTGAAAACCACAATCCTACAAGAGTTTACGGATCAGATGGCGATAATACAGGAAAAACGCGAAATCACGAACGTAACGATCGACAAAACAAGGAATCCCAGAAAAAATGCACTGAATCAGCTGATTCGCAGAAATTCTGCAAAAGTCTCAGTCTGCAGAACTGCGTGAACTATGTCAGCCTCAGCGATGGCGTCGGCTCGCGACGCGCATCGCGAGCCGTCGCATCGCTGTGCACTCTCGCGTCGCTGCAGCGGACGGGAGTATACCATAGACCTTAGATTTTGAACGGAGCGAGAGCTGACACATAAAAGGCAGTGCGTAAGACCTATGGTATACTCCCGCGTCGCTCCGGCGACGGGCACGGGGCAGCTGTCAATGATGCGCCTTCGCTGCAGGTGCGGACGGCGCAGTGGGTGTCGCAGTTGTCAATTGTCGTGCCGCCGTTTCCGCGATGCGTTGCAGAAGGGTGTTAGCCATGGTTTAAAGTTGCGCCGCTGCGCGACGCGGCACCAGAGGCCGAATAGATACTGACCAAGCGGTGCGAAAATCGATATCTATGGTGACCATTGCGTCGCGCCGTGTGACGGCGCAAGTATAAACCAGGTCTTATATCTCCGAGTTTCGGGAGCGGAACATGCTCGCTACGGCCGTCGCTCATCGCCGTGCAGTGTACAACGACGGGCGATGGTCGGAGAGGGAGAAGCGCCCGTCGTGCACTATGTTTGCACTTGTTTCGACGTCTCGTCGCGAGGCATCGCCGTCGCTGTGCAATGTTGCGTCGCTGCGGTGGAATGGAGTATACCATAGGCCTAATATCCTAGCGGTAATTCTCTCAGCCTACACCAGTGCTCCGTTTGGCTTCCATAAAGTGTTGTTGTACTCTCTGCCAATGAGAATATCATATGCTGTCTCTTCTAGCACATACAATGAAATGATATCCCATAAGCCTGAGACAGTGGAAAAGAGTCTCGTTCTTTTTCTGGGTCGTCCCATGTACAGTGCTCTTTGTTACTCAGCAAGACTGTATCCGAGGAATAGTCTTCGGAATCCTGCAGATGGACACCATTGCAGAGTAACCGGGCCTTCAGCTCAGACCGAGACTAAAGCACTTGTAGAAAAGCTTGATCCTCTTTCAGGTCAAATGCGTCTGGATGGCTTCTTCTGTGACTACAAGTCAGAGGAAAAGTTCGACTTCCTAAGGACACTTCATGCGAAAGGCGTTAGGAATATCGAAATGGAGAGCACATGTTTTGCATCAATGACTTATCGTGCAGGAGTTAAAGGTAAGAGTATTGGTGGAATGGTTTTAATCGAGGAATTCATGACAAAGCTTATCAAGATGGTATCAAGATGCATATGGCAATTTGAGCTCTTCATACCTCTATGTGCATACCCAAGGAGGAACCTTCAAGCTCATCTTGCCTATCGTGTAGTGGTTGGCCACATCCTGAGCCCAGATTCATGAGCGAAACCGGCGATAAATCATACAATAGATTTACCTTACCGGTTTCTTATCGAGAGCTTGCTGTTCTGATTCATGAAGATGCGTACGGTTATTCTTGGCAACGATAACGGGGTAACCGTTGCAGCGAAATTTAGTGGACATTTACCACGCCAAGCGTTGATGAATCGCAACAACTGTGGCCAGATTCATCAACGATACCGTCGTATAATCTCATCACGGATTCACTATAGCCTCCTACGCAGTAACCGATACAAGGTTTGACCCCAAATTTACCACACCATTGTCGATGAGTCGAGGTATCAGTGGATTTGGCGGTACTTTTGACCGTTGCCGGCAGATGAGCGGTTGATGAATCTGGGCCCCTGGTGGAATGCCGGCAATTTTCACCGATATGCATGTAGTAGTAGACTGAGTCAAGAGAACACTTTTGATGTTTTCTGAAGCCTATTAATCGGCTAGGGCACGTGTAGTGCAGTCGGAGGAGGTGCCGACGGTCGCGTGCACCCGATACCAGGTTCCTGGTTCGGATTTTCCGCCCAGGCCAACCAAGCCTTCCATCCTTCCGGGGTCGGTGAGTTGGTACCATACATGTCTGGAAAGGATAAAGCGCTGACTTGTTCATCGGCTGGCCATCGCAAGTCATTGTATGGCCAAATACGCATTTAAATCACCTCCACGACATCCCGTAGAAGTAGAATGCGTGGCGCATCCCAAAAGGGATTGAGTAACGCCGCCCTTTATTATTATGCTTATTGATCGGCTGCTGTTGAGCTATACACCTGGCTCCATGGCTTGAAACTGTTCCTCAGAAAAATCGATAATCGATTGATATTGATGACTTCCAGCTGCCATTGTGTGCGTTACGCTGCTGAATCGTATGCAGGGCGACCAGGTACAGATTGAACACGACCAATACGTCGAATTCGAAGAGCGACCGTTCCGTCTTGTCACCTCACTCATCAAGAAGCAACTCGGACTCTGCTGATCTTTTGATTCATTTTCGATAGAATTGCTGTCGTTGTAGATCAATGTCGTGACGTATTCAAACGAGATTAGCGCTTGAGATTGTTTTGACTCTTTCAAAGTTGTCACTTAAGAGTTTCTATGCACTGCTTCTCAGCATGACATTCACTTTCCTACTCCTCAAGATGATGCGCTCTTACAGTATCTGCGGCCTTGATTGTGCTATAGGGAATGGTCTAGGCAACAGGAAAGGTTCAACCTTTTGATGAACGTGACAGTGATAGACCAGGCGTAGAATTGTGACGTTCTTTCGTAGGTATGTGCTTGTCAGCAGTCTTCCGTAATGGGAAATTTAACCATACCTGTCAAAAGGCAATGTGATAACTTATTACCATTGTTGTGATAAGAGTATAATACATAACAGAAGACGTTCCTATAGTCTAATAAAGATTACAATACAATGCAATGTCTTTTATCACGTAGTGCTAACGAATCGCTTCCGAATTCGCCATCGAGTCCAAGAAACCGAGCCTGCTGTACCTGTCCGATGGATTTTTACCATCATACTTGTCAGGGAATGCTAAGCTGCATTTTGGGTGGGCCTTCGTCCTAGAAAATATGTAGGTGGAATTCTCTTGCTGTATGGTCACCTTCAAAAAATCGACAAATACGATCGATCCAGTTCGCCGATCGATATTGATCGGTTGCGGTGGATTTGCTATCTTTCCATCATCACATTCGTTTTAACCTTTAGAGGTTATCTCGAAGCAGTGATCAATAAAGTCCTTTGAGGAAAGTGTTGTGAAGTCCCTCCTGTCTGTGTCTGTCCATCCGTCCGTCTGTACTGTATACAAAGTGTTCCACATTCAGTCATTCAGTTTCAGATCGGTTTTTCTCCAGAATTGACTTTTTGAAGTGCAGACCACGCAAGCATGATGGCAGCGTGATGGATAGAATTTAGGACAGTTAAAGAGTATTGATTCACCATCCGTTACCGATCGATTTTATCGATTTCTCTCCAAAGCTTCACGTGAGAACATGCATGACGGCTGAATGGGCTTCATAACAATTAAACATCATTGATCGAGAGTGGCCATCGATCAGTTTTATTGATTTTTGTGTGGAAATAAATGTTTCAACAGGGATTCACGTGAATATGAGTCAGGTTGGGCATATTTCACAAAAATTAAATCATATCGATCATTATTGATTACCGTGGCGATACCCAATCAGTAGTGAGGAAACAAAGGCAAAGAAATTTATGGTCAGAGGACACCCTTAGCCGTATTCATGATATGGCGGGAGCGGGAAGATCTCCTTTATTTTTCCACTAATGGTGAGACCGACCTCAGCCAATTTATTGTCCAAAAATCTAATCGTAAGGTCTAAGCATCTTGTCCGCAACGACAAGAATATTCCCATAGCTTTGCCTGAGCTGATATGCTTCTTTCCGAGGGGAGATAATTAAAATTGAATGTTACGGCTTAAATCTGACATTCTTTTCGGACCAATAGCATAGAAAAGCTTTATCACATTCAATTCTTTAGGAAGCTTCTTAGCTTTGATAATAAAGCCGGTGTTTTACGACGAACAAGGGTCTTAAATTAATTTTGTTGTATTGAATAGACCAATAGGAATTGTCGACGAAGCTCACCCTAATATATGGACCGCTTCAAAGTGCATAATTGCGCAAACTTTGAAAAATGCTTTCCTCTTTAGCTGTGTAATTCACGTCTTGAAGGGATTAAACATTTACTTCGTGAAATCGATACAGAAAACCACTGTACCAGTGTTGCGTAGAGAGTTACTATCATGTCTATCGTTGAAGTCGGGATGTTTGTTTTGAGTACGGTATTAAATGCAGCGTCTCTAGGCTTGGTATACAGCACTCTTCATACGAACCGAGCCCTTCTGTCCTTCGGACGTCTCCCAGTCGTACGGATTGTGCACGTTGCCTCCTGAGGCGATGGCGCCCTGAAGTTGAACACGTTACCCTACCACTGCTATGCTAGACAAGACTCTTCTACTGTGCGCGGCTGACATAACTTAGCAACGGCAAATACGACAGGTTTGAGGTTGCTGCAAGAGTGGATAGATAGGTAAGATCCTTCTCTACTATTCACTCTTTATCTGACAAAGGTTTGGAATATTCCAATGGTCTATGCGGGACTCCTTTTCAGAAATCTTCTGAAGATGCTGTAGTGCCCAGAGGAGTCGCAGCACCGGTGAAACACATATGCGGCCCTCCTCCGAGGCCACGTGTTGAGGCGCAAATGGAGTCGAGAACTTACCTGCGCGCTGCTCTAGGTTTTCCTGCCACGACTTAAGAGTATAGGCCCTGCCCGACTAAACCACACCTCACACCAGTGCGCGTTTACTTCAGCATCCCTCGCGGACTACTCCTGCGCTGGCCTCGTCAACCCACCCATCTTTGCATCACTCTCGTGGAACAATTGAACAGACTCTTGTAGCCTTTGCTGCTTGATCTCAATAAGCCTTCTTCTCCAGCTCTGAGTGATAGTACCCTGCGCAATAGATAACACACATTCATATCGAAACTCCATACAGACCGCACACCAACGGGATGAATAGAAATCCTACGAGGTAGGTCGAATCCCGCCAAGACACCTACGGATTTCCCCAAGTGCAACCCGCAAGTCCAGCTCGGCTTCTACGCTTTAGCCTGTGCTCACTAGGGCGGTGGTCTGACCTGACAATGCGATTACCTCTGTCCTTGCGATCCTACTCTGCTGTCCTGGGCCCGGATTCATCAAGCAATGGGTATAGGTAGAGATACCGCAAGGGAATCGTACCCACTACCAGCAGTGGGTAGCGGATACGATTCGTATTCATGAAGGGAATCAAGGGTAAGGTACAACTAGGCCTCTTGTGAGAACAGCTGACCTCACTGGAGCGCTATTCTGTCAATGGGGCGCGAACGAGTCGTGGGTATACGGATGTACCTACTACGATCGGAGGGTTTTCTCTCTACTCTCTGATATACCCACGATTTGGTGGGTAAGGTTTATCATGAATCATGGGTATGCTCCCATCGTGGGTATGTCCACCCCCAATACCGAGCATTCCCGTGGGTATGCATGTTCATGAATCCGGACCCTCGTCGATCCGAAGTCCCGAGCGATGGTGAAGTCGACGTCCCGACGGAAGTGGAACTGCGCTGCTAACGACGACGAGCCGGTCCGCTCCGAAGGCGGCGGCGAGCTGAGCGAAACGACCACTCACAGTGACAACGAAGGCGAATACTGCGTGCAGGAAGGCGTCTATACTGCGTCGCTTCGCGAGCGTGCGACCGTACGTCCTTCGCGTCAGGACCTGGGTGCCGTGGCGCCAGTGTCAGTGTCGTTGCGAAATTCACGACAGTTGTCCTTCAATCTGTGCCCTTTTCATGTCAGATTGGACACTCTTCCTAACCAGCTTGACACTTCTGAAAATGAATGTCTTTCGAATCAAAACAAGTTTCATACATATTAAGTCAGAGACTCTTCAAGACAATTAGAATAATTTTTGTTCAAGGAAAATTTAGTATAGCTTCCTTTGAAATTTTTTAGTTCATCTACCCGAGTGTCCATTTTGACAAGAAAAAGGCATTTATGGCAAGTCATCATCGCTTTTGTTGCTGTTTTGCGAATATTTATTCTCTATTTATTAGAGCTTAAATAACAAAAGGTTGGTCTTGTCGTTAAAAAACAAGGTCACTAAACGATTGAACCGCTTCGAACTGGACTTCGGAATCCCGCACCTAGATACTGGGCTAGGCAGCGATGCTACAATCGGGGTGAGAACATTCGCGAACCCTCCTCGGTCAAAGGTTTGGAAGCAACGTTGAGCATAGGAACTTTCAACGTTTACGCACAACCTACCTCCTCTAATAATTTATAAATGTACGTGTAGTCCACATGGTCGTGATAGTGTAAACTGTCAATGTAATCCATAATTCTTTCAATTTCGTTATGACACTTCATATTCCCGAACTGAGCTTCCTAAATAAGACGGCATAAGGCTAGGGCTCCTAGAATTTGCTACATGATAGATGATGTCTTCGGCTCGTGCGATACACATCTTCAGCTACCTCACCTACATTACCGGGCTCCTGCGGTGCAGTCAGGGAAAGCGAGCCGGTCTCGTACATCTAATAGGTTGGTCTCAAGTTCGATTGGTGCCTAGGCCTATCAAACTCATCTTGTACTGATTGCGAAAAATTGTCGCAACACGGAGACCGGATCCATCGGTCATTATTTTTGCGCGGACTCATTTCTGGACAAACTGACCATCAGCTGCTTAAAACACGGTAAGGTACTGGGGGTGTGGGCTGTAGGGATCGTTTAGTGTGCACGCGATGCGCGACTCGATGTTATAATAGGCTCCCATATCGATCGCGCGACGCTACGGATCGATATTGGAGGTTATCATCACATCGCGTCGCGTGTCGCGTGCACACTAAGCGATCCCTTAGACCATGTCGTGCCCCGGGCTGACCGCCACCGACATCGGTAACGGTGGTCCAGACCCGAGGCCACGTGTGTGGCAGATCAGTGGGGACTTACAGCACGCTAATGCTCCTTCCTCCCAGCTACGCGGCACCAACTACGTAGGGCCCTGCTGCCCCAGCCGAATCATTGGGACGGAACTGCGATGGACTTTAGCTCTCTGAGGCCTCTACGACTCTGCGCCAACTTCCCCGCACGTCCCTGCGCCTTCCCCTTCTCGCGATAGTATTGCGATCAATAAAGATGTTGGTATTCAGCAGTCTTCACGGAGCTCCCGCAGACACAGATAGACATACAGATTTACTGACTTCACATCACTACCCCTTGAGACACACACACATATCTACGAGTCACGCAACCACCCCGCCTACACTCACTAGGGAATCGCCAACAGCAGCCCGCTAGGGTCCGGCGAGCTCCTGTCTGGGGCGTGTGCCCACGAGGCGGTGCTCCTCGCCTCGCACCTGCGGTTACCTCCTCCTGGCGTCCATGTCAGGGTAAATCCTCCTCTTCCTAGGCCCTGCGCTCCTCGACACTGCTGTGGAATCAGCTTGCTCCAGACTCCATGACGTCCAGCGGATGTTGACGAGTGGACGGCGACCAGACACGACCGTCCGGGGCGGCGGCAGACGGGAGAGTGGCGCCCGCGCGCGCTTTCATACTTCGTCACAGCGAATCGACGCTGCGTATTCGACAGGGAGGCACGGCGGGACCGAAAGGGCGCAGAGACTCTGCGTCCTTCAAGTGTCGTGGCGAAAGTCACGACACACCACATGCGAGACGTCTGCAATTTTGTGCCACGTTACACGTTTCCAGAATGTCCATACTAGGGACTTTCCGTTTCCGCATTCCAAATTCTGGCTTCTGGTCGTTTTCAACCCTTCATTCCAGGTTTCGCTTAATTTGTGTAAGAAGGCAAAAATGAAAAAGTCAAAAAAGTCACTGTTCAACACCAGTTTTTTCAACACCGTCATTTCCACATCCATATTTCTTATGCCGGTTTCCGATATTTTTGATCCATTCCGTCTTCATCCTGACTTTTCTAACACCTCCGAGCCTTGGTCTATACCCCTGTCAATAATGAACCTTTCATCCTCTACATCCAACTTGAGTAGAGCTCATATCGTACTCCAAATAGGTTATTCGCCTCAACTTAGTTTTTTATGGTTAGGTAATCGTCTACGAAGCTTCACTGACCCGCTTTTCCTTCCGAATCTCCTCTTTCATCTTCAGCACCTCATTCTTTTCACTTAGTGCCTTCCAAAGCAATCCTTAAGCGAATTTTTTCCACATTTGAACACCATCGTCTAGCTTCTATTTTTTGAGAACAAAAAAGAACACACCTTGTGGAAAGGTGATATCGATTAGTAAGTAGAGCCATGACTCGCAGTCATCCTTTGGTCCCATTTCGACGTTGCGATGACATGATATCGATGCGAAGGGTATCGTGCCCTAAACTTCAGAGGCGTCCGATACCTACCGTCTCAAGCGCGTCTTCAAACAGACCTTAAATTTCACTGTCATCCGGGGCGTTTTCAGCTCTCCTTTTTCGTTTAGAATTTTTCTCGCTATACCGAAATCGAGGATGTAAATCTGGAAAGTTTCGTCACCGTTCTTCAATGGAGCCACAATTTGTTACCTTTCTACGGTGACTGGTCAGCGAACAAGGAAATGCTACAATTTTTAAGGTTTTAAAATATGCTAATGCTACTAGCAAAACATAACCTTTGTGATTCAATAATATTATATGTAATAATTAATTGAAATACATAGAGAGGACGTGTGAAACTATTCGCGCATGCGTGAGAAGACCTCCTCAGTTCCGAGCTTCGTTGACGTTCTAAGATCGAAGACGCTGTCGCCTGGGCCAAGCCGCCGAAAATTAGGTGGGCCGGCCACGTGATGCGCTTTGCAGACACCCGCCGGACGAGAGCCGGTACAATCCCAATGAGTGGGGGGGGGGGGGCACGGGTGGCCTCGGGCCTAGCCGCATGTGTGCGCGTCGACAGGTCCACCGTGGTGATACGTACAAGGGTGTCTGCTGGCTCCACGTTCGACCCACGGCCACTGTACGGCTATCCCTGTACGAATCGCCACGGTGAACCTGTCGACGCGCCTTTTTCTCGCCTTTTCGTCCGGCGTTTTTTCGTCTAAATTTCCTCTTTATTTCAGGAGGAAGACTGCAGTAGCCACAGTAGTTCAAGTAGGCATGTTATGTTACAAGTATTCATCTATATGCAGTGTGTTCAACATGAGTATGGAGTGCCCCCAGTGGGATTGAACCCGAGAGCCGTCAACCGACTGGATTCCGCGGGAAGTCAAGAGAAACCAGGACGCCTTAGTCGGACTTCTTCGTGAAAGCCCTGAACGAACGATGTGTCGATCTTCGTGTATCTCGAGCGATGAGGATCCATTGGACCACTCTGGCACGCGACAGGGACGAATGGAGACGGTGCTGGCGCCCGCTCGAGCAACTCGATGATCAACGGGACGACAGGTGATAGATAGCAAAGCGCATTCAAGCAATGCTGACCGCCGCCTGATATGTTGTAACCCGAATCCATCCTAGTGGGGGGGGGGTAAATAACTTCGTCTGTTTACAACTGAAACCGAAAGCTCTAGGAATTTTTTCACAGTTCCAGCCCAACGATCACAAATAAAAATTGAAACGGTAAACTGCTTTCCTCACTAACAATGTGTTTCTTCTCTCTTAGACCGCAGGCATAATTGGCTGGCTTCAGATCGCGGTGTATAAAGCCGTACTTGTGAAGATCTTCGCAAGCTTCTAGGCATTGAATGGACACTCCTAGACCGGTTGACACTGAGAATACCTAAACGGTCAAATACATTCAGCACCTAGAAGTCAGCTCCCAAGGAGGCGGATACAGTATTCTCTTCTGTCCTGAGTGACGATGACATACTCGTCCAGGTCGATGGTGTTTCAGATCTGCAAGACTTTTTCCAACCAATTCCATAACCAGGAAGAAGTATGTTTCCTTCTTTCCTCGATCGATAATCTCCGTGAAATGAGACAGCTTCCGCTCTTGCGCCACGAGTTTTAGTATTGCAATCTGAATGGTGCGCCTCATCTTTCTAATATTCAATGTTCAATTTCGGTCATCTCTTAAATCACCTCCATTTTAAGCTTCGAGTGTTTTCGTGTCTCCAGTTTTTTCTCCACCTTCATGGCATACATTTTACTTTGATCCTTCTGATCGTGAACTCTGAAATTCCCTCCTAAATCACTGTGCAAGGAAGTCTCGGTTCAGTCAAAGGAGTTGAACAAAATATCGGATCTGTGCTAGTTGGGAGGGGGCAAAGTTACAGTGTCGTACATTATTCGAATGTTCTACAATCGTATCACCTGGATGATTTCACGAATTCGTCTATCAAGGCTTCTGTCGTGACGTTCGCCACGCTCCATCACGACTCTTCAAGGGCACACATGCTGGGGGCGCCCTGGTCCCGACGAGGAGGGCATACGGTCGCGCGCACGCGCCGCGACGCACTATAAACGCCTTCTCGTGTGCACCCGGCAGTCTCTGGCTTCGTCGTCGCACCGAGGGGTCGGTCCGCTCTCCGCTCCGGTACTCCATCGTCAGCGCGGTGTCCACTCCACCAGGATTTCGACTCGACCAGCCGCGGTGGACTCCAGCACGACCAGGACAGGACGCGCAGAGACGACAGCAGGGTTGACCGCAGAGACCGACCGAGCCACCGCCCTCGTGAGCGCAAGCTCCAGGGAAGGAGCAAGTGAGGATCTGCGGCTTGCGCTTGGGGCTGACCTGTAAGTAACGTGGCGGGGCTGAGCCTTAACTAGTAGGCAATTGTGTCCAATACTGACGTGTACTGTGTGTATGTTTGGTTGCTATGAAGTATGTCATCTATTGCGCACTGTCACGCAACTCGAGAGTGGGAAGAGGTTTATTCAGTGGTAATACTGCAGAAGGTCGGCTTGTTCAATTGTATCACGCGAGTGATGTGAAGATGGGCGAGAGTCACTGGGGGGCCAGCGCAAGTCCAGTCTGCGCGGGAGAACCTAAGTAACATCTGTAAGAGCTAGCGCGCATGGGTAAGCCCTAGTTTATACTTGCACCGCTGCGCGGAGCGGCATGATGGTTAGGATAGATATCGACCGGGCGGCGCGAAAATTCGATATCTATGGCGATCGTGGTGTACCGCCGCGTGGCAGCGCAAGTATAAACTAGGGTAAAGACCTCGACTCCGGTTGTGCCTCACACGTTTCCTCGGGTTGAGGGCCACATGAGTTCTACCACCGGTGCAGCGAATTCACACGGGGCACGAGAGATTCGCTCAAAGATCTTCACCCTATACAAAAGCAATGAATTGAACGATACTTTGAGCAGTCTGCAGGGCTGCCCTTCTTCTTCCAAATCGAAACCGTCGTACTGCTGTGCCAACAGTCCGGTACTTTTTCTCCTTTACTACTTGGGGCCGGATTCATCAGTGACTAAGAACAATTTCACGGAGAAAATACAGCCGAAATCCCTGATAGCGCGGCTTATCAAGCAAAACATTTTACCATATCGCTTGATAAGCCGCGCTACCAGGGATTTCGGCTGTATTTTCTCCGTTTAATTGCTGCAATTCGTTGATGAATCTGGTCCCTGGCTGAAGAACTCAGCCAGCCATACAGGAGGACACCAGAGCTTCAACTTCCAAGCATGTGCACATGTGCCTTCTTACCAAGGCAGATATCTACTGAGTGGAAGGTGATCCCCTCCGAGCCTATTTGCTCCATAGAAACTCAAGGAAGGGAATGGAGACGCAAATCATTCTATGCTTCCATTCAAATAGGATAGGTAGCGCAGCTGGAAGATGCAGATGCTTCCGCACGAACCCAAAATTGAGATTCCTGGTCATATTCTCGTGCACGTCAGCCAGGCCTTCTATCTCTTCGAATGAATTGGTACCAGACTTGTCTGGAAAGGGTCAAACACTGACCTGTACAATGGATGGCCAGCGCAAGTCAACGTCTAGGTCGAATACGCATTCAAATTGCCTCCATGGTACCAAAAGTATGTAGAACTTGGTGCACATCCCGAACAGGAATTGGCCTACGCCGTTTCTACCCTTATCCCGCCTATAAGACCTTCAGCATTTTTCCTTAAACTTCGAGGTATGCACCGCTTCTATCCGGCCAACTGGAATAGATAATACAAAAGTACTTCGGAAAAACGCACTTGAATACAGCACCGAAGCCGCCTTCGCCGAGCAACTTGATCACCACATAGTTCGCCTTGCTGGAGTCTATCACCGTTCCCTGAAATGAGCAGCATATAGACACGACAAGCAACAACATCATGCCATACTTAAAGCCTTCAGAAGTTGCATGATGCTCCTCTGCGGCTAGACGAACCGGCTTGATTCCAAGATCGTCCTCCTCCTCGTCGCTCATGACGGCTGCCACAGCGCCTAGTGGAGAAGGGGTGCAAATGACCAGAGTCCCTGTTCCCTCATTTATATATGTCGGATGATCGTGGTGATTGCACTGATAGAATTACACTTGAACTGCTGTATCACTCTTTATCACTCCACCATTACTTGCAGCAAGAGGACGCTCTTCTACAACGTACTACATCGACAACGATTACCACGGAAACATATGGGCTGACGAGGCGTTCAGTCAGCCACATGAGCTTAAGTAAGGACTGGAAGGGTGAAGAATGAAGGACGGCGTCGATCAGTACGTTTGGGCATTCGCGACGCATCCTGCTTCTACGGGATGAGGCAACCTGAATGCGTATCTGGCCTTAACAGGTGGCCAACCGATAGACAAGTCACTTAGCAGACAGGTCTGGTATCGACTCACCGTGCCCGGAGTGATGGAAAGCTTAGGGACTGTTCATACTTGACGACAAGAGCGACTCGTCGCCCGTGCAGATCATGCATATCGATTAAAACCGAGCGTGCGCCGCCAAAAGGTCTTCACACTTGAGCGCCGGCGCTGTCGCCCCAGTCGCTTTTGTCGCTGTAGTCGCTCCAGTCGCTGCTGTCGCGAAGTATGAACAGGCCCTTAGTTGGCCCAGGCGGATAACCCGGACCATGACCCTCGACTTGGGCTAGGCGACAGCCGGCGCCTCCTACGACTGTGCTGTCCCACACCCACTGATATATAACGAAGGTGGATTGTCCGTAGAGGTGGAAGGATATATGTAGTTCTCAGGGATCTATCCTTGGGCCGTATGCATACCTCGCCCCGACACGCCCCGCCGGGAAATGGGGAGGAAATACCGTACTTCCGCAATGCACACTGACTTGGGAATACAGTACTCCGGGGCTCTAGCGGGAAATTGCGTCCCCCTACTCGGAGGTAGGGGGAATTCGGACTGGAGCAGAGACTTTGCTGATTGGAGCGGACATGCTGCTGTCAAGATGCTGCTTTCGAAGAATGCCTCCACATAAGAGCAGGAGAGGAAGGGCAAGAGGGCGACTTCGTCGATGTTTTGGTTTATGTGATGCTTAGTGAGGTCATTTTTCAGCAGCAGTGTTTAGCGTATGAGGGGTTTGACCTTTTAGTCATTCATTACGTAAAACAGGCACTTACTGAAGCTAATTTTCAAACAGTGTCCAAGTGTTGGGATTTTTTTATATTTCGTTGGTTGTTGGGTATAAGAAACGCCTAAAGAGGCTATGATTGGACCACTCGTGCGTATGTTTGTATTCAATGCGGGTATAACAAAGTCTAGCCAGGTTGTTTTTACGTTAGTGCTTTCATTTACTGAAATGTACATTTTCCGAAACCTTTGGTTAAATAATTAATACTTTTAAGGCTAAATGTTGCTCGGACGTTTTATCCTTGAACTTTTACAGTAGAGATATGGATTCTCCTAGACAGATACGGCTTTTGGTATTAAGGAGGCTGGTACCCGCTCCGTTATGAGACCATGGTCCTGGAACACTAAAATAAAAACGTATTCTGAGCACAGAACTGAGCAAGGAATGGAACTCCAGGGTGTGGCTGATCTTACTTACCCGTTTCAACATACCTTCATGGTGTACAGCGGGCATCAGCCGCTTAGTACCCGGCTTCTCGATGTTATTTTCATCGATGTTGGGAGCTAGTACACATGCCAAATTGATTGAATAGTTTATCTGACCTGCTGCCAGCAAATAAAAGGGCATAAACGGCATATCGTTAATTGTCGAATGGAGCCGAGAAAAAAAAACGCTTGCAAATGCTTGTTTACTCCCAGCTCCACCTCATTTGACTAGTTCATATATGCCCTTATCTAACTAACAACAAAACTTTGCCTGATGCCATGCGACGCATAGGTATGACTTGTTTAACTCAGTACCCCTATGGATCTCACTTGGTCACTTTTGCAAGATGATTCCCAAAACCCGTAGAAACAAAGGAGAACAATAGATAGGCGAGTGGATAGGTGTATATAATGTGACATCCCAGCGTTTTGATAGGCTTCATAGCGAATACAGTATCCAATTGGTAACATACTCTCACGTTTTTTGTAATTCCTCTGCCGTCCCTTCACCCGGAGTAGAAAACAGCTGACAATTTCTCCGTGATATGCAACGCTTCCTCTGTGCCTGCGTACGAAGCATTTTCATTACGGTTAGGAAGTTTCCCGACCGTACATTTCCCGAGGTGCATCGCAGGAAGGGGCACCCGTTCCCGCCGGGTAATTTCTGCTAGGGGAAGAGCGGGGGAAGTCCGCCCCGCCGGGGCGAGGTATGCATACGGCCCCTTGTAGTCACCTAATACAGTACCCTCGTCTGAATTAAAGTGACAGTCGTAGATCACGGTGTTTTGGTTCATTGAGCACGTCCGCTCTCTAATCCACGACATAATCGCAAATTTGAATCGCCTAAGGATGTACTTCGATTTATTTGGTTTTTTCCACTAATTTTAGCATTGTTTGGTGTTTCTCCAGTCGATGACAAACGGTTGGCAGTTTTCCATTAGCCTACTCTCAGCGGAAGGCGTTGCGTTGAGCCAGGCTGCCCCAATTTACGCGGTTTTTCTCTGACCTAATTGCTTTGCAGGTTTTATGGTCCGTGCAACTAATATGCCGCATTAAATGTCAAGCATAGCTGCTTCGCCGACAATACGCTTCAAGAAGATGCGCTATCAGAAGGGTGAGTTGTATTACTTGGCTTCGTTCTGTCACCTCTTATTCCACGTCTTTTCTCGTGCAGTACCAGTTGGAGGTCCATGACGATGATCTTTTCTTGTCATTTCTTCTACCTGAACTCACTATTCTGGTGCTATCGTGGTGCGGGGGTGTGTTACCACTAGGAAAGCGAAACAGGCCCGAATTCATCAAGCAATGGATATAGGTAGACCGTAAGGGAATCGTACCCACTACCAGCAGTGGGTAGTGGGTACGATCCGATTTCATGAAAGGAACCAACGGTAAGGTACAAATAGGCCTCTCGCGAGAACAGCTGATCTCACTGAAGCGCCATTTTGTCAATGGGGCGCGAATAAGTCGCGGGTATGCGGATGTACCCATGACGGTCGGAGGGTTTTATCTACCCATTGATATACCCACGATTTTGCGGGTAAGGTTCACCATGAATCGTGGGTATGTCCACCGCCTATGCCCAGCATACTCGTGGGTATGCGCCTTGATAAATCCGGACCTAGGTCTATCCTAGGGGGCACATAATAATGTACATGAGCAAAATAGGAACAAACAAGAAACAAAAAATTCGTCGCGACTGGGATAGATCCAGATCCAGCCCATTCCCCTCCCCCCCCCCCCCCCGACTGGTATAGATCTCGCAAAACTTTCGGCACTAGTTAAAAGCTCCGACTCCACCGACACGACTTCGGTCGAGAAAATTTTTTCGCTGAAACTTCGTCTAGGGGGGGGGGGTTATTTGGGGTGCTGATCACGAATCTGGCATCCGTTTTTCGTTTTACGCTGGAGTACGGTAGTTTACGGAAGGTCCGGGTAACTAAGGTGATGGCACCGATTTCGCCCAAACTGGCGTAAAACGAAAAACGGATGTCAGATTCGGACTTCGCCTAGGGGTTATTTGGGGTTCAGCACCCCAAATAACCCCTAGGCGAAGTTTGGCCAAAATCGGTGATTATGACCTCGTCAGCCTTAGTTACCCGTAGCTGCCGTGACCTACCGTAATCGGCCGCAATTTCAAAGACGGATGTCAGATTCGTGATCAGCACCCCAAATAACCCCCCTAGACGAAGTTTCAGCCAAAAACTTTTCTCAACCGAAGTCGTGTCGGTGGAATCGGAACTTGTGCCAAACTTTCTATGTCCTTTGTGTACCAAAAATAACCACTCTTCTGAGAGGACCCAACACAATTAGTTATTTTGTACTGCGTTTACTCACGACAAAACAGCCAAGGGTAGTGACGGGGTGGGGCAATCCAAGTTGGTGGCGGCCTGCCTTGAAATTTCCATTTCTTAAGAAATGAATGCGTTCAGTATTGAAATATAGCGGACTCATGCATTCCATAGAAAATGACTGCACTAACGAAATCGAAAGAAATAACACAGAAACATGGGAATGTACATATATAACATATGTGAGCTAGGTCGGGACCGTTGCAAATTATTAAGACGTGAAGTACATTGTCTTCTCTGTGCGATAGTGTGTCAGATTGATGGTGTCTTGACCTATTTTTATTTTATTCTACTGATGTTTTCTATCTCAGGACCTGTTCATACTTCGTAACAAGAGCGACTCGTCGCTCGTGCAAAATCTGCATATCGATTAAAACCGAGCGCGCGCCGCCGAAAAGTGTTCATACTCGAGCGCTGTTGCTATTGCTCCAGTCGCTCTAGTCGCTACTGTACTTCCTACGTGCTGCGCATGCTATGCTCTCGTCGCTCTTGTCGCTGCCGTCGCGAAGTATGAACAGGGCCTTATCTCCTAGAAGACGATCCGTTCTCGGTCCAAAACCAATAGTTAGGGACTCTACCTTACTAGATTTGCACTGAGAACGGTCATTTTTATGTTCACCTCTCCGAATGGGAACCCGGGGGCTGTGTCTATCTGGTCAATCAGGGGTCAGATTCACCAACGACTTACAGCAATTTAACAGGGAAAATCATAGCCGAAATCCCTGATAGCGCGGCTTATCAAGCGATATGGTGAGCGATAAGGTGCGCTATCAGGGATTTCGTCATCTGAGTTTACCGCTGTGAATTCTCTGTTAAAGTTATGTAAGTCGTTGATGAATCCGACCCCAGATAGGTGTAGTGTGCTTATTCAGATTTGTTGCCCATTTATTGTGTTTCATTATCTCGGGAAAACGTTCAAGAGCAGGCACCACCAATTAGGATTGCACCACGTCCTCAAGAAATGGGTAATTTGGCGCAGGATTCGTCAACGACTGACACAGTTTAACAGAGAAAATACAGCCGAGATCCCTGATATGTAGTGCGTCGAACTGCTTCACCATTTCGCTCGATAAAGCGCGCTAAGAGATTTCGGCTTTATTTTTTCTGTTAAATTGCTGTAAGTCACTGACGAATCCGCCCCTGATAGAATGACGGTGTAGAGTTTAGCAGCATTTGGGTTGGTTGCAGTAACTGTTGCGTGGTATGTCAACGACCGCCCGAGTACTGTGGGAAAACTCGTTCAGTTCGTGACGGACAACTCATCTCACTGCCCCTTGCTATTTATTGACGAGTCCCAGTTTTCAATCGCCGCTGTTTTAGCAGTTTGTGGGCCCTATTGCTGTCACTGTGGGGGGGGGGGGAGGGGGATCTGTGGATTTGATTCGCATTTGGTAAGAAGGCACATGAATGCCTAATAACATCATATCACACAAATTCATTTTATCACAGGGGTAGAACGCAGCAAAGCGGCATAAAATTTCAAATTTCGTGCACCACACAACGTCTTACAGGGCTGCCTTACATGATGACCCTAGCTTTACTGATACAGCATGTGAATACTGAGTGCGCGTCGGCTGCTTGGTTGTGACTGTAGACAGATTCACGCAGTAGGAACGCCGGATTTTTTCCTTGGATGATTCTGGCTATGAAATGGACACAAGAATGCATCCCCTTGTAGCCTGCACTGGCTTCAACTTTTGACAGGATAACTGGAAGAAGTCATGGTCAAAACAGCTCATACAGACGTCTGTCTGGAGAGGTGTCGGCCTCAAATTTGTAGCAGTAAGCTCCCACTTTTGTCTCGACCCAAGGAGGAGAGGTCAATAGGAAAGCTGTTCGAATAGGTGTGTTACGTTAAGCATTCTCACTATACATTGGATCTGATCGAAATCCTTCGGTTAATTGGGTGACTCGGATAAGTTTGATTTTCTCGCATTTTTATATGATTTGGTTCGTGATATCTGCAACAAACAGATACAGCCTCGGAAAATAGCCGCTCTCAACGGCCCTCTTTACTAATGCTCTACAGCACGCGAATACAGCGTTGTAGTATATACCTTCTTCGCTTCAAGCAGAATACTTTTGGATCCAAATTGGACACTCTTCTAAGCGTAAGGAACATGTTGCGAACTGCAGCTAGTATGTGCACAGGAGAAAGTGAGCGGAATGAATCTCTGAGCTCGGCTCGGGAAATAGCCGCTTTCAACGGCCCTCTCTCCCCGCCTTTTCTCCGTAAGCCCTTACCCAGACCCAGGGGAGGATGGTTCAAGGAAGCGGTTCGAAAAATGATTCATTTGGATCCATTGTATAATCCGCACCTGGTATACGACACTGTGTGCGAACCAGTTGCTGCAAGGGGCATATTAAGCTCTTCGTGGTCGAGATTTCGCACTAATTCTGCGCAACAGGGAGAGCTACGCCTAGTATTATCTACAATCATTTACTCTGTGCTTTCATGGCGCACTTTGCGAACTGACTAACTGATCTACGAGGACGGTCAGAACGCGCCAAATATTAACTTCTTTCCCACTCCATGGCACGCCCTGTCCCAACCTCTTGTTTGAGAGTCTATTGGCAGTATAACGAAGGTTTGGAGGTGAATTTTTCCATTTAAACGAAAAGCCTCTTCTTTATCAAAGCATAGCAGAATGAACATAAGAGCGTTGTTTTGTCCAAGAGGATAGGAACTGTATCCTCGTTCAAAAGGTGTACATTTTTGGCATACGTGTATAGGATGTGCAGAAGTTTTCTCACTCTTATATTTTTCAATGCGGATTTCTGGTTTCTGGAATGTCGACTTATTTTTGTTTTGGACAGCAGGATAAACATATATTTGAAGTTGCATGACCAACACTTAGAAGTGCTCTAAAATCTGGAATCTAAAATACTTTCCTCTGAACAGTAGCAGGCGTTTTTCGAATACACATATCCTAGTCCGGGGTGGGGGTCCAATTAATTGAAAAGTATGTAACAAAATGAATTGAGACTTACCGAGCGGCTCCTAGGGTACGAGACGGAACGTAAAAGAAGCCATAAAACGAACGAACAAACGAGAAAATAAAAAAAGTCGGCGCGGTTTGCTACCGTATCGGCGGGCAAAGAGCGACGGAATGGAGACATGCCGCGTGCTGACCGCCGGTTGACATGTTATAACCAGGATTTAACATGGTGAGGAGGGCTCATAAAGCCGCATGCCGCGTGCTGACCATCGGTCGACATGTTATAATCAGGATCTAACAGGGTGACGAGGGCACATAACGTCGCCTCCTTACAGCCGCGGCGAAAACAAATATATTTCTCCGTTTTTTTGTTTGTAAATTCTTTAGTTTAGGTTTCTCGGTAAGTCTCAATTCTTTTTGTTACATACTTTTTAGTTCTCGGTAAGTCTCAATTCTTTTTGTTACATACTTTTTAGTTATGTGGCCCCGAACTAAGATAGATCCGTTTTTTCTTCTTTTTGACGAAGTAGTCTCTCCCGAAGTTTTTACGAAAGTTATTGCTCTGATAGATTTGAATTTGTTTTCTTGTGTTCTCATATTTCTCCTTCAAATAATGGGATGAATTTGTTGAGTTGCACTTAAGTTATTGAATTTTAACTTATTCTTCATAATAGTTGACCCAGTAATCAATATTTTTTCAAACGTCGGCCTGGGATAACTGTTCAAATAACGGCATGGAAATGTCGTTGGCACCTAGTTCATCATTGTCTTCCACTGTTCTCCATCTGTCAAAGGTCCTTCCCAGACCAGCGCGCGGGATGCGTACCAGCTTAAAGGGGCACCTGAAAGACGGAGCCCGCCTCGGCTGGTGTGTGTCTGGATGATTTGTGCAGGTGCTTTGATAATTCGAGTTATTTCCAGCCAGGCTTTTACAGCCAGTCCGTTTTACTAACGGGCGTAGCTATGGATTCTGATAACGGGAGTACTAATATCTTCTTCAGTCGTATTTGTTCCCAACTAAGGTTTATTTTTTTCTGTCTGTACCTCCCTCGTTTCTCAAAAAGGATGAAAAAGGGGTCGCGGCTCTCCTTCCTCCGCCAGCCGCGTGCGGTCGCGTCACGTCGTCATAGAAATGAGTCGTAGTCTTCTGCTGTCTGCACCCTCCTGGCTTAGAGATCGCGCGTCAGCGTCCACGTTGACATTCTATCGGCCTTTTACCATCACTTGTGCGCCAGCGATGGCTCTCCTGGCAAGCGGATCGTGGTGCAGTGGATTGTGGAACTATCAAGTTATAGGTTAATTACTCCTTACTTGAGAGCAGGGAGTTCCCTTCCTATGTCCTTACATACACGTGTGTTCATATCTTTATTAAGGTAAAGCAATGAGGTACGGTAGCGGAGGGGGAGAAGTAGAGGACGAGGCCTACTCGTCAGCTGTCTGGGGGCTGACGAAGCCGGGACCGAGTTGCCGTGGGCGAGCCGAAGTCGAGACTGACGAAGCCAGGCGTGGCTTCGTCTTCGTAGACGAGGTGCGGGTGTAACGTGACAGCTGGGTGTACGGACAGCTGTCTGAGACCCGACATCTCCATTCCTCGGTAAAGCTCGTCCTCGAGCTTGGGATCTTCGTCATCGAGTTGACAGTTGTTTCATATCCGAGAGAAAGCATATTCCGCATATTTAAGGAAGACGGAAAAATAGGAACTACAAAGTAGTTACGCTATTAGCTTTACTGCATGATGGAAGTTGAGGATAGAAGGTGTCACAATGTGATGTTGTTGGTTCGATGCCTAACCAGGAGGAGGAGGGATCTGCACATTCATTGAGAATAAGCTCGTCCTCGAGATTGGAGATTAAAGGTGAAATGAGACGCTGTTCAAGTATTTCGTCCTGGAAAATGGGCACGTGGGGTGTGAGGATAAGTGATGGAGTTGAATGTAGATGAGTTCTATGTCTTTTGTCGTCGATGATGCTTACGTTGCTGGAGAAATTATTGCATGAAATGTTACTTTACAGTACAGGAGAGAAGATTATGATAGTAAAGTGAACATGTTGATTAACAAAAATTTACTTATTACGTTATACATTATGCGAAATTTTCTAGAAAATAAAATGATGGCTGGACATTCAAAATGTTGAAGAGGACCTTCTGATAATACACAATTCGGGCAATGACCTGGAGAAATTGCCCTAATGCAAAATTGAACATTTGTGAAAATTTTCTGAGACATATTTCTAGAAAGGCGCAAAAAATACATGACATCATTGGCATTTTCATGTATCATATAAGAAACGGGTTTTTCAAGTGTGAACCTGAATTTTTCAAGCAAAATTCATTGTGCGGTTGACACAAGGGCGGAGTTAGAGGAAAAGTATGTTTTTTTTTTGATGACGCATCTAGAATTCTTTGAATCGCCCGTTCAAAGAATATTTCGTATGGCTTTGCGCTGTGGCGGCAATGAGGTTAGATTCAAACTTACATAAACAAATTCTTGCAACTTGATCAAGTTGTAGAATATTCTCCATTGTCCATAGAACGTCGTGCTAAAGTATATTTTTCTTTCAACCGGCGAGATCGCCGTAAGGGCGGTTCTGAACTGTCCGATGCTTCACTTGAGCTTTCCGATGAAGAAGCTTCTATAAGGGCTGAAGCATTGGCTGGTTCAGAAAGCGGTGCATATATTTTTAGGCGATTGATATGAACTGTCTGTCGCTTTTGGCGATTGACAAGGTCGAGAATCGTGATATCTGTCGATCAACTACTAACTACGACGATGAAAGGACCTTTCCACTGGCTTGTATATTTTAGACGCGTATTATCGTCATGTAGCAGTACTAAATCTCCAGTGGAATGTTCCGTAGGGAATACCTTATGCAGTTGGTCGTATCTTGGTTTGTAGAGCTCCGTCTTCACTGCAACTCCGCTTCTTGCGGAGACTGTACGACCTTCAAGACCAACCGCGAATTGGTCTGCGAGTGTGTACGCAACAACGGCGAATGTGGACGGCACATTGTGGACGCTTTCACACCACGTGATCAAGCTCAAAGGCATAAAATTTTCTTTACTTGCTAATGTTACTTCTGAGCTTTTGGAGGTTTACGCAATCTTCTCTGAAAAAATTACGATAAACCTGTTCACTCAAAGTAACATTAACTTTCCTGAATTTCATCGTGAATACCACGATAGAATTATAACAAACCCATAAACGGTGCAAAGAGCAATCGATTTTGATGGTTTATTTTAAATCGTAATAGCTCAAAATCTAAATAATTTTTCTAATTTTTTCTAAAGTTATTTTAAAAGTAAATTTGTTTACTTTTCGGTCTCTATGATATGGTATAGTCTCATTACTAACTTCTATAAAAATCCAGTAGCTAGGCCAGCTTTTATGACAATCGCGAAAAAATTGTGTTCTTAAAGCTATGGTCGAATGAGTGCAGAAATACTGTCATGGGAAGATTCCGATCTTACGTGATTTCTGATCAGAAAAGTGATGTGAACGCTGCGTTACTAAACTTTAATTGCAAAGCTATCAAAGACAAGGAAGTGTTTCGCTGTAGGTAATTTTTTTGGACTGAAGTCTGAAATGAATTAATTCGTGGTCACTTTTAATAAAGAAAAAATGTGGTAATTTCAGTTTTCCCCTAGCATAAATTCTCATCTATTTTTAGAAATTTTAAATTAAGCATCCTTACATGTGATTTTGCAAATACTTTGTTGCATTTGCTGAAACTAGAATATTTTTTCGAAGTTTGTGATGGTCATTTCTATCATCATCTAGATTCCAACTGTTGGTTGGTTATAATCTGCTGTTGGTTTTTTTTAAGCTCAATGCAATTTAAAGAATGAACCTTTTATGCTGCTCATATGCAAATTCTATCAAGCTCTTTATCAAGGTCTTATTGGAGATGCCTGCTATGTGGCCAACCTTGTCAAGGACGTAAGTAATTTTTTTGAAACCGCAGATTTAAATTTCATGCGTTCAGCTCTTGGTAGTTTATAGCGTTATTCGCTGCTCATGAGTCCTACCTACTCTTTTTCAAATTATTCGAAAACTGTCTATGGTGCAAGCTGAGCCTCAAATATCGTAGTGGGCGTTGTTGCAAAAGTTGTGCCTTAGGCGGGAGTCGAACATATCCAGTGAAATTTATAGTCAGAAGACTTGCTAGTGCGCTAGTGATGCATATTTTTCCTATTTCTATGTTCCAAATCACTTAAAAGACAAGCAAAAAGTTGTACCTGGGATGAGACTCGAACCATGCGTAGATTTCCAGCCACGCGTGTTTGCACTGGACCATCCTAGATCCTACTTGAAATCTCAACTATTTTAGATCTGAATATAAATTTTTTTCGTTGTGGATTTAGTGGTTCCTGACATCTCATGCATCTGCCGTTCAACTTTCTGCAAATTCTCTTCACCACAAACTTGAGTAGTGTCAGAATTAGTAAATTTCTCAAAAGCTCATACTTGTACACAACAATTCGGGACTTGAAATGATTTTAGCTCTGTAAATTTTTTTAAGCAGAAAATTAAGCGGAAAGATAGGAAGATAAGAAATTCTAAGCGAAAATTATAATTCGGAATTAGGGCGCCAAATGGTGAAAAAAATCGATACTGTATTTTAAAAAATGTTATAGAGAGCGCATAGCGCATTGCTACAAGGCGCTGTGTCGTTCGAATGGTAACGGGTTCAAGTCCCTACCTAGGCAACATGTTTTAAATGGTTTGCTCTGCTTCACTTGTATTTACAAGTCAGTTTCGGATCATAATTAAGGGTACCTAGAGAAAATTTGCGTAGTAAATTAAAGTGAAATGCAAGAATGCTGCAGATAGGAGCAGGATTTATACTTGTCTTGCGTGTTTTTCTAAGCTATTAAGAAAGTGGAGCTTGGTTTAGCTTCTTTTGAAAGGCATGTTGATTGTAGGTTATGCAGAAATTGTGCATTGGGCAGGAAACAAACTTGTATCGGTTATTCCCGAATGAAGAGTGTCTCCACTAAAGATATTTTACTGGAACGTTATTTCATCCCTCCATGCTATATGTATGTATATTATAAATTGTAGCGCGAGCAACTTCTGGAGGCGCATCTTCGTGGGCGCCGTGGGGAACTATTTAATGACTATGTGCCATCGGGAATTATTTAACGAGGACTATGATCCCTCGTCCTTAGAAAGAGCTCAGGTACTGGTTATGACGACTGCGGTACCTGCGCCCGGAATTTCGAAGAGTCGGCACTGATCTACCATATGTTGACTGTTATTATTTTTCTGAAAATAAATGTGAGACCTTGTCGGTCTCTCGCGCTGGTATTTGGGTGGCATGTTACACAAAGCGGAAGACTCCACTGTCCGGATTGACGTGTCGTCTCCTTAATAGCCGGATTAAGCTGGCGTCGTCTTGGTCGGTGTAAAGCGGGGACCAGTCCTAATAATTTATTATTTGGCCGGAGCTGCCAGCTTAGCAGGTACGGCCAGCTGGTTCGCTGTAATATTACGGTCAGATTTATGGGGTCACGAGTCAGAAGTGTAACATCTAGTGTAAGCGGACCTAGGAGACAGCCAGTAGATCTGTCGTCCTGTTCACACCGTAACCTGTTGTATCTCACTGACAGATTTATGGGGTCACGATACCGCAATGTAACATTTATATTGCACGGACCCAGAAGAACAGCCCGTAGTGCTGTGGTCTTCTGTTCGCACCGTAACCTGTGTTGACCATGTATTATTGCGGAGGAGACGCTGTGCTAAACTTGGGCGAACCGTACACTTGCGTAAACATGCGGGGACGGGGTGGCAAACCGCGAGCGCACTAATTAGACAGCAGACGTCTGGTGCGTATAGGGTCCGCTAGACGGGGTCCGCTAATTGGGTGCGTCGGAAACTTGCGCTATTGAAGGCAGGATAACTTTATGAATCTTCTGAATAAGCTTCGATTGCAGGAAGTACTTATCGGAATGAATTCGATATCCTTTTTTTCCATACCCTGTGCACGGGCGTTTTTTTTTTAATTATTATTTAAAGTCGACTTTTATGGCGAGCGAGTCCTTATTTCACAAAGTCGGCGGAAATATGTGTAATAACTGAGAAATTCTATGGTACAAATGACGTAGGCGCGATCCATGAAGCTGAAAAAATGAGAGAAAAAACTAATATTATGGGAAGGACTGAGATTTCAGGCCGAGAAGCCTTAGTCTCAGTCCGGTTGTTGAAGGAAACTCCGGAGATGACCATGTCATCCCTCGTGGGAGGGGAGTCGCTTAGGGCAAGCTAGTCCCACCGTGATGTCTCCCTAGAGTCCTTCGGAGTAGATCTCTTCCGGCTTCTCGGAGTCTCGGATCACGGATCTCGGAATCGGTTACGCAAAAACCATCAAAAATAATCCCGTGAATTGCATAAAAAGGCCCACATCTAGGACGTAGCCTGATGTGGCCGAAAGTGAAACCTACACCTGCCCGTGCAAGCCATGTGGCCCGGTCGTACTCTTGAACAGAGACGACTCCAGGCCTTTAACGTGAGCTTCATGTCAGGAGTCTGACTGCCTGGTTAGAGCGAGCATTCCCGCTACTGCCAGCACAGCCTCGTCAAGACAATCAGATCTCACCTAGGTTCAACAAAGAAGATTCACCATAATAATAACAATAGCAATGAAATTATGCGTAATACCAACCTAGATAAAAAGGGAGCCGTTGAAATGTGGGATCTCGTCGCCAGGACTAATTAAAGAAATGAGAGGGATAACAATGCATATTCATGTCCTTAGGTATTTCCCTGTGTACAGATCTTTAGTACAGATTCATTTGTGGGCCCAACGTAAATAACCCCTTCCTGTATGAGAATACAATTGATCGCCTCTGAAACGAGTGTAGCCCACAGTGAACGGTCAGGATATTATTTACGCCATCGCACGCTGATCTTGGAGCAAAGTCTCCCACGGGGCCTTCGCGAAAACTATATTGCTCACAGCTTAAGAAATGGATCTGTATGTTGTTACGCGCGCTTTTATTTTGAATTTAAGATAATTATTTAATATCTTTTCAAATACGATCTATGCCGCGCGGGGCAAAAGAAAGAGTCTATCGACAACGTTTCTTGCTCACCTGTAAACGGTCATCTGGTGTAGTCCGTCGGCAGTCGTCAGAAGTAGGGTCAGGGTGAAGAAGGGTGTTAATTACTTGCTAACTAGGAATGCATAGGTCAAGTAAGGAAAAAATAAACTTTTTGCCTACTCCCACAAAGGAATTTCAATTAAAAAAATTTTTTTGAATTTACTTAGGTACCGTAGGAATCTCCCCGGGACCTCCATATCAAGTTATAGGTTAATTACTCCTTACTTGAGAGCAGGGAGTTCCCTTCCTATGTCCTTACATACACGTGTGTTCATATCTTTATTAAGGTAAAGCAATGAGGTACGGTAGCGGAGGGGGAGAAGTAGAGGACGAGGCCTACTCGTCAGCTGTCTGGGGGCTGACGAAGCCGGGACCGAGTTGCCGTGGGCGAGCCGAAGTCGAGACTGACGAAGCCAGGCGTGGCTTCGTCTTCGTAGACGAGGTGCGGGTGTAACGTGACAGCTGGGTGTACGGACAGCTGTCTCAGACCCGACAGAACCCATCGTGCGAGGAGGTCGAGGGTTGGATTCTCCTGCGTTGTGGCATACTTGCATTTCGGCTGACTACTTGGGATTTGAACGGCTTCAACGTGCACGCAATATTGAGGCATTTTTTGCGCGTTTTCCAGCCGTATGCGCTTCGCCGCTCGAAGAGCGCAGAACCCAGCCGCGGACTCCCCCTGAGCGACGAAAGCAGTTTTCGCGCGGGCAGTTTGAATGGCACACGCCCTGGAGTTGCTTACCTAGCCTGGTTCTGCGCTCGAACTCAGCAGCGGACTCCCCCTGAGCGCGTAGGGCTAAGAAGGAAATATTTCGCGCTCTGTCGCAAAGATGAGTGAGAACGATCGCGCGGATATCAGTTCGTTAGCCCAAATATTGAGGCAGGTGCGCGCGTGCGATGAGCGCTCGCGGCTTGGCGGAGGAGGGATAACCGCGGTCTGAAAAAGGTATAGAGAGAGAAAGAATTAGGACGTCTGCTGATTCTTAATCAATGACTAGTCCAATTTCTATGAAAATTTAGATTAATGTTCGTGTACTTCTTTATACTATACTAAATTGTTTGCATAGCGCTCTTGTGTTGTGTTAATAGTGTATTTTGTTTAAGGCACGTTATTTGGTTAACGCAGATAAAATAAATCACCTGTATCATCTGTCGTCCCGTTGATCATCCACTTCATTTGTCCCTGTCACGTGTCACAGTGCTCCATTGGATTCTCCTCGATTAAGGGACGCAAAGAGCGTCATATCGTTCATTCAGGGCTTCCGCGAAGAAGTCCGACCAATACGTTGGTGGGCGTCCTGGTGTTCTCCTGACATTCCATGGAACCCAGTCGGTGACGGCTCTCGTCCAGCGGCTGTCTGCGAAGCGCATTACGAGGCCGGCCCACCTAATTGTCGACAACTTGCCCATGCGACATTGTCTCTGATCTTCGAACGTCGGCGACTTTCGGTGCTCCGGAGGCCTTCTCTCACTTGCGTGAGTCGTGTCACTCCGAGCATCGTCCTCTCGATTCCACGCTGTGCGACGCTGATCGCGTGTTCATCCTGCTTTCGTATAGCCCAGGTCTCTGAGGCGTATGTTAGGGCAGGAGGAACGGTGGAGTCGAATAGGCTGGCACGGAGCCAGACGTGCTTCGTCTTCTTCACGACTTCTTCGCCACTCTTAAAAGGTAAAAACAAATAAGAATGTTTATTGTTACTGTGTCGACATCTGTTCTTAAAACGCTTCATCTGAAATCGATGGTGAGTCTCTTCATGGAAGTAGCGTGTTTTCGTCGATATCATAGCCGGCCGAGTCTGATGAACTTTAAGCCACCTCACGAGGATATTCCTCATCGATTTCGCTGGTGCCGGATGTGGTGGGGCGTGCTAGTGCCTCAATGTCTCTCAACTGCTTCACTCACCTGCTCTCATTGCAGAGTTTTTAGGTTACGTCCATGACTTCTGAATGTAATTAGCATTTGCCTGTCTTTAGTTTCACTCAAGAGGTGCAGGAGAAACACTTAACCACTTCTTTCTTTTAGACAGAGGCTGGGGCATAACCATCTTCACTATCTGAATGGGACAAATTGCTCATGAAGTATCTTAGCCAATCGAGTACTAAATTGAAAAAGATTTTTCATTTAGATTATGTAAAATTGAACTGAGAATAGACTGCGGATTCTTGTTCTCGTAAATCTTTAATTACTTCAGCATAGGTGTTTATCCGAAAACGTCGATTACTGGCTAGGATTCATCTACAACTTTTTCTGTAATCTTTTTGGAAAACCGATTTTGTATCACTTTTGGCTCAATAAATGTTCTATGCTCTAGTTTGAAAAAAATAGTTTAGCCTTCATGAAACATGTTCGGTTTAGTAGGCGTTGGTTTGGAAAATGTTTAATTTGCTCTGAGAAGCGTTCACTTCATTTCGTTCGTTTGATGTGGTGCATATTCAATTGTGGACTGTATAGGGCAGCGACATTTGTAGTCCGCAGCAACGCCCAGCAAACGGAATGAAAATGGAGGAATATTTCATTAGAATGCCGGCCGCGCTGCCGTTTTCATTAAAGGAATGGAAATCAATTTGATAATCGCTCTGCACTGGGTGATTTTCCACTTTTTCGACTCTTCGGAGGCGAACGACCTTTCCGCTTCCATCTTTACGTCACTGCGTCCATTCCAGGCCGCTTTGAGCTGACCGCTAGCGTTGTTCTATACCATTTTCAGTTGAAATTCAACGTTTTTCAAAGCAAAAACCAAATTCAATGTTCTACTGGAGTCTTCTCCCGTATCATATAAACGGACCTCTCCACGTTTTCTTGTCATTGGGCAATTTGCCATATCTGCAGGAACATGAGCAATGATCAACAAGGCGCTCAACAATGCCAGCAACGCGGCTGATACATTCGATTGTCTTGCAGTCAGAAGGAGATCTTGGTCAAGCTGGTGTTCGTCCACGGAAGGACCACATACGCAGCTGCTCAGATTGCTGGTGTCAATGGGAACACTGCACGAAGCGTTATCAACTTGTACAATTGTACTTGTACGATTTGGAAGAGTTCGCTTTGATTTCCAAAGTTTTAAGCTGCATTAGAAGGGTGTCCAAAGTGTGATTTGAAAAGTGTCCAATTCGACGTGAAAATGGCATATATGTCCTAATGCTGGACCTTGTCGCGATGACGCTGAGGACTGTTTGGTGAGTAAATTTAAAAAATAACCAGAAGACTATACGTAAGAGGGTGATGGGTGAGGAACGAACTAAACTTGAGGAAAAGATGCAGAAATGTAACAGTAGAAGTACAATAGAGAAGATATGCAGGGTGGTTCCTAATTATTTGCGCGAAATTCAAACGGCTACTGTGTTTTTGAAAATGGCGGGAGATCAATTGTTATGATTTTTCTAGAATGGGGGAAGTATGTGCAAAAACCAAGCAAGGTGATACACTCAATACGCTCGACAATGAAAGCTTCACCACATCGTTCCACCATCGCTCGCCTCGCCGATAAAGGACATTCCGCAGCAGAGATCGCTCGACGACTTCACACTTCTGCCAGAACAGTCCAACACATTGCGAAACAGTACATACAGAGAGGAAAGAACGGTCGAACCGAGGAAGAGATCTGGCAGACTGTCAACACTCTCCGCCTTTGAAAGGTCATCAAAAAGAGAATCGACCGGAACAATGGAGTTAGCATGAATCGGATGGCCGTAGACCTTGGGGTTTCCCGCAGAACAATGCAGATTTATCGCGGACAATCCTTTACGAGAGCTGCCATGCAGACTAGATTGGAAAAATCCAAGTTGTTGCTGAAGGAGATCCAGCAGAGCCGCTTGTCAAACGTCATCTGGACGGACGAGATTTTTACCACTGAAGTGGCATACAATTCATAAAATCACAGCGTCAGTTGCTGCCTCCATTCAGAAAGAGATCTTCTCAACGTCGTGTTCTCAACAGAACTGTTTTCCCGAAATCTGTAATGGTGTGGGCTGGCATTACCCTGGGCAAGAAGGCACCTCTGGTTTTCGTCGACCGTTCAGTGAAAATCAACGTCGAAGTCTACCAAGAAAAGATCCTGCGCGATGTTCTTCTCCCCTGGGTTGCTGAAATTTCGTCAGTGGTCAATGCGTGCTCCAAGAGGACTGGGCACCTGCTCATTCTGCGAGATCCACACTGACATTCTGCGAGAGTCACTTCCCTGGCTACTGGACGAAGGACTTCTGGCCACCTAGCTCGCCTGATCTGAATCCGATGGGTTCCGCTGTGCAGCGCTTCTTGCAGCAGAAGATCTCCTCGAAAAGTCACCAAATCTAAACGCTCTCAAAGCTTCACTTCAGAAGGCATGGGACGATATCGACGTCACCTTCCTGCGGCCCACAGTGATGTCGGTGGAGAAGAGACTGAAGGCCTGCATTGCTGCAAAAGGAGCTCATTTCGAACGAACATCTTCTCGAGTGAATGATTGTTAGGAATTGTTCTATATAGAAGTTGTATCAGACTGTATAACTGTTGTTTTTTGTTGGAGTTATTAGTAATAAACTACGCACAAATAATTAGGAGCCACCCTGTACATAGTTGAGAAGGCCAAATGGTAATAATTTTGTCCTCAAAAATTGTTCTAATCTTCTAATAGTTTTAATAATAGTAGAGAAGGCGAAATAGTTTTAATTTTCGTTGGATAGTCTTCAATTCTATTTTTTTCCTTAAAAGTAATTCCACTAGAATCTCTAATCTAATTTCTTCCTCTTTATGTTTAATAGCTTTCAGTTCTAAATTTCTTTCTTAAAAAAAGCTGTTCTAATTTTCTAATATAGTTGTAGTAGTATAGAATGCGAAATAGTTCTTAATTTTATTGGATAGCCTTTTTTGACATGCTGGAATTTTTTGAGAAGAAGAAAACATTGAAACGTACAACTTGCAAAGAAGACGTGAAATTTGACTCGAAAGTCGTTGAATTTGCTTTGAAAAAAAGTTGAATTTCATCTGAAAATGGTATATATTCTGCCCGTGTGGTCCTTATCGACCTCGTCGCAATTGGTGCTCTGTATACGTCCAGTCATCTGTCGCAGCGTGTTCTTATGAATACACGAACGCAGTGAGGAGCCAGCGCTCCACCCCGCTCTTTCTGCCACCGTGGGAATGCAGTGTTCGAATGCTTCTCGGCGTCCCGCGAGACGGTCGGTCCGATGTTCGGGCACGTCTCGAGTGGCCTGTTTGTCTGTTGTGCATTGTTACGTGTGTTCAACGTAGAGGTGTTTTGGGGGAATCACGTCAGAGTTGCTTTCTGTACAAATGTTTCTCCGTTGGTCGCTACGGCACTCGCGATAGCGAGCCGTGCCCAGAGGTGGCATCATTTCACCTCGACTTCCGTGCTGTGTGTTTTGTGCAGTGTACGCCTGCCTGCTTAATATCTTAATATGCTTACCAGGGAAGGGTCTCAGGCGTAGGCCTGAACGGGGAAATGGATAGTACTACATCTACATCCTTCATATAGCAGAAAAACTTGTTTCGTTTTTACTGGGTCCTTGAACCCAAAGAGCTACGGGCCCTCGAAATTGGAGGTATAGTATTGAACCGTCACCAGTACCTACCGTAACCTACCGTAGTCGGCCGAAATTTGAAAAACGAATGTCAGATTCCTGATCAGCACCACAAATAACACACCTGGGCGAGGTTTGGGCCAAATCGGTGATTATGACATCGACAGCCCTAGTCACCTGCACCTGTACCTGCTGAAAGGTCACTGTTTAACATTTGCTGAAAAACACAAAACATTGTATGATTCAGAAACTTGGAAAAGCGAGTGAACCATAGCTCATAGTAAACGCTTATTTGACAATTTAAAGTGAAATAAATGTGTAGATTTCGGCCGATTACGGTAGGTTACGGTAGGTACGGGTGACTGTGCAATACTGTACCCTCAATTTCGAGGGCGCGTAGCTCTTTGGGTTCAAGGACTCAGCAAAAACTAAACATGTTTTTCTACAATATGAAGGATGGAGATTCTCAGAGTACTATCCATTTTCCCCGGTCAGACCTACACCTGAGACCCATCCCTGGTTATTATCACACAATAATGTTAGGTTGTAAGGGAAGTATCCCATCATCTGTGCATATTCTTCAATTTTGTTCTCTCGTTCGTTCTCTCATACAACAACTAATGAACATATGCACAATTATTGTCTACAACGTTTTGCGTTTGTCAGGTTTGTAGGTTCCGCTTCTATAGAATTCCTGGGGCTTTGACAAAAAACTGAACGAGGCACTTTTCAAGTTACCCCTCGTCGTCAAATTGTTTCTCCTGCAGATGGTTCGACAACGAAAGAAACAGAAGGTGGTCCGTTGGAGCAAGATCCGATGAATACGGTGGATGATCCAGAACATGCCATCCGAAACACAGGAGTCTTTTCTGAGTCTCCTTTGCAATGTGTGGACTCGCACTGTCGCGAAGGAAGAAGATCATGCCTTGTTACCCAAGAAGAGCCGCTTCTACGAGACCCAACTGCCTGCAGAAGACATCGCTAGTGACAGCACTGTTTGCAGGTAGCAGCTCCCAGTGAATAACTCCCTCGCAACTCCACCAGACACTGAGCATCACCTTTTTTTGGGTGAAGTTCCGGTCTTGGAGTGGGAATTCCTGCTTCGCCGCGATAGAGCCAATGACGCTTTCGCGTGTGGTTAGCGTATACTCCACTTTTCGTCGCCAGTGACCAGAATCTCGAGTCAAGAAGAACTCCATAAGTCAAGAAGTTCATGCACTCATCCTGGCGCACCTTTAGCTGGTCTGACAAGGGAAGGGCCTGAAGCGTATGTCCGAACGGCAGGAGCGAGTCATATAGGGGGAATCCCCACCCCTCAACTAGTATAAAAATGTGTTTATTTTTTGCCAAGTCGTTAAACCCAAAGAGTAGAGGGTCCTTGAAGTCACAATGGAACACGGCGCATCACGAGTTTGGGGGTCTTATACGCCCGCGATGCCTCCGCCGGCGAGCGGCTCGGAGCGCAGTGGAAGTGACGTTGCTTCATGTGATGAAGGTCGGGGGTTTGGTTCCACTGCGCTCATGCATTTTTGCATTCCAACTGTTTGGTTGAGATTTGGGGATTCTGATGTCCATACCATTTTCAGACGTTTTCTGCGTATTTTCCATCTGAATGCTGTGGTATTCGACATGATGATGTAGTAATGTTCAGCATCAGTGATGTACAGGTACAAAGTGCATGAGCAGCACTGGGCACAATACGAGCAGCGTATAAAGACTACAGGCTCCTTACATCTGTTTCCATACATGTATCAATGACCTCGAGAAAAACCATTCTGCTCGGATTTTCGAAAGAGACCAAGATGTGACGTCGGAGGTCGTTAGCATGAGAAACGAGGTCTATGGCTCCTGCAAATTAACCTAACCGGCATCGATACACTCTTTTCCTCATCTTTGCCTGTCAACTGGAAATCAGAGGTCTGCTGGAGGTTTTCTAGAACCTAACACCAACAACGTCCGCCGACGGTCGAGTGGTGATCCACCTGCTTACGCTGAAGTGTGGTCCACCTTTAGACAAGGAACCTTCGAGGGAAGAAATCAAGCTGGTCGAGCAGATGGCCAGTAAAGCTCCTCGAACTTGAGTTGACGAAGGCGTTGTGGTTAAAATCCCCGTCAGCAATAATCAAGTCACAAGAAAGGTACTGTCCATAGTGTATCACCTGTATCACCTGTATCACCTGTCGTCCCGTTGATCATCGACTTGCTCGAGCGGGCGCCAGCAGCGTCTCCATTCGTCCCTGTCGCGTGCCAGAGTGGTCCAATGGATCCTCCTCGCTCGAGGAACACGAAGAGCGTCATATCGGTCGTTCAGGGCTTTCACGAAGAAGTCCGACCAACGCGTTGGTGGGCGTCCTGGTGTTCTTTTGACATCCCGCGGAATCCAATCTGTGACGACTCTCGTACAGCGGGTGTCTGCGAATCGCATTACGTGGCCGGCCCACCTAATTTTCGACGACTTGGCCCATGCGACAGCGTCTCTGATCTTCGAACGTCGGCGAAGCTCGGAACTCCGGAGGCCTTCTCTCACTTGCGTGAGTCGTGTCACTCCGAGCATCGTCCTCTCGATTCCACGCTGCGCGACGCTGATCGCGTGTTCATCCTGCTTTCGTATAACCCAGGTCTCTGAGGCGTATGTTAGGGCAGGAAGAACAGTGGAGTCGAATAGGTGGGCACGGAGTCGGACGTTCTTCGTTTTCTTCACGACTTCTTCGACGCTCTTGAAAGCTCCCCAAGCCGCTCGTTTCCTCCTGCTCAGCTCTGGTGCTAGGTCGTTGGCCATGTTGACTTCGCGACCCAGATACACATAGCTGGAGCATTCGGAGATGTTCGTTCCGTTGAGCGAGAATGGGGCATCAGAAACCCATCCGTTCTTCATGAACATCGTCTTCGTAAGATTCAGCTGCAGTCCAACGCTTCCACATACACGATCGAAGTCGGCCAGCATTCGTTCCGCTTGACTGATGCTCGGTGTTATGAGCACGATGTCGTCAGCGAAGCGAAGATGATGTAGTTGCCGGCCGTCGACCTTCACTCCCATGTCCTCCCATTCTAGTTTGCGCATGACGTTTTCGAGGGTGGCGCTGAAGAGCTTCGGGGATATGGTATCCCCTTGTCGAACCCCTCTCTTCACGTCAATGACGACGTCGTTGTAGAATGGTGAGATCTTGGTCGTGAATCCACTGTACAGCTCTCGAAGGACTCTGATGTACTGAGTAAGAACGCCCTGGGTGAGCAGGGCTTCCATGACCGCTTCAGTCTCGACGGAGTCGAATGCCTTCTTCAGGTCGATGAACGTAAGGCACAGCGGCAGCTTGTACTCTCGCGACACTTCGATGAGCTTCGTAATGGTGTGTATGTGGTCGATCGTGCTGATTCCTCTCCGAAATCCTGCTTGCTCGCATGGCTGTCCTTCGTCCAGCGTTCTACTAATCCTATTCAGGATGACTCGAGTGAACAGCTTGTAGACTACGGACAACAGGCAGATCGGGCGATAGTTGCCAACGTCGTGCACGTCTCCCTTCTTGTACAGCAAAACGGTCTTGCTGGTCTTCCACTGAGATGGAACCTTGCATTCGGACAGGTAGCGTGTGAAGAGCCGCGCCAAGGTGTTGATGAGCGCTGGCGGGAGGTTCTTCAGGTGTTCAGCTCTGATCCTGTCAGGACCGGGTGCTGTACGTTTCTTCACCGACGAGATGGCGTGTCGGATCTCGGAGGGGAGAACAGAGGGGACGACGTATCCATCCTGCGGAAGATGGCATGGGGGCAGGTGGACGTGGCTATCGAAGAGATCGGAGTAGAAGTCGTGGATGACTTTCTCCATGGTCCTTCTGGAAGAGGTGATGGTTCCGTCAGGACGTCGGAGAGCGGTCATCTTGGTCTTGAAGTTGGCGAAGTTCCGGCGGGCATTGCGGATGCTCAGCCCTGCCTCTGCTGCTTCAGCCAACACTTCCGTCCTTCTCTCCTTGAGATCTTCCTTTATCGCCGCTCTGCATAGCTTTGCAAGCTCGGACGTCAGTTGGTAGTTGCCTGACGCTCGTGCTGCTCCACGCTGGCGTATCAGCTCAAGAGTTTCCGGAGACAGGCGTCTCTTGGTGGTCTTCAAGCTCTCGGCTCCCTTAGCACTATCGTGGAGATGGTGCACGAAACGATCGTATTCCTCGTCGACGTTGTCCATGACGGCATCTTCCCAAAGGCCGACAAGAGAGGTGTAGAGGTCCCAGTTGATGGTCGTTTTGGGACTCTTCTTCTTGAACTTCGCGGCCTTCTCTCCTTGACGCGAAAAGCGAAACCTCGCGCGAAGTAGGCGGTGGTCCGATCCCGTGTAGAACTTGGGGACAACGGAGACATCGGTCAGGCAATACTTGCGATTGAAGATGATGTGGTCGATCTCGTTGTGGAACTGGCCACCGGGGGATTCCCAGGTCCATCGTAGGGAGGGAGGCTTCTGGAACTGCGAGTTTCCATGGATGGTCTTGGTCGACATGATAAACTCAGACAGCCTATCACCTTGCTCGTTCCACTCCAAACCGTGGGTTCCGATGTGAAGTTCTTCCGGCGACCTTCGTGGCCCGATCTTGGCGTTGAAGTCGCCGACGATCACCTTGTAGAAGGTGTGATCTTCCTTATAGAACTTCTCCAGCTCCACGTAGAAGGCCTCGACGTCTTCGTCGTCGTAGTCGGATGTTGGGGCATACGCGACGAACACAGTCAAGGCTGGCACGGAGCCACATCGCTTCAGTCGCAGACGTCCGATTCGGCTTGTCAGAGACTCGTACGAATCGATGTTCATGGCCAAGTGCGTGTTGACGAGGACACCAACGCCGCCTACTCCCCTGCTGTTGCATGTTCCGAGGAACAGTTCTTCTCCGGAGTCGTAGGCGGCGTGTAGGGGGTGGTGTCTTCTCGTCTCGGTCATTCCGATGACGTCGTACTTGATCTTCCTGGCTTGCATCATCAGGTCCTCGACGGATGCTTCGGACGCAAGCGTGCGGGCGTTGTAAGTACAGATCGTCATCCTAGTCCTTCTCAGTTTGCGCAGCCTGGTTAGGCCCTGAGATTTTAGCAGCCTCTCCGTACTCGTCCTTCCCATCGCTGCAGAAATGGGGGCTCTTTCGGGGTCAGGGGAATGAGGCCCTTTAGTGCTGCTGTGTTTGACTGGAATACAACACGGGTAGCTAGTCAGGCTCTGTCGTGCGGGCGGGGTACTCCGGGCAGCCAGCCAGACTGCCCGAAGGGACGGGGCGAGACTTAAGGCGGCCTCGAATCGCCTTACGATGTAATCCCAGTCTACCGAGTGCAAGCTTTTGGCCGGGCCGACACAGTTACAATCCGCACAGTCACGGACACATCCACGCACACTGTGCACGAACATGCCGCTCCCACGCACAAGGAACGCATCGACCCGACACAGCAGGAGCAAGGAGTCCATCCCCTGCATCCCACCTGCGTCTCTGGGCAGTACACGGTGTACAGCTGGAAAATGCGCAGAAAACATCTGAAGATGGCATAGACGTCAGAATCCCCAAATCTCAACCAGTCAGTTGAAATGCAAAAATACAGAGGCGCAGAAGAACCGAACCCCGACCTTACTAGCACGAAGCAGCGTCACCTCCACTGCGCTACGGGCCGCTTGCCGGCCGAAGCATCGCCGGCGTACAAGACCCCCAAACTTGTGATGGGCCCTATTCCATTGTGACTTCAAGGACCCCCTACTCCTTGGATTTAACGACTTGGCAAAAAATAAACACATTTTTGTACTGATTGAGGGGTGGGGATTCTCCCTATATGAATCGCCCCCCCCCTCCCCCCCCCTCCCGTTCCGTTCAGACATACGCTTTAGACCCTTCCCTTATAGGTCCATTCGGTGTCCGTGCACAATATCTACATATATGTCTTTCAAGATCACGCAGGTGCTGAGCTGTGGTGTTGCGACTGCACTCGAGCTCCTTTGTCAATTCACGGGTGCAACGCTGGGCATCCTCCTGAACCAGCTCCAGAAGGCGCTCCTCATTCAACGCAACTGGCCTTCCAGATCGTCTTTGGCCCTCCGAGCAAAAGTCTCCGTTCTTGAACGTCCGAAACCATACCTTCGCTGTGTGTCGTGGGAGACAGCGATAGCACTCAGCGTTCCACATCTGTTATCCACCGCCACTCTTGCACTGCTTTTCTTTCCGAATTCGTTAAGCAGAAGCAGTCGGACTTACTTGCAGTCGAGAACGATTTTCTCCGCCATAGACGTGAAGGCATATGACGACAATAGTGGTACATGTAGGCCATGGGTCAGCCATATATTTGCCTTGCTGGGAGAGGGCTTCAGAACACTCCGAAATTTCGCCAACGGAACGCCAATGTGAGCGGTGGAAAACTTTCCTTACAACCGAATAGTTCCCCTGTCCGAGGGTGAAACTTCACGTGAAAATGGCGTATATCAAAGCTTGAATAAAATCTGTAAAGGCTGCCCAGAGGTCTAAAGAAAGGTCAAGATTTTTTGAGGTGCCGTAAGTGTACAGTCTCACTGCAGTGATCTACTGCGACCCTGACGGAACGGGAAACAATCCGTAAAGGCGATGAATTTACGGCGGCGACGTAAACAAATTTCGTTTATAGTCGCCGTGTTTAGTTGGACTGGAGCCCGGCGTTCGTTTGACATTTCACGCCTCGTACGGAGCGTAAGCATGACCGCTATGACTAGGGCCTTATGTAAATATTTTGGTGGCGCTCGCTGCTCGAAGTTCTTGAGGAGCCGTAATCCATTTGCTTTTCCATGAAGCCGCTGTAACGTCCCAGTTCTTCACGTCCTCATCGGCTGGCTGATTCGGAGCTCAAGTCTTCTGGCTCTCATACATTCCAAGGCTCTTCCTATAAGTTCGTTCTCGTGCTGGAATAAATGGGCTGCTCTATTTGATCGGCAATTTTAGGCGACCCTTTCATAACAGCTCCACCGCATCATATGAAAGCTTAAAAAATGGCAATTTTCTGACATATGAACGGTGTGGAATGCGACATGTACTCGTCTGACATTTGCATTTTATACTCGATTGATTGTGTTTCGCTTGAATGCTTGCCATAATTTCATCACAAAGTGGTCGTTTTGATTGATTTGAGCTTCCATGAAGGTTTATAACTTAAAAACGCCTACGGATTGCAAAAAAAGCAGGGTATTCTAAAATATGCAGGTACTGTTTGAAAGGCTCTAACATTGCTGCTAGTGAAGCTTTTGAAGATGAGAGCAAAGTTATCAGCTTTCAAACAGCGTATACATTTTTTAAGACACTCTGTATTAACAAATTCACGTCAAACTTCAAATCAAATAAATTCGGGCACTGTTCTAATGGTATGTAAGAAGAGCTGACGCCTTTAAAATCAAGGTTAATATCTTCCACATTAAAATGAGCGTTTTCCAGATAAAACTAAAACTTGAGTCTTGGAACTACGAAACGTTATGCACACCATGTTTTCATCAAATTGGCGAATTTGTACTCTTTTCGATCCCAATTGGTCACTCTTCCAAGCAAGCTTGACCCTTTAAAAGTCAAACTGTACATCTTCTAAATTAAAATGAGCTCCTTTCACATTTCACTAGAGGAAGGACTCTACGAGAAAGTTAGAATATTTCTTGTCGAAGAAAAATTTAGAATGGCTTTTTTTGAAGTGTTTTTTTTTTAATTCATCTGATTTAATAGGTGAGGTGAACGCAGTGTTTGAAACTTTATAAAATTTTTGCTTGAAAAAAGTGGATTAAGAGTTGTTTTAAATGCAGAAATACAGGAACTTTTTTAGTGCTGAAAAGGAGATTTCGCCATGCACTCGTCCAAACGTTGCGATCTTCATTTGATTGATAGCAAAGATTGTGTTTACCTGGAGTTACAAACTTATCAGCGGCGCAACAAGTGTACAGTTGTTAGTTGTAGGAGACGCAAATATGTATCTTCACTTCACTGTATCAAGTAAGCAGCATTTACGCCACCATTCATAAACGCGGCGATTTCTTATTTTACGACAAAAAAACTGCTGTCTTTGTACTCAAGAATATGTTTTATGCCACAAATTTTCCTTGCAAAAAAAAATGATACAAAACTTTAGCAATGGGTTCACCTGTTGAAGCAGCTGATTTCAAAAAAGTTTCAGTGAAGTCTTGTCAAATTTTTTCCTCGGCAAAAACGTTATTCTAACTTTCTTGTAGAGTCCTTTCTCTAGTGTAATATAGAAGAAGCTTACTCGAAGGTGTAGAGTTTGATTTCCAAAGCGTCTAGCTTGATTAGAAGAATGGCTAATTTAGTTCGAAAAGTGTTCAATTTCATTTGAAACATGTCCAGTTTGATGAGAGGATGGTCACAGAAAGTGTTATTGTTATTAAAGTTCGAATCGTGGCGCCTTCGTTCTGAGCAACATTTCTTCTAACTGAAAAGTACGCATAAAACATAGACCCAGAAGTGATACCCTGAAGTGAACGTAGAAACCAACTAGCTGCGTCGTCCTCAGTTAAAAATGACCTTCCTCCGGGACATTGTCAATTTTTGGCAAGAGAGAGCCGTCGATTACGCCACGATCGACCAGAAATCACGTATCCATAATGAGATGCGCCTCCTTACATCGAGAGTGTCGTAGAGAATGCACTGAAAATTAATCGATCGCGGTACCTCAAATTTTGACTCTGCTCTAGCCAATGAATTTATTCCTCATCGAAAAATTACGTGTTACCCACTTTGCTGTCTTACCTTACAAGGGAGGTCAACGAGCTCCCCTGGAGATTTCCAAAATGACCATTTGAGAGTTGTAGAGGATTGCCTGGAAAGCACCATTGTTGTTTTCGCATTTCCTACGGACATATGGGTAGGTCCGAAATTGCGAAGAAGCGTAGCACTTTAGTGCGGGTTGATAAGGCAAAGGTGACGCCTTGACTGGCCTTGTAATGCTCCGAAATTGATCTGTAAACGGATTGGAGCTTAATTGTAGGTAGATGCTAAAAATCTGAAATTTGTTAGGTTTTCTAAAAAAAACCGCATTGTAAGTTCAATGAATTGCTCACAGTTACCGGCGGTAGCGATTGGGTGACCGAGTGGATAGCGATCCAGACTTGCAGGAGAGGAGTTGATGGATCGATTCTAGGGCGGGGTTTGGGATTGCTGGATAGACTCTTTCCGCTTTTGTAACTTTAGAGTACATGGTTGACCTCGGAAAGGCACAGTTTTCGCTCTAAAGTTACAGAGGCAGAGTATATCCAGCAATCCCAAACCCCGCCCTGGAATCGATCCCTCTCCTGCAAGTCTGGATCGCTATCAACGCGTTCACCCAATCGCTTTCGCCGGTAACTTGAGCAATTCACTTGCGCGTACCTTGCGGCTTTTTTGAGAAAACCTAACAAGCGTCAGATTTCTAGCATCTACCTACAACTAAAGTTCCAATCCTTTTGCAGGTCAGTTTCGGAGCATTACAAGGCCAGTGAAGGCGTCACCTTTGCCTTATCAGCCTGCACTAAAGTGCTACTATTTTTCGCAATTTCTGAACTACCCAGAAAACCTGTCCGCTGGAAAAGCGAAAACCACTTTGGTGCTTCCTAGGCAATCCTCCACAACTCTCAATAGCTCATTTTGGAAATCTCCACGGAAATTTCATTGACCTCCCTATTAGTGCTCTAGTTCTGGAACAAAGTCTTCGAAATTGTCTTGAATGAGGGAAATTATTGAGCAAATGAAAAGGATGAGAAAGTGATGCGTAATATCTTTATGAAAGTGATGAGACTCTCACTTCCAATAAGCTGAGCACACGAGTCACTTTAGACAAGTACCTGGCGTGATCTAATCACCCCGTAAAGTTTTGCTTCTTTGCTTTTATGTATTCTGTTTGCTTATTCGAACGTTGATGAGGCTTTTGCGTTTCAGACCAGCAGAAACAAGCGAACAAGAAGAAGCCGTTGAGGGCACTGGTTTTTGCTGAAGCTGAAGGCCAAACATTTCTCTCTCCGCTTCTTCGAAACTCCATTTTCCCATATATAAAAATGCCTGCCAATTTCCTGTAGTTGGTCGAATTCTTGCCAGTGTGTTCAACGTTCGCGTTTTGGTCGTTTTTGTCAGCTGCTGTCATTAAGTACGTCTACCCCATTAACCCACCGCCGCCACGACACGACCACCGCAGCTGGAACTTCGGATTTTGTTGTCGTGATGTGATTGACACTGAGACCAAGCCGAGTGTTTTTGCCGATGAAGGTAGGCTATGGAATGCGCCGACCTTGGATCCAGCGTGACTTCCTTTTTATGGCATGTGCAAACTGTAGTTACCCACTGCTCGCCTTAAATAGTCAACGGAATGAGCTGTTTTCATCGGTTCATCAAGGTATTTAGGCATCTCTCGAGGTTGACCGAGCGGTTTTATTCCGCTGATGTGGCCTACTTCTTTTGTCGCTGCTGTCGCTTCAGGCCATTGGCTAGCACTTTCATGGGGCGTAGTGAAGGTTTTTCTGCATAGGAATCGCCCCGACGGACACACATCACTTCAAGTTAATGTTCGTTAGTGTTCGGTATTTTTGCCTTCTGTCGAAACGCAAGGAAGCCCTGTGTGGCCGTTTGTTTCTGGTTTTCGGGCCCATCCAGTCTGAGGTCAGTGATACGCTTCGCTGATTCATCAACTGCATGCCGTTATTGCAGAAAGCGGGTGTTTCCCATTAATTTGCTATTTTTCTCCCCATCTTACTCAATTCCTGTCCAGCATAGTTGTACCTTTGACTAATGAATGAACGAATAAATTGGATGTCGAAAAATTTCGAGCGAATGAATTAACGAGTTTATTCGCTCATTATTTTTTCGAATGATCGAAAATCGAACAAGCCCCATTTTTCGCTTGTTCGAATATTCGAACAATTTGCTTGAATTAGGTTCTATGCTTCATAGTAATTTACTTGGAGAATTACTCGAACAGTCGAATATTCGATATATCTAGAATATCATACTCTATAATAACCCGCTAAGCGATGAGTCATACTATCGACCGGCGCCGCCGCACAAAATAGGGGAAAATTCGGGGGAAAATAAGGGGAAATTACGATACGGAAATAGTACGAAAATAAAAATACCCAGACTTCTTCTACCTGCCTGAAAACTTCAGCCCTGGGGTAATCGCGGTCACTGAACACGAATCTGAAGTTCGTTTTGAAGTATCGATTGCCATCAATCGATATTGATCAAACTATCGATTTTTGTGGATGTTGTCCAGGCCGTCCGAAACTTGTCCCCTGGGGTACTCGAGGTCGCTCAACACGAATCTGAAGTTCGTTTTTGAAGTATCGATCGCCACCAATCGATATTGATCAAATTATGTGGCGCGAAAATAGCGGAAATACCAAGACGTCCTCTACGCGCCAAGGGATTCGGAAGACGTGCAGAATACGTCGCATGACGTGCCTGGGGACTCAAGGCACGTGCCAAAGACGTCGCTCAACGTGTTTGGGGATCAGGGGTGTGCGTAAATGAAATCCGAAATTTCGTAAATCGTAAATCGTAATTACGAAAAAATCGTCGTAAATCGTAAATTGTAAACCGTAAATCGTAAGAGGTGCCTGACTCATCGTGCATCTGAATACCTGATCTTTTCTATTGTATTAAGGCTAATCGAAGGGAAATATTTTTATTGAGCCGTTTTCAGTTCGAGCTGGACACATTTCTAATTAAACTGGGAGCCACTAAAATCAATTAACATCTCTCAAATCGAGTGGACAAGTTTGAGTACAATCAAAATAAACTACTTGTTCAGAACGCTATCTACTAGGACACCTATACACGGTGCACAAACAAAAAGCTTGCACTGCTTGGACGAGCAAAAAATGTACATCATAATGGCTCGCCTTTAGCTTACATATAAAACTATGGCTTTGAAGAAACAACCTCTACGAGCCAGAGTCAAAACCAATAAAATGCTTTCATTCAAAACCAAAAAAATCATTTCATCACTAATCAACAGCATTTACACAAGAAATTCAACAAGCATCGCCTACTGAGTGAGCACATGGCACATTTCTATCGTATGGCACATCTGAAGTTCTAAGTTTTTCCACATTCTGAACTGTACCAAAGGGCATTTTTGTAGCAGACGAGAAGGAATTGTGTGACAATTAAAATAGTAAGATCGCTTTTTCTTTTTGGACACTCATTATAGTCTGATTTTTAAACCTTAGATTACAAAAAGGAGGATCCTATGCGGTATTCTTTAGAAGTAGAGTAGAGAAGAAGAGTATTGTTTGAACTGAAAAAGGTTCAACTGATTCGTAGGTGCAAGGTGCATTTTAAACATATATGGAAGACCCATGGTAGAGAAGTCGGAGGAGGAACGACTGTCTCGCGATTCAGAATAGAATTTCTTGATTCGGATCCTACCGCGGCCAACCAACTTTTTCATAGTTTCTCGGTCGGTAACTTGGTACGGGGCTTATCTGAGAAGGATAAAACACTGACCTTTACGTTGTTACGGATGTTTTGTTGCGATCAAGACTCTTGCGCCAGGCGGGACTCGAACCCGCATCCGCTGCTTTTCGGGCAGCGATGTTACGTGCGGTCAAACAGCGCCGGTGGTGTAAGGCGAACATCGCTGCCTGGAAAGCAGCGGATGCGGGTTCGAGTCCCGCCTGGCGCAAGAGTTTTGATAGCAACAAAACATCCTGTAACAACATATAGCCGCTCAGGCTTAAGCAAATGTGGTAAAACTGAACTTTACATCGACTGGCCACCGCAAGTCATTCTATAGTTCAACCCACACTCAAATGAACTCCACGATATCCCATAGAGGTAGAATGAGTGGCACATCTCAAACAGGAAACAAACTAACGCCGTGCTTTACCCTTCATCGTTTTTTGAAGGCATTTACAACTTCTGGAATGAAAGAACGTCGTTTCACGATACATGGCAATTACCTTCGGTAATTACTTCGCCCACATGTTTGCTTGTACTTGTTAGATTTCGGAAAGTCCAAATTATCACACCACTAATCAATGACTGTTTGCATTCGTCAGTCCTACTCTCCATTAGCCTCGTGAAATCAAACCATTGAAAAAGGAGACCAAAAGTGTCAAAACCACTTCACTTATTTCTTGACAAAATCAAAAGTTTCGTTTAGGTTGTACCTTGTATGAAAATTCATTCCGCACCATAACGTGCTGTGATAATGAGATCGAAATATGAGTGTTTGATTTTTCCAGCAGCTTAGCTGTTATTCCACAACCCGCCTGCAATCAAGTCCAATATTCCTTAATGGCTTTGCTTCAGTTCCACTCGATGCATTGGAAACAGCAGTTTAAAAATATGCTGAAAAAGTCACAAGTTGACTAGGCGGTGGTTGCAGCACAGAATATGGTTCAGCAGGCGATCATATTCCTTCCGGTACAAGGCGAATGTGCATCCTTTTCTGTAGACTGGAATGTAGTGTTCTCAGAAAATTGCAATGTGAAAAGTGCTAAAGTGCAACCAAAAAGAGGGCTAGCTTAGTTTCATCGCCAGGATTTTATATTCTAATCATTTATTGTCATTGCTCCTTCTCTGGTATAGCTCTGATACTAAGTCGACAGCCCTTGAAGAGGCGAAAAGAGGGGTATGCAGATGAGTCGAGCTCGAGCGCCTATACACAAAGCTGCGTTTTTCTGTTACAGTGCCACAGCAGAACATAGAAGAGTAGCTAGGAAACAGCAATCAGCTATGGGAGAAGACTTTAAAAGCGGGTACATCGTTATAACCCTAATTGTATCACGCTATGTGGACGCTGCCATCTCTGCACCGAAGATCAGATTTACGAAAATTCACGATTTACGACCCAAAATGTCGTAAATCGTAAATCGTAAAAAATTTGCCAAAAATCGCCGTAAATCGTAAAATCGTAAATCGTAATTACGTACACCCCTGTTGGGGATTCAGATAGACGTGCCGAAGACGTCGTTCAATGTGCTTGGGGATTCAGAAGGCGTGCCGAAGTCGTCGTCCGCTAAGGGTGGACCGTTAAGGGGGACCAGTACCAGTAATGGGGGCCGTTTCACTAAGGGAGGACCAGTAATGAGGAACCAATAGATCGCCCTATCATACTATACACTGTACGTACTGCGAGCCTTTTGTACTCCTAGGTAGGGAAAAAGCTGTACAAGTAGAGCGGCTAACATGATGTGATTGTCCTTAGCTTAGTGATACTGCAACATCGAGCGAAGCGCGCAAGCGCGAGGTACGCCGATAGGCGTGACGGAGCACTTGCTTTGAATATTCGTTGGAATTCGAACGCTGAGAAGAACCCATGTTCGAATACTGTTCGAGAAACGACTGTTACAACTTTATTTGAAAATCGAGTAATTTCACTGGAATATTGAATAAACGTTAAATATTGAATCAGGTTTTGTGCTTAAATATTTGACATTTATTCGGTATTCCAATAAAATTGTTTGGTTTTCGAATAAGGTTGATATGTTCGATTTTCGAACAAGTTTCGAATTGACTCCCTTTCGTCGAGCGAATATTTGAAAATCTAAAAATATCGAATATCCGACTACTCGAATAATTATTCTGGCCAGTCAACTGTTGTACAGAGAAGTGATTTTGCCTAAAATCTTCCGATTTAAAGCTGTTCGATAAGAATTCTCCGTTAAAACAATATGTGTCCCTATGAAACATGTTGTTGCGTACTAGCGCAGTCGGAGGAGGCAACGGCTATCGCTTCCGCCCTATATCAGGTTCCTGGTTCGGATTTCCTCTAGGCCAACCAAATCTTTCACGCCTTCGTGGTCGTTGAATTGGTGGAAATTTTGAAACCAAATCTGACAAAATCAATCAAAGCTGTAGCCTTGAGTCGTGAATTGGTGAAATGCACTGATCTGCTCAGCGGCTGCCTCTAGCCATTGTGTAGGCCATATATACCATTTTCAGGTCGAATTGGACACTTCAAATCAAATTGGACACTCTTCTAAGCTCGCCTAAGAGTTTTTAAATCAAAGAGAACTCTTCCGTAGTGCAACAACCTTTATACAGGTTGAACTATAGCACTATACTACTATACAAAGTGGTTAGAAAAAATTTTGTTCAATGAAAATTTATAATAACTTTTTTTGATTTTTTTTACTTTAGCTGCCCGAATGAGTGAAATAATTTTATAAAATTTTTACTTTTGGAGCTTGTCGCGATTTTTATTTGGTTGATAGTGTAAATGCTGTTTACATGGAATTACGAGGTATGCGCGTTCTTAACAATTGCACTTGTTGCATTGTCTACAGTTTTTTTTTGTTCGAGGAAAATTTCAGCATGATTTCTTTAAACCTTCAATTCACTTAGCCAATAAGTGAACACTTACAATTGTGAAGAACGCCGGTGGTGTAAGGCGTAGCATCGCTGCCCGAAAAGTAGAAGGTGCTGGTTCGAGTCTCGCGTGGAGCAAGGGTTTCGATCGTGAGAAAACATCCTGTAGCAATATTTTTAAGACACTCTGTATGTGCTGGGGCTCTCAAATACCTTTGTTACGTGGTAATGATGTGTTGTTGTTTTTTTTTTGGAGAACGGTGTTGGCGTTCTGTTTTGCCAAAGTCGGGGTACACTTATGAATAAGATGAGCGCCGTAATTCCGAATTGCTCTCCCAGTCGTCTAATGTGCGCCCGACGAATTGGAAAGTGCTGTCGGCGGCGGCGCATTCCGTGGTATGGACGCATTAGTGCGGGCGACGGCTGTAAATATGACCAAGAGGTGTAAATCATCGTCGAGGCTCCCGCAGTGCCATTTTCGTTCCGTTGTCGTCTTTATACTGCTGAGATGGTTCGTCCACCTATTCAAATATCTCCCTAGAAAGATTTTTTCCGGATAGTTTTACTATCAGGATGGCGCAGAAATAGTTGGGGATTCCGTTACTCCAGGTTCATCTTGGTATAACATAGTGTAGCTATGTTATATGAATATGTAGATTGGCTTTGGATTAGGTTTAGAATACTCAGTACCATCCAAGAATATTCGAAGTCACCTTGTTAAACTTTTTTTGACGTAGAACCATCGGATTCACGATCTTTTCAAATTCGTGTTCAAAATTCGCGCTATAACGGCGGAAAATTTCAAGGAATCGACAGTGTATTTGTTAGACAGTACAAGGCAGAAAGTACAGCTATTTTTCATGGGAGATGCGGCTACCCGAACCATATGCCTGAAATCCGGCGCACGCCACAGCCGGCGCTTCCTCCGACTGCTCTACCTCTCTCCCAGGGTTTAGGAATAGCATTTATTTTTTTTTGTTTTATTTTTTTTTATATGCCTTTCGATATTTTACAATATGCTGCATCTCATTAGATCGATTCATTCACGTTTCGTTTGCGTTCTCGCTTCTTCTTGCCAAATGCACGTTCAAAAGGCTTTCTGGAATAGATCTTGCCATCTAGATTTTGGTCGTCTCACTGTTCGTTTGCATAGAACGCCAAATGCCAAATATGTGGTATAATCTTGGCATCAGGGAGAATCTTTTTTGAAATACAGTCACAAAAAGTGACAAATATATAGGGTTCCACGTAGGGAAAGCATGGTAGCGCAGTCGGTGGAGGTGCCGGCTGTCGCGTGCACACGATTCGAGGTTCGGATTTCCCGCCCAGGCCAACCAAGCCTTCCATCCCTCCGGGGTCGGTGAATTGGTACCAGACTTGTCTGGGAAGGATAAAGCGCTGACTTGCTCATCGGCTGGCCACCTCCACGACATCCCGTAGAAGTAGCATGCGCTGGCGCATCCCAAAGGGCTTGAATAACGCCGTCCGTTGACCTTTTATCCTTTTGCATAGGTAAACTAACATAAAGGAAGTTTTAAAGCTTCTGAGATGAGATCTGTCGATTTCTAGGGATGAAATCGACAGATCTCACCTCAGAATGAAATCCGACACTGCTTTCCAACGCCTTTTTTAAGAGAATGTTGGACTTATAAAAGAGTAGTTTGTTCCGATGGTAATAAAGTCAAAGCTTGACTATGAATTTACGCTTTCTGGACACATTATTGCGACACTATTACATGTTCAAGGCCTTTGGCAGTCGTTAATTTTTGAATTCCTTAAAGATCTTAATTCCTTAAAGCGTCAGGAATTTTTTGGTCTGGCGTCATCTAATACTAGAGGTGGGTCTTACAAACTTTACGTAAAAACGTCAAAAACGTCTCAACGTCGCAACTTCTTCAAAGTTCGTGCAGGCCTAGAGTACGCTAGGTTAAACAAAAGAATTCAGCTTCCTGACAATCTCAATAGCTTCAAAAAAGTTCTTGACAAACACCTGAAGTGATTCCGTAGTAGTTCCTGAGTTAGTGTTGCAGCAATGTTCTCCTTCTTTTTTCCTTTATTGTAGGCACGTTCTCTTCATTTGTGTTCTTTTACATTCCGTTTTGTTTACTGTTACGTATAGGATCACCGGTACTTCTTGGTTCTTTTCTTACCTCACATGCTCTATGTGCATGTAATAAAGTTAAGATTTGCAACAGGCTAAGCGGACATTTTTAGAGCACAGTTGAACAAGAACGGAGTCTCTTAATGCACCTAAACACTGTGCAGAACCTATTTCTTCTCACCACGTGTGACGTTCCAGCGATTTTCTCTTGAGTACATAGAGCGCCACGTCGTGAAGCGGGTGATGAATATTCGGGGCCAAATAGTCTCCTCAAACAGCTCAACAGCTTTCTGATTCTTCCACCACGGTTCAAGACTGCTTCACTTGCTTGAACTTGAAGTTCGCGTGATGAGCGCCGTAAAATCTGTTTATTTATTTTGAGTTTGTTATCTATTTATCTATATGCGTTCGTGACGACTGTTTGCTGAAATCATCCCAGATCTGTTCCATCTGCTATGTGGGGCGTTTGCGTTCTCCCGGTCAAATAACCCCGAACTCTTGGCGCTTTATATTCATGTAGGTAGACTAAGCCAAACAACAAAGCGGAGTCTACAACACTTCCCTATTACCTGTAATTCCATTGATAGTCGATTTCGTGCAACTAAACGTTCTATTTCCGTGACTCGTATTCTGACTTCTGGCCATTTTCGGCCATTACGTTCCTGGTACTCTGTCTTCCGGCGCGTGTAGCGCAGTCAGAGGAGGCACCGGCTGTCGCATGCACCCGGCACCGGGTTCTTGGTCGGTTTTCCCGCTCAGGCCAGCCAAGCTTTCCATCCCTCCGGGGGTCGGTGAATTGGTACCAGACTTGTCTGGGAACGATAAAGCGCTGACTTCTTTATCGGCTGGTCACCGCAAGTTATTGTATGGCCAATTACGCATTCAAATCGTCTCCACGATGTCCCCTAGAAGTAGAGCGCGTGGCGCATCTCAAAAGTGATTGAGTAACGTTCTTTATCCTTTATCCTCATGGATTCCTCTCTCTGTTCGAATTTGAGCAAGTATTTAGAAATCTATAAATGTCGGATATTCGACTAATAGAATAGTTATTCGAATATATTCGTTCGCGCCCAGCTATGGGCCTGTTCATACCTCGCGACAGCAGCGACAAGAGCGCAGCGCGCGGAACTATGAACAGGCGACAGCAGCGACTAGGGCGACAAGAGCGACAACGCCGGCGCTCGAGTATGAACACTTTTCGGCGGCGCGCGATCTGTTTTAATCGATTCGCATGTTTTGCGCGGGCGACGAGAGCGTAGCGCGCGTGGCGCGCGTGGCGAGCGTGGCGTGCGCGGTGTGCGCAGCGACAAGAGCGACAAGAGCGACTGGAGTGGCAGCGCCGACGCTCGAGTATGAACACTTTTCGGCGGCGCGCGCTCGGTTTTAATCGATATGCATGTTTTGCACGGTCGACAAGTCGCTCTTGTCGCGAAGTATGAACAGGCCCTATACTGCCAAGTCTGTTATTGTACAGGGAGATGATTTTCAGTCAAAAACCCTCCGATTTGAACCTGTTCTATTGGAATTCGCCATCTTTTATTCTTGTCCTTATCTTTATTAAGTCTTCTGTCTTGTTTCATTTGAAAATATCCTGCTATAAATGTTGATACATATATGCTGTTTTCTAATCATATTGGACACTTTTCAAACCAAAATGGACACTCTTCTAAGCAAGATTAATGCTTTTGAAGTCTAACTTTTCTAGCGTAAAGGATAGGATCGCGCCATGCCCTCGTCTAGCTCATTGCGATTTTGATTTGATTGACAATGCTGCTTATTGAGACCGGAATGTGAAGGTATGTGTTTTTCAAGGACGAGTGCATGGCGTAATCTGTTCGTCGATACATCAAAAAAGTGGCTGTTTTTCTGCACTTGCATTCGCAATTGCACAAAATAAACCTTAAACCGTTGTTTTCCTTTAAAAGTAAAATTTTTGTAATAAATTTCTGACATTGTATATTCACTTATGGGGACAGGTGAATTAAAAATTTTGAAGAAAGTCATACGAAATTATCCTCCTATCTTTGAAAGATGCTCAGATTGATTTCAAAAGCATCAAGATTCCTTAGAAGGGTGTCCAATTAGATTTGAAACGTGTCCAGTTTGACGTGGAAATCGTATGTACTTCGATCGCCCGGCACTTGTGAAAGCTACCAATATCGATTAGGCCGCGCAGGCGGTCGATAATGGTAGGTGATCACGAAGTGTTTTCTATTTTGGATTTTTTAAATAATTAATTTTTCTCTCGTTCTGATTTGGAAGATGCTCCGTTTGATTTCGGAAGCGTCTAGCTTGCTTTCCATTGTGGCGGTGTCGAATTTTGCGGTTCGAATAAAATCGGTTCTTTAGCTGTCCTCCATTGCTGCAGACCTCCCTCTATCAGAATCGAGATTCACTCAGAGCTGTGGTGTGCTGCTGTGAAGAATGGCACTTCTTTTTGTGCACCATACACCTAGAAGGGTTCGCTGTGACGGATATCTGTTGATACTACGCTACACCTCACTCCACCGACAGGCCAAAAACTGCTCTGCTGAGAAAAGTGACTGATTTCGTGCTGCTGCCGTCGGTTTTTGTAGTTGTAACAGCAAAGCTGACGAGGAGGTCGTCTGCGAGAGTACGTGAGGAGTCCTCTACGATATCTCAGAGAGAGAGACGGTCTTCCTGTGGAGGTCAGGCCTTATCCAATACCGAAGAACCGGCCTTTGAATGCGACTGCGACTGGCGGTAGCATCGTTAACGAGGCTTTATCACCGCCATTCCTCTAAGGCGATTAGCCGCGGTGGCCATCACTCGGAGTTGCTGTGCATCGGGACGATAACCTGTCCAGCGGTCAGTGATTGATAAGTGAAGGGGCGCCGGCTGGCAGCGAGTATGAGATGCCGGTGGTCCGTCAAGGTTTTCGGGGCGATGCAAGCAGCACCGCTGCTTGTGCGACGCGATGTTTTGTCAGGCAGAACAGAGCCCCGACGCAGCTGTGCTCTTCAAGAGCGTGTTGGTCAAGGATGTTCGCTCACCTCTGATTCCCCGAATCAGCGAGAGATTTCTGCAGATTCAAGCTCCTCTGATGCCCTCCTTTGATTCCGTTTCCATTTCTTGGTGCTTTGAAAGGGTATTATACGTTCAGAATACGCTGCTATCAACTTTCCACAGCTTGAAGCACCCACTTACAAATTAGCTGCTTTTTATTTCTAGCCATGTATACCATTTTGAGTGGAACTGATTTCTTCAAAATTTTAATTCACGAAGTGAACCCGTTGTTTCAAGTTTTTTTTTAAATTCCCATTTTTTGAGCGAAAATGAGGGATTAATTAAACCTTGTTTGAAGGGCAGGAAGGCCGCCGATTTCTAGTACCGAAAGAAGAGGTTGCGCCATGCTCTCTTTGAAGGCGTCGGGATTTCTATTGGATTTATGGCAAAATTTGTGTTTGCATGGAGTTTCACACTTGTGAACGATAAAACAAAAATAATTCGTAAATAAAAAATAACTAAATTTTGAATGACACAAATATGTATCATCATATCATTACTCACAAAACGATTAAATATAACGATATAATCATACTATATAGTAATCCGCTAAGCGATGAGTCATAAAATAGGGAAAATTACGGGGCACAAATTAAGGCCGGAAAATAGCGGAAAATACCCAAACGCCTTCTACGTGCCTGGCGACTCAGTAGACGAGCTGAACACGTCGGCGGCCGTGCATGGCGAGCCGTAGACGTGCCGAACACGTCGCTAAGTTCAGCCCTGGGGGTAGTCGAGGTCGCTGAACACGAATCTGAAGTTCGTTTTTGAAGCATCGATGGTCTTCAATCGATATTGATCAAATTACCATCACACTATATAATAACGCGCTAAGCGATGAGTCATACCATCGATCGGCGTCGCAGCAAAAGCTAGCCATAAAATAGGGGGAAAGTCGGGGGAGTGGGGGGGGGGGGGGGGAAACGGGGGAAAAGTTACGAGACGAAAATAGCGGAAAATAGTAGACGTCTTCTACCTGCCTGGAAACCTCAGCCCCGGGACAATCGTGGTCGCTGAGAACGAATCTGAAGTTCGTTTTCGAAGTATCGATCGCCACCAAGCGATATTGGCCAAATTACGGGGCGGGAAAATAGCGGAAATACCCAGACGTCTTTTACGTGCCAGCGGATTCGGAAGACGTGCCGATGACGTTAGCCGAATAAAGTGTGGTCAATAATCTTGGCTCCGCAGCTCGAACGGTCCTATTGGTGTGCCGAAGACGTTGTCCGCTAAAGGTGGATCATTGAGGGGGACTAGTACCAGTAATGGGGGCCGTTTCACTAAGGGAGTACCAGTAGTGAGGAACCAATAGATCCCCCTATCATACTATACATTGTACGTACTGCGAGCCTTTTGTACTCCTAGGTAGGGAAAAAAGCTGTACAGGTAGAGCAGCTAGCTCGATGTGATTGTCCTTAACTTAGTGATACTGCAGCATTGCGCGAAGCGATGACCGATAGGCATGACGGAGCACTTGTTATTCGAATAATTACGAAAATGGTCGAATATTCGATTTTCCTATGTAGAATTTGGAATATTTGCTCAAATGCGGACATCGGTGGTTTTAAAAAGTTGAATATTCTCTCGAATTCGAACATCGAGAGGAAGCCATACTCGAAAATTAATCGAAAATCGGATAGCTTCAATTGAATATCGAATAAACTTCTTCAAATCTTCAGGCACAGATTCGAACAAACTATTCATTTGTTCGAATAAACGAGAAATGGACTGATTTGGTTTTCGCTCATTCGAAAAAAAATGATAAGCGAATAAATTCGTTCGTTCGTTCGCTTGAAATTCTTCGACATCGAATAAAGTCATTTGTTTAGTCGTTCGATAAAATTTCTCAAAAGCCTAACTATGCTCGGTATGCGCCCAGTTTAAAAAAAAAATCAAATCCGCCAGGCGTCCAAAGAGTCCGAGGTGTTTCGCTTTTCCACAGACGCCATGTACGACTCTCTATGAACCTCGGCATCGTAGATCTTGTAGCGTTGTTTTGACTGAGTTCCACACGAGGTAATACAGATCTTTATTGGCTAACGTTTCGGCGGTGTCGCCTGCTTCAGAGCATGAAAGGAAGAATCAAGTCAAGATGTGGCTACCGCGTCAAACGTCGCCTCAACCTTATAAATTCAGAGTAGTCAATAGAGAATTCGAAAGGTAGTCTTGAATTTATAAGGTTGAGGCGAGGTTTGACGCGGTAGCCACATCTTGACTTGATCCTTCCTTTCAAGCTCTGAAGAAGGCGATACCGCCGAAACGTTAGCCAATAAAGATATCTATTTCTACAGACGATTTACTTTTTAACGGGTGGTAAGAGGCGCTCTGCTGCGTTTCTTTTTGTGTCTTCCGAGCTACTAATTCAAGATATCGGGTTTTGCATAACCTAATCGATATCATATAAATGGAAGCAAAGCGCGTGGAATACCACAATGGAATTCCCCAGCGGCGACCTTCATCCTTGTATTTTCGTGCGTTTCGTTGTTCTGTGTGCGCAAACGATGATGTCTCTAGTTCTCCCATACAGTAAGAAAGCGCCGTTGATTCATTTCGTGCTGTTCGCGAAAATGTTCGGCAATCCATCATTTCCGAAAAGTGGTCTAATCGCAGGTCATTTTCTTCCGAAAAAGCGATTTCACCGCTGGAGTTTCGCAGATTTCAACCCGTATCAGTTGTTTGGACAAGCTCCAAGTCGGCCATTTCTCTTCGTTCTCGTTCGACGTTCTTGCAAGGACACGACGAGGGCAGTAGATGTCTCTCCCTTCACGATCCTGCCATAATGGAAATCGTGCTGCGCTGGCGTTTTATGAGGCCTTGGCGACGTGTGTTGCTCGGCTGAGTCATCTGCCATGTGCCATGACAGGCGCGCCGCTTCGCCCAGCGAACATTCGAACGGTCATCCTGCCATTTTCGACGGTCATCCGTCCGTTTCGAGTCAGTTTAGGAAGTTCGATCTTTGCCGCCTCAACTGCGTTCCGTCGTTGTCTGAGTACGGCTTGTTTGTCAGTATTCTTTGATGTTACAAACTGTACCATTTTCACTTTAAAATGTGCCCTTTTAATTTTAAACCGAGTACTTTCAAGCAGAACTAGGGATACCTATAGGCAAACCAGGCGCTTTATAACTGGGCAAAATGATCTTGTTGTTGAAGAAAATTTTGCACAATCGCACTAGGTTGGCCGGAATGTTCCGGCGGTTTTTGTGTTAGTGTTGGAGAAAGGACCGTGCAACGGTGGTTCGAGAAATTTCGTTCAATATAGACAACGACTTGAAGGCCTTCGCGGAAGCTGATCCATTGCAGATAGGTTCGTGAGATGGCGGAATGTCTAGGAGGCAGCGAAACTGCCGTTACAGACGGTCTCAAACACCTCGGGTAGGTGAAGAAGCTCGAAAAGTGGATGCCACACGACTTGAGTGATCGCCAGAGGTTGTCGCGTTTCGACATCTGTTCTTCTTTGCTTCTCCAGAATCAAAACAACCCCGGGTTCGGTACCATAACCGAAGACGATCAAGGGACGGATTCATTCACGACTTACAGAGATTTAACGGAGAAATTACGGTCGAAATTGCCGAAAAACGCGAACTACATATTAGGGGGGGGGGCAAAAATAATGAGACTCTCCATGCAGTGTCCATATATCTCGTGACTGCAGTCTGGTTTCGTGCTTATCATATTTGTATGCTTGTATGCTACCTACTGAAGGCCACCTGAGAAGTGACCATTTCCGCCCTTTCCAGAAGCATGCCAAAACCCCAGTCTGTCTCATGCCGAAACCCCCAGACTGTCGAGTCGCCCTGTGTCGCGCAAATCTCGCCCAATTCCCAACCTCGAGCAGCCTGGGCATTCACGCAAGATGAGAAGTACGTCTTCTACCTCAACCCTGCCAAGCAGCCAGTCTGGGTGAGGCCTGTTGACCCGTTACCGAGCTTCGTTCGGCGAGATGTTCACGACGAGAAGCACCTTCAGAGCTTTTGGGTCTGTGCCCATGGACCGGTATACTGGAAGCCGTTTACCAAAAGCACGACGATGGACTCCAAGGCCATTGTGAACGAAATAGAAGAGATGGACCTGCGACTCGAACTTATTCAGTCGCAACATGTCAAGAAGGTCCTCCTCTTCGACGACGCCGCACCCCATCGGGAACAAGTGACCACGGATAAGCTTTCCCAGCTGGGCTACATTCACATGCTTCACCCATCGTATTCGCCTTACATCTCTCCATGCAACTACCATCACTTCTTGGGCCTGCGGGACTTCCTAGTCGGAAGGGACACAATAACCCAAGCAGTCCTTGACAACCATATCGAGCAGTTGATCACACCAGGCCCAAGCAGTTCTGGAAGGATGGGATCAGGAAGTTAGCTGAGCGATGGCAGCAAGTCATTGACCTTAATGGCATACACATTCCTCAGCATCGTTGATTTGTAATTGAGTTATAAAGAGATAAAGAATTTTTTTCAATTTGTCTCATTACTTTTGCCCCCTCCCCCCCCCCCCCCTAATAACGCGGCTTATCAACAGGCGATATGCTGAAATGTTGGCGTTATCAGGAATTTCGGCTGTGATTTCTCCGTGAAATCTCTGTAAATCGTTGATGGATTTGGCCCCAGGATACTGGATTGATGTCGACGATCTCCCCAAGCACTTTCCAAAGCCGGCATATCACCAGAAGAAGATGATGGTAACAGTGTGGTGGTGATAGTTCATCTTCTGTAACCAGGCCGAATCACCACAGCAGAGTTCGGCTGCGGCGAAATCGACGAGATGTACCGAAAATCGCATGAGCTGCCACCGGCACCGGTCTACTGAAGAGGCCCCATTCTTCTGCACAACAACGCCCGCTTTCGCAAGTCACCATGTGAAGATGCAACGAACTAGGAGTTGAAGTTCTGCCTCCGCCATACTCACCAGACCTTGCGCCAACCGACTTCCATCTTTTTGAGCACTTTCAGAACTTCCTAGTTTTTTCGCTAATGGAATTACTCAATGCATTGCGTTGAAAAAGTGTGCTGATTCGAATGGTGCTTATTTTGACCGAGTCCGGTGAATATAATGAAAGTTATGGTCGTTTGAAGCGCACCGGTCAAAACCGCCAGATCCTTCCGGCCAACTTAATGTGATAACTACATCTTCGCGGTGCAGTTCTAGGCATAGCTATGCAATAGGTTCCTAAGGCATTACAAATCAATACCAGGCGACAATGGCCTATAACAGAGGGGCAAGTTCTGAGTGCTACATTTTTAAGAATTTTTTAGTAGACATTTTTCGTTCAATTTCGTTAAAAAGTACAAATAGCTGAGAACTATTATTTAAAATGAAAAAAAAATCAGGAAAGCGATTTGTGTTACATCTTCAATGGGTGAACGAATAAAGTTCAACGAACGTAGTGTCACATACTATACATAAACTTCGAAATTTACGTTGTAAGTGAGCCGTCGGAATGTATGTTCTTCAGTTTTATATTATTAGGTTGGTGCATAAGTTCTCGGACATTTTATCCCTCCTGAATTGAAAGCGCATTTTCCCGCCAAATTTCTCACATGTATCAACGCGTAAATGATCGATCGATAGAGAAAGGAAAGGGCTTCAAAACTGTTCCTAACATTTACTTCCGCGTTGTTAATGTCAGCTATTATGGCTAAGCAATTCATCCCAACTGAGACGTATTTTCGGCACGTCATGTTATTCCTGCATCAATCTGGCCTCAATGCCAACGAATCGTATCGTCGCCTGGAGGATGTTTCCAGCGAGAGTGCTTCTGCTCGAAGTACTGTGTACCAGTGGTTCTCGAAGTTTGCAGTTGGTGAATTCTCCGTTGAAGATAACGAACGAGAAGGGCGCCCGACGACACGAGTTTGATGGCCTCCGAAGTAGAGTGGAAGCGGACACACACCAAACCACTCGCGAACTATCAAGCACTCTTGGTGTTAGTCTCTCAACAGTCGTTCGAGGATTGAAGTCGACTGGCAAGGTGCAGAAATTGGGTCGCTGGGTACCCCACGACTTGACACAACATGACATGGATCGCAGAGCCGATGTCCCTCCGTCTCTCCTTACCCTCAGACGTACCCACGGATGGCTGGACAACCTTGTCACCGGGGATGAGAAGAGGATACTCTACTCTAATTACCGCCGGCGCGCACAGTGGGTTGACGCAACTGGAGAGGCAGAGGACGTTCCGAAACCTGACCATCACGTGAAAAAGGTGATGCTATGCATTTGGTGGAGCGTTCTTGGGGTAGAATACTGGGAGCTGCTGGACGAAGGGATAACTGTGACGGCAGAGGTTTACGTCAACCAACTGAGGAAGTTGAGGGCCCACCTTCAAACCACACGAGGAGAGCAAGTGAAGGTGTATTTTCGACAACGCTAGACCGCATATTGCTAGAGCGACGGCGGCTGAGTTGGCGGACTACGGATGGATCGTTCTTCCACATCCACCTTACTCACCAGATCTCGCTCCTTCTGATTATCATCTGTTTTCAAGCCTTCAACGCTATTTGGACGGCCAGCAATTCAGGAACCGAGAGGATGTCGAGGAGGCACTGCTCACACTTTTCGAATCACAACCGGCCACGCTTTGGAGAAAAGGCGTCCATGACTTACCAGCACGTTGGCGAAAGACAATTGATGTAAAGGGTGGTTACTTCAAATGATTTGATATTGTTGTTCGTACGTTGTGATAATGAATATTTCATGCCCCAAATGTCCGGGAACTTATGCACCAACCTAATAGCTTTTTTCTAGTTTTTAGTCATTTCTGAGTCTTGAAGTGTCTGCTGTTGAGTTTGTTTAAGAGTTTTGCCTACTGTTCGTTGATGTAATAGCGCGCCTTTCAGCGCCTTTTTCCAAATAAATAAATACTATAACGTAAAATGTAACAAACATTTCATTATCGACAAGAAGTGGACATCAAAATAAACTTCCAGCTACAAATTAACATCAGAATGTGAAAGAAGAACAGGCCCGGAATTATCATTTAAGAGTGAGGTGGCTGGTGCCCGCAACGTACAGACAAGGCATCTTACAAGGAAAGAGTCTGAAGCGTATGTCTGAACGGGGGGAGCGAGTTATATAGGGAGAATCTTCACCCCTCAATTAGTATAAAAATGCGTTTTTTTTTGCCAAGTCGCTAAACCCAAGGAGTAGGGGGTCCTTGAAGTCACAGTGGAATACGGTGCATCACGAGTTTGGGAGGTCTTGTACGCCCGCGATGCGCCTGCAGCCAGTGGCTCGGAGCGCAGGTGGGTAGAGGATTGATCGTACGAGGGAGGTCAGGGGTTTGGTTCCTCTGCGCTGCTGTATTTTGCATTTCAACGGATTGGTTGAGATTTGGGAGATTCTGACATCTATGCCATTTTTAGACGTTTTTTGCCTAATTTTCCAGCTGAATGCTGTGGTATTCAACATGGTGATGTAGAAATGTTCAACATCAGTGATACACAGGTACAAAGTGCATGAAGCAGCACTAGGCACAATAGCGTATAAAGGCTTCAGGCTCTTCATAGTCTGTTTCCATTAATGGACCAATGACCTCGGGAAAAGCCATGCTGCTCGTATTTTCGAAAGAGACCAGGATGTGACATCGGAGGTGATTCAATTGAGAAACGCGGTCTGTGGATGCCGCAAATTAGCCTAAACGGCATCGATACACTCTTTCCCTCATCTTTGCCTGTCACCTCTCTGGAAATCAGAGGTCTGCTGAAGACTTTCTAAAACTTGACACCAACAATGTCTGCCGATGCGCGAGTGGTAATCCATCTACCACCGTTGAAGTTGGACCTTTAGACAAGAAACCTTGTAAAGAAGAAATCAAGATGGCAGAACGGACGGCCAGCATACTAAAGGACTTCGAAGCACATCAACTTGAAGCTGAGGAAAACGTTGTGGTTAAAAATACGGCAGTAATAAACAACCGCAAGAGAGGAACTCTCCACAGTACAGCTAGAAAATCCGCAGAAAACGTCCGAAAATTGCATAGACGTCAGAATCTCCCAAATCTCAACCAGTCAGTCAAAACGCAAAAATGCTGCAGCGCACAAGAGCCAAACCCCGACCCTCCTCGCACGAAGCAACCCCACTTCCACTGCGCCCCGAGCCGTCAGAGGCATCGCGGGCGTACAAGACCCCCAACTCGTGATGCGCTATATTCCGTTGTGACTTCATGGACCCCCTATTCCTTGAGTTTAGCGACTTGGCAAAAAAATAAACACATTTTTATAGTAATTTAGGGTAGAGGATTCTCGCTATTTGACTCGCTCCCCCGTTCAGACATACGCTTCAGACCCTTCCCTTGTTAAAATGCGGGTCAGGTCAGGCAGACCGTTTTGTGTGACTGTTCTACGAGCACGTACTGCCGCCACCAGCCTGCTAAGTACCGAAGCAACCAACAAAACCAAAACTAAGAGTCTGTTTCCCAAAATTCAAAGGCGCCATTAAGTGATGATGAATAGCATGAAAATACAGTTAGAAAAGATTCGCACGCTGTGTATGATGTTACGAGAGCAAGTCTCTTAGGTCAGTATGAATATTCAAGTGATGCAGCTGATGAACTCTTAACTACGATCTCTTAAGTCATACTCAAAGAACTGTCACCGTTGGAGCTTGATATCCGTTCGCCATTTGCGGTTGTGCAGTGCTAGAACGGACTGTCTTTCCTTACTCTTGCTAATTTGACTAGTTTTTTAGGGGCATTCCTAATCAGAAGGGTGAGGCCTATTATCATCATATACTCTACAATAACGCGCTAAGTGATGAGTCATACTATCGGTCGGTGCCGCCGCAGAAATTAGCCATACAATAGGTGGAAATTCGAGGGGAAATGGGGGGAAATTACGACACGAAAATAACGAAAAATACCCAGATGTCTTCTCCCCGCCTGGGAACTTCGGCCCTGGGGCAATCAAGGTCGCTGAACACGGATCACGTTTTTGAAGTATCGATCGCCATCAATCGATATTGGTCAAATTGCGATGAGGGAAAATAGCGGAAAATACCCAGACGTCTTCTACGTGCCAAGGGAATCAGAGGACGTGCGAAATACGTCGCATGACGTGCATGGAGACTCAAGGGACGTGCCAAAGACGTCGCTCAACGTGTTTGGGGATTCAGGTAGACCTGCCGAAGACATCGTTCAATGTGCCTGGGGATTCAGAAGGCGTGCCGAAGTCGTCGTCCGGGGAATCATTGAGGGGGACCAGTACCAGTAATGGGGGACCGTTTCACTAGGGGAGGTCCAGTAGTGAGGAACCAATAGATCGCCCTATCATATCATACCATATACTGTACGTACTGCGAGCCTTTTGTACTGCTAGGTAGGAAAAAATGCGAGGCACGCCGATAGGCGGGACGGAGCACTTGTTTGATAATATTAGAAAATATTAGAAAACAAAAAAGAAAAATGATAAACTGATTGGGAAAAAATTCGTCGAATTGAATAGAAAATTTCCGTTAGGGCATCAAGCCCGATTTTCATTAAATTGTTGACCGTTGAATGTGCACTCCTAGTCTGTAACATGCCGACTCGAGACAGGTTCTTCTTTATGTGATCGGTCATCCATCATTCCGAACTTTTCCTGCTGCCGCTGCTGTAAAAGTGCTGTTTGAGCGGTGTTGCACTTGCATTCCGGCAATCCCAGTGCTGTGACTGTACTACATTTTCGCGTCGCTATAGCATGAGGCCGCAATGCGAGAAGCGTTGTTTTCCGCATCGGTTCGGCGATCTTGGTTTTTGGTTTCAAAGCTGAAGCTCCACTACGAGGATTGTGGCTTCCGGAATGATGCTACCAAGCGGATGCCTGCAAACATTCTGCTGCACTAGCTTTGCCGAATCCACTTTTAGAACGGCTTTTCTGCTCGTCTCTTTTCGTGTTTCTTTTTCGTTTCCTGCTCCACCTTTGGTCGAAGTATGGCAATGTTTGCAATTGTGCCAGATTTTGAGTGTTATTCCGGCACTGATCTCCATCATTTTTCGATCACTGAACGTCTCGTTTCTTTGAAATCACATGCAAACTCGAAAACACAGTTATTTTATTTGTTAGTAATTTCTCGTTGTGTTTATTTATATCATTTTCTCGTTGAATGGGACACTTTTCGAACCAAATTGGACAATGTTCTAACACATTTGCTTAAGCCTAGAGCGGCTGGTAGAGAGGCTATATACTGTTACGGGATGTTTTGTTGCGATCAAAACTTCTGCGCCAGGCGGGACTCGAACCCGCATCTTCTGCTTTCCGGGCAGCGATGTTCGCCATACACCACCGGCGCTGTTTGACCACACGTAACATCCAGCTCTTCAGCTTAACCGGTTCCATGCTGATATCAGCGGCCGGCCCATCCCCGTATCACGGGTGGGTGCTGATGGACCTCGAGGATATCTCCGATGTTATGTGCGGTCAAACAGCGCCGGTGGTGTAAGGCGAACATCGCTGCCCGGAAAGCAGAAGATGCGGGTTCGAATCCCGCCTGGCGCAAGAGTTTTGATCGCAACAAAACATCCTGTAACAGCAAATTGGACAATCTATTGCAGCTTACGTTTCAGCGTCCTCGTCTTCTTCAGAGCCTGGAAAAGTCGAAGTCATTTGAGAAACTACCCTCCCAAATGCCATTTCATTCTGCAGGAACCAAGAAATTTCTTACGGCGTCGTTTTCGCAGTCTCTTAGCCTTTTGGATGGGTTCCTCCAGAATGATATGGCATTTGTTTGGGAGGGTTGTTTCTCAAATGACTTCGACTTCGAAGCTCCAGGCTCTGAAGAACGACATCGAAACGTAAGCCGCAATAAAGACTCGACGACATCGAAACGTAAGCCGCAATAAAGACTTGTAGAAATCTTGGCCACGCTGCAGGACCTACTCGTCTATTGCAACATTGAAGATGCCAAGGTTCATCGAGAGTTGAACATGGAATCGGACACTCTTCTAAGTTAGTTTTAGAACTTCTGAATTCAAGGCGAACTCTTCCAAATCGAAATGGCCTTCAGGCAGGTTAAATTACAGGCTCTTAAGATGGTTAGAATATTTTTTGTTCAAGAAAAATTAGGTTGAACTTTCTTTGAAATTTCCCAGTTAACCTGACCCAATTAGTGAAATAAGGAAAGAGGGCATGGTGCAATTTTTTTGGCGCTGAAATTTGCAACCCTCGAGCTCTTTAAAACAAGCTTTAAACCATTGTTAATCCTCAATAAATAAAGATTTTACAAAATTTGAAACAATATATTCACTTCAAAGAAAGTTATACTAAAATTTTCCTTGAACAGAAAATTATTCTAATCTCTTTGGAGAGTCCTCGTCTTTGTTATAGAAGAACCTCAATTCCATTTGGAACAGTTCGCTTTAATTTCAAAAGTCTTTGGCTAGCTTAGAAGAGTGTCCAACATGATTCGAAAAGAGTCCAATTTCACGCTAGAACGGTATATATTATTTATTGTTTATTATTATCTTCATTATGTTTATTGCTTATTCTCGGTGCTAACCGATTGATAATGTTTACTGTTTGTGTGACGCCTCTCTACCTTTCAACACAATCACGCCATTCCTACCCCAAACAGTCGACTCTGGCCAAAAATCGATAAAACGAATCAATAATTGTTGGAAAATCGATGCTGTTCCGAGTGTTGTCAACCTATATAATGTATTTAAAAACATAACTCCAACTATAAACGGATAATTTTGATTATTAATCAATAAAATCGATTTAAAGCGGTAGATCTATAGATATTGCTGACTTGCGATAACGGCTGCATATCACCCATCATTTTCATGCAATCAGATCTTCCAACAGTTAACCGTGTGCGAAGATCGACAAAAGTAATCGATAGTTATTATTATTAACCTGTCGATATTGTTAGTGTATTGTTCTTGTTGCAGCCGTTAACCAAGATTGTTACGCTCTTCTTTATTCGGCCTACGTTTCGGCGAATTTCGCCTTCTTCAGAGCCTGGAATAGCCGATAACAACTACAAGACTACCAGCCCAAACATCATTTGATACTACAAGGTACTGGTCTTAACGAAAACTGGGACGTGATCCGACACCTCAGTTTCAAACGACTAACCTCAGAGGTGGATGCACAAGCGGACCACTAACATCCGTAGATGGACGTGAATGCGCTTCGGTTCCAAGACGAACCGACTTAATCAGCCTGTGGATAAGATGACGAAGATCGAAACTCACAGAGTTGTGCGAACGGTGCCAGCTCTTGTATTACCGCCAGGTGTGCCTCCTTCCGGCTGACCCGAGGACTCCTAGCTGCGATCCAAAGCGCTTCTAATGTCCTGCGGACCGATATGTCACTCTCTCGCGCTATGTAAGATCGACACCGAGACCTCTATCAACGCGCCAGCATGGCATCGAACCCTGTGATCCCCCAAGGAGTCTGGACCTTACCTTTTCTAAGGCCATCCAAATGCTCTTTTATTCTGACACAGAGGGTTCTTCCTGTCTTCCCTATGTAATTCTCCCCACATTCATTGCATGACATCTGATAGACCACACCCGATGTCATACAGTCACCTTCTTTCCCTTCTTTCTCATATATCGGCGCGCAGGACATTAGAAGCACATTGGATCGCAGCTACGAGTTCTCGGGTCAACCAGAAGGAGGAATGCCTGGCGGTAATGCAAGAGCTGGCACCCTAGCTCTGTGGGTTTCGATCTTCGTGATCTTATCCACAGGCTGATTAAGTCGGTTCGTCTTGGGGTCTAATCTCATTTACCCACGTCTACGTCCATGTGCGGGTGTTTTTGATCCGCTTCTGCATCCACCTCTGAGGTTAGTCGTTTGAAACTGTGGTGTCGGATCACGTTCTTGTTTTCCTCAAGACTAGTACCTTGTAGTATGAAATGATATTTGGGCTGGTAGTCTTGTAGATGTTATCGGCTATTTCAGGGTCTGAAGAAGGCGAAACTCGCCGAAACGTAGGCCGATTGAAGAAGAGCGTAACAATCTTGGTTAGAGGCTACAACAAGAATAATACACTAATAGTTTTAGTAACGCTATGCCAAGATTTATCTAAAGTCGAACTTGGGCGGTTCTTCCTATCGATATTGTTTACTCGTTGTGACGCCTTTCCCTTGACCCTCCATCTTCACGTGGTTCCCACCGTGGCCGGGCACTTTTGGTCAAAAATCGATAGAAACTTTCGGTAATAGTCAACCAATCGATATTATACGCGAGAGTTTTGATCGCAGTTAAGCGCCCTTGCAGCAGTTTATGAGCTCAACCTGTAACGGCCACGTTCATCCTTGTAGCAAGTTATAACCTCTACAAGAGGCCCGCTGAAAATATATGTATTAGATTGGAAACTATGTCCTCGCCGTTTTGGTAAACATTTCATTCTGAAATTCGCTGAAAGTTTTTTTTCATAACTTTATAAACCATTTGAACCATTTGAAAATTCACCTATCAGAATATATATTGTTCCCTTTTTTGCTGTTTCGATTTTTATCAATTTCAGGTCAATAAATTAAATGTCGGAAAAAGAAAATGACTTTGGCCAGACAGCTTCTTCTCTCTGCTTACATTTGAGTTTTTTTACATTATTTCAGTGTTGTAAAAAGAGTATGGTTTACTCTATTAAGTCTAAGTTGATGGTTTTCCTTCATTTTCGTTTTCGTGAATTTTCTGGATATTAATGTGGAATATCCTGAAGACATACATTATTTTTACCAACAGCTTCTACTGTTCAGTTAATTGCTTTAAAGATGAAGCTGAAAGTCGACGATAAGGATAAAGGACGGTGTTGTCCAACCCCCTCTGGGATGCACCACGCATTCTACTCCTACGGGATGTCGTGGAGGCGATTTGAATGCGTATTTGGCCATACAACGGCTTGTGGTGACCAGCCGATTAACGAGTCAGCGCTTTATCCTTCCCAGACAAGTCTGGTACCAATTCACCGACCCCGGAGGGATGGAAGGCTTGGTTGGCCTGGGCGGGAAATCCGAACCAGGAATCTGGTATCAGGTGCTGGCGACAGCTGGCGCCTCTTTCGACTGCGCTCCACGCGAGAAAAATTCTGAGTCACCGAAAGCAAAGCATGTTCTGGTAGAACGACGCTTTCTCTTTTAAACGATGTATGGCACTACAAAAACAATTGATAAAGATCATTTTTCTCTTTTTTTTAATTTCTACTAAAATTGACAAAAATCGTCGTGGACAAATAAGCGTGACACAAGCTTTGACAGAGCTAAACATTCGCTTTCAAAGGACATATAACACTGTCCAAAGAAATCAAAGTTTAGGAGCTGTTGGTAAGGAGATGTCTTCTGGACAATCCTTTTCAATGCCCTGAAAATTGAAGAAAGTCAAAGAGAACGAAAAAACCAACACAAATTAAAGGATAAAGGATGGCGTTATTCAATCCCTTTTTGGGATGGGCCAGCGCATTCTACTTCTACGGGGTGTCGTGGAGGCGATTTTATTTGGCCATATAATGACTTGCGGTGGCCAGCCGATGAACAAGTCAGCGCTTTATCCTTCCCAGACAAGTCTGGTACCAATTCACCGACCCCGGAGGGATGGAAGGCTTGGTTGGCCTGTGCGGGAAATCCGAACCAGGAACCTGGTATCGGGTACAGGCAGCAGCCAGCGCCTTCTCCGACTGCGCTCCACGCGCCCAACACAAATTATTGCGGAACAAATCATCCTATTTCGAATGCTGTATAATATTTTGGAAGGAATCACAAACGGAAGCAAAGGTTTCTTCTCGGATTGAACGGTTTGAAGATTCACGGAAAGTGAAGGAAAGTGCATCAAACTACGAGCTGTGAATCGTCGCTATTCACCTTCGATCTCGCCATCAGAATTAAATCATAGGTATACAGAATCCTAGGTCTGGTTTGAAACACCAGTTCTATCCCGAAGTTCTATAAGGAATCTTAGGTTGCTAACAGTGCTTTAAATAATGAACGTTTAATAAGACTAGTTAAGTGACGAAGTCTGTGGCGTCCTACTACAAAATGCTGGCCTCATTGCGTTTAAAATACTTTCTCTTCCTACTTAGAGAAAGATTTTGCATAAATTTCCAAGTACACGTCGCGAAGACACTCCGCGGGGGTGCGGGAACGTGCCGTTGCTCTTACCGTAGTCGCGGCAACCAATCATGCACCCTGTCTTTCTGGCTGAGGCGGTACCTGATTGGTTCCCGCGGTTAGGGTAGGAGCAGAGACTCGTTCCCGCATCTTTGCAGTGCGTCTTCCTGACAGCTGCCAATTTCAACTTGCTACACTAGTACTTTTTGGAAGTCATCCTAATAATTCAAGGATCTCCTCTTGTTGCTATGTGTTGTTAGGAAAGAATCGCAGGCTGCCTGGTCTGTTTCCTAAATCGTTAGCGATGATTTAGTGATTGCCACCGTTTTGGATATTTTCAGGAAAAGTTATAGTTGTTGCCCTTTCTGTGCTTCGTTTCCGCTTGTTTTTGAGCTCTTCCGTTCCGTATTCTATGTTCCACTTTTCTCGATTTTTTTAGTTTATCCCTGGTTCAAAGGTCTCTGAGTTGCTCTATTTATCGGTCGTGTAGAGGCTATGTGTGATACCACAGTGCATTTTAGTGGTCCGGTAAAGATAGAATGCATGGCGCATCCTACGATGGTTGACTGACTCGATTTTTGCCACTGGCCTCCTAGCAACAGGACTATCCACCATGCGTTTAACCTTCTTAGCAGACCACCGCGCCCACAGTGCGTTCCCGCATCGCTTGTGCGAGCGCAGTGTCCTTGGCGTTGTTGTTTCTTCAATAATTTTCGAGGCTACATCCTTGAGAACAGTCGAAAGTGCGCCGCTTGCTAATTCCGACTGCCGAGCGCGAACGATTCGCGCGTGAATGCCCGATTCGTCCCATCTTTTTCGCCTCATCCTCTGCTTTCCTTTTCTATGGATTCTGTAAGAAGTGATCTCTGCTGAAGCCCACCGCTGCCGCAGGATACGCCACGCATTCCATTTTTGCGGTGGTGTTTTGTGTCAGCAACTTCCTTTCTTCTCATGAATTTTGTTAGCAGTGCTTGAACACATTTGTTTAAGCCTGGAGCGGCTGGTAGAGAGGCTACATGTTGTTACAGGATGTTTTGTTGCGATCAAAACTCTTGCGCCAGGCGGGACTCGAACCCTCATCTTCTGCTTTCCTTTTCTTTTGCTTTCTTCTGCTTTTGTTAGCAGTAATGTGCTAGGTGCAGGGCGCGTATAGCGTAGTCGGAGAAGGCGTTGGCTGTCGCGTACATCCGATACCAGCTTCTTCGTTCGAGTCCCACTCAGGATAACCAAGTCTTTCATCCTTCCGTGGTCTCTGGATTCCTACGCGACTTGTCTGGGAAGGACAAAACGCTGATTGGTTCATTGGCTGGCCCCGCAAGTCACTGTTTAGGCCAAATACGCATCCAAATCGCTCTCCACGACATCCAATAGAGATAGAATGCGTGACGCATCTAAAAGAGGGACTGATTAATGCCGTCCTTTAATACAAGACCGGCCTTAATGTTTGGTCTTTCGGCGGAAAAACCGGAAAAAACACCTTTTTCGCGCTTTTGTATAGAGCTCTTCAAACTGCGTGCTTTGAAAAATGAACTCGATATGGGATCTGCATCAAATGATCTATCCGATGAAGGGAAAGTCGTCAGGAAAATGTAAAATTTTTGATTTGATTTTAATTTAAAATTGTTTAATTGAAAAATTTAATTTTAATTAAAAACTTTTCTAAATAAAATAGAAATAAATAGAAATCTAAATAAAGTAGAAATGAATAGATAAATTAAATAATATTTTACTTCATTTTAATGAAATAATAATTTTAAAAAAGTAGTTATGACTAAAAAATTAAAATCATAAGAACTTGATTTCAAAAATATAGAATAACCATAAAAACAAAAATAAATTACAATTATAAATTATGAAATTAAATAATGTGTATACATTTATGTAAATATGTGTTTGTATGTACATATCTGTGTAGGTGTGTATTTGTATATGTATGTATATATGCATATGTATGTGTGTATGTATGTACAAGAATGTGTGTGCATGTATTACCTGTATCACCTGTATCACCTGTCGTCCCTTTGATCATCGACTTAATCAAGCGGGCGCCACCAGCGTCTTCATTCGTCCCTGTCGCGTGCTAGAGTGGTCCAATGGATCCTCCTCGCTCGAGGGACACGAAGAGCGTCATATCGGTCGTTCAGGGCTTTAACGAAGAAGTCCGACCAACGCGTTGGTGGGCGTCCTGGTGTTCTTTTGACATCCCGCGGAATCCAGTCTGTGACGGCTCTCGTCCAGCGGGTGTCTGCGAATCGCATTACGTGGCCGGCCCACCTAATTTTCGACGACTTGGCCCATGCGACAGCGTCTCTGATCTTCGAACGTCGGCGAAGCTCGGAACTCCGGAGGCCTTCTCTCACTTGCGTGAGTCGTGTCCTCTCGAGCATCGTCCTCTCGATTCCATGTCGCGCGACGCTGATCGCGTGTTCATCCTGCTTTCGCATAGCCCAGATCTCTGAGGCGTATGTTAGGGGTCGTCCAGTGTGCACGCGACCCGCGACGCGATTCACGTATAGTGGCCAAATTGATCGAGCGACGCGATTAATCAATTCGGCCACTACACATGCCATCGCGTCGCGCGTCGCGCGCACACTAAACCCCTTAGGGCAGGAAGAACGGTAGAGTCGAATAGGTGGGCACGGAGTCGGACGTTCTTCATCTTCTTCGCGACTTCTTCGACGCTCTTGAAAGCCCCCCAAGTCGCTCGTTTCCTCCTGCTCTGCTCCGGCGCTAGGTCGTTGGCCATATTGACTTCGCGACCCAGATACACGTAGCTGGATCATTCGGAGATGTTCGTTCCGTTGAACGAGAATGGGGCATCAGAAACTTGTCCGGTCCTCATGAACATCGTCTTCGTAAGATTCAGCTGCAGTCCAACATTCCCACATACACGATCGAAGTCGGCCAGCATTCGTTCCGCCTGGCTGATGCTCGGTGTTATGAGCACGATGTCGTCAGCGAAACGAAGATGGTGCAGCTGCTGGCCGTCGACCTTCACTCCCATGTCTTCCCATTCTAGTTCGCGCATGACGTTTTCGAGGGTGGCGCTGAAGAGCTTCGGGGATATGGTATCCCCTTGCCGAACCCCTCTCCTTACGTCAATGACGACTCATATACTGAGTAGGAACGCCCTGAATGAGCAGAGCTTCGAGGACCGCTTCGACAGTTTCGACGGAGTCGAATGCCTTCTTCAGGTCGATGAACGTAAGGCACAGCGGCAGCTTGTACTCTCGCGACACTTCGATGAGCTTCGTAATGGTGTGTATGTGGTCGATCGTGCTGAATCCTCTCCGAAATCCTGCTTGTTCGCATGGCTGTCCTTCGTCCAGCGTTCTGTTAATCCTATTCAAGATCGCTCAAGTGAACAGCTTGTAGAGACAGATCGGGGGATAGTTGCCAATGTCGTACATGTCTTCCTTCTTGTACAGAAAGACGGTCCTGCTGGTCTTCCACTGAGATGGAACCTTGCACTCCGACAGGTAGCGCGTGAAGAGCCGCGCCACGGTGTTGATGAGCGCTGGCGGGAGGTTCTTCAGGTGTTCGGGTCTGTGTGCATGTATATAAATATATATGTATACATGTGTAGATATTCATATGTATGTGATGTGTATATGTATACATAATTATGTAAAATTTATTTAGTGGTTAGTAACAATGTGTTAATGGTTTTGAATTATGGTACAATTGTATTAGAACATAAGTGTTTACTATGGTTTCGTGTGTAAAATTTAGTTGTTAGTACAAGTTATAAAAACAATTTTTAAAACATAATATATCTCCTAATACAGTACTAACAACTAAATTAATTAGTCACCTTCTTCACTGATGAGCCTCGGGGTGACTAATTATAAACATGTTTATATGAAGGTAAATACGAAAACAAAGCATGCTTGAGTTGTTGTTAGTTTGGAGTTTGTTAGTTTGGTTCGTTGCTTTGGATGTTATTGTCCTTTAAATAAGATTGTTGTGTTGTTGTATTTCATGTTGTTGAAGAGCTATATATAAAAAAATAAAAAAGACAATTTTAATTTCAAGAAATGATAACATGATAAATATTTAAAGAATTTTATGCATAGATTTACCACGATTTCTATTGATGACCTACCTTCTGGCCCCGCGGACCCCTCCCCGGCGGGAGATAAATACATCCAAAGCTCGCATTCTGAATATGGTTCATCAAATCAACATTTTTAACATTTTCTGGGCGTTTTTCTTTTCATCGGTTAGATGATTGGATGCTGAACCCAAATATTGGATTTATTTTTCAAAGCACGCAAACTGAACAGCGCTATACAAAAAGTGGCGGAAAATTCGTTTTTTTTTTCGCCCATTTTCTGCCCAAAGGTCAAACATTAAGGCGAGTATTGCAGTTGTATAGTACAGATCATACCTGCCAAGCCCCCATCAATGCTGCCCCTTTTCTCTTCCAGCTCGTCCGTTTCTGCATCTTATCGACTAGTCCTGGCTGTTTTTCTTTGTATATTTTTCAAGGTGTCTACGATTTTCAGCTCCGATGAAACGCCGCGTGACGGTTCACTTCGGAGATGTGCGTGTGGTGGTGCCATGTCAGGATGAAAACACGACTGTTGGAGATCTCGCCGAGGCGGCTATCCTGAGATACAAGAAGGCCACGGGGAAGGTGAGTTGTGTTTATTTTGTTTGTTCTTTTTGGAGTTTTTCTTTATTTGGCTATTATGTGAAGAAGTGCTGGCTGCTTGGTGGTGTTTGGTAAGGTCTTTATTGTTTTGGTGTTTTTCGACCTGTATTTCGTTGAATGCTGATGGTCGGGCTATCGTTGGGTTTTTAAGCGACTGTTGCGCATAGCACACCTCTCTCACCCTTCAGCTTCCATCAAATCTGTCTTCGTCCTCATGAAGCGCGTAGATCTGCCACGCAAGAACCTCGTTGTTCCACTGCTTCATCGGCGTTTTGCTTGGCTATGTCACTTCGAATGAAGGACGGACGCAGTCATGATCGCTTCAAAATGTCGTCATTTTTGCCCGAACACTTCTTTGTGAAGATTGTCACTCTGTTGATTATTGCTGATGGAACAGGGGATGTCTTCGTCGAAGTACCGCTTATTGAACTCAAACGAGACAGGTCCGTGCTAACGGTGTGCCTTTGACCATTAACGATTGGCCTTTTTACCGGATTTCTCGGCATTTTTTGCTGCGAATTTTTAGAAAAATTTAAAGACGAAAATTTCCGTTAAATTGCATTAACTACGTCTTACGAACCTTTTTTGAAATTCAAAATTTTCTTTACACAAGTGCGTTTCAGGGGATTTTTTAGACCGAGTTTTAGCAGTTGTCGAGAAAAATCTCCACTTAACTCATCGGTCTCGTATTTCGAGAATTGTTGACATTCGGATCTATCCTAGTCCGGGGGGCCACATAACGAAAAAGTAGGCAACAAAATTAATTGACTGAGCGGTTCCTGGAGAACGAGTTGGAACCTAATAGAAACCAAAAACGAACGAACGAACAAAAAATAAAAAATCGCCGCGGTTTTACAACCGTCTCGGCGCGCAAATAGCGACGGAATAGAGGCTTGCCGCGTGCTGCCACCGTCTGGCATGTTATAACCAAGATCTAACATGGTGAGGAGGGCACACATCTGTGCCGGCTTACAATTGCGACGAAAAAAATGTAATTTTTTCGTTTTTTCTTCGTGAATTTCAGGTCCTATTTTGATCTGCAGGGCCGCTCGGTAAGTCTCAAGTAGATTTATCACATACTTTTTAGTTATGTGCCCCCTGGACTAGGATAGATTCGAGTTCGCCTCTGAAGTCACGTTGAGCATATTCTAAATCAAAGCGAGCGTCTTCCAAATTATGTTGGAAACCCTCCGTGATTTTGTACAATATCGATCGCCTGCGCGGCCTAATCGATATTGATAGGTTTTACAACTGCCGAGCGACCAAAGTACAGACCATTTCCACGACAAAATGGACACCCTTCTAAGCAATCTTGATGCGTTTAAAATCAACCTGAGCATATTCGAAATGAAAATGAGCGACATCCCGGTTAAATTAGGAACTCTTCAAGAAGGTTAGAATAATTTCTTGCGCAAGGAAAATTTTTAGTTTCACTTTCTTTGAAATGTTTAATTCACCTGTTCTAACTCCTAAAAAGTGGATATATACTGTTTAAATTTATTTTAAAAAATTTTACTTTTAACTTAGCAAAGATTTTGATTCGGTTCCAAATTTTAGTCAGCTGGGTGTGGCGTTTTATTTGATTTTTGGTTGTCTTCTGCAGTAAGAACAGGACCTTCTGCGGCTGAAGGAACCTTCTGTGAAACAGATGTGTCTGAGGATTTCGTACATATGTTCGAAGGACGAGCCGTACCAATACAATTCGGCGAAGCGGAATCCTTCATCAAGACATACTGTAGTTTTCCTCATTTATTGATAACTGCAGCTCAAGTGCCCCCATAAAAAGAAAAATAACGAAGAAAGCCATCTGGCAGATTTTCAGCCAACTCGGCGCATCAACAATGTGAAGCAGCATCACTATGAACCACCATTTTCAAGTTAAATAAGAGATCGCGCCATGAACTCGACTAGATCGTCGTAGTTTTCGAAGACAAGATCGTCGTAGACAGAAATTCTGTTTGCATTTAGCAGCACACCATGCAAACGATATCGCAAAAACAGCTGTAAAAAACGCATAGGGTCCCATGGACGATAATTATACTATCTATCTCAGTCGAATAAGAACTGCGACGATTCTAGTTGAGTGCGTGATGGGATGATTTTTTCATACAATAAAAGATTGCTGCATTGTTACGCTCTTGAACAAATTCTAGTTCATTATTTTTCCCTTTAAAATAAGATTTTTATAAAATTGCAAATAGTATGCTAACCTATCGGAACAGGTGAATTCAGAAAATTTCGCAGAATATCCCCCACGTTTTCCTTAAATAATTGAAGAATTATTCTTTGTAGTTTAATCTGGAATGAGCTCTTTTTGATTTGGAGAATGTTCAGCTGAATTTCGAAAGCGTTAACCTTTGCATGGAAGAGTGTACAATTTGACTGGAAAGGTGTCCAATTCGACTTTTCAAATCACACTGGACACTCTTCTAGCTAGCCTTTAAATTCACCTACTCAATAAGAGAACACATTGTCATCTCTGAATCAAGGGTCGATGTTGCCTTCTGAATCTGCTATAGCTTCAGCTTGAGACGGCGGTTGGGTGCGTGAATTGTCGAACCTCTCTTTCCTGCAGGCACCAAAGAAGGCCGTTGTGCCGAAATTTCAGTCGAATAAGGTCTGATTCTGAATAGTCGTGGTAAAACGGTTTGACGTGAATCGACGGCGTTGTTCAACCTCATGCCAGAATTCTTTAAGATAAGACGACTGCCTATAGTGGAGTATCCTACACTGAGCTTCAATCTCACGAGGAAGGTCAAAGAGGTGACCGTGGGGTTTCTCAAAGCGACCGATATAGGATTGTAAGGCGTCGTCTGGGAAGCACCACAGTGGTTTCCAAATTTCCTGCGGACCTCTGGGTATGTCAAAAATGGCAAAAAACTATGGACCCTCAGTGCGGGCCGATAACGCAAAACCGACGCCTGAAATACCCTTGTCGTGTTCATAAATGGTCCTGCAAAAGGTTTGTAGCATCAATCATTGCTAGAGCGCGGGATTTGATAAATTCCTAGTAGAAGCGAGAAGGAGCATTCATGGGAGGCCTTCAGCGACTGGGTGGCCGAGTGCATAGTGCGGTGGACAGCCCCGGAACCGATCCCTTGACCACCCTCCCGTAAGTCCACTGCGCTATCCACTCGGCCATCCAGTCGCTGGGGGCCTGCTGGTGAACGCCTCCCGTGAATGTGGCTTCTCGCTTATACTAGGAATTTATCAAATCCCGCGTTCTGGCAATGATTGATGCTCCAAACCTTTTGCAGGATCATTTCTGAGCACGACAATGGTATTCCAGGCATCAGATTTGCGTTATCGGCCAGCACTGAGGCTCTACAGTTTTTTGCCATTTTTGACCTACCCAGAGGTCTGCAGGAAATATGGAAACCACTGTGGTGCTTCTCAGACAACGCCCTACAATTCTATGTAGGTCGCTTTGAGAAACTCCACGGTCACCTCTTTGACTTTCTTCGTCAGCAATGGCTGTTCGCTGTTGCTCAGAATCACCATGACTTTGATCGAGCTTTTATCGGTGTCCACCTCTACGCGACTACTGGTTTTCTCGACCTCCTGCGCTTTTATGCTTTACCTACCGAGTCTCGGTTGTCCTCGAGCCTCTGTCCCACACGACGAAGCCCAACCGAACTCCCGTACGTCAGCTCAAGTGTGCTCAAGCATCGCAGAAAGCGCGAAGTACGATGGGGCCATGAAGCCCTGGCGGCTGGCCTGTGTCAACACCACGGCGGCGGGAAGAATCGTCGGTCGTCGTCCAGCGTTGTTCGTTTCCGGCGTGATCGTCGTCGTAGCAGTGGTGGCGGTGTGAGGAGAGTGTTGTTCTCCTGAGGTTGCCAGTGTTTGCCCGGGCAAGGCGTGTCATGTTTGCCCATCCCCAGTGATTAATCGATGTTCACCTGCCGGCTGGAACACAAGGATAACCAGCGGCAGGTGTCGTTTTGCTGCAGTTGGTCTGGATGAACGGCGAGCTGTAGATCGATTCGCTCGTCTGCTGCAGTTTCCCATGTTCCGCTTTCCTTTCTCTTTCTTCTACTGTGTTGGTATTTACTGTCAGGCTTGCTTGTGTTTACACATTAAACTGTAAACTCTTAGACAAATCCATCGTTTTGGAGTGTGTCATGCACTGTGCTTTGGTGATATTTACTTATTTATTTCTTTTACGAAAATCGTAGCGAGCTAGACATGTGCATGGCGCGATCTCATATATTAAAAGGCAATAAAATTGCTGCCTTTCGCACTTTAAAGTGAGCTTTAAAACATTGTTTTTAATGTCTGCAAAATTTACAACTAGTTGTGCACTCATTGGAGTAGGTGTATTAAAAAATTTCAGGGAAACCGGTACTAAATTTTCCGCTGCCAAAAAGTTGTTTTCACCTTTTCAGAGAGTCTCTAGTTTTCAAATAACTAAAGGTTGTTCAGTATGAGTTCAGAACTGTCAAGCTTGCTTGGAAGAGTGTTCACGGGAAAATTGTATATATGGCAAGGATCTACGATGGAAGCAGGTCTGACTTCTTTGCTCTAACAATGTTTGGCTGCGATCAAAACTCTAGCGCCCGGGAGGAGTCGAACCCGCGCTCCTGCTTCTTACCGAGCAAGATGCTACGCCATTACACCACTGCCACTGGTTGATCGAACGCAATAGTCACCATCCCTCATGGGTCAGTAGTCTTTTTCAGAACGTAGCAGGTTTTTGTGGGTCTGCTCTGCCTAATTTCAGCTCCTCTAAGGTCCACCTTATCCAAAAAAAAGGGTTGATATGATAGACGATTTGTTGAGCAAAAAAGGTTACCAAGTATAAGGCATCTATCTATACTGAAGCTGAGGTTAAAGCAAACTGATAATGATAAGGATAAAGGGTGAAGTTAGTCAATTCCTCTTGGTGCGCCACGCCTTCTACTTCTACGGGAAGTCGTGGAGGCGATTTGGATGCGTATTTAGCCGCACAATGGCTTGCAGTGGGAAGCTGACGAGCATGTCAGCGCTCTATCCTTCCCTGACAAGTCTGGTACGAATTCGCCGACCCCGAAGTGATGGAAGGCTTGGTGGGCCTGGGCGGGAAATCCGAACCAAGAACCTGGAATCTGGGACCGGATTCATCAACAGGTAAACCCGTGGGTATGCGGGGTATGAGGGGTAGAGACAAGATGGCAGTGAGGTAGAGATAAGGCAAGAGTCAGAGACGTAGACTTCATCATGGGTATCTCTACCCCTGTACCCGCGGGTTAGTCGTTGATGAATCCGGCCCCTGGTGCGCGCTACAGCCAGCGCTTCCTCCTACTCATCCACACCTGTGATGTTTCTACGGAATGTCGAGGAGGCGACTTGAATGCGTGTTTGGCCATACAACTTGCCGTTTCCAGCCCGTGGACCATTTGAAAGTTGAAAGGGTGGTGGAAGGCATGGTTGGCATGAGCGGGAAATCCGAACCAAGAACCTATAGTCGGATGTACGTGACTCCTCCTACTGAACCACGTCGAATTAATAGTTGAGGAAATCTGGATAGGGTCCATACTCCAGGGGCCCGATTCATCAACGCGCATACCCGCGGGTATGCGGGGTATAGAGATGGACGTACCCACGATGTGGCATCCATGATAAACCTGACCCGCTACATCAAGGGTATAGCAATGGGTCGAGAAAACCCAAAAGAAGTGGATCGTCGAGAGAAGCATGTCCCGAACCATTTCGCGCCTCATTTACAAAAATGCGCTCCACTGAGATCAGTTGTTCTCGCAAGATCCTGTCAGCTGCTTCTTTCCTGAAAATAAGCTTGTGAAGCTCTCTGAAACTACGCCATCAAGGAAATATACGAAATCGCAAGGAATAGTCCGAAACTTCGAGAAAATTTTCCGATTGAATTAAATAATTTTTCAGTGTTTCTTTCAGTTGGAGAAAATTCGGCGAGTGTGGCCCCTCATTCCCTCTCATCCTCTAACTTGGACAGGTTTTCTCACTCCGTATTAGCAGCGGGAACCGCGAAATGCTAGAAGAACAACATTAATCAACAAAGATGGAAAGAGTTCAACTCACTACCGATAGGCCTTGGCGTTCAAGGAACTTGTCTGCAATTGCAGTGAATTCTTTTCTGGACGTCTGTCAAAGTTCTTCTACGTTACCCTCGATTCGATTGATGAATACGAATCTTGTCCTATACTCACTGCGGGTAAGTGGTGGTCTTACCTCCTGTAATTCTCCAAAAAACTTTCAACTTGATGAATCCAGGCCCTGGTGTGTCGTCCACGCGTGGCGGTACGCAAAAGGAATCGCTTAGAAAAGGATTTTGCCACAGAAATGAAGAAACGCAGTCAGGGAAGTATCTCTGCGTGTGCCAGGATGACGAAGATTAATTGGGCTGTGCGTTTGATGCGTTCCTGTGACGATTTCGACGACTGTCTGCATGTCGAAAGAAGCTCGGACAACCGTCGAAAAAACGATGCATACGCCTTGATCAGACGGTCTTCTTGTCCGACAAGCGAGGGTTATTCATCCATTGGTTCACCGCTGGTGCTGCTCATTCGATCATCTTGATGAGGGAACGTTGTGTGACAGGGGAGCGAACGCAGATGCAACGCTGGGAACAGGATCACCTGTCGTGCCATGAACAAGGAGGATAAAAAGGACAACTTCTAGCATCTGGGGATCATAACATTTCCCTAGGTGGACCTCTAGGCACAGCGTGGCTGTATTAGCCTCAGCGATATCGATTAGGCGGTGTGGATGACCGACTGAATGCAGATTCACCAGTAATCGATCATTGTCGATCGATACTATCGATTCTTGGCCATAATTGACAATTTGAAATAGGAATTGTGTGGACATGGTTATCAAAAGGCGGCAATCCATGACAAGTGGACACGGCATCTATAACGGCTCTTGAGTTCTAGAGGAAATTCTAGCTGCTAGTTAGAACTGCCGCTAAGATCGCTACTGAATATGTATTGCCTAAGTGTCTTTAACCACTGCGGCAGATATTCACCAGCGATCTTAGCTCCAGGTCTAATTAGTGGTTAGGATTTCTCACTAGAATTCGAGAGTCGGTATAGATGCCGTGTCCACTTGGCATGACTGCCGCCTATTGGTAACCATATCTGCACAATTCTTATTTCGATTTTATTTCGTACACTACAATGAGTGCGCCATAAAGTGCAAAAAGCGTGGAAATATAGGGTAGCAGAAGACGGTAGATGATAAAAAACGAAGAATTATGAAACTTCAAAACAGGAGAGACCAGATTCAGCTCGATGGAATAAGCCCTCAAAAATGACGATAGGGAAAACACAGAAGTTGTCGTCCTAGTGGTCGCTAATAGGGCAGGCTACTAAGAAGAACTATATCCGTACCAGTTGGCCATGGTACCCTAATACCTTTAGGTATATAGGTCTGTGCTGGAGTTTCGGGACACGGTTATGCCAACCACCCTCGTGGAACCAGCACGTTAGGATAACAGAGTATTGGAAAATTAGACTAGCATGCACTAATAAAGCAACCACCGGATACTCTTTATAGTGAAGAATTTTAGAAATTGAGATCATACTGGCCCCATCTAGCACTGAGTTCTGGTCCTACAAAGAGCGGAAAAACAAAAACACCAAGGAAAGTAAGCGTTGGTAAGAACAAAGCGAAGGTAGGCAGAACACATAGCAATTAAAAGCGCAGTAACAGGCTAAAGAAAGGTGGTGTAAGGGCAAGAAAGATTAGTTAACTGAACAGAATAGATCTGGTAAACAGGAAATATTATCAATTATGAGCAAGGATCGATAGTATCGATCGAGATTGGCCGACTATTGATCGGTGTTGTTGATTGCTTCCTGCGAAACCTGCCCACTGACGATCGGAAGCGCTCCGATCATCGTTGCTCGATTGAGCGATCTTAAGTTGCCATTAATTTCGCATGAGAGGAAGTGCGGACAAACTCTTAGGATAGGATAATTGCCGCTGATTATCTAGATATGCAGGGGTTTTTCGCAAGCGTTTTCATTTACTGGGGCAGGTTAATTTAAATTTTTAAAGAAAGTCATACTAAGTTTTCTCCGACAAAAATTGTTCTAAACTCGGAGTTTGGTGTACCGAGAAGGTGCTGTTTTTGATTTAGAAGGTTTCCGTTTTGTTTCATAAGCGTCACGCTTGGTTAGAAGAGTGTCCAATTTGGCGTGAAAATGGTATAGGGGCGAGCTCCTAATAGAGCTTGTCATTCAAAGGAGGTCAGATCACTCGACTTTCGCCCATCCGTGCCGACAGTTTAAAGGAGATTCATGGGTGTGACTGCAGGTGTCTAACGACCGCAGCTACGAAATTGAACTTGGGGGCGTATACAGGACACCGATGTGCCACAAAAAGCACTTTCGATTCGTTTTTGCCTTTCCGCTCTGGTTCACCCGCCGATCAGTTATGATGTCGTCAGCGGATTTTGACAGCCAAAGGAGAGCGCAGGGTTCCACAGATGCTGTGCCAGTTTTAGGGATGTCACCCAGTGTTTTTTGAGGTGATTAGACTTGGTGACGCCGTCTCGGCACTACAGCTGAGAGCGCCATTCAGCTGCACAACTCGTTAATGGCGATTTTCGAGCGTATCATTCGTCTAGAGCGCTAGAGTTCAGTTTCGATGGAGTTCGTTTCTTTGCCTCCTCTGGGACTATACAATAATCCGCCTGCCTGTTTCATCTCTTGTTAACGGTTCGAGAAAGTTCGAATCAGGGCCCGGCTTCATGAACGATTTACCGGCGGGTAAGTGTGAAATTTACCCCCACTCCCCACTTACGCGCGATTCATGAACGCGCGGCGGGAAAAATCCGAGGTAAGTGTCGAGGTAAATGCTACTCCGCCAGCGCGTCGGGGAACATTTACCTCCAAGGCGATGGTTTCGCTCCGCGGCCAACTTCTGACCCTATGCATGCCTCCGCCGGCCTTTAGCCAGCTCTGAACTGGCCGCCAGCCGCAAATTCAATGCCTGGCAGGGGCGCCTAGTTGCCGTCGCCATGAGCACGTCCTTCGCCGCACTTCGGTGAGTTGTTTTACCTTTTGTTTTTCTCTATTAGGCTTGCATTCCATGATTTTTCGGGCTCCGTGGACCATGGCGGCCCACAATGCCACTTATTTTTAAGTGAATTGCTTCCTTTAGTGGCATTGTGGGTCGGCTTGGGCCACCATGAGCCTAGTCCACCACGCAAATCGAAATTAACGATTTGCGTAGGTGGACTATGCCCGTCCGCCACCTTAGCCTCCCTTGGCATATGTTGTCTATGGAGGCTACTGTGGTGGATGGCACCCATTATTAGTCATGTAGGCCCACATTTACCATTGTTTCTCTACTTCCTGGTATGCTACTAGTTTCCACCCCTCTCCCTCCCTTCCCCCCCCCCCTCGCCCAACCCCATATTTCACATTTAATTTCCCCTAAATACGATGCTGCTAGTGTCGGTGCCAGCGACGTCCCAGCAGCAAGTGTGACTGCTTGGTTTCGCTGTTAGCTGATGCCAGCGGGCCAGCGGAGGCATGCGCATTGGGTCAGAAATTGGCCGCGGAGCAAAACCCTCGCCTTCGCCGTCATGAATCAGAAAACGGAGGTAAGTTCGGGGAAAGTGGCGGGTAAATGGCCGTCGAGGTAAGTGTGGGTAGAATTTAACTCCGGCCGCGTTCATGAATCCGGCCCCAGAGCTGGAAACTGAGGCACGCCATATGGCATCTGCTGATTTGGCTTGTTTTCGCTTGTTTTTGATGCGGCGACAACATGGTGGATGTCACGCCCCGGGGTCGAGCCCATCGGTATCGGTGAACAGTAGCACAAGTCCGAGGCCCGTTTTGTGGCAGAATCGGAGGAGTCTTACTGCCTCCGGCTACGTTGGGAACTACTGCGCCTATCGAACCATATGGGTCGTACTGCGGTCTCGGTTAGCTCCCGAGCACTCTACATCCCTGCGCCACTCTTGCGCACATCTCTGCCCCTTTCCTTCTGTTCACAGTACTGCGGACAATAAAGATGTTGCGGCTTCGACCATTATTCTCGAATCTTCCGCGGACACAGAAATACCATACAGATTTACTGCTTCTAAACACACATACACTGCTGAACGATATATTAGGTTGTCCCATAAGTCCTCGCCGTTTTTTTCAATGATTCATTGCGGATTTCGCTGGCAGTTTCTTGCATAGCGCTATACAGCTTTCTAAAGAGAATGATTTGCTCTATCAGAACATATATTGCATTTCTTTTTCATCCTGAATTTTGCCAATTTTTAGGTCGTTAAAGTGAAAACTGAAAAAGTAGCCATTTCGCAGTTGCTTCTCTCGCTTAGGTTTGAAATTTTTTGCGCAGCTTTTCATAGCATTTGGAAGACAATGTTCCGCGCTACAAGAATACGTGTTGCTCCCATTTGCTCATTCGTTCTTTATTGATTTTTGGGTCATCAAAGTGGGACGTGCGACTTCTCCGTACGAATTTTCCAACCGCTCGGTTCTGTGGCTGAACTTTTTTGCTTGGTGTTATATATCGTTCCAAAGAGGATGCCTTGTTCAATAAGAATTTGTGTCGCGTTTATTGGCTCATGCTGATTTCTGTCGAATATCAACAACTGAACAAGGAGAAGAAGTTGTTGGTGAAGATGATTTTTCTCTTTTTGGAATCTTGTTGATATTCGACAGAAATCAGCGTCAGCCAAGATACGCGACACAAAGTCTTATTGAGCAAGAGATCCTCTTCCAAAGTGTAACAACAAGCAAAAAAGTCCACCCAGAGCAGGAGCTGTCGGCAAAAATTCGGACGTCCCAATTGATGACCTAAATATCAATAAAGAACAAATGAGCAAATAGGACCAACACGTATTCTTGTAGCACGGAACATTGTCTTCCAAATGCTATGAAAAACCTCGCAAAAATTCCAAACCTAAGCGGAGAGAAGCGACTGCGCGATGACCACTTTTTCACTTTTCACTTTAACGACCTAAAAATTGACAAAATTCAGGATGAAAAAAGAAATGTAACAGATGTTCCGATAGAGCAAATCATTCTCTTTCGAAAGCTTTATAGCGCTGTGCAATAGAACGCCGGCAAAATTCGCCATGAATTGTTGAAAAAACAGCGGGACTTATGGGACAACCTAATATCAACCAACAAGTCAAGCAACCCAACCTCCTACGTCACTAGAGGGGCCTTCACAACAAACCGCAAGGCATGGACGAGCTCCTCCCTGGGCCCCCGAAGCAGGGCTCCTCGTCAGCGCCTGCCATTACCTCAGTCTGGTGTCCATACCGCGGCCGATCCTCTTCGTCACTCGGCTTCGTACTGCGCTTCCTCGATCCTGGATTTGGTGTCACTGCGGCTAGATAACGAACAACTCCATCGAGTCTATAATGTTCCTCGTGCGCACGGCCATAGTGCAGACAGCGAACTGATCGGCCGTCCTCGGCAACGGCGGACCAAGGACTGAAACTCGCGCGTGCGTTCATAGTCGCTCGCGGAGTATCGATCTTGGGTGTTGACTGGTGCGCGGCGGGACCCACACGGCGCAGCGATTCCACGGCCTTTGAAGAGTCGTTGCGAAAGTCACGACAGTGTCACGCTACTTAACAGGACTACAAACGCCATTTGGCATTCCAGCTTCCTCACTCCCGCCCTCCCTAAGCAACTTCATTCCTGGAAACGACTGAGATCTGTTGATTGTTGTGCCCACTCGCGTCTCGTCGCGAAAGTGTAGGTGCTAACCTGATCCTTTCGATAACGTGAAGAACAACTGAGTTTTCCATTGTGTCCGGGCGAGGTTTGTCTTCGAAATCCGTGTTTTCTCCTTTGAAACTGTTGGAAGTGGTGGCCTCTTCCAACGCGCTGTCGATGTTTGAACGGTTGCCAAACGGTTTGCTCCAGTGACTCAATGACATTAATAGAAGAAGGTGGCGCGAAGGTGCTCTTGAAGAATTGAAATCGTTATTAAACTTAAAAAAGCTACGTGGCTGTGTATATGTACTATTAAGGACTGTAGAGAATGACCTACAACATCGTAGATTATGGCTACCGGTTATGATTAGAAAGTTCTGAAACCTTGACGACATCGGCTCAAGACTTTCTGATCAACCTAACCCTTCTGCGATTCTCACGTTGTAGTTCTAGTGCCTCACCGAGTTTAGAAATATAGAGGCTTTTTGTTGACCTGGGTGCGCAATCGAACCTGGGCGATTCGTAGTGCTTCATGGACCGCTTCGAGAACTACCCATACGGCCCAAATCTCAGCAATCGAGGTTCACCCGCGAAGCTCGAAGTTTGCTGAGCTTCGCGGATGAACCTCGATTGCTACTTCTTCCATGGCGGCGAAGAGCTTCTGAACTGGTCGCGCTGATCCGCGCTGGTTTCAAAGGCACTCCCTCTCCATATTTCGCGATTGTGTGGAGCGTAAACTGGACTGCGTTGAGTAATGCGACGTGCGCGCGTGGTGACGACGAACGATCCGCCGGTCAATGGCGATCAGAGCCCTCGCGAGGACCGCTTATCCGGCTGGACTTGCGGTGGCGACCGTCGGTCCATTCCCGTTGCCTGCCGGTAGCAGCGGACACGTTTTCAGCTGCCACCACCTCCTCCTGCGGCTGTGCTCTTGCTTTCCATGGCTCGACAACTGGTTTTGGTGCTAAGCGACGGCTTTGGTAGGAACTTCTTGTCCAGTCTATCACCTTTTGTCCTGCTTATGGTAGTCCGTAGTGCTCAATTTCGCTGAGCTATCAGCTCTTCTACCTTGCAGAGTGGTCCACCTTGCACGAAATAACCCTCCCGTTGCGGCATTTCGAACGTCCGTCCGTTGAAGTCTGGCCACTGGGTCCAGAAATCCCCCAAGTCATCACCCAGAGCCGTCCCTGAAATACGATGTTCCATCAGCCGAAATGACGACGTATCAATATTCAATCGCAGCCGTCACTCACTGTGTGGATGGCACGGTCAGCGCGCATACTAATTGGCGGTCGTTTGTCATAGCGTTCGCGTGTTCCTCGCACCACTTCTGAAGCTCTGAAAGCGATTCCGCCGCGGTCGGCTGCGTGTAATTCGAGCCCTCACCAGCCCCTCGTTTATCACCTCGATCCTCGTTAATGATGAGGGTGACCCCTCGTGTCATAGTTGACTTTTCGCGCCGGTTAAGCTCGATTGGAGATCGTCGAGGGAGCGCCTCGTTTGACCAGGGGTCGGTTTCATCAGCGACTTACATACAGTGGCGTCCAAAAGTTTGTGAACGCATGCATTTTGCGCCAGAACTCCCTTCAAATCAGCTTTAGAAATGTGAAATTTGGATATGTTGTGACAAATAACAAACATTCTTATATCGCATCATCACTGTTGCTCTATATTAGTCCTCTCCATATTTCAAGTATAAAAACGGAAAAACCGTGAAATCTACCACATAGGTTACAACACTTCGGCAACATTCTTTATTACCAAATGCAGGCAAGTTGTACACAGAAACAATGTAGCTGTACTAGTAGCGAGTTGCAAAACCTTTTGCTTTAATTACAGCTTCACACCTCCTTGGCATGGACTCTAGAAGCTTGTTGATCACATCGGCTCCGATATCTTCCCATTTCTGCCTTAATTGTTCAAACTTTTCGGCCTTGTTTCTTGCTGTGAGACCTGATAAACTTCTAGCAAGGTGTTCCCAAAGGTGTTCGATTGGGTTCAGGTCCGGTGACTGAGAAGGCCACGACATCAGGTGAATTCCATTTGCACTGAACCACTCCTTCACCGTCTTCGAAACATGTTTCGGGTCGTTGTCCTGTTGGAAAATCCACGGCGTTTGGAAGGTATTTTTAGCGTATGAAAGCATAACATTGTTCAAAATCTCCTGGTAGCGTTTGGAGTCCATAACTCCTTGGAAGTGGTGAATAGGGCCTGTTCCGTGTGCACTGAAGCATCCCCAAACCATAACGTTTCCTCCGCCACGTTTAGTAGTTGGTAGTTGATACATTCTGTCGTACCTCGAGCCATTTGGACGTCTAACGTAGTGTGGTCCATCGGATCCAAATGGGTTAAACTTGCTCTCGTCACTGAAAAGCATCTTTTTCCAATCGTCTATCGTCCAGCTCAGATTCTCCTTGGCAAACTGGAGTCTAGCTTTCCTATTCTTCTCGCTGATGAAGGCTTTCTTAACGGGGCGTCATCCATAGAGTCCAGCACATCTCAGTCGACGTTTTACCGTGCTCACGCTCACATCTAGGCTATGGTGAGTGGCTACGGACTTTTTTATATCGACGGCAGTCAGCGACGGATTACGCCTCGACATCCTCTGGATGACAGGATCATCTCTAGAGGTCGTAATACGTGGTCTGCCTGACTTCGGAGCATCTTCTGCTGTTCCGGAATGTTTCTTTCTTCTGACTATGGCAGCAACTGTCGAAATCCCGCATCCGAAAAGCAGTCCTACCTGTCGATAAGAGACTTTTTTCTGGACAAGTCGAAAAATTGCCTCTCGTACTTCAGCAGGGATATTCTTTCCTCTTGGCATAACGAGGAGTTTGCTAAAGACCACAGTATATCAAAACGCTACTAGATTGGCTTCATAAGAAAATGTATTGATAACTACGCTCAATGCTTTAGCAGCTCACCTTTGACCGTTGCGCGCACGTCTGACTTTGCACTTGCAAAAAATCGATAATAACGAACGTAGATCAAGGGATCGTCATTGCGATCTAATTTGCTACCACATATCCAAATTTCACTCTGTTTGGACCTTTTTGAAGCAAGTTATGTCGAAAAATGCAAGCGTTCACAAACTTTTGGACGCCACTGTAACTTTAACAGAGAATTCACAGCGGAAACATCAGATAACGCGGGTTATCACTCACCATATCGCTTGACAAACCGCGCTATCAGGGATTTCTCTGTCAAATTGGTGTAAGTCGTTGATGAATCCGGCCCCAGTTCAGTGTTGCGAAGTGGCTTGAACCCAGAGGCCAGATTCATCAACGACTTACAGCAATTTAACAGAGAAACTATAGTCGAAGTCCATAGCGCGGCGAAATACTTTACCATATCGCTTGATAAGCCGCGCTATCAGGGATTTCGGCTGTATTTTCTCTGATAAAACGCTGTAAGTCGTTGATGAATCCGGCTCCAGCAGCTTTCCAGCGATGATGACGCTTCTCCACGTTGGAATGGGTGTTCTGGTACTTCCTTTTTGTCTTCAGCTAAAAGATGAGCGGTTGCGGGTGTTCCTTGCTCTGATGTGCATGAGTATTCCCGTGCACTAGCCGGTAATGACGAATAGCGTTGTCTTTGCCATTAGAAAAAAGATTTTCGAAAAAAAAGGAAAAAAAATTGTGACAGTATAACTCTGCCACCACGTAGATCCTATAGCAAAGGTTTGTATGACGGTGGTGGCGAAACGAACCTTTTAATTTTTTTTAACGAACCTTTTCTTTAGGCAGTCCACATTTGACAATCATAATTCAAATTAAATATTGTTTAACAAGTGCTCCCACACGCCTGTCGGCGTGTCGGAGCACTTGCGCGCTTCGCGCGACCTTAGAGAGTCACTAGGTCAAGACCACTCACTTCGAGCAGCTGCTCTGCTTGTGTAGCCTTCTCGGCACCTTAGCAGTAAAAAGAGGTGCTTGAAAACCTTAATAATTTCGAACCTTGGTCTACCTTCTTTAAGATCAGGTGAGTAGTTCTTCGGTATGAAGCCGTCCAGCACTCCCTCCCTCCATCCTCAACATCTCCTCAACGTCGGCACTATCTTCAGACAATTCAGAAACGTAATTTATTTGCGTTAATCAGTGCTTTCGTCCTCAGACTGTTGTGGAGCCCTCCTTCGGCCGTAGTACTCGCGTGTCTCCCACCCCCCCCCCCCTCTCCACCCTGATCGGTTAAATCTGGGAGAAAACCACCGGTCAGGACCTCGATTAGCCCCAGGGCTGATTTTTCGTGCCGCTTGAAAGACATCCGCAAAAAATCGATAATATCGATCGATATCGATTGTCTTCTCTGCTCTGAAGGCCTTCCGTCGATGATCATCTAAATGCCCAGGCACGTCTTCGGCACGTCTACAGCTCACCATGCACGGTCGCCGACATGCTCGGCACGTCTACGGCTCGCCATGCACGGTCGCCGACATGTTCTGCTCGTCTACTGAGTCACCAGGCGCGTAGAAGCCGTCTGGGTATTTTACGCTAATTTCTTGCCTTAATTTGTGCCCCCTAATTTTCCCTATTTTATGACTCATCGCTTCGATCGATAGTGTGACTCATCGCTTAGCGGATTATTATATAGTATGATGTTTCACTTTCACTATTTTATTTCATTTTATTTTATTTTATTTTATTTTATTCCATCTTCACGTCAAACTGGACACTTTTCAAATGAAATTGGGCTCTTTAAAATCAAAATGAACACTGCAAAGCAAACTGGAAACAAATTGGTCAAAGGATTCAAACTGATCGATCGCTTAAACGAGCTTGACGCTTTTCAAACCAGACTAATCATCTTCCAAATTAAAGTGAGCGTTTTCCAGATTAGACAAGAGATTGAGAAAGAGTTATATTAATTTTTTGAAGAAAAATATTGTACAAAATTCTTTGAAATTTTTCAAATTTCAACTGCCCGACTGGACGAACACACTGACTGAAATTTTGTAATATTTTTTATTTTTCAAGAGCTCCTTTTAAGAACTAAAAAATTGCAATTTGTGACGCTAAAAAATTGGGTTGCGCCATGCACACATGCAGGATGTCGCGGGTTTCATTTTATTGGTAGCCGAGTTGGACACTCTTCTAAGCTATTCTTTTTTCAAGTTTGAAGAGTTTTGAAATCAAAGTGAACTCTTCCAAATCGAAACGACCTTCAGGCAGGTTGAACTACAGACTCAATAAGATGGTTAGAATAATTTTCTGTGCAGAAAAAAATCGGAAGAAATTTCTCTGAAATTTTTTAGATAACGAGCCCCAGTATGTATAATAGTTTTAAAAAATTCTTGTTTTTCGAGGGGTATAATAAATCGAATTTAATTTTAAAGCGCTACAAGGCAGTAATTACTTAGTGCATTAAAAGGCTAGGTCGCGCCATGCGCTCAAAAGATTTGTGCAACTTTTATTTGATTGATAGTGTAAGTGCCATTTACATAGACCATCCAAATGAGTATATGTGTGAGGATCTATCCTAGTCCGGGGAGCCACATAACTAAAAAGTATTATACGTAACAAATCCACTTGAGACTTACAGAGCGACTCCTACAGAGCAACATGGGACCTAAACAAGAAAAGTCACAAAGTGAAAAACGAAAAAAAACATTTATTGCGGTTGTAGGCAGGCAAAGTTGTGTGCCCTCCTCACCATGTTACATGCTGGTTATAACATGTCAGGCCGCGGTCAGCACGCGGCGTGCGGCTTCGTGCGCCCTCCTCACCATGTTGGATACCGGTTACAACATGTCAGCCGGCGGTAGGTACGTGGCATGCCTCCATTCCGTCGCTCTTTGCCCGCCGAGTCGGTTGTAAAACCGCGACGATTTTTTATTTTTTGTTTATTCATTCGTTTTTTGGTTTCTTTTGGGTTTCATCTTGTTCCCCAGAAGCCACTCGGTAAATCTCAATTCATTTTGTTACCTACTTTTTAATTGTGTTCCCCCCCCCCCCCGGACCAGGATAGATCCATGTGTGATCTTTACAGTTGTATTAGTTGTACCGTTAACAGGTTCAATCTCTAAACGAACAGAAATTCTGCTATCACTTGAATAAAAATCGCAACGTCTTGGAAGAGGGAATGGCGCAAGCTCTCCTTTCGGCATTAAAAGTGCCCGATTTCCTGCTTTTTAGAACAGTCTTTAAATAATTGTTTTTCTCAAAAAATAAAAATTATATACAATTTCAATCAATGTGTTTGCTTATTGCGAGGTGAAATAAAACTTCAAAGAATGTTATACTAAAATTTTCCTTGAACAAAAAATTCGCTGACCTTTTTGGAGAGTCTCTAGTTCAATGTAGAAGAAGCTCATTTTAATTTGGAAGCGTCGTTTGATTTCAAAAGTCTTAAGCTCAGGCTTAGAGGAGTGTTCGTTTTGATTTGAAAACTGTCCAATTCGACAGGAAAATGGTGTATTTTAGGATTTATGAGTCTGAATTGGTTTTAGATTTTTCCGCGAAGAAAAACGAACACTGACTTCTCCATCGGCTACGCGCTTCAAGTGAATGTATAGAAAAAATACGCATTCAAATTGGCTATTTTCACTCACGTCGTTCTCTACGTTGGAAATCCGTCGTGCTGATTGTATGTTCGTAAATCTTTCCTCAAACTTCTTCATACTACGCAACGCGCTCTGGTTTTTCCTCGCTGTGACCGCGGTTGTCCTTTCATCTTCTTTCAGCGATCTCTTCCTTTTGTTTTTGTGTCGGTTTTCAAACATCGGAAATAACACGTCGATCACTGCAATGTCGACGACGGCGACCTTCTATGGACAGCTATTAATCAGCGTTGAAATGGGTTTTATCGGCAGTGAAACTCGACGCACGTTCCTTCTTAAACCAGCGATCATTCCTCATTTTGACCGTCGGCGCAGCGGAATACATGGACAGACGGGCAGAGAAAAAGCCTCAGGAAGGTCTGAGTGAACTGGGTCTGGTAGAGAAAACATTCCTTCTGGATGGGATTCATTGGGTTTCGCCGAGTGGGATAAGGCTTCTTTTGCTTTGAATCGAACTGCCTCAAGCTAAAATTCACCAATTAAAGCTGGTTTGACGAGGAATCCGACTGTGAAAAGTGAACATCTTAAAGGCGAAAGCTTATTGTATGACTAGGAGTACGACTTTGCATGGTAACACCGCACTGGAGGAATCAACGGTCGACTGAAGTATCTCGTACAGATACAATGCACGGCGCACTCCGCATTATTTATTTATTTGTTTATTTATTTCATGCACTACACGTGTGCCCAAACATGGATGACGGAAAATACAAAGTTAAGCATGATAACATCTAAAACGTAAAAACACAAAACAGAGAAGCTAGCGTAAGACGAGTGATAGGAAGTGAACAGCCACTGCAGAATAATACAAAAAATTGATGAATTCATCATCCATTTTCTTCTATCCAGTCAGCTATTGGCCAGACCAGCTCGAATAAGCCCACTAATCCTGTATTTTAGTCCATCTAGTCGATTGAATTACAGCCAGCAGTGAAAGAGTGAATATAGAAATTGAGCATTGGAAGGGTCAAATACAGACTTCCACGCCAGGGTGCTCCAGCGCAACTGACAATGTCATTCCAGCGCGGGTGTATGGTAGCACCTCTTTAAGCTAAATACGCACGTTGGGCACTGGTCGTGGGGAAGCTGCTGTAAGTATAAAAAGAGTAAGAAAGAATACTGCACTTCACAAAACACTGATGTGCCAGAGGACCTTTGAACACTAACTTCGTGTATCATTCTATGGGCCCGAGATAACGGCTTAGCCAGACACTACAATACGTAGATATTGTAACCTGGCTGGATAGGCAAAATGGAAATAAGAACTCAAAAGTAGCAGGGGCTGCTGTGGCGGAACAGGAGAATAAGGCAATAGAGGGTGTTAGCTAAGGAAAGCGATCTCGTCAACATATTCGAAGGAATTTCCAGCTATGTCGGTAGGAGATGGTCTGATTTAAAATGATCTAGAAGTGCACAACCTACTGTTAAGCAACGTCATCAATTCCAAATAATTGGAAAAGATCTACATTATTTAACTTTCTCTTAAAAGTAGTACACGAGTCGTCAACCATGAGGTCAAAAGGTAGTTGTTGGAGCCATCTTGCGCCACGATTGAAGACGATGTTATGCAAGGCGGGATATCTCCGATGGTGCATCCTAGGATAATGTAGATTAAAAGACAACCGTCTCATACCACATGGACGAAAGACCCAAAACTTGCTGGCGCGCAGCTTCACTTCACCACGTAGAATACGCAAACAGAAGACCAGATCGAAGACAATCCGTCTGCGCTGCAACGAATGAAGTGAGAACAGTTTTCAACGGTCACTATAGGAAGGCAAATGAGATTCTCCATGGGAGGAATACCTTCGGTGCAATAGACGAGTAATTACTCGCTGGACTTTTTCTACGTACTTGGCTTTTTTCTTGAACACTGGACTCCATATGACGGTTGAGTACTGAAGGTGTGGTAACACGAATGTTTTGTAAAGTCGGATAAGGTTGTTCGGATCTGAACAACGGACGGCTCGAGAAATCGCAAACATCACTCTAAAAGCTTTCTTGACTATGGCGTCAATGTGATCAGAGAATCTTAGTTTCGAATCGAAAATTACGCCAAGGTCCTTTTTAGATTCACATTCTTTAACGCAGATTTGGTTGATGTAATACTGTGGATGGTTAGCACCATTACCAAGCCGCATAACGGAGCACTTGTAAGGATTGAGAAGAGTTCCCCATTGCTGTGTCCAGGATACTAGATTATCAACCGATTTTTGGAGATTTTCTCTGACCGAATGAGAGTTTATGTCATCGAATGCGCCGTATATTTTGAGGTCATCTGCATACACGAGGGCCTTAATGTCAGGAGCAGTTTGATTAACTCAGTCTGTGATCTGTAATTCATACAGATCTGTAAGTGTAACAGAGCACAAAAGTTAATTCTAGGTTCATAGATGGTTAGGATACAATTTCCATCAGGATGCGCCATGCATTCGACTTATACCGAACATCGAGTAGGCACTATAAATACGCCTCAATCCGTACAAAGTTTTATAGAAAAGGTGCTGTGGACTAATCGATTTCAGAGCCAGGCAATTCTTCATATTAGTGTGAAATCGATCCCGGATACGTGAGAGAACTCTAGCGGTGCCTTTTGCCTGTCCTTCATGCTTTACGCAGCCGCTGTGTTGTACAAAACATCGCTAAATAGTATCTCTGATGAGTTTTTCACAGTACACTGTTTGAAGGGTAAAACGGCAAATTCGCGCGATCCTAACACATTTAAAAACGTAAAATTCTGCGCTTGTCTGTATGTCCCCATATCCATGCGCGCTAAATTGATGGCCACTGGCAAAGCGCATGATGGCAAAAGCGTCGATGGACCGATCGTTATTGATCGATGCCATCGAATTGCGTGCAGACTTTATTGGGCTTCATTGCATTCAAAACTATATCAATCTGCCAATCAATCGATGTTATCGATTTTCGCTCAGAAGTGACCGCTTGGAGTTTGAACCTCATGAAAGTGATGGCAGTGGGACAGGCTTCACAACACGTTACCAATTTCGATCAGCTGTTGTCGACGCGACGGTCGAAGCCCCAAACCGTAGTCACAAAAAAGCCTAGAAGACATTGGGTTCGGGTAATTTGGATTCGTCATTTTTTCAAACTGGTTACTGCGCGAATTTTTGAAAAGCTCGGGGCATGTGGTTAGGACAATTCAGAGAAGGGTAAATTTCACCAGATCAGATTTCCAGAAAATTGAATTAACTGATTTTGTCAGAAATTTGAGGCTTATCCGATTCAGATATCCTGTGTGATATCCGAAGGCAAACCAAGGTTATATGGCTTGTTCGAAAATCCTTCTTGTCAAGGCAGGTCTTGCCTGAATCATCCCGGAATCCGTGATTTTTTAAGAATGCCGCTATTCGCAAAATTCTTATCGAATTATCCGAATCGGCATCGAATCCAATGTCTAGAGCCTAGGCAGACGTCTCGTTAAGGGACCGTATCGTCATGAGCATCGAGAAAATAATCACCACCACAACATTGTCTATTATATTGCTAATGAAGCTTTCAATGAAACATCGCATTCCGCATTTTTCTCAACTTTCCGGCCAGCCTAGCAACCCAACAAGGTAAAAATATGAAGAAAAAAAAAACACGAAGTGGACTCACTTTGGGTTGGACCAAAGCATTTCGCATCCGTCGGAAATGGCAGCGATCAACTCGATAGTGAGTTCGATTTGAGTGAGAACGTGCAGATTCGAGATGACGCGCTTCATCACGAGCACGAATGTCGTGTCATCGCCGTCGCACAACATCTTGGCGTCCCACATCTCCGCTTCTCCGAAGAAGCACAGCCAGACGTTCAAGCCGAAGACGAACTCCCCGTTCTCCATGATGTCTGGCAACGTCTTCGCGAGATTCTACTGCTACAGAGAGGTCACCAGATAGCGCCTTCCCTCGTGGTAGAAGCTGGCCGACTTGAGGGCGCCCGATCGCTCGACATCGTTCACCAGGAGTGCCTTCGTAGCTGCTGCTGAAAGATGATGACTTTAGTCAACCCCTTCATGGGATTCGCCACGTATTCTGCTTATACACGACGTCGTGGAGACAATTTGAAATGTGGCTGGCCATACAATGACTTATTGGAAGGCTTTACCAACTCACAGATACCGGAAATATGGAAAACCTCGGAGGGATTTGAAACAATAACTTCGATTCAGGTGCATGCGATAGCTGGCGTCTCGTCTGACTGCGCTACCTTGCACCTATTCCTTCTAGCTAGTTATTTAATGACACAAAATGGATGTCCAATCCTCGTAATCACAGAGTAGTGAAGTCGACAAAATCAAACCAGATCACGAAACGGCGTCGGAGCCTTCATAGCTCCCCCTTTCATGATCGGAAGACGTTTCAGAATGGGGTGGTGCAGTGATCCTTTTCGCAAAGTTTGCTTTCTTACCCTGATGCACGAAAGAATCTGTGGAACGAGGAGCATGTAATTATTGACGGAAGGATAGTGGAGGAGAAGCGGGTTTTGCAGCGAAATGCTCATCAAACCGGTTTCATTAGTATGATGTGCGCCATGGCATGTTTCCAGACAAGGGAAATCAGTGAATGGGTAGAATGTCGCCGGAGTAAGAAGTCGTCCACAGAGCGTTTGGGTTCTTCGAGAGATTGCATTAATCGATTTGCTCAGAGGACAGCATTAGTGTTCATTCTCATCTTGCAGTAACGGCCGACTCGGAGCCATCCATTAAGCGACCCAACCAAGTTATTGTCTGGGTCGAACACCTTTTCGAATATCCTTCGCGGAGTCAGCATGGAGTATAATGCACGGCCCATCCGCAGGAGAGTAATACACCATTTTCTCGTCAAACCGGAACATAAACCAAATTGGACATTCAGATGAAAACTGGACATGATTCCATGCAAGCCTGACGCTTTTGAAATCAATCTGAACATCCTCCAAATGAAAACGAGCCTCATAAAATTTCATTCCTCTAATAGAGACTTTGAGACGGTTGAAATAATTTTTTGTTTCGAGAAAATTTAGTATGATTTTCCTTGAAATTTCGGCACTATTGTACGTTCACGACTACAGAGGTCGAGGAAAGGTTCAAAAAAATCGCCCAAAATTCGTCCCGCTGATTACGGTAGGTTGCGATAGGGCGGGTGACAAAAGTCATGGTCACCGATTTCGCCCAAACTTCGGCTATAGGAGTTACGTGGGGTGCTGATCACGAATCTAACATTAGTTTTGCTATTACGCTGGAGTACGGTAGGTTACGATAGGTTGTGGTGACTAAAGCCATGGTCACCTAGACAGCCTTAGTCACCCGTATCTACCGTAACCTACCGTAATCCCCTGAAATTGCAAAAACGGATGTCAGATTTGTGATCGGCATTCCAAATAACCCCTGTGGCGAAATTTGGGCGAAATCGGTGATTATGACCTAGACCGCGCGGCTCGATAAATCGATATCTACAGCATCATGATGCCGCGCCGCACAAGTATAAACCAGGGCTTAGTCCCTCGTGTACCGTAACCCGCAGTAACCGGCCGAAATTTCAAAAACGGAGGCCAAATTCGTGATCAGCACCCTAAAATACCCCTTAGAGCAAAGTTTGAGCGAAAAATTTTTAGACTTTTCGACGTCGAGAAATTACAGTAGTGCCAAAATGTTTAATTCAGTTGCCGCTATAAGTGAGCATACTGTTTGTGATTTTATCAACAAAAAATAAAGCAAATTTTGAGCTAAGATCTGTTTCAGAGTGAAGGAAAGCTGCAGTCGTTTGTTGTATGAAAAGAAAAGATCGCGCCATGCATTTGACCGGCCGGTCGCGATATTCACCTTATTGATAGCCAAAAGTCTGTTTGCATGGGGTAACACAAATGTAAACGGTAGATCAAGAAAAAATTAGAAAAAACACTTATGTCCACACATTGTGGTTTCAAGTAAACAACAACAACACTATCAATCAACCAAATAAAAACCGCGACGAGGTAGTCGAGAGGACGGCATGTCTTCCCTTAACCTACTAAGTGATTGCCACTTTTCTGCGCTTCAAAACAAAGCATAATTCACTGTTTTTTCTGAAAACTAAAATTTCTATGAAATTTCAGTGTTTTCACCTACTAGGGGCGCGTGTAGCGCAGTCGGAGGAGGCGCGACTGTCGCGTGCACCCGATACCAGGTTCCTGGTTCGGATTTCCCGCCCAGGCCAACCAAGCCTTCCATCCCTCCGGGGTCGGTGAATTGGTACCAGACTTGTCTGGGAAGGATAGAGCGCTGACTTGTTCATCGGCTGGCCACCGCAAGTCATTGTATGGCCAAATACGCATTCATGTCGCCTCCACGACATCCCGTAGAAGTAGAATGCGCTGGCGCATCCCAGAAGGGATTGAGTAACGCCGTCCTTTATCCTTTATCCTTTTATCCACCTACTAGGACAGATTAATTTAAAACTTTCAAACAACTGTCATAACGATGTTTTGTTGCGATCAAAACTTCTAGCGCCAGGCGGAACTCGAACCCGCACCTCCCTCTAACCGGGCGGGAATGCTCTACGCCATTACACCACCGGCGCCGTTTGATCGAACGCAACCTCTACACCTCGTGGAACGTGGGACGTTGCTTTCGATTGAACGGCGACGGTGGTGTAATGGCGTAGAGCATTCCCGCCCGGTTGAGGGAGGCACGGGTTCGAGTCCCGCCTGGCGCTAGAAGTTTTGATCACAACATAACATCGTTATGACAGCTCACAACCTCGATACCAGCCACTTGGGACTTAAAGAAACTGATTTGAATACTTTTAAAGAAGATCTTACTAAATTTTCCTTGAATAAGCATTTTTCCTAACCATCTCGGAGAATTTACTTTATAGTGGATGAAGCTCGTTTCGATTTGGAAGACGTTAGGTTGATTTCGGAAGTGTCAGCCTTGCCTAGAAGAGTGTCCAGTTTGATTTGAAAAGTGTCCATTTTACAGGAAAATAGCATATATTCTGGCCGCCATAAATAATCTCTGAATATTCCCATGAATATAAGGATGGAATCCTGATTGACTTTGACGTAACGGAGTCTCCGTCAACCCCTCAAGTTACGATTACGCACTTGTCGTACGGTAGTTCTCCGCTACACATTAGGGTGTGTCCACCCTTCCGGTCAACGAATACGAACGTCTTTTGTTGTTTTTGCCCTCATGTTGGCTCAAAGTTTAATCGGTCGTAAACGTTTTGCAAAGTACCGGACTGAATCCCAGATCGGACCCGCGGGAAGCAGAAAAAGCGTGAATGTTCGACCTGTCCTACTCAATATCAACCCTCGAGTGCAAGGTACCATCTCAGTGGAAGGCCAGCAAGACTGTCTTGCTGTACAAGAAGGGAGACGTGCACGACATTGGCGACTATCGCCCGATCTGCCTGCTGTCCGTAGTCTACAAGCTGTTCACTCGAGTCATCCTGGATAGGATCAGCAGAACGCTGGACGAAGGACAGCCATGCAAGCAAGCAGGATTTCGGAGAGGATTCAGCACGACCGACCACATACACACCATTACGAAGCTCATCGAAGTGTCGCGAGAGTACAAGCTGCCGCTGTGCCTTACGTTCATCGACCTGAAGAAGACATTCGACTCCGTCGAGACTGAAGCGGTCCTCGAAGCCCTGCTCACTCAGGGCGTTCCTACTCAGTACATCAGAGTCCTTCGAGAACTGTACAGTGGATTCACGACCAAGATCTCACCATTCTACAACGACGTCGTCATCGACGTAAGGAGAGGGGTTCGGTAAGGGATACCATATCCCCGAAGCTCTTGAGCGCCACCCTCGAAAACGTCATGCGCGAACTAGAATGGGAAGACATGGGAGTAAAGATCGACGGCCGGCAACTGCACCATCTTCGCTTCGCTGACGACATCGTGCTCATAACACCGAGCATCAGCCAGGCGGAGCGAATGCTGGCCGACTTCGATCGTGTATGTGGGAATGTTGGACTGCAGCTGAATCTTACGAAGAAGATGTTCATGAGGAACGGACAAGTTTCTGCTGCCCCATTCTCGCTCAACGGAACGAACATCTCCGAATGCTCCAGCTACGTCTATCTGGGTCGCGAAGTCAACATGGCCAACGACCTAGCACCAGAGCTGAGCAGCTCGAAACGAGTGGCTTGGGAGCTTTCAAGAGCGTCGAAGAAGTCGCGAAGAAGACGAAGAACGTCCGACTCCGTGCCCACCTATTCGACTCCACTGTTCTTCCTGCCCTAACACGCCTCAGAGACCTGGGCCATACGAAAGCAGGATGAACACGCGATCAGCGTCGCGCAGTGTGGAATCGAGCGGACGATGCTCGGGTGACACGACTCACGCAAGTAAGAGAAGGCCCCCGGAGTTCCGAGCTTCGCCGACGTTCGAAGATCAGAGACGCTGTCGCGTTGGCCAAGTTGTCGAAAATTAGGTGGGCCGGCCACGTAATGCCTTTCGCAGACACCCGCTGGACGAGAGTCGTCACCGACCGGTTTCCGCGGGATGTCAAGGGAACACCAGGACGCCCACCAACACGTTGATTGAACCTCTTCATGAAAGCCTTGAACGAACGATGTGACGCTCATCGTTTCCCTCCAGCGGAGAGGAACCGTTGGAGCACTTTGGCATGAACGAATAGTGAGTTGGTGGCAGTGCTCCAGTTAATTGACGATCATCAGGGGGCAGGCGATGCAGGTGATCTTCAATAGTGGTATCGGATCAGCAATTTGCCTGAGAGGGCAAGAAATCTGTTCTGCTGCTCTCGCCTGTTACCTTGAATTTGGTAACTTTTTTGCGACGTTTTTATCTTGTAACACTGTTCAATAGTATTGGGGACAATGATGGAGCTCGTTATGACTTCGAGAAAAAGTTCCCTTCACTGCTTTCCGCTTCTGGAGGTCTCTTAACCTTTTTCACTACGCCGGGATTGGAACTCCTCCTCCTAGTCGCCTGGTAATGTATGCTTTTGTCACAAACTCGAGGCTGTTTCTTCTAGTCGGCAGATGTCCTGCTCGACTTGGCGCCATTCTCTCACAGCCGTCAGGGTTTTCGACACTGCTGTCACAATCTCGATTTATCAATGAGCTTGAATGTTATGTGAAAGTCATTTCTGGGTGTCGTTCTTAGTATGCTGAGACATGCGATGGTTTGCCGTTGTTCAAGCAAAGACGTAAGAGAATTTTCCAATGAATTTACCAGAAAACGGTCTCAGATGGTGTGCGGTGCGAGAGCCGTCACGTTCCTTGTAGCAGCACGGTGTTTTCGATTTTTGCAAAGTCCTTAAACCTACCAAGTTAGGGACCCTGAAATTCAGTTGTGGAATCGTACCACTCCACAAAGCAATACCTTCCCAACATTGAATGTGCAGAAAAAATGCAAAAATACTGCTTCACAGGCATGGAGTAAGATGTTCGGCTCCTTACCCTTGCAGTGTGTATGCGTATTTGCTGCATATCCGACGTTTGGAAGCTATTGTTTTGTGTAGCGGTGCGATTTCATAGCAATCTTTCAAGGCCACTAATTCAGTATTTTCGAAGGCTTTGCAAAAATTGTGCATACTTTGCTGCTATAAGAAGAGCGGAGACTTTCGCGGTGCTATTCATTTTCGCCGTTCAGAGATACGTCTGAGGCAAATGTATTTGTATTAGAATTTCACTTGAAAATTCTCACACGTATTTGCTTGGACAACGGCAAACCGGAGCAGGTTTCAGCGGACTAAGAAGGACACCTAGAAATGACATTCACACATTATTCAAGCTACTGATAAATTAGGATTGTGACAGCAGTTACGAGAAACCTGGCGGCTGTGAGAGAATGGCGCCAAATCGAGCAGGACATCTGCTGACTTAGAAGAAAAAGCCTCTGAAATTGTGACATAAGCACACATTATCAGGCGACTTGGAGGAGGAGTTTCAATCCTGGCGTTGTGAAAAAGGTTAAGAGACCTCCAGAAGAGAAAAGCAGTGAAGGGAACTCTTTCTCGAATTCCGCAAAGTCACAACGAACTCCACCATTGTCCGCAGTCCTATTGAACAGTGCTACAATATAACAACGTCGCAAAAAAAGTTTCCAAATTCAAGGTAACAGGCGAGAGCAGCAGAACAGTTTTCTTGCCCTCCCAGGCAAATTGCTGGTCCGATTCCACTATTGAAGATCACCTGCACCGCCTGCTCCCTGATGATCGTCAATTAACTGGAGCACTGCTACCAACGTCACTATTCGTCCATGTCAGGTGCAAAAGTGCTCCAATGGTTCCTCTCCGCTCGAGGGAGACGAAGAACGCCATATCTCTCGTTCAGCGCTTTCTAGTGGCAGGTGAAGATAGTCCTCCTCGTCGTCTGCACCATGTGTCGTTCCATTTGTAGTCAATTTTCTCGGGAAAGAACAAAAAAGATTAAACGTCGTCCATGTCGCGTGCCAATGTGACCATGATTCTTTGACGGAACACTAAGAGTACCACTTCTCGCGTTTAAATTAAATCGGGAGACCGCAGTCTGATTAGTGAGTCGTTTCATTCTTGTATGAGGGAATCCTGAGTTCCTAACGTGATGATTAACGGATAGTTAGGACGGAAATTAGCCTCGTGCGGCGCTATTTATTCGCCGTTGTGCAAGGCTATGCCCCGTCGGTCGCGTCTGTACACGGGGTCATGCACACACCTGAGCGCAGAGATCGAGCGGTCGCTGCGCCGGCCGAAGAGCCGACAGACACCGGCATGCGTCCGCCACACAGTAACGGAGGTGCGTGGGTCGGGAGGAGACTCAGAGTGGCGACCACTAATCGACGACGACGACCCTGCACAGCTCCCCTGCGCGGCGTTGCGCAGCCAGCAGTGCCGTACCCTGGCATTTTGATGTCATTTCGGCTGATTGGACTGTTCCGCTGTTCCGATGTTCCGCCGGGCTGTTTGCACCCTTTTTGTGGCTTCGATTCTACTGTGATTTCCTGTTGATTCGTTGTCGTTGGACTACACAAAGGCTATCCATTCGGTTTTTGTTGGCGATTCGTTTTTCGCTGCAAAAAAAAACTTGAAAGAACGGCGAAAAAAAGGGGAAATGAAGAAGATTTCGTTCATATTTGCCGCCAAAAGGGCCCTCAAGTCACGGCTATCCCAGTGTTTCCTCGTCTGTCGTCTTGAACGGAGATTTACAATACTTTTTTGGACCTTCACGGTCGCTGAGTATTCCGTTCGACGAACGACTGGGCATGTTCATTGTGGTTCTGCAGTCCGGCCTGACACTCACATCTCTCATGTACATATGTGTGTATAGGCTTCGCACTATTATCTGATTGGTAACAATCGATGTTGTCATCTTATTGTAAATTCTGGCCCAAACTACGGAGAAAAATCGATGAAACCGATCGATAATGGTCAGACCATCGATAGAAACCTACTCGATACTTACCCATCTACTGACTTATTCTACTTGTTGTGGAGTTAGTCCACCGGCCATGTTGTTCACTTCCTTCACACCCGAAAAAATCGATAAAGGTCAAGCGATCAATATTATTTTATTGTTGAAAAGTCTGTCCATCGACCATCATAATCGCATAATCTCCCACCGAAACGATCAACCATGAGCAGAGATCGATAATGCCGATCGAAATGTGAGTCCCATCCTCCGGCCATTGTGCCTTGGTGACGGACGAGTGGATAGACACATAGACAGACAGACGAATTAGGCCTTTTATATACGATTTTTACCTCAAATTGGACACACTTCTAAGGAAGCTTGACGCTTTTGAAATCAGACTGCGTATCCTACATGATAGAACGAGCGCCTTACAGATTAAACTTGAGATTCTCGAGAAGTTTAGAATGTTTTCGGATCTATCCTAGTCCGAGGGGGCACATAACTAAAAAGTATTATATGTAACAAATCCATTTGAAACTTACCGCGCGGCTCCTACAGAACAATATGGGACCCTAAACAAGAAAAAGTCGCAAAGAAAAAGACGAAAAATTACATTTGCTTGTAAGCCGGCAAAGTTGTCTTCCCTCCTCACCATGTTGGATCCTGGTTATAACATGTCAGGCGGCGGTCAGCACGCGGCATCCCCCATTCCGTCGTTCTTTGCTCGCCTAGACGGTTGTAAACCGCGACGATTTTTTTATTTTTTTGTCTGTTCGTTCGTTTTGGTTTCTTTTAGGTTCCAACTCGTTCTCTAGGCGCCGCTCGGTATGTCTTAATTCGTTTTGTTACCTACCTTTTAGTTATGTGCCCCCCCCCCCCGGACTAGGATAGATCCATGTTTTCTTATCCAAGGAGAATTTAGTATGACGGTTTTTGAAATAAGCGCGCTGTTTGAAGTTTTATTAAATTTCTACCTTTTAAAGACAAATTGTGACTTAAAGGTTGTTCTAGAGGCAGCAGTTTTTCAGCTTGTTAAAAAAAGAGAACGCGCTATGCACTCGTCTAGCTGGCTGCGATTTCCATTTGATTGATTGTTTAAATGCTCCTTACATGAAGTAGCAATGTGAAGATAATTGTATTATATTTTATGCAATTTGGTTGTTTGTTTATACTTTTTTGTCGTATCATTTACAAGTGTGTTACTCCACGTAAACAGGAATTTCTGCTGTCAATCTAATGAACATCGTGACCTCCTGGACGAGTGTATGGCGTGATCTCTTTGGGCATTAAAAAACTGCTGTCTTCCCACGGTTAGGATAAGCTTTAAATCACAATTTTTCATTTAGAGAATGAAAATTTTGTGAAACTTCAAACAGTGCGTTCACTTATTGTGGCAGGTGAATTGAAAAATTTCAACGAAAGCTGTGATGAATTTTCCTTGGAAAAAAAGGTTTTTATCCTTTTCGGAGAGTATCTAGTGTGGTGGGCGCGTGTAGGGTAGTCGGAGGAGGCACGACTGTCGCGTGCACCCGATGCCAGGTTTCTGGTTCGGATCTTCCGCCCAGGTCAACCAAGCCTTCCATCCCTCCGGGGTCGGTGAATTGGTACCAGACTTGTCTGGGAAGGACAGAGCGCTGACGTGTTCATCGGCTGGCCACCGCAAGTCATTGTATGGCCAAATATACATTCAGCTCGCCTGCACGACATCCCGTAGAAGTAGAATGCGTGGCGCATTCCAGAAGGGATTGAGTAACGCCGTCCTTCGTTTATCCTTTATCTAGTGTGGTGTGGAACACGCTCATTCTCATTGATTTTGAGTTTCATAGGCGTGAAGCTTGTTTAAAGCAGTGTCCTGTTCGATGTGAACATGGTTATACAATATTCAGGGTGTCTCAAAAAATGTGAACACTGTTTGAAAGGTGGCAACTTTGCTCACAGGAAAGGTATTGAAGAAGTTAAGGGCTCGTATACAAGCTTAAGAAAATAGAAAATATTCTCTGACACATGAGCGGCATGGAATGCGCCATGCACTCGTCTGAAATTCTGCATTCTACACTCGATTGATTGTGTTTTGCTTGAATATTTGTTACAATTTCTTCAAAAGGTGGCCGTATCAATCCATTTGTGCTTCTTTTAAAAGCAAAGACCTAAAAAACACACCATGACTTGCTGAAAATGCAGAGTATCTTGAAAAATGCAAGTACTGCCTGAAATCTTCTAACATTACTGCTAGTGAAGCTTTTGAAAACGTTTGAGACTCATAAAGCACAGGCAACGAGATTTCTGTGGCGCACAGATAGTCAAGATTGCGCCGTCCCCCAACTGAAACCTTGCATTTCAGACTCGATTGATTGTGAATGGACTGAATGCCTGTTAAAATGGTGTTACTACTTGGCCACTTTAACCTGTGCTTTGAATGTTGCCTCATCAGTCCACAGATTCCGTCTTGTAATATGGGGCTCATGCTCACATTAAAATTGAGCAATCAACAAACTCGCATGTCAAGTGTCTTTTACGTAGCTGTCAAACTCAAAGGAAACGTTAAAAGAAGCACAGCACAGGTTAGTCTGGTCAAATAGTAACAAGATTGTTGCAAGCATTGAAATGCGTGAAATGCAAGGTTTCAGGCGAGAGCATAGCGCAACCTTAACTCTTTGCACGCCATAGGAATCTCGTTACCTGTCTAATATGAGTCTCAAACATCTCCGAAAGCTTTATTAGCAGAAATGTTAGAACTTTTCAAATAGTACCTGCATTTTTGCAAGCCCTTTTTGCAAGAGTGTCTTTAAGTTTCGAATTTAAAAAGAAACACAAATATTTTAAACGGTTACTTTCAAAGAATTGAAACAAGTAACCAAGCGAGACACAATCACTCGAGTGTAAAATCCAAAGCTTCAGGCGAGTGCATGGCGCAATCCATACGCTACGCTATGTCAGAAAGTTTCTATTTTCTAAAGATTTCATATAAGCCCATAACTTTTTAGTACCTTTACTAGAAGCAAAATTATAATGTTTCAAACAGTGTATACATTTTTTGAGACATCTTGTATATAGGTCTGCCCCACCCGATGTTATCGCCACCGCTTTTTCCCGACAAAGCCCAACTAGAATAATACTTCTACATGGGTCGCTCACTCACTGGTTCCTCACATTGGACGTTCTACAGGTTTCAGGGCACCATGCTAGTGTAAAGTATAGTGCATGGGGCAGTCCGACGTGATTTAGAGCCGGAAGCGGCGTGCAGGCTCTAAGAGTCTTCGACGAGGTTTTTTGCATTATGTCGCTGTCAAAGTGCAGTTTTCTCTCGATTTTCTTCTCTTCGCTGATTCGTTTTTCCGTGGCGGATGTGTACGTTGCGGCAATTTGTGATTCTGCCGTCGACAAGAGTCGAGTTTCTGCTCGAAACGCCGGGAATCATCGTCGATTCCTCATCGCCACGACGCACCTTCCCCCAGCGGACGGACTGCAGTGCCGCTGATTCACTGGGAATGTTCACGGTGCTCAGTGTGTTCGAATTCAATTCGCCCCAAAGTGCACTCTCCGTCAGTATCAGCGGATTTTCGCCGTCGAACGGCGCTACGTGCAGGTCCAGCAGTGGCTTTCGAGCCCTTCACTCTTCTCGGCTGATGACTCCTGACAGTTTAGGATGCGGAAGATCCGAATTGGGCCTAGTTCCGCGTTCTTCGTTCTGCTTGTACTCCGAGCGGTGTCCTTCGAATGGGAATGTTCACTTGGCACAGTTTTCCACACAGCTCTTGACTTCTTTCTTTTATTGAGTTGACAGAAGTGATTTTCGCCATAGATCTTGATCACTGTTCGAAGATCACGTGGTCGAAGACATACTCAGAAAAAAAAAACGAGACGCGCTCCATTGGTTGCGAATCCACCTAAAGGGCCCTTTATATTAGGTTGCAACGAAATAAATGGCACTGAGCCACTGTAAATTTAAACAGTTAATATCTCGGCTTGTAGGCAAGTTTATTGATCGAAATAAAAACCTTCTGATTCTACACATCTTTGCCAACGTGACACAAGCTTTTTTATCCCAGTAGCCTAAAAATCAGAAGTTCTGGAATTGACGAAATCTTCGAAGGCACTTTCGGCCTCCTGTTGGTATTTGAATACTTTCCCTACCAAGAAGCCGCCAAGATGCTTGAAGAAATGGTAGTCTGTTGGGGAGAAGTCGGGAGAAAACGGAGGATGTGGTAGAGTTTCAATGCTCAGCTCATTCAGTTTCTGCAGCGTCATTCGTGCTACAGGGGGGCGAGCATTGTCGTGCAGAAGGAGAACTCGCCTTCGGTTGACCAAGGCCGGCCGGATATCCTTCAACTTTTTCATCATTTCTTCAATTTCAATGCAGTACTTCTCTGCCGTGATGGATTCACCGGGAGGGAGGAAGCTGTGGTGAATAATTCCCAGCGAACACCACCATACTGTCGCCATTACTTTCTTTTGGTGCAATTCCGGCTTCGCAAAAACCTTGGGGCTCTCATCGCTGTCTACCCACTGTGCCGGTCGTCGCCTGTTGTCGTACATTATCCATTTCTCGTCACAGGTTACGATGCGATCAAGGAATGGGTCCGTTTCGTTCCGTAGAAGCAGTGCGGACGAGATCTCATATCGTCGGTTTCTTTGCTCCTCAGACAGCTCGTGAGGCACCCATCTTTCCAGCTTTTTGGTCTTTCCAATTTCCTTCAGATGCCGGGCAGCTGTGTTGTGACTGACGCCAAGAACCTTCGCTATCTCACTGGTACCTTTGTGTGGATCCTCCTCTACCGCATCTCTCAGCTTGTCCTCATCAACATCACTATGCCTCCCACGACCTTCATGTTCTTCCAAGCTCTCATCTCCATTCCGGACTTCTGATACCAACGATACGCCGCCCGAATTGTGGAACATCCTTGACCGAATGCGGCGTTGATCTTCTCGTCCGCCTCCTTAGCTGTAGTGTCCAGCTTGAATTCATACAAGTAAATGCCTCGGATTACCCTTTTGTCCATCTGCAAAAAAGTCAATAAAACTCTAAATTTTCCCACTTTTACATAGAAAATTTGGTAATCGCCGGTAGAGCAAAGTTTGCGCTTCTAAATGATATGCCACATGTTACGGTTTGTTCTTGATCAAACGCGTAAAGACGCGCCAAAAAATGGCGCGAGTCAGTGCCATTTAATTGGTACAACCTAATAGTTCCTAACGGCTGTGCAGTGATCGATATCGATCGATCTCGCTGTCTAATCGATATGATTGGCTGTTGTGCCGTGGCGCAGCAGCTGTGCAGAAATCGATATCGATCAATCGCGCTGTCTGATCGATGTGCCTGGCTGTTGTGCTGTGACACCGCGCTGAATATTCACCAGCATGGTCCAGAACTCGACAGTAATCGATCGATGTTGCTCGTGTAATTCGCAACTTAATTAAATCACTCTGAAAATCGCTATTATTATATCGATCGATATTTATTGATCGATCGATGATGTTCACTTTTGGCGGTATTCCTGCTTCATATTCGCATCCACCGTCGAGGTATAGCTATTACTGTGAATCGGTGCGGTGATGCTGTCTGATCATTAGTTGCCACCTTATTGGTCATTAATTTTGAGCGGACTCTCACTAACGATCAGATGACTTAGTTCTATCAAATAAATTTTAAAAATCAGTGATCATAAATAAATTAAATTAACTATATAAACGACGCAATATAAAAGTAAATCGATTAATAATCGATTAAAATAATACAATAGTATTAAAAACAAAATAAAATAATTAATACATGGATTCAAAATCAATCAGCGATATTAGTGAACATTTTAAATGAATTTAATTTTTTTACTATAAGCCAAAATTTATCCGGGGTGACCGGGTCGCGTATGGAGCAGTCGGAGAGAGGGCTTGGCTCGAGTGCAATCGGAATCGAGTCAAGGTTTGGCTCCCGGTTGGTCCATCCGGTCGCTGCTTGGCTTTGGTGGTCAACGGTTTCGAACCAACATCGTTGTTTGTCGCAATGTCGTGGAGGCGATTTGAATGCGTACTTAGCCATACAATGACTTGCGCTGGCCAACCGACGAACAGGATAGCGCTTTCTACTTCCTAGAGAAGTCTGGTAGCAATTCACCGACCCTGGAAAGATGGAAGGCTTGGTTGGCCTGGGCGGGACAATCAAGCCAAGAACCTGGTACTCGGTGCACGCGACAGCCTGCACCTTCTCCGACTGCGCTACCCGCGCCCATAGTTCAGATACGCACTCGAATTGACCCCACAGCATCCCGCAGAAGTAGATTGCGTGGCGCATCCCGGACGACCTTTATCCTTTGTCCTCACTGTCCCACTAGTTTTCGAAGAACTACTGGTTCATTCCTCCTCGAACCTCGACGAAGCTAGGAAAGTTGGATAGTTCCCCTTAGTTACGAGAATCGAGCCATACTGAGGTACAGGTTTGGGTTACGCAGGTGATGGTCGCTCAGTGTTTGGTTTTCTCCACGTTTGTCAGCGAGCTTGAAGGTCAGCCAGCAACCAACCGCAGTTAGTGTCAACACGCCGTCACCCCGCGGGAGCATGAGAAGATTCATGACCAAGGTCCTCAGCCAATTTGCTGTGCTGGTCGAAAGAGAGACATAATTGCTCAGTTTTCCTGCCACACTGGGTCATAATGGCAGTGTCAATGCTGTATAGCTGTCCATTTCTGCTGTTCTGCTTCGGGACCGAGTAGATATCTAGTAGGCTCTGCCTGGCCGTTCCATTAGCTGGCTAGCTCCGAAAAATCCCTCCTAGCAGTTGTTCTGTGCTGGCTCTGTGGTCTTTTAGTTTTGTGTTATCTGACAAAGCCATAAGGCCTTCGAATAATGCGATTCGAAGCTCTATATGGAGGCATTTCGAGGTTATGGCCCATTCAAAAGGGAAGGGACAGTCGTTCTCCCCACGGACGCGGACGTGGTGTGTCATCTGCCCCTCTCCTACACACGGCGATGTCCTCGCAATTGGCTTTTTATGGCACCCTGCCGCATTGAGTCGTTGGCTTCGCCTGATTGCTTGAGACTCGCAGTCGGATTCCAGTGTTGCAGAGCTGCGACAGCGAATGGGTGTGAATCATTTGTGGCTGCGGCATTATTTTCCCCTGAATCAGGCATTTGGCTTTGCAACTTCTTGATATTTCCGTCTGGAGAGCACCGGCTATTTCACCTCTCTCTGCGCAAGCGCAGAGCGGTTCATCTTCGTTCTGAATCACAGAGCTTCTCGAGCTCTCGGGATCGATTCGTAACAAGGATGTCCGTCACCGTTAAGTCGTTAGATTTCGTTAAAAAGTGCAGATAGCTGCGTAGTTTTGTTTCAATCGAAAAATATCAGTGGGACCGTTATATTTACCATTCTCACGACAGATGGGCACTTTCAAATGAGGCCTTTGGAACTTATTGAACTTTGACAACTTTCGAAATCGAACTGAATACCTTCCAAATAAAAGTGAACGCCTTTCAAATGAAATTATTTATTATTGTGTTTATTTATTTCGACAGCCTTTCGTAATGTAATGATATTGGGGAAAAAATCCAAAAAAAGAGAAAGGCTGTCGAAATAAATAAACACAATAATAAATAATTTCATTTGAAAGGCGTTCACTTTTATTTGAAAACTGTTCAGTTTGATTTCGAAAGTTGTCAAAGTTCAATAAGTTCCAAAGGCTTCATTTGAAAGTGTCCATCTGTCGTGAGAATGGTAAATATAACGGTCCCACTGATATTTTTCGATTGAAGCGAAACTACGCAGCTATCTATACTTTTTAACGAAATTTAACGATTTGACGGAAACGCACATCCCTGCTTTGTAAGTCAGAAGCCGCAGCCGCATCCTAAAATGATCCGATCCATAGTGAAAAATGCTAAATGACGCCGTTAGTCAATCCTTTTCTGGTATTTGCCAAACACTCTACCCTCAGGTGATTTCGTCGAGGCAATTAGAATGCCCATTTGGCCTACGTAATGGTTTACGCCAGCCACTCAATAGGCTACTGAAATTTATGGTTACCTCAAAACGATTTGATGGTCTTCTTTCCTTGTCCGTCTTTCTGTCCTTGAATAAGTCCCGTTCCTACTGTGTTGTAGTGACAGTTCTTCATCAACGTGATGTTTTTTGAGCCCTATGAGTGGAAGGGCATGTGGTAGAACAGTAGGAGACGGCGTCGGCTGACTTGTCCATCCGAAATCGAGACTCGAGTTTGGGTCCCGCCCAATGTATCTAAGCTTTCCATTCCTTCGAGGTCGGTGAATTGATACCACTTTTTTGCAAAAGGATAAAACACTGACTTTCTTCATAGGAATTTACTCAGAAACTAGTATCCCACGCCGAAGCATCTTCGAAGCATCTGCTGGTTGGCTTGCGCCACGCATTCTGCTTCTACGTGATACCATGGATGTAATCTGAATAGGCATTTGTGCTAAATGACTTCGCAGTACCCAGCCAATGTACAACTTACAAATTGTGTTTCATCCTCCTTAGACTGATCTTCTACCAATTCACCGACTCAGAAAGAATGGAAAGCTCTGTTGTCTCTGCGTGGCCCGAACCAAGAACGTCGACTGCGCCATCACGCTCCAGCAGTTCGGTTTACGTGGAAGAAATGCTTTCCGGAGTACTCTGTAGTTGTCTAGCTGTCGACTTTGTTCATTGTTCAAACATCCAGGCTTGCTTTGCATCCTGCGTCCTTAGCTTATGTCACTTCATGCCATACAGGCTTATCCCACCAAACTTCGCCCGTTCCGCCTTTCGGCCGTTTTCCTGAATAAAATACTTTTGGAGCGGATTAACCCGCCCGTGGTGGTTGTCCTTTCATTCGCGACGAATGCTTGTCCAGTCAGTCTGTGCAGATGCATGGGAGCGTCCTCGAAGTGACCATCACTTGGGAGCGACAGCCGAGCTCATGTCATTTTTCCAGCAGTGTTTCCCAGACAACTCTGCCACCAATTTGCGACCTCGCTGTGATTGAAGACCAGGGCGCCGCATGCAGTCCGTCAAATGCGCGAGCAGAAGGAGGCTGCCACTCACTTCTACCCATGTGTCTTCCTGAATCCCCCAAAGAGGATAAACTGTCTTTTGAGCTAATCTTATCCTACTGTATATAAAAGCGCTAATCCGTCCGTCTGTTCCTCCATGCGTGCGTCCGCGTAAAATTAATGGCTAGCCCAACCTACTTTACAGCTCGCGAGTCTGCATAAGGATGGCCGTCCATTGTGAAAACTGACCGGCTTTCAGAAGTGGGACATTTCGATCGCTAAACCATTTGTGATCAACTGTATCGATCGATCGATCGATAACGGTGCCCGCGAATTCAACTTCTGAAATTTAGTTTATTCCACCCATGTGTCTTCCTGAATCCCCAAAAAGGGATAAACTGTTTTTTGAGCTGATCATCTTATTTTGATGTATATAAAAGAGCTCCGTCCGATTGTGATTCCATGCGTACGTCCGCGCAAAATTAATGGCCGCTAGCTGGACCGACTTCACAGTTGTGAATCTCTGCTCAGGGTTAGCCGTCCATTGTGAGACCTGATCGATAGATAGGCTTCACTTCACTGATAACTAAACTATTATTGATCGATTATATCGATATCGATCGATAACAGTGTCCGTTACAGTGAATAGTAAGCGGCTATGCTAGGCGCTAACAGTTTTATGTGAAATGCTTGCGTTCCGCATTCCCCGCGCATTCTACTTCTGAACTTTACCGCAAATTCGCTAGCAGTTCGTCTTTCTCCAGTCTCAGTGCTTTACGGATTAGTGGCACAAGTCATTAATGTGGCCTGCATGGGAAGGCGGAGCGTGCCATCCGATAACAACTAATCGTAGCATCGACCGAGCGTGAACCAGCCAATCAGGGTCGTATGCGCACTCCCATGGTACCACGAGCATTCGATGCGGTCTTATTGGTCTGATGCTTCGTCACTTCGTCCCTTGTAGGCCATATTATCGACTATAACGATTTTGTCACTTTCAGCCTCACTCTTTAGTGGCTAGCACGAAAATATTTTTTTGTTCTTGAAATTTCTCAACAGAGCTGTTCATCTGCAACTCCGACCCGTCTCCACTTACTGCTGTCGTGTGCCAGAGTAGCCCAGTTGCAGCTGCTCACTCCTTGGACCAGATGGATGTTGCATTTCTCGTTCAAGACCTTCAGGCAGATGGCGGCATTCTATTTCTGAAGTTTAGTCGCAAATTTGCCAGCAATTCTTCTGAATCTAGTCCGTGTGGTTTAAAAATTAGTGGCACAAGTCGTTAATGTGGCCTGCATGTGGAGACGGAACGCCCCAACCGATAACAGCCAATCAGAGCATCGACCGAGCGCGAACCAGCCAATCAGCTCACCGACCAGCTTCCGTGAGCTCTGAATGGCAGATTCATTTGATGTGGCCTGATTAGTCTGGTCCGTTCCGCCTCGCTATGTAGAGCACATTAACGACTAGCGCCAAGCGTTGTTTAATTAATCTGCCATAGTTCATCTACTACCTATGGATAAAACTCCCGTCTTCACCTGTTGTGTAGAGTCCTCCACTTCCAGCTGTTATTCTCCATCTCATCGCCTTTGGTTGAAATTAGCAAAATGTTGGCCTTTCGATGTCAAATCCAAGAAAACCCGCCCACTTTTTACGCGAATCGTTTCAAATTCACCGTGTTCGTGGAGTCTCCTGCCCTTTCGGGCACCTGCGTTGGTTCTTCGGAGGTCTCTAAACGCTTTCCAATGTACGTTTGGCGTTTTTTGCCCAGTTGGCGCAACGAGCGCAAATGTCACCCGTTCGCCGCTGGTTTCGGATTTCAATTCCCAGAACAAGCACACCACTCGCCCGTCCGCCGCCCGCCGTGTCCCGTCCCGTCCCGTCGACTCGGAAATAACGGCTCGCGTTATTATGTTTGCCCGATTCCCAATGAATTTTCCGCGGTTCTCGTTCCCGAGGAGGTTATTCTTAGTTGTTTGGAATTCCTGTGTTGCGGCATTTTCGTGCGCTAATTGCCGATTGACTCACTTTCTGACGGAGAAATTGCGCGGCATTTGGTGTCCGAGTCTGTAGATTTGGCCTTTTCTGTCTGTAATTGTTTGAATTACTCTGTGTCTGTACGCTCTTTCCGGCGACACTGCTTCTCTCCTTTGAATTCAGTTCGGCTGATACGGAGTGTTTTAACACACCACGCCTTCAGGTTTTCTTTCTGATCTCATGCGGATATTTGGTCTTGGACTTGGTGCATTCTTAGTGGCCAGGGCCGGGATCCATGAACGATATACCGGCGGGTAAGTGCAAAATTTACCCCCACTCGCCCCTTACGCGTGATTCATGAACGCGCGGCCGGAAAAATCCGAGGTAAGTGTCGAGGTAAATGCTACCCCGTCAGCGCGTCGGGGAACATTTACCTCCAAGGCGAGGGTTTTGCTCCGCGGCCAACTTCTGACCCAATGCATACCTCCGCTGGCCCTTAGCCAGCTCTGAGCTGGCCGCCAGCAAATTCAATGCCTGGCAGGGGCGCCTAGTTGCCGTCGCCATGCGCACGTCTTTCGCCGCACTTCGGTAGGTTGTTTTACCTTTTGTTTTTCTCTATTACGCTTGCATTCCATGATTTTTTGGGCTCTGTGGACCATGGCGGCCCACAATGCCACCTATTTTTAAGTGAATTGCTTCCTTTAGTGGCATTGTGGGTCAGCTTGAGCCACCATGCGCCTAGTCCACCACGCAAATCGTAATTTACGATTTGCGTGGGTGGACTATGCCCGCCCGCCATCTTAGCCTTCCTTGGCATATGTTGTCTATGGAGGCTACTGTGGTGGATGGCACCCCTTATTAGTCATGTAGGCCCACATTTACCATTGTTTCTCTACTTCCTGCTATGCTACTAGTTTCCACCCCTCTCCCTCCCCCCCCCCCCCCCCCTCGCCCTACCCCACATTTCACATTTCATTTCCCCTAAATACGATGCTGCTAGTGTCGGTGCCAGCGACGTCCCAGCAGCAAGTGTGACTGCTTGCCTTCGCTGTTAGCTGATGCCAGCGGGCCAGCGGAGGCATGCACATTGGGTCAGAAATTGGCTGCGGAGCAAAACCCTCACCTTGGCCGTCATGAATCAGAAAACGGAGGTAAGTTCTGGGAAAGTGGCGGGTAAATGGCCCTCGAGGTAAGTGGGGGTAGAATTTACCTCCGGCCGCGTTCATGAATCCGGCCCCAGGTTTGATTTTTTCAAACTGTTCAATTTGAAGCAGTTCTACCCACGTCCAAAACCAGAACCTCCAAACAGGACAACACCAAGCTTTGTTTCTTTTTTTCTTCATAAATTCGCTACATCGCGTGTTAGCGCAGTGTTGGAGGCGTCGGTTTTGGAAACTGGACAAAGCCGATCCTTATCGTTACCTTTCATCCATTTTAGTGGCAATGTCGTCTTTCGCTAGCTAGTGATTGAATCCACTGTTCTTTGGATTCTTTGTGTTACCGTATATACCATTTTTACGTGGAACTGGACACTTTTCAAATCAAATTGGACACTCTTTTTGGCTAGCCTAAAACTCTTGAAACCAAAGTAGTAGAAGTAAACGTCTTCCAAATAAAACGAGCTTCTTACTGCTTTTATAAAATTTTTAAATTCTCAGGTTAAGCTACAGACTCTCCAAGATGGTTAGAATAATTTTTTGCTCTCTCCTAGAAGTTTTTTCTAGTTCAGCTGCTCGAATGAGTGTGAGAATTTTATAAAATTTTATTTTTTAAAGAAAAATAGTAAATTAGTTTCTGTCTTAAAGCGCCAAGAAACAGTTTTAATCTTCAAAAAAAGGTCAGCAGAAGGATATCAACAACTATCGACCCATCAGTCTTCTCTCGGTTGTGTACAAGATCTTCACCAAGATACTGCTTAACCGCATGGAGCGCTGCTTGGATGCATATCAGCCAGTGGAGCAAGCAGGGTTTCGCAAGGATTTCTCCAGCATGGACCATATTCAGACTGTCTCACAGCTCATCGAGAGGAGCCGCGAATGCCACCTCCCACTTGTCCTTGTCTTCGTGGATTACCGGAAAGCGTTCGACTCTGTGGAACTCAACGCCGTTTTGAACGCACTTGTGCATGCTGGAATACCGTCGCCCTTCATCCGACTTCTCGACGAACACATCGACTACCATCCAGTTGTTCGATCGAAAGCTTAAAATTCCTATCGGGAAAGGAGTACGGCAGGGAGACACGATTTCTCCCAAGCTATTCACAACGGCACTCCAGAATGAAAGACTTGAACTGGGACGATAAAGGCTACCTTGTCGACGGTAAACGGATCAGCAACCTTCGCTTCGCCGACGATATTGTTCTCATCTCTACCAGCACGGCAGAAGTCAAGGAAATGCTGAACGGGCTGAATGTGGCAGGTATGAAGATTGGATTGGACAGGAATATGTCCAAAACACAGTTTATGGTCAACCAGTGGTGTGACACATGGATAACGACCTCGCTCCTGAAATCAGCCCGCAGGAGACGCGCAGCATGGGCAGCCTTCAGTTCGATTCGCGAAGTCACCGATCAGGTCAAGGATCCCGGCCTCAGGGCCTCGATATTCAACGCCTCTGTACTGCCTGCGATGTGTTACGCGACGGAAACCTGGCCCGACAACAAGACAATCGCCAGAGCGATGCAAACTACGCATCGTGCACTGGAGAGATGTCTTCTGAGGACAAGCCTTTGTCAGCAATGGCAAGAAGGCCTACGAAGCTCGGAGCTACGGGAGAAGTCGCAATTAGCAGACCCGCTGCAGTACATGAAGAAGTCCAAATATCGCTGGGCCGGACACCTGCTTCGACGAAAGGACGATAGATGGAGTCTCCGTGTCACAGAATGGCTCCCGAGAGACCACAAGAGACCACTGGGACGACCGCCAACGCGATGGGCAGACTCATTCTCAAGATCTTTCGGAGAGCGGAATCTGCCTCACTGGATGCAAGCAGCCAGAGATCGAGCAGTTTGGAAGAGTTGTGGTCCCCGCTGATAAGACCTCCAGCCGACTAAAGGACCATCAAAGTATCAAAGTAAGTTTAAAGCGCAACAAAGCAGCAATCATTTAGTGTATTAAAAGGCCAAATTGCGCCGTGCACTCGAAAAGCTTGTTTCGATTTTATTCGATTGATAGTGTAAATGCTGCACATGAAGCAGTCAGGAATATGTGTATATTCTTTACAGTTGTGTTTGTTACATCGTCTACATGTGTTAAACTCCATGCAAACAGAAATCGAATAAAACTCGCGACGATTTGTATGAGGGCAATCCATTTTCAGGCGCAAAGAAATAGTTACCTTTCTGCTCTCTAAAACGAGCTTTAAATCATCATTTTTCCTCAATTAATGAAAATTTTATATTAGGGGGGGGGGGGGGTAAAAGTAATGAGACAAAATGAAAAAACATTTACAATATGCCATTAAGGTCAATGACTTGCTGCCATCGCTCAGCCAACTTCCTGATCCCATCCTTCCAGAACTGCTTGGGCCTGGTGTTGACCAACTGCTCGATATGGTTGTCAAGGACTGCTTGGGTTCTTGCGTCCCTTCCGACTAGGAAGTCCTGTAGGCTCAAGTAGTAGTGGTAGTCGCATGGAGAGATGTCCAGCGAATACGGGGGGTGAGGCATGTGAACGTAGCCCAGCTGGCCAAGCTTATCCGTGCTTACTTGTTCCCGATGGGGTGCGGCGTTGTCGAAGAGGAGAACCTTCTTGAAGCGCTGCGAATGAATAAGGGCGAGTCGCCGGCCCATCTCCTTTATTTCGTTCACCATGGCCTTGGAGTTCATCGCGGTGCTCTTGGGAAACAGCCTCCGGCAAACCGAACCATGGGCGCACAACCAAAAGCTCCAAAGATGCTTCTCGCCGTGAACATCTCGCCGAACGAAGGTCGGTAACAGTTCACCACGCCTCACCCAGACTCGCTGCTTGGCAGGGTTAAGGTAGAAGAAGTGCTTCTCATCTTGCGTGAATATTGAGCCCAGGCTGCTCGGGGTTGGGAATTGGGCGAGATTTGCGCGACACAGGTCGACTCGTCAGACTGGGGTTTTGGCTTGCTTCTGGAAAGGGCGGAAGTGGTAACTTCTCAAGATGGGCTTCAGTAAGTAGCATACAAACATACAAATATGACAAGCACGAAACCAGACTCCAGCCACGAGATATATGGACACGGCATGGGGTGTCTCATTACTTTTGCCCCCCCCCCCCCCCCAATAAAACTTCAAGCAATGTGTTCACTTATTGGGAAGTGAATTAGAACTTCCAAAGAACGTTGTACACGAATTTTCCTTGAACAAAAAATTATTCTAAGCTTTTATAGGGTCTGTAGCTTAAAGGGGAAGAAGCTTTCGATTTGGAAATTCGCTTGAGTTTGCTTTAATTTCGAAAGTCTTAGGCCAACTAAGAAGAGTGTCCAATTTGATTTGAAAAGTGTCCAGTTCGACGTGAAAATGGTATGTTGACTTATTTCTCGGCGCACTTGTTTTCTGGCTCTTATGGAACGCGGTACAGACGGAGGAGACCGGCTGTCCAGTGCTTTCGATTCCAGGTTCCTGGTTCGGATTTCCCGCCCAGGCCCGCAAAACCTTCCATCTCTCTGGGGTCGGTGAATTCGTATCAGACTTGTCTGGGAAGGATAAAACACGGCGTCCATCGGCTAGCCACCGCAAGTCGTGGAACAGGCGTAATACGCATTCAAATTGCCTCCACGATATCCCGTAGAAGTCGAATGCATGGCGCATTCCATTCCAAAAACGATTGAGTGACGCCGTTCCTTGGCCTTCCTATCTTTATCCTTTATGGAGGCTCGGTGCTAACAGGCAGTGAAGCCCTTTTCTGTAATGATCTGTGACAGTCGTTGAACCGCCGAAGAAAATGGCGCAGAAGTCTAAAGCCGTTGATGCTTCTACCAAGGGCTGCCTCCCGACGGGCAGCTCTGGCCGATGTGTCACTGATCCGGAGGTGTCGGTTACCTTATGCGTGGCAGCGCCTGACGACGTCGCCTGGCCTGGCCTGGCCTCGCTTAAACGAGGTGCGTATCGATCGGCGGCACCTCTCCGGTCGACGACGACGACGACATACCTGTCGTCCTGTCGTCGGCCGGTCGTCTGGTGCATGCGACACCTGGTATGATTGACGCGCTTCCGCCCGCTGACTGCTTCTTCAGCAGCAACAGCTTCTTCCCCTGTTCTTTGGACAGTTCCTGTTCCCAGGGCAGGGCATTTCCTCTGGTGTCTGCTCTATTTATGGGGATTTCTCCTTCGTTTCCTCCATCATTAAGGGTCCTCTGCGTACTTATCGTGCTCTGCGACTTATTTCAGTGGTTTTTGAGCGATTTTTGTAGAATATTTGTGTTTTTCTGAGTCGTTGACCTTGTGGTCCGCTTATTCGTAATGGGTTCCCGTAGTTCTGCTCGATTTACCCTTTCAGGTTAGCGTTGCCCTTCATAGTTACTGATGAATTAAAATGACCTGATCTTCCAATATCCGCTAGAACAAACCGTCCTCTACCACAGCATTTCCATTCGTGGCTTTTTTCTCCTTAACCTTAATTAATTAAGGGTTCGGGTATCGGCAAGCACCTCATACTAGGCCATTCCTCGACATTTTCTTGTGCTGAATTCTCTTCTCTTATTGAAGTGCTCACAGCTTCTACCGTTTCAGCGCCATAAAAAGCGCAGTGCTTTTCCAGTTTGCTTTAAGTAAGTGCTCGAATTTTAATTAGAATGGGAAAAGAGTTTTTTTTTTTGGAAATTCTGGCCACAATGATCATCTCTAACCCTGGTCCATGTATGGGTCAGCATTTTGCCATTGCTTTAAAACGTCAGAAAATCTGCGGCCGGTTCAATCTACACTCACCTGTCGATCAGTTTCATTGTCGATTTTCTCGGTCCAGCTCCGACAATGTCTCCATTGGTCCTCGTCGCGTGCCATTATGACCCAGTTGGCTCTGCCTCTTCGCCATTGATCCTTGTCGCGTGCCATTATGACCCGGTTGCCTCTGCCTATTCCTTTGACATTCGAAGTGATTCTTATACGCCGTTCAAGATTTTCTCGAAAAATTGCTCTGCGCTTCATCTAAGACGGGATGCGGAGTTTAGGAGCATGTGAGTATCACAGTGAGCGGAGGCGTTTTTTTAAGACTTAAGACTTATTTTAAGACTTATTTTTGTTGTTCTTTTATTATTATTGTATACATTTTTTCTTATTTCATGCTTAAACAGTTGAGTTAGTGGCCCATTTGTTTTTCTAGAGAGAACGACCTTTAAGGTGCCATGTATCAAGTCCATATCACCGATTAATCTTCCTTTGATTTCGGATCTAATTATTGGTTGAGACTGGCTGGCGAGGGTTCCCAGATCTTCTGATGGTCTCTTTGAGCAGAGACTTCCTTGAATGGATGTCTCCATTTGTCTCCATCGCGTGCCAAAGTGACCCAATAGGCTCTCCTCGAAAGACGGGATGCGAAATTTTTCATTCAAAGCCTTAGAGAGCGAAGAAGTCCGACTAACAACGGTGGTGGCCTGCGATATGTCCTTTGGACGTCGCTCGAAATCCAATCAGTTACGGTTGACGCCTCATGACTGGCCCACCTAATTTTCGACGTGTTGGTCGAAGCGACACCGTTTTTCCCTTTTGAGCGTCGACAGCTATCATGAAACAGTGGCCTAGTTTATGAGCATGTGCGTGTGTATTGCAGTGAGCGGAGGTGTTTTTTCAGGCTTATGGAGCCGTTTGGTTCGGATCCTCACCAGGGTTCACCAAGTATATGTACACCCTTAAGATGCCGTCAGTGGGGCTAAATTCATCTACTAAAGGCGGCTTGTTGACTTTAAGTGCCTTTTGGATACTATATTGGAATGCGCGGCGCATTCTAAAGGGATCGATCAACGAGGAACTTTCTTCTTGAGCTACTCAATAGGTGCTTTAGTTGCTCTTGGGCTTTTAGGAAGGGAATTTGCTCTTTGCACGCTCAAGTAGCAGGCCGTTTGTCAAATCCGAAAGGGATTTATCGAGGCTGATGAGCATAGCTCGTTACTGAACCTGTTCCCTCTCTAATCCGCTTAAAACTGCGCGCGAAAAGAACGATAGTCTAAAGCCTCGCACAGCCAGGAAGGCTCTTTTTAGAGGCGAACTAGGATGCTAATGTTCGGGAGGCCGTGGTGTATCTTCAGCCTAAGCTGCCTAATCAAAGTTCCGGAAGTAAATGTCTGGTGGTTTTGGTACCGCTATTGAGGCTGGGCGCGTGTAGCGCAGTCGGACGAGGCGCCGACTGTCGCGCGCACCCGATACCAGGTTCTAAGTTCGGATTTACCGCCCCGCCAAACAAGCCTTCCATCCCTCCGGGGTCGGTGAATTGGTACCAGACGTATCTGGGAAGGATAAAGCGCTGGCTTGTTCATCGGCTGGCCACGGCAAGTCATTGTATTGCCAAATAGGCATTCAGCTCGCCTCCTCGACATCCCGTAGAGGTAGATTTCATGGCGCATCCCAAAAGCGATTGAGTAATGTCGTCCTTTATTCTTACCCTTATTGAGCATGGCTATACCTTTGCGCTTATACACCTCCAGGGCGGTAGAAAGGGTGTTAGCTTTTTGGGATGCGGCACGCATTCTACCTCTGCAGGATGTTGTGAAGACAATTTGAATGGGTTTTCTCTGACTTAAGGTGGCTAGCCGATGAACAAGTTAGTGGTTTATCCCTCCCCGGCAATTCTGGCATCAATCGAACGACCCCGGAAGGGTGCAATCCTTGGTTGACTAGACGGGAAATCCGTACCAGGAACCTGGATTCCGGTGTACACCACAGCCAGCGCCTACAGCTCTACTACGCCTCTGGTGGGCGTGCGGTTCTGGTCGTTAACGATGTTTCAAAGATTTTTTTAAAAATTTTTGTAATTAATTAGATTTCGTTAGAAAGATATATAGCTGCGTACTATTGTATCATCTTATACACTATTTTCACGCCAAATTGGACACGTTTGAGGGGGGGGGGGGGTGTCTTAGAAGATTATCGTTCTTCCCTTCTTCGCCATGTTGCTTTTTCACACTTGTTCCCGCCTTCGCTAGGATCTCTTGTTAGTTTGCTTTGTTGCGTGGATTTCCATGTATAAGGATAAGGATAAGGATAAAGGACGGCGTTACTCAATCCCTTCAGGGATGCGCCAGTGCATTCTACTTCTAGGGGATGTCGTGGAGGCGATATGAATGCGTATTTGGCCACACAATGACTTGCGGTGGCCAGGTAACAAGTCAGCGCTTTATCCCTACCAGACAAGTCTGGTACCAATTCACCGACCACGGAAAAATGGAAGGCTTGGTTGGCCTGGGCGGGAAATCCGAACCAGGAACCTGGTATCGGGTGCATGCGACAGTCGCGCCTCCTCCAACTGCGCTACACGCGCCCCCCCCCCCCCTTCCATGTATAAAATGAACAAATAAATAAATAATCTTTTGACGGAACAGTTTTTAAAATGAAAATGAACAAGTTACAAATAAAAACGAATGTCTTCCAAATTGAACAAGGTCCTCTTTAGAGAGATTAAGAGAGAGACCAGATTTTTCGCTTTGAATCGTTAGATATGTCTTCCCTTGAAATTTTTTAATTCGTTTGCTATAAAAAATGAGTGCTTTGTTTGAATTGCCAGGGTTTTTTGTTAATTTCTAGAAGCTAGAAGAACGGTCTTCAGTTCATTTTAAAGTGCAAAAACCAGCAATTTTCCAGGGTTCCTTAGGAAAACATGGCGCCATGTGCTTTTACAGCACGCTGCAACCTTCGTTTTATTGATAGCAAAAATTCTGCTTGCGTGGAGTTACGCAGTGGTCAACGGTAGCACAAAAAACTTATAATAGAAAGTAGACATATTTTCACTTCGCAAGATGCTGAAAATAGAATAGCATAGAAATTTTCCAATACGTACATGGACCCCGTGATCTAATTTTTACTTTCTTTGAAAATTTTACAAAATTCTAATCAATAGCTAATCGTTTGTATTTATTTATGTTTTTAATTTACACCATGGTGGGCGGAATTTCTGTTTTCTGTTCTCTGTTTTCTGATTTTCTGGCCATTTTGGGTAAATTTTTTCTGTTTTCTGTTTTTTTTTTAAGAAAATTACCGAAATTGGTCAGAAAATAGTATAGCATAGAAATTTTCCATTACGCACATGGAGGCCATAATCTAATTTTTATTTTCTTTGAAAATTTTATAAAATCCTAATTAATATCTAACCGTTTATATTTATTTATGTTTTTAATTTAATGGAAATTTGCTAAATTTTCACCCATCCCTGTTTCACGCTATAAATCAAAAACTGGGGGCGAGTGCATGGATTAGTCTCTTTTCGTGATGTACAGAAAAACGGCCGCCGTTTTCTTTCGCTTTGAAATAGACTTGAGACCGTTCCTTTTTCTTAAAAAAATTAAAAATAAATTTTTTCGTGAAGTTTCAGGTAGGGCATTCTCACCGCCAGATGCAGTGCTTTCTTTCAATGTCAAGAGCGCTCTGTTTCGCTTCAATATCAGCTGTTTTCAGCAGCGTCTTCTATATTATAGCGATTTTTGCACAACAATTTCCCTTTTCGTATTCCTGGATTGAGAACAACGAATTGTTCGATGGTTCCTCGATCCAATGCAGAATAATAAAAAATCCATTAAAAATTCCGGGGTAAACGTCGCGAAGCCGCACGGCAGAGGTGCGGGAACGGCCAGAGAACTGACCGTAAGTGAACACAGTGGCACGGCGGTGGACTCAGCCGCACAGGCACAGAAGAGACGTGTTTGATAGAGGCCGTGATTGGCTGTCGCGATTACGGTAGCAGCAACGGCGGTTCCCACACCCCCTGCTGTGCGCCTGCGCGACATGTACCAATAAGAATACGTTTCTAGCTGAGCAGTTAACGTATGTTAGCGGTTTTTGTTTATGTTGTTTCGTGTATATTTACTTGTTTGTTTGTAACGCGTAGGTTTATTGTCTGCGCCTTGAATAAATAATTAAATAAATAATACACTTGAATGTTATGTAGAAAGAATAGTAAAGGCAAGCTCCAACGGTTCGTTTCGCCACCTTTCTTCAGTCGAACCATGTCCATTATAACACCCCTCGGTGGCTCATCAGTGAAGAAAGGACATGTTATAACTTTCGCATTCTTTATTTCTATTTATTCATTTATTTTATTGTGAATAAATTCCGGCAGGTGGTCAGGACGGATTTTAAGGGAAAATGCCGTTAATTCGTTAGCCGTCAACCGTTGTGCACCGCTGTACAACACGTTCATGCTAGATCACTTACCATTGAAGGGCCATTCACAGTTTTTTTTTAATGATTTCTTGTTCTCTTTCACGCCTTCCAAGAAGACTTCATGCGCTGTTCCTCGTCTCCTTCCCCTTTTGTAGTTGATCGTCTTCATGCGTTTCCTCTCGCAGTTATTCGCCAAATGATCGTACGAACATCCCTCTTCTCCCAACGCTCCCTCAATAGCGTTCTCTGTAGGACAAGTTGTGGGATGTGGACGTGTCCGTAGCCGATCAGCACCCACCAGCAGCAGCACCTGTCCATAATGACCACCGTATACTGCCAGCCAGCCAGCACTTCGAATTCATATGTAACGGTGAGTGAAGAGAGGTTGCATCGTGTCCGTCTCCAGATTGACTCCGACGTGCGAATACACCGAATGCAGTGCCTCAGCGATAAGGGCATTCTGGACATGGATGATAAGATCGTAGACGTGTTCGATGAGATTCGCGACCAGGTAAGCGGCAGTTTGGGTGGGCCGAAGGGAGGAGGGCTTTGTCATGAGAAGAAGCATTGGTGGGAGTTGCTGAACCATCGTTGTCTAGAAGGTGTAGTTTCAACGCTCTGGTTTTGGAGAGTCGTCGCGACATCACATTTTAGTAGCGTAGTAAATATTTGTAAAAAAATTGACAAAATATTGTTCATCATGTCCTGAAGCACAATCGAGGAAATGAAAGAGTAGGAAAAGCCGGTTACGTCATAAAATCACCAGTGTACATTGGTTCCGGATAAATCATTTTCGGGTATTCGATTCGGATATCCCTGTCCGAGTCATCAAGAAATGCGTGGCCCGCAAAATTTCCCGTCTCTGAATCATCCGAAAGTCTCGGTTCCACAAAATCGCTGTTATCCGAGTTATCCAAAAATCAGAGTTTCGAGAATATAGCATTATCCGAATCATCCAGTTATTCAAAGATTTTCGATCGGATCAAATGCATAATCACCAATTAGAAGAAGGAATTGTTCTTGACTTGGTGCACCTTTTTAATCCATTTATTTGGGACATAATTTTGCGAATTACTTTTGTGCATATCACCTGTATCTCCTGTCCTCCCGTTGATCATCGACTTGCTTGAGCGGGCGCCAACAGCGTCTCCATTCGTCCCTGTCGCGTGTCAGAGTGCTCCAATGGATCCTCTTCGCTTGAGGGACACGAAGAGCGTCATATCGTTCCTTCAGGACTTTCATGAAGAAGTCCAACCAACACGCTGGTGGGCGTCCCGGTGTTCTCTTGACATCCCGCGGAATCCAGTCGGTAACGACTCTCGTCCAGCGGGTGTCTGCGAAGCGCATTACGTGGCCGGCCCACCTAATTTTCGACAACTTGGCCCACGCGACAGCGTCTCTGATCTTCGAACGTCAGCGAAGCTCGGAACTCCGGAGGCCTTCTCTCGCTTGCGTGAGTCGTGTCGCTCCGAGCATCGTCCTTTTGTGCATAACTTGTGAAAAATTATAGCCATAATAAAGGTTCTGGTGCCTTCATATCTCTCCCAGATTTCATTGTGTTCTTCGCGACTTTGTAGGGAATTCGTGCGTAATGATCGTTTTCTGAAGATGCTCAGTTCGGCAGAAGTGAAAAGCTAACATGTGCAGAATTCGATGCTTCAAATTGACAGAGCTTAGGCGGAAAAGAAGCCGAATACTTGGAGAAGCCTATTGTGTCGCGCCTTCTACCTGTGGGTAGAATCCGACTTGGGTTCACGACCAAGATCTCTCCATTCTACAACGACGTCGTCATCGACGTGAAGGGACGGGTTCGGCAGGGGGATACCATATCCTCGAGGTTCTTCAGCGCCACCCTCGAAGACGTCATGCACGAAGTAGAATGGGAAAATATGGGAGGGAAGGTGGACGGACGGCAACTGCACCATCTTCGCTTCGCTGGCGACATCGTGCTCATAACACCGAGCATCAGTCGGGCGGAGCGAATGCTGGCCACTTCGATCGCGTATGTGGAAACGTTGGACTGCAGCTGAATCTTACGAAGACGATGTTCATGAGGAACGGACAAGTTTCTGATGCCCCATTCTCGCTCAACGGAACGAACATCTCCGAATGCTCCAGCTACGTCTATCTGGTCGCGAAGTCAATATGGCCAACGACCTAGCGCCGGAGCTGAGCAGGAGGAAACGAACGGCTTGGGGAGCTTTCAAGAGCGTCGAAGAAGTCGTGGAGACACGCGATCAGCGTCGTACAGCGTGGAATCGAGAGGACGATGCTCGCAGTAACACGACTCGCGCAAGTGAGGAAAGGCCTCCAGTATTCCGAAATCCGTCGACGTTTGAAGATCAGAGACGCTGTCACATGGGCTAAGTCGTCGAAAATTAGGTGGACCACCCACGTAATGCGCTTCGCAGAACCCTGGACGAGAGCCGTCACCGACTGGATTCCGCGGGATGTCAAGAGAACACCAGGACGTCCACCAACGCGTTGGTTGGACTTTTTCGTGAAAGCAATGAACGATATGACGCTCTTCGTGTCCATCGAGCGAGGAGGATCCATTGGAGCACTCTGGCACGCGACAGGGACGAGTATACACTGGCTACTTGCGCCCGCTGTCAAAAGACACCAAAACACCTTTCAGCACGTTAGTATCGTCGTGAAAAGTTGAACAGGGAACCTGAAGTTCCTATTAGTCGTCTTGCTGTGTGATTCGTTCCCCAGCAGAAATCAGCTAAAGAACTTACTGTTTCTTCCTTCGATTGGGATTCTACAGTGCTCCATTTCTGCCTTGACGGGATCTCTGGAGTATGTCAGAACGGCCAGGATGAATACCACAGTGAGAATGTACGCCCTTTAAACAGAAGAAAACTATGTTCTATTTTTGCATACTTCTTGAGCATACCGAGCTAGGGCTCCTTAAAGTTAGCCATGAAATCGCTCATTCTCACAAGGTAAAACCTGCGAAACATCGAATATGCAGAAGTGCATAAATACTGCTTCTTCTTCTTCTTCAGCGTTTCTCCCGCTTCGTCGCGGGGTCCGCTCTTCTGGTGTTACGACGCCACCTCTCCCGATCCTGCGCTTGATCAGGGTGGACACCAGCTACTTTCATGTCCGTGTGTAACCTATCGGACCAACGCTGCTTCGGGCGTCCTCTAGGCCGCTTTCCAGATACTTCCAATTTAAGGCCTATCTTGCGGACGCGGCCTTCTTTCCCACGCAGAACGTGGCCGTACCATCGCAAGCGAGCTTCCCGCATCTTGTCGGCTATCGGCGCGACACCGAACTTCTACCGAACAGCATCATTTCGAATGCGGTCCATGCGGGTGACTCCAGCCGTCCAGCGCAGCATCTTCGTCTCCATGACGCTGAGGCGCGTTTCAACTTCCTTAGTCGCAGGCCAACACTCAGCGCCGTACATCGCTACCGGCCGCACGACGGCTCTGTAAATCTTCGACTTCAGGTGCTCTGAAGTGCATAAATACTGCAATGCCAAGAAATCAAAATTGGAACCTCACGCCTGTGTTAGAATTTTAGCATTTTTACTGCATCTTCGATGCTTGGAAGGTGTTGTCTCGTTAGACTGTGCGATTCCATTGTTAACTTTAAGGTCCCCTAACCCGGTAGGTTCCAGGACTTTGCAAAAAAATGGAACGTAATTTTCTTCTATGTCAAGGGTGGAGATTCTCCATAAGGTTTTCATCCCGCCCGTTCTGATATAACCCGGAGATCCATCCAAGGTGAGATTGAACTTTTCACGATGATCCCGACCAACGCGTCGAGAAGCGTCTTGGTGTCCTTTTGACAGCGGCACCAGTAATGTATTATTAGAATTTCATTGGAAAATCCTCGCATGTCTTTGCTTTGACAACGGCAGGCCGCAGCATGTGTCAGCGGACTGAACTAAGAACGACATCCATAAATGACTCTCACACACTTTTCAAGCTGACTGATAGATTAGGATTGCGATAGCAGTGCCGAAAAACCTGCTGGTTGTGAGGGAATGACGTTTAGCGCCGAATCGAACAGGACATCTGTCCACTTAGAAGAAAAAGCCTCTGAATTCGTGAGAAAAGCAGACATGGCGACTTGTAGGAGCTGTTGCAATCCTGGCGTTGTGAGAAACGTTAAGAGACCTCCAAAAGCGAAAAGCAGTGAAGGGTACTTTTCCTGGAAGACCGCAAATTCATAGTGACTCCACCATGGCCCCCAATCCTATTGAATAGTGGTACAATATCCAAACTTCGCAAAAGGTCACCAACTTCGAGGGAACAGGCAAGAGCAGCAGGACAGATTTCTCGCTCTTCCAGGCAAACTGCTGATCCGATTCCAGTATTGAAGATCACCTGTATCGCCTCCCCCTGATAACTATTAAGGCTGGAGCACTGTCACCAACGTCAGTATTCGTCTATGTCAGGTGCCAGAGTGCTCCAATAGATCCTCCTTGCTCGAAGAACATCATATCGTTCTTTCGAGGCTTTCACGAAGAAGTCCGACCAACGCGTCGGTGGGCGTCTTGATGTTCTCTTGGAATCCCGTGAAATCTAGCCGGTTACGGCTCTTCTCTAGCGGGTGTTTGCGAAGCGCGCTACGTGGCCGGCCCATCTAATTTGCGACGAATTGGCTAATGATCCAGCGTCTTGGACCGAAATAGTAAGAAAATCCCTCCTGGAGCACCGAGATCCCTCTGGAAGAGCCTTTTTTCGGCGATTCCGTATGTAGGCATTACGTGACGAGGCATCGAAAAGCGATGGCGCCTGCCTGCGTGTGTGGCGATGTTATGAATCCCGAAGGCGCTTGTGCAAACACGGCGGTGTGTTTGGCGCTGTTTGATGTGCTGCTCGATGGATTAGGAAAGCGGCTGTGTGTGCTATGTGATGGGGGAACGTCGGTATTGCCGGTGATAAGTGCGGCCTGTTCCAGGTTCAATCGTTATCTCAAGGATACGTCTGTGACGCACTGTACGTGTATGTGTCTGTTGACGCAATCGATTCGGTGCCAGCGCTTCACGACGGGTTCTGCGTGGTTTCCGGCTGATTTTTGTAGTTTTTGAGCTCATTTTAAGGTTTTTTCATGAGGTTTTGCCCTCGTCTGCCAAGGTTTTATGAGCTACGAGTGAAATTTTCGTGGATACTTGTCTTAAATTTGTCTAAAATGTGAAGGTTAGGAGGTCTGGTCTCCAAAAGTTAAAGGATCTTTAGGGATTCTATGGGTTGTGGGCAATGTTTGTTGAAAAAGATCTATCGAATGCTTTGTGAAATCGATTTTCATGGCCGTTGGGTCGACCAATAACCCAGATTTTTGTTTTTTTTGTTTCAGCTGCTCCACACAATTTTTTCCATAAGGAACTCTATCTGCAATGCTTGAACTCATCCTCACGTTTTCTCAGATTCTCGCGATCTACGACGAGCAGTCGCCGAACGGCAGCGATGCGGTCGACAGCTGTAGCACTGCCACTCCAGTACCCCGTGGCCCGGTTGTAGGACGAGTTCGCGACAGTGTTGTGGAGATTGTCAGCCTGGACAATCCGCCAAGTGAGTGCTTCGGTCTAGCGACTCCATTCAGTCGAGCAGAAGTGGCGATTTTGTTCGCAAATCGATCAGAGTTCCATTCCGAAGCCACCCAACTAACACCACACCTCAGACACTTTCGCAGGTAGCGACACTCATGTTTTGGCGACAAAACAGTAATTTCTTTGTCCAAAGAAAATTTTGCATGATTTTCTTTGAATTTTTTAAATTCACCCGCCCCAGTGAGTGTACAACTGTGAAATTTTATAAATGTTCAAGGGAAAATTGAGATTTAAAGCTCATTTTATAGCACAGGAGGGCAGAAATTTTGTAGGGCGTTAAAAGAAGTGATCACGCTATGCAGTCGTTTAGATAGCTGCGGTTTTATTTTTTTTTTAATTTGTGCAAATGCTGCTCACTTCATGCAGTCAAATGAATAGATGTACAGTGGCGTCCAAAAGTTCGTGAGCGCTTGCATTTTTCAAATCAGCTTTGAAAATGTGAAATTTGGATACATATTTTGTGACAATTAACAAATTTTCTTAAATCGTAACATCAGTGCTGTTTTATATCGGTCCGTTCAATATTTCAAGCATAAAAACGGAAAAATTGTGAAGTCAGCCGCATAGGTTACAGTACTTCAGCAGCCTTCCTTATTGCCAAAGTCAGACAAGTTATACACTGACACAATGTAGCGTACACAAGCCCACATGTATTAGGTTGTCCCATAAGTCCACGCCGTTTTCTTCAACGATTCACTCCAGATTTCGCCGGCGGTCTCCTGCATAGCGCTGCATAGCTTTCGAAAGAGAATGATTTGCTCTATCAGAGCATGTATTGCATTTCTTTTTTCATCCTGAATTTTGTAAATTTTTAAGTCGTTAAAGTGAAACGTGAAAAAGTGAAAAGTGGCCATCTGCGCAGTGGTTCTCTCCGCTTAGGCTTGAAATTTTTTGCGCAGTTTTTTGTAGCATTTGGGAGACAATGTTCTGTTCTTCAAGAATATGTGTTAGTGCTATTTGCTCATTTGTCCTCTATTGATTTTTAGGTCACCAAATTGGGAATTCCGACTTTTCCGCCCGAATTTTTACCAAAACTCCGGTTCTGTGGTTGGACTTTTTTGCATGGTGTCATATTTCGTTTGGAAGAGGATGTCTTGCTCAGTAAGAATTTGTGTCGCGTTTATTGGCTCACGCTGATTTCTGTCGAATATCAACAACTGAAGAAGGAGAAGGAGTTGTTGGTGAAGATGATTTTTCTCCTTTTGGCATTGTGTTGATATTTAACAGAAATCAGCATGAGTCAATAATCGCGACACAGATTCTTATTAGCAAGGCATTCTCTTTCGAATGACATATAATACCAAGCAAAAAAGTCCAACCACAGAGCAGGAGCTGTCGGCAAAAATAGCCATCCTCCTTCGGACGTCCCAATTTAATGACCTAAAAATCAATAAAGGACATGTGAGCAAATAGGACCAACACTTATTCTTCTAGTACAGAACATTGTCTTCCAAATGCTATAAAAAACTGCGCAAAAATTACAAACCTAAGCGGAGAGAACAAGTGCGCAAATGGCTACTTTTTCACTTTTTCACTTCAACGACCTAAAGATTGACAAAAATCAGGATGAAAAAGAAATGCAATACATGTTCTGATAGAACAAATCACTCTCTTTCGAATGCTGCATAGCGCTATCCAAGAGACCTCCAGCGAAATCCGCAATGAATCGTTGAAAAAACGGCGGGGACTTATGGGACAAGCTAATATATTCATTTCACTGTTTGAAGTGAGCACCATTTGCACAAATTAAAAAAAGTTAAAACCGCACATATCTAAACGACTGCATATCGCGATCTCTTCTTTTAACGCCGTATAAACTTGCTGCCCCCCGGTGTAGTATAAAATGAGCTTTGAATCACAATTTTCCTCTGAAGATTTATAAAATTGCACAGTTGGACATTCACTAGGGCAGTTGAATTTAAAAAATTCAAAGCAGATCATGCGAAATTTTCCTTGGACAAGAAATTACTGCTTTGTCGCCAAATGAGTATCGCTACATGCGAAAGTGTCTGAGGTATGGTGTCAGTAGGATTGGCTTCCGAATAGAACTCTGAAGCGATTCGCGAACAAAAGCGCCACTTCCGCGTATGTGTGTATGTTTTCTACAATTGTTTTTGTTGTACTATTGACAAACATGTAACTCCATGTAAACAAAGTTTTCAACTAGGGGGTGCAGGGACGCAAAGAAAAACCGCAGAATAAGGCAGCTCTATCTCAGCGGTAGGTGTCGTAGATAGCCAACTCTTCCATATGCAATCTTATGAAGATCATTCGGATGGGAGTTTTTGCAGAAAGAATTTTTCTATCAATCAAATGAGAATTGCGTACTTCTTTACGAGTGCATGGCGCAGTCTCTTCTTCTAACAGTGTGACTGAAATAACAGTTTTCCTGCGCTTTAAAATAATCTTTTATACTTTTACTTCTCCTTGGAAAATACGAATTCTACAAAGTTTCAAACAGTGTATTGGAGAAGGTGAACTGGCAACTTTCAACAAAAGTTCTATCAAATTTTTCTTAGACAAAATATTATTCTGGTCTTCTTGGAGAGTCTCTATTTTAATCTGGAAGGTCCTCGTTTTGATTTGAAATTTAGATATATACCATTTTCATGTCAAATTGGACACTTCCAAGTTAGCATAAAAATTTTCAAATCAAAACAAACTCTTTTAAATCAAAATCGCCTTCGCAGCGTTAAGCCACAGACTTATTAAGATGGTTAGAATAATTTTTCCTCAAGGAAAATTTGGTACAACTTTTTTTTGGATTTTTTATTTAGTATAGCTGCCCGAATGAGAATAACAGTTTTATGAAGTGATTATTTTTGAGAATCAATAATAAATTAGAGTTTGTTTTCAAACATAACAGGGCAGCGGTCATGTATTGCATTAAAAACCAGAATGCGCCATGCTCTCGAAAAGCCCCTCGCGATTTTTATTTGATTGATAGTGTAAATGCTGCTTACATGAGACAACAAAGTGAGAATGTGTGTTCTTTACATGGTATAGTTTACAGGTGTGAATCTCCATGCATAGAGCAGTTTGCTATCAATCGAATAAAAATTGCGACATTTTGAACGAGGGCTTGGTGCAATCTTTTCTTTTGACACTAAAAAATGGCCGCCTTTATGCTCTTTAAAACAAGCCGTGAACCATTATTTTTCCTAATTTTTTTGTAGAATTTTAAACAATATGTTCACTTCTTGGATAAGTGAATTGAAAAGCAATTAAAGTTACTAAAATTTTCCTTGAACAAAAAATTATTCTATCATTTTTGGAGAGTCTGTAATATAAAAGAGCATATTTCGATTTGGAAGAGTTCGCTTTGATTTCAAAAGTCTTAGGCTAGCTTAGAAGAGTGTTTCCTCAGCTTGACGTGAAGTGTCCAATTCGACGTGAAAGATGGTATATGTGGGGCGCTCCGAAGAAACTGATCTGTTTCCATCACGTCTCGTAGGAGTGGAATACACGGCAACAATTATCCCACGTAATAGAAAGGGCATTCATCTGTATTTAGGGGACGCAGCATATTCAATTCAATGCCTTTTGGTGTGACTCATCTCATCACTGAACCGCTTCTAACTAGGGAGGGATTTCAACCTCTTATGAAACTTCAAGTTGAGACCAGGATCATTAGAAAGAGCTCGGAATGCTGATACTACGACGTGTTGTGTTGGGCACGGTGGAGATTGTTGACAACTCCTTTTATATAAGATCAAAACAAGATTTACCACAAACCAACAAAGAACACACAGCTAAAAAACCCGGACAGATCATGGAACACCTAACAAAATTCTAAAAAATAAAGAACGCATCGCAAAAAATCTAGGTCTGCGAGGTACAATCCTGAGGAAAGGTAGCTAAAACATAATAGCTTGTGAAAGCTTCCGGCAGAAAATAATCTGTGCACTGTATTGTATTGTATCAAGATTGCAAAATGGAATTCCTGAGCGAGCTATGGCCTGCTGAAATCGGTGGGCTTCACCACAGTCTGGCCGTGCGACACAGCTGGCGCGAGAGTGGCGAGTCATCGAGGCTCCGTAAGAAGGCCCCTGCTAGCTGCGGCGGTAGCGCAGGGGTAATGCTTCTGATGGTGACGTGTAACGTCGCGGGTTCGGTCCCTGATGTTGCCGATTCCTTTGCACATCATGATTTATCTTCGAAATGACCTTTTATTCTAAATTATAGCACGTGTTTGATTAAATAGCGGGGAAAACAGCCATACACGTTTGTAAAAATGCTTGAAGGCAAAAAACTGCTATGGTGACATTTTTATTCACTATTTTGCACAAATAGAGTCCAATCATATATTGAACAGCTAGAGGTGTCTGTCTGTCATTCTAAACTGCAGTAGATCTACAACATTTTGTTCTTCTTCATCATACGTTCCACTTACCTTTTGCTTCACACATTTTTTTTGTTGCTTTCTTCCACGAGCGCCAAGGTTGATATAAACACCTGACAGATACCTGATCATATATTGAAAATCTATCAGGTGTTTCTATCAACCTTGGTGTTCGTGGAAGAAAGCAACAAAAAAGATGTGCGAAGCAGAAGGTAAGTGGAACGTATGATGAAGAAGAACAAAATGTCGTTGATCTACTACAGTTTAGACAGACCGACAGACACCTCTAGTTGTTCAATATATGATTTGGACTCTATTTGTGCAAAATTGTGAATAAAAATGTCACCGTAGCGGTTTTTTGCCTTCAAGCATTTTTACAAAAGTGTATGGCTGTTTTCCCCGCTATTTAATCAAACACGTGCTATAATTTAGAATAAAAGGTCATTTCGAAGATAAATCATGATTTGCAAAGGAATCGGCAACACTAGGGACCCAACCAACGACGTACACGTCACCAATGGGAGTGCTACCCTTGCGTCACTGCCGCAGCTGGCAGGGGGGCCTTCTTACGGAGCCCCGATGACTCTACTCTCGCGCCAGCTGTGTCGCACGGCCAGACTGTGGTGTTTCCTCCCGATTTCGGCAGGCCACAACTCGCTCAGGAATTTCATCCTGCAATTCTGACACCCATATTCGTAATCGGCATTCCGAGCTATTTCTAATGATCCTGGTCTCCACTTGAAGTTCCATGGGAGGTCGGAACTTTTTTCTAGTAAGGGCTATAGGCAGAACCGTAGTCTTCTTCCTGATTGCTGTAACGAGTTCGGAATAGTCGTCTTCTTGTGGCTGATGGCCAGCAGAAAGCTAACAGCTTGTGGAAAAAACGGGACGAGTGTTTGTCATTTATCTTGTCTAGACCTAAAAACGGCAGGAAAAAGGGGAATATTGATGGACGGAGGAAGTTGTCGACGTCCAGGGAGCCTCTGGAAGCAGTGGATTCTGATCGATCGGCGCTTCACTGATTTGAGTGTTCGGCGGCTGCTGCTTAATCGCCTGGCTTTCTACAGGCAACGGTCTGCGTGTGTCATCGTCGAAGGCGGATAATCGCAACGCGGCGACGACACTGACGACGCCGTCAATGAAGGAGAACGCGACGACGTTCGCGGTCGTGGGCGAGAAGGAGCGGCAGCAGCAGCAGCTTCAGCAGCCGCCGCCGGTCCGTTCGTCACTGCGCTCCGCCGAGTCATCGACGCCGACGCGACATCGCGTGACGCTGAGTCCTGGTTGGTGGTGGTTTCTGCCGTTTCCGCTGTTGTTTCAGGCGTTTTTCTCGCTTTCTTGATATTTTTTGGTCAGTTTTATTGTTTGCCAGAGTTTCTACGATTATATCGTTAAACTCGAGTCGCACAAGTTCAGTAACAGTGATAAAAGTGCGAAAATTCTATGGAACCTGCAGGCTTGTTGTCGACGCTACATGGCATCTGCAGTTTGCACCTCTTCGGATGCTGTCTAAACTGAAATTCGTCTCGCTTAACGCAGAATTCACGGTTTTGAGTGTTTTTGTGGTAGTAGTCGTTAATGTGGCCTACATGGTGAGATGAGGACACGACAGGAACCACTCGGAGTACCGACCCCAGTCGCTCCAGCCAATCAGGGCCGTGTACGCCCTATTCCCCATGTAAGTGGTACGAGAACACTCGATGCGGTCTGGTTGATCTGGTGAGTCGTCGCTCTCTCCCCATGTAGGCCGTATTAGCGACAACTAACACCTTTGTCACTTGGAGCTTCACTTTTTAGTAGCTAGCATGACAAAATAGCTCAACTCAGTTTCTTTAAGACTGAATTGGCTGGTGTCGAGTTTGTAAGCCCTCATAATGATGTCTTGTTGCGATCAAAGCTCCGCTCCAGGCGGAACTCGAACCACCGCACCTCCTGCTCTTGCTGGGTGAGAATTCTCTACCCCATTACACCAACGGTGCTGCTTGATCGAACGCAACATCCACACCTCGTGGAACCGATCATTTCCGGGAGCTGCGAGTTCGAGTCCCGCCTGGCGCTAGAGTTTTGATCGCAACAAGACATCGTTATGAAAAACAGTCTTTGTACTTCTTTGGAACTCTCCAATACAGCTGTCCATTTGCAGTTGTGACCCATATATGCCACATCGTCATGTTAATGTGCTAGAAAGTTCACCTGTGTTGCCATCTGCTACCTGACAGGTCATCAAGTTGTTCGGAAATGAGTCGGTAATCTCTTCATTTGTCCCTGCCGCGTGCCAAAGTAGCCCAGTCGCTGTTTCTTGTTCCTGGAAGTAGGTAAACGCTATACAGTTGCCTCAAAAAATGTATACACTGTTTGAAAGGTGATAACTTCGCTCACAGTAAAGTTATTAACTAGGTTAGAGCTCGTATGAAAGCTCAAGAAAATAGAAATTTTCCGACGGATGAGTGGGATGGAATGCGCCATGCACTTGTCTGAAATTTTGCGTTATACACTCGATTGATTGTGTTTCGCGTCAAAACTCGTTATAATCTCTCCACAAAGCTGTCGTATCGATTGATTCGAACCTTTTTAAGGTTTAAAATTTAAAAAAAAGACTGCGACTTGCAAAAAATGTGGGGCATCCTATAATATTCAGGTGCTATTTGAAAGGTTCTAACATTGCTGCTAATGAAGCTTTTGAAGATGTTTGAGGCTCATGTGAAAGCACAGGGTGACAAATTTTTTGGTGCATGTAAATAGTCAAAGTTGCGCCATGCCCCCGCCTGAAATGTTGCATCCTCGACTCGATTGATTGTGCATGGGCTGAATGCTCGTTACAGTCTTGTTACTATTTATCCCGATTAACCTATGCTGTGCTTATTTGAACGTTTTCCGTCGCCCAGTAGCTGCAACTACGCCGATTAACCTCTCCATTCAGCTTGAATGTTGCCTCATCAGTGCACAGAATCCGACTTGGAAAATGGGGCTCCCGCTCACATGTAAATCGTGTAATCCATAACCTCGCGTGTCATGTGCTTTTCACGCGATTGTCATGTTCTAAACGCTAAAGGAAGCACAGCATAGGCTAATCTGACCAAGTAATAATCAGATTATGACAAGCATTCAGCCCATGCACAATCAGTTGAGTCTGAAATGCAAGGCTTTAGGCGGTGGCATGGCGCAATCTTGACTGTTTACACGCCACAGAAATTTCGTTACCCTGTGTTCTCATATGGGTCTCAAATATCTTCAAAAGCTTCATTAGCAGCAATGTTAGAACCTTTCAAATAGAGTTTTTTAGGACACCCAGCACTTTTCGCAATTCAAAACGTGACTTTGACTTTTAAACTTTGAAAGTTTTTACAAATCGATCGATACGACCACTTTGTTTAGAAAGTGTGACAAGTATTCAAGCGAAACGCAATCAATTGGGTGTAAAATGCTATGTTCTAGACGAGGGCATGGCGCAATCAATACCACATGTCAGAAAAATTCTATTTTTTAAACTTTCATATGAGCCCTTATCTTCTTCAGTATCTTTACTGTGAGCAGAGTTATCACGTTTCAAACAGTGTATAAATTTTTTGAGACACCCTGTATTCCTCATCCAGGACCTTCAGGCAGAAGTGCGACAAGTGCATTAGAGGGCTTGCTGATGTTCTTTTCGCAGCCCATTCTGTCTCTCCGCCAGCGCATATCAGCGTAATGTATTGCGTGACTTGCCCACCTATTTCCCGACGACTTGGAGATTTTCTCTTACGGATCTCGCCAGCGCCTTATCGAGTTGATGGAAACCGCATTGAAAAGGAGTTTGTACATCGTGAGAACGTCGACGGCTCCCCTTCTATTTCTCAGTGACTATAGACCATGAAGAGGGTCGATGAATAGGCGCATGTCATCTCGTAGATGCAGGTTCTGGAGTTCTTCTGACGTCGCGAGCGAGGAATGCAGTCTGCTCTCCTTAACGACTCCCGTTCATCAGTTGTCAACAAAGCGCGTCCGGCATGTCCGGCTCAGTTGGACTTGTGGACCTGCGGCATCTCTGGTCTCTGACGAGCAGTGTTCTGCTCCAGCAACTCCTCTCATTCCTCAGTGTCCTTTCCTCTTGAAGTCGCATCGCTGTCCTACTGGGCTGCTGGTCCCATTTCTGTCGTCGAAGCAGCCAATTTCTGATCAGGTGGCTTCAGGTGCCTTCCAGACCGCCTATTAGGCACATCGGGGTTTGCTCGAAGAAGTAGGCTATGCCATCGCAAGCGGTTCATATGACATTAGTCTTCTATGATAGCTGCCTCTCTGGTTTCGCCTTATTGTGGATACTATAGCACTCAGCTTTCTTGGTTCGCACACAATTTTCACGTCAGATCAAACACTTTTCAAATCAAGTTGGACAGTTTCTTCTAAGCAAGTCTGACGCCCTACTAGGATACTATCTCAACGGTCGGTCGGAGCGGCTCAAGTGTTGCATATGGGCAGAACCGCCTCTCCCTGGGAAGTAAAAAACTACAGGAATCTCGACCACAATACAACTGTGCGCAGAGTTAGGCTCCGTTTACACTTCGTCGCAGCGCGACACGACGCCACGTATAGTGGCCATATTGATTGTGCGACGCGATCGATCAATTTGGCCTCATTGCGTGGTCATCGCGTCGCGCCGCGACGAAGTATAAACGGGGCCTTAGGGGCGACGGAAGTCGCGTGTAGGCGCCATATTGGTTCAGTGCTCCGCAGCTGACAGGCGCGCGCGGGATGAGGGCACGTATCGTGGCTCAGCGTGCACAGGTGGCGTAGTAGGGAGACGCCAAGCTAATATTTTGTTGTTTGTAGGAAGGGTTTTGGGTTTTTATTTCCTGAAGATGTTGGAGTTCAGTTTTCAAAGGACATTTGAAGACCTAGTTTCGAATTAGGTCCTACAATAGGTAGAATCAAAAAGAACATTTGGGTTTTTTAGACGACTTTGGTTGCTTGTGGCATGGAGTTCATAGGACCGTCAAGAGAGTTGAGTCCCGCTGGATGTGACCCACCTGTGAGTTATGTGTTACATAATATGGGACCAGTGCGCAGCCACACGTTTAGCGGTATGAGCGACCGTCGTTCGAACCACTCGAGAAACACTCAGCCATCTCGCTCTGTAGGGCTCTTGGGCGTATTTTCGGGGAAAGGGAGGTAATTGAGCAAGGTCAACATTTGAACGGCGAAAGGAGAAGTGGCTGCTTCGAATCCTTAACGACATTACGGTACACTAGGGCACGTGTCGCAGTCGGCAGGAGGCGCCAGCTCTCCTGCATGGATCACCAATCGATTCAGGGTTCTGGTTCCGCTCGTGCCAAACGGGACTTTCGCCCATCCGAGCTTAGAAGAATAGTACTCGGCGAGTCTGGTACTGCATCGTGCGCCCGAACACTCCTTGACTAACGCAGAACTTTGTCCTCTTCTCCTTGTATAAAAGCGGATGAGAGTGGCAGTCGATCCCCTTGAGATGTGGTCGTGCTTTCTACTTCCGCTGAATGTCGTCGGGCAGTTGAATGCGTAGTCGGCTCATTCACCGACTTGCTATGTCGCCTAGTCACTGAAGTGGTTAATGTTTTATCTTCCTCAGGGAAGTCCATCACCAATTCATCAGTATTTTACTCAATCCTTTCGCCTATTGCCCCCAATAGGCCGTTTCTGTTAAAAATGGGCTCATCTGTCCGTATCTTCTGAGATACACCCGCGCAAAAATGGTGACCGCTCAAAGTGCTCCACAACATGTAGGCGGAGTCAACCGACCGACTGATATCACCGATTTTGTGGGGATCGCCCGCACATGTTGACCGTTTGACAGGTTTCGCAATGAGTGAACTGCATCGATCGAGCAGTCGATATTATCGATTCGTTGAACGTTAGCCGCTCGAGGAGACAATAGCAGCCATGAGGACAACTAGGTCTAGTTATCGGTATTCGGTAGTTATGACAATACTGTCATTAGAGATCTAGAGCCCTTGTTGCGGCTACTGTGCCGCTGTGACGGGCGGACAGACAAACAGACAAACAGACAGGCAAATAGACTGACGGATTGGTTGGCTCTTCCATGTGCAGGGTGTCCCAAAAAATCTAAGCACTGTTTGAAAAGTGGGAAACTTGTTGCCAGTAAAGGTATAGCAATAGTTTAGAGATCATATAAAAGCGGAAAAACCAAAATTTCTGACATATGACCGGTGGGATTGCGCCACGCACTCGTCTCAATATTTACATTTTACACTCGGTTGATTGTGTTTCGCTTGAATACTTGTCAAAATAACTCCACAGAGTGGCCGTATCGATTGATTTCTGCTTCTTTTAATGTTTGGAACTTAAAACCACTACGGATTGCGGTGAAATGCTGGAAATGTTTCTAAAATGCAGATACTGTTTGAAAGGTTTTAAAATTTCTGGTGGTTGAAGCTTTAGAACATGTTTCAGATTTCAGATTGTATGAAAGCACAGGGTAACAGAAATTCTGTAACGTGCAGCATTCAGCCCGTTGCACATACAATCGAGTCTGAAATGTAAGGTTTCTGACGGGTACATGGCGCAATCTTGACGATTTGCACGTCACAGAATGTTTACTTTCCTGTGCTTTCATATGAGCCTAAAACATCTTCAAGAGCTCCACTAGCAGCAACTGTTAAGGCTTTTTAAAGAGAAGCTGAATTTTTAAGATACCCTGCATTTTGCCGTTTTTAAGCTCTATAAATCAGCATAAATCAGTCGATACAGCCACTTTATGAAGAAATTTGACAAGTATTCAAATATATGCGGAACGCAATCAAACGAGTTAACATGCGAGAAATCAGACGAATGCGTAGCGCGATGTCTGTCGCTTATATGTCAGAAAATTTCTATTTTTTCGCGATTTCATATGAGCTCCAAGCTTTTCCTGTACTTCTGGTGGCAGCAAAGTTATCACCTTTCAAACCGTGCTTACATTTTTTGGCCACCCTGTATATAGAGGAGCGAATCCCCCTGTCCATCCATCTGCCTGGCTGTTTGTCTGTCTGTCTGTCTGTCCGCCCGTCACAGTGGGACACTGGCCGAAACAAGGGCTTCACAGCTCATCGGCATTATTGTCGTGACTCAGTGTTGGCCTTTAGGCAGAGACCATAGAGTTCACAAGTGCAAACGGCGGTTAGGCAGCCCTGAGTACTAACAGGGGCTTTGCCCAAGAAGTGGTAGAGTGTTGACTAGGCGGATCTATCCTAGTCGGGGGGGGGGGGCACAGAATTAAAAAATTATGTAACAGATTGACCTGGCACTCACAGAGCGGACTGAAGCGATCAGAATAGGATCTGAAGGCGAACAAACAAGCAAAAAACAAACAAATAACCGCGGTTCTAAGGACGTCTCGGCGGGCAAAGCGCATTCAAACACATCTGACCGCCGCCTGACATGTTATAACACGCATCTAGCATCGTGATAGAGCACATAACAGTGTCTGTTCGAAACCACGGTCAAACCATATGTTATTTTTCTTTTTGAAATCTGTTAGCTTAGGCCCCATTCTGTTCTCTTCAGTCCGTTCTGTGAGTGTCAAGTCAATTTTCGCATAATTTTTAATTCTGTGCCCCCCGGACTAGGATAGATCCGACTAGGCTTCTTTGTTGTCGAACAGTCTTAGATCTCTACGATAATTGCGTAAAATGGTGAAATTTTCATCGGGCTCGACACTTTGTCTAACGAATAAACGGTTTAGAGAAGGTGTTGAAGCAGACCGTGTTGGGGTTAGCAGTGCAATTCAAATAAGGTGGGCTAAATGTTTATAGTCTGACAATGAATTACGCTATTAACGCTAGCTCGTCTGCTAAGCCGTTACAGGTTCGGGCCTGCCTTGCTTGGACAACTGAACTGTGCTCAGTTTTCCTCTTGGGATTCGTCAGCGCTTGTATGCCTTTCGAGGATGCTACCGCAGATTCCTATCAGCAGGCCGTACGTGTCGAACTACTGCAACGATCTAAATTGCTCAACAATAAAAAACTATTCAATCAATCAATTGTTGGGGAAAAGCCCCAGTCTGTATTCAAGACAACCTCTAAAACGCACAGAAAGGATACCATGACTACAATTAGTTTATATACCGGGGTTTTATGAAGAGAGAAGCTGGAGACTACTTGGAAGTGTTAGAGGATTCTCGGTGAATTTTTGAAAAACATTGAGCACTGATAATCAGTGATTGATAAGAAGGTGTACTTCAGCTTTCCTCTATTGTGCATCGGCGCCTGTTCCTTCTATTCTCTACCGTTTTCCAGGGTGCTGTCCCTTTTATGTGAGTGAATTCGACGTCTCCGGCCGAATAATTCACCTTGAGAACCTTGTGCATGAGACTAGAGGTGCATCTGCTTCATCGTCGTCGTAACGTATTCGCTCCCGTCATCATCGACTCCGTTGTATTCGCCTTCGGTTCACACTCTTTTTCCCGGTGACCAGCAAGGACATCGGCTTAAGACAGACCGGACGTCCCCTAGCGTTGTCTGCGGTTTCAATTAAAAAACGACGACTCCCAACCGGAATGCGGACTTCAAACGAGGTGCTATCCATCCGAGAGAAGCCCCTGACTGACGAGTGGGGGCGAATTTCTTCACACGACCTGCTGGTGCTGCTGCTGACTCAGCGGCGCCACCTTTTGTTCCGCTAACCGTGCGACTGGCCCTTAGTGGGCAGCGTCGTCTCGCTCCGAGCGTCATCTGCTCTTAAGGATACCTCGTCGTCTTTCTGCTTATGGTTTATTCGTCTTCATCACCTGAGGTGGTTGATTCCAGCGGCATTTGACCCATATATGGATCAGAAAGTCGCTTGTGTTTACCGTAAATCCTGAAGAAGGGGTCGATCAGGCTCCTTTTTCTGTCTCTTCCATCTGCGCTACACGTTCCGAGCCAAAGTAAGAGATCCGGGAACTGCATATGGAAGGGGTTCCGGCTAGAAATAGAAGACGCCGTGCATCCCATCATGGGTTTGATCGACACCTATATTTCTTTTTATTCTTATTTAATCTGAATTTTTACATATTGTTCTTCGCCATTTCTCGTCCTTCATTGTTGGGAACGTGTCGCAAAATGGTTCTCATTCCGTCGAGTCAACAACGTTTTATAGAAGTCGAGAAGAAGCTGGCGTCGTCGGTCGAAAAGGACACCCATCTCAGTCGAAGTTCGGCGCGGAAATCGCGTTTGACGGACAGTTTTTTCGACGCCAAGGTGGGCTGTCGACATTAATTCGTCGATTTTGTTTAGATGCGCGGTTTCCGCAAATCAAGTCCTGAATGCTTCGAGGTGTTGACGTTCGAAGTAGCGTCTTTTTCAGGCGGAGCAGACGACGACAATTATGCCTTCCGTTGCGTTTTTTGACCCTTACCTACCTTTATTTGCGTGGGTAAGCCCTTGAAGGCGAAAAATCCCAATTGGGCCTATATTTTCCACCGGTCCACTTCCGTGTCTCAACAAAAATGCATAGTATCCGGCACTGATCAAGTTTGCTGTCGAGGATTCTGATGAGAAACACGGTTTTGACATTATTCAGCGTCTTCAGGTGTTTCTTCAGGTGCTAATGGATATATCATGGGGTGAGGCTATAATTTTGCATCAGCGTGTAGTAGTTGATAGTTACTCCATCCGTGCGTCTGTGGTTGTGTCTGCAGACGAGTGAATGCGATCAATATTATCGATTTTCGACCACAGTTCATTTCGTTTTGGGATGTAAAGCCAGCTGTAGGGGCTGACAGAGTCACTCAACCGATCTGAGTACTTTAGAAGTCGTGAAAAGCCGGTTGCGTGATATCGGTTGCTTGTGAATGTGCTAATATGTCCAAGAGTCCGTGTGTGCCTCCGGTTATGAGTGGCTACGATCAAATGATCAATAATATCACTATCTGATCACAGTTGGGAGTTCGAGAGGGGTGTGCTCGAGTAAGATGCCAGTTGATAAATAGGCTTCACCACCGTTTACAGAATTTATCGATTGCTAAGCGTTCCATGTGAAAGAGCTATTCCGTCCGTAAGTCCGTGCGTGCGCTCGTCCAGACTATTGGCTTTAAAATTTCACTTCTACTGGACTTTGTGGAGTCATTATAAGTCCCACAGTGCTGTATGGGCTTTATAAAAAGTCCCCAGAAGTGATTAGTCGAATATCGGTCGAAAACATAGCAGATAATTAATATCCAGTCTTGCTGACAACGACAGCTTTGAGATGATGAAGTCGCAGATACCATCGTACCTAGCTCGTATTAAAGCACTAATCCGTCCGAGAGTCAGTGCGTGCGTACGTCCGCCTAGTGATAAGAGTTACAACGATTATAAATTTTGGCTTTTCGTGGAGTCAGTGCGAATCTAACAGTTTCTGGATGGAGTGGTGTGATGAAGTGATCAGCCGATCAATATCGATCGATAAAATCGAGTTTTGCTGACTGTGCCTGTTTAAGAGGGCTACGGCGCGAGTGTGATAACTGCTGTTGATGAATCGATCAACACTAATCAATTCTTGCACGAAACTATTGGGACACTCTAGGCGATATCGCGGCTCCATCAAGTATGCGCCATGCATTCGACTTCCGCTTGATTTGATTTCATGGGTGAAATCCTGTACATTTAAATCAGCTCAAAGGGATTAGCCGGGGTGTAAAAACTGCCTTTACGATCTCGAACGCATATACTCATGGAGTGAATCCCAGGAGTTGCATAGTGGGGAAAGGAACTTTCAGCAGCCCGTTATCACCAGAATTTGTCTGGAAGAGTGGTAGAAGGTGTAGAAGCGTCATTATATCATATTCAGCGCAACGCAGAAATTTAAATCCCCTCTCGAGCAGATGAAGCAGCTCCTACATATTCGGTTCTGTTCAGGAACGGTTGGAAGATGCTCGCGAAGCGACCTACTCGTCGCCGTCGACGACCCAGCTGCCCAATCGAACACGGGCCTACCTGATACCAGCGCTGGATCCGGAGAACACCGTGATCGTCTACCCGAATGATGACGCAGTGCCTATGGGCATAGAGGTAGGTCCAGCGGTACTGTGATAGCCGCAAGATGCTAACCCCAACATTCCTCCAGGTGACAGGTGTGCAGGACGATCCGGCGTCGACGAGTGGACGGCTGTCCGCCGTCCAGATACTGCGGATAGAGCCCGACGGTAGAGTCGGGATGGACGGTCGCCTTCGAGTCGGCGACAACATCGTCGAGATCGACTCCCGACCGGTGTATCAGGTGCGTTGGAAACTCTGGGAGGTTCCTGTGTGAGAGCCGCCTTTGAAGGTCGCTTCCAGATGTCCATAGTACGAGCCCGAGCGTACCTAAGCGAGCTGCAGTCGCGGACGGAACCTTCGTTGACGGTGGCCCGACCGGCATCGACGTTTGCCGACGCGGACCAGCTGTCGAGAAATCAACCGACGACGTCTTCGCTGCACAATCGGCCTATTCTCTCGGCACTTCAGCAAGCGAACACCGTACACATTGGTCATACGAAGGTCGTGGAGCTGAGAAAAAGTTAGTTGCGAAAATAGTGGCCGCTTTCGTGTTATTCGAAAGGGGTGTGGCCTAACTGTACCGCCACAAATGACCCGAGTTCGATTCCTCTGGAGTCGCCGAGTCTGTGCCTCACTAAGATGGTTCGAGGAAAACTTATTATAGCTTTCTTGGAATTTTTTTTTGTTCATCTGCCCCGATGTGTAATGATTTTATAAAATTTTTAATTTTTTGAGAAAAAAATTAAAATTGTTCTTGAAGCACGGAAAAGAAGCAATCATATAGCGCATCAGATAGCACCACGCTGTACTAATAAGGGTCACCTATCACTGCTGTCAGAGACGCGATGACTGGTTGAGTGATAAGTGCACAGACGTGTCGTCTTCCACCACCAAGGACACATCGTCGATCATTTCAGCGCCGGCCGGTTTTGGCTTCACAGTGACCGGAAGAGAGACGGCGAAAGGCGAGCGACTGTTCTACATCGGAACGGTGAAGCCGAACGGCGTCGCCCTGGGGCACCTTCGAGCGGGCGATCGTCTTCTCGAGGTAACTTGGTATTTCTCTTGGAATCTAAGCAAGAAATGAGTTGTCACCAAAAAGTCTAAACTTGGTGAGGAGCTCTCTGTCTAGATACAGACAAGTCTCGGATTGTTTTGAATGCATGGCGCATCCTAGAAAAGTCGGCTGCTCATTTAGTGGGAAACATCAGCAGTTGTACGTTGTGATGCGAGCAAGAGAATCAGATGATAAACACTCGTGTTCCAGCTGAACGGCGAGCCAACGGCCGATCTCACCCAAGCCGAGGTGGTCGATCGCTTGAAGAAGGCAAATGTAGGAGAGACGGTGTCGTTCCTGGTGTCTCGAGTCGTCGACGATGACGACGAGAAGAAGAGCAACTCGAGCGAGAGGGAGAATCGACCGCCGACTCCAGTAGGCTCCGTAGCGAACAGAGGCGCTGGCGGTGACAAGGTGAGTCTCATCGGCTTCCTTTTGAGTAGAGTAAGGGGTTCCTGTGAGTCTGATCCATTCCAATGATTAAGGCAACCGCGTCGACGTCAACGCCATCGAGCCAGCTGCAGACGGCACCGAAAGCGGACGAGCTGGAGCTTGTCATTCCGCTGAACGACACTGGAAGCGCCGGTCTCGGAGTGAGCCTGAAGGCCAGAGTCACAGTTCGGACCAACGGCACGAGGCAGGATTGCGGGATCTTCATCAAGAATGTAGGTATTCTGCGGTCGGCCTCTTCGTCTGTAGTTCAGCCAAACAGCAATATGGCCAGCGAGTAAGCTTCAAGACACAGTGATTAGTTGGCCACCAAGTTTTCGAACAGGAAAACGGAAGAAATATGAAGCAGGACGCAAACAACCAGTAAACATGGGAAACACAGGGAAAATAAATAACAACGCAAACGAAATGAGCCAGAAACCGAAGTGCGAAAGCTTTGGAGAAAAAACTGGTACCGCTAGATTTCGAAATTCGAAGGGGTGTGCCGCATAACCTCATGCGTCATTTTTTTTCGTTTTTCGCAGGAAGGTTCTAGATCGCCCCGTTCGCGCTTTTACTTGTTTTACTTGTTTTTCTCATGCTCATTGGTTCCTATTCGAGCTTCCTTGTCTTTCTCCCCGTTACTGCGACAGATTTTCAGAGGATACGATAAAGAAATACCAGGCTGTACAATAATTCTTGTCCGAAAATTTCACCAGTTTCAATTTTTTTTTCAACTTTATTGAAAAACAAGTCTAATCAGTAATATAATCACCACAATTATCCACAACAGTGGCCCATCGATTGGGCAGGTCGCCGATGCCCTTCGACCAGAACTCCGGGGGCTGCGACTCGAAGAAGTCCGCGATGTCGGATTTGAGGTTGTCGTGGTTGCTGAGTTTTCTTCCGGCCAAACGGTGGTCCAGTGGGCGGAACAAGTGGTAGTCGGAGGGGGCGAGGTCCGGGGAATACGGCGGATGGGCAACCGTCTCCCAGCCGAGCGTCGCCGACTTCTGCTGGGTCTCCTTCGGAGGAGGGACTGGCAGACGGCCACGCGGCTCTGCTTGTTGGCGTCCGTCAGACGGCGGGGGATACAACGGGCCAGAACTTCGTGGTAGCCGAGTAAGTTGAGTCGATTGTGGATGGTGGACTTGCTGCAGCCGAGCGTCGTCGCCAGTTCACGGGTGGTGGCTTCCGACTTCTCTTTGATACTGCGACGGACTTCGTCATCATCCGCCGTAGGCCTCCCGCTGTGCTCCCTGTCCTCGAGGCTCGTGTCGCCGCTCTCAAAACGATTGAACCAGCGCCTGACTGTGCGTTGGGACACTGCATCCTCCTTGCACGCTCTGCAGACGTTGGCGACCGCGGTGCCCGTGTCGTTGCCCAGCAGCCACTCGTAGTACACGAACGTACGAATTCGACCTTGGTCCATTTTAGCTTGTACTGGTAGCTAGACGCTGCGACTGCGCCTTATATACCCCTAGCATGGAACTCTGGAGAACCTTCTAGAAGGTTTTTACACTTGCCTGATATTATAACATCGACCAGGTTCGACTGTCAGTAAGTCTTGGCATGATGATTGAACATGATGATTTGTTCAATCGATATTATAACACTTCTAAGGAAAATTATAGAATTTTGAGAATTTTCGGACAGGAATTATTGGACAGCCTGGTATATACCATTTTCAGGTCGAATTGGACACTTTTCACGTCAAATTGGACACTCTTCTAAGCCTAAGCCTAAGATTTTTGATATCAAAGAGAACTCTTCCGAGTTGAAGCAACCTTTATACAAGTTGAACTGCAGACTCAATAAGATGGTTAGAAAAATTTTTGTTCAAGGAAAATCTAGAATAACTTTTTTTTTTTGTTGGAAGTTTTTTGCCTTAGCTGGCCGAATGAGTGTAATAATTCTATCAAATTTTTGCTGTTGGAGAAAAACTAACGAATTAAATTCTACTTTAAAGCGCAGCAAAGCAGCAACCATATAGTGCACTAAAAGTCCAGATTTCGCCATGCACTCGAAAAGCTCGTCGCGGTTTTTATTTGATTGATAGTGTAAATGCTGTTTACATGGAACAACGAGGTATGTGCGTTCTTAACAATTGTACTTGTTGCATTGTCTACACTCAGGCATGTACAAATCAAGATATAAATAAAATCAACATTTACATATAAAACATATGTAAAACATAGAACATATACATATAAAAATATAATCAACATATACACTTGAGCGATTGCATGGCGTAATCTCTTCTCTTGGCACTAAAATTTTCCGGCTTTCTGTTCTTTAAAACATGCTATAATGCTGTAGGTCTCAAACAGCGCCGGTGGTGTAATGGCGTAGAGCATTCCCGCCCGGTCAGAGAGCGGTGCGGGTTCGAGTCCCGCCTGGCGCTAGAAGTTTTGATCGCAACAAAACATCGTTGTAACAACTTACATGCTATAAAGCATTATTTTTACACGAAAAATTAGAATTTTATAAAATTTCAAACAAAGTGTTCACTTATTGGGTAAGTGAATATGAGTAAAGGAAAGTGAATAAAGGTTTAAAGAAATCATACTGAAATTTTCCTCGAACAAAAAAAAACTGCGGACAATGCAACAAGAACAATTGTTAAGAACGCACATACCTCGTTGTCCTATGTAAACAGCATTTACACTATCAATCAAATAAAGATCGTGACGAGCTCTTAAAGTGCATGGCGCAATCTGGTTTTCAGGCCAATATATAGTTGCTGTTTTGCTGCGCTTCAAAACAAAATTTAATCTGTTATTTTTCGCCAAAAGTAAAAATTTCATAAAAGTATTACACTCATTGGGCACCTAAAGTAAAAAAATCAAAAAAGTTATTCTAAATTTTCCTGGAACAAAAATTTTTTCTAACCATCTCATCGAGTCTGTAGTTCAACCTGTATGAAGGTTGTTTTAATTCGGAAGAGTTCTCTTTGATCTCAAAAGTCTTAGGCGAGTTTAGAAGAGTGTCCAATTTGACGTGAAAAGTGTCCAACTTGGTTAGAAAAGTGTCCAGTTCGACCCGAAAATTGTATGAATATACGAGGGAAACAACCAAATCTGAGAAAATGCATCGTGAAACACAAAAATTCGGGCAAATACGTCTGATAATTATACAAAATGCCGCTGAAGTACCTAGGTACATAGTGAATTGCTGACCTGGGTGGCGAAACTGGGGATACGCTGCTCGAGCACGAGTGGGAATCTAGGCAGTCACAAAAGATTGGTGGAGAAGGAACGCACGAACTCGAAGAGATTGGTTCAAAAACCCGAAAACGCGAAGAATTTGAAGAAACGGAGGTACATAATGGAATGGTGCCCTAGGAGGGTATCAAGGCGCGGGTATAGGGAAAGGCCAGCCAACCACAGGTGATTCACGCCAATGTCAACAACATAATGTGTACCGTAATAAATAAGTAAAAACACGTTAACATGAGGAAGACGCTTCAGAAGTCTCCAGAATCCGAGAATACGTCAAGGGGTTACTTGATGGGCGAGTTTTTGACACGGGCTCCTTGAAGGATCTAGCCAGTCACCTGAAGCAACTGCTACGTGCCGTAGTACAACGGCGTTTCAACGACGCTTCAGAAGCTCGAGAAGAAGAGGGTTGGCGGCCTGGGAGAGTACGAGCGCGGATATGGGGGGGGGGGGGGAAGTCTATCAACTACAGGTGACTCACACCCATGTCAGCAGCAGGATATAAAGAAAAAGTGAGAAAAATACGTAGAGGTGAATAAGAGCTTGAGAAGTCTGAAAAATGCGAGGAGTGTGAAGAACAGTACTTAATGGGTTGGTGGCCTGGGTGGATTCTTGACGTGGACACCATGGGGAAGCCAGCTAGTCGCCGGGTTGTGTTGCGCGCATCAGCAGTTGCTAGTAGTTGTAGGTTAAAAACTTGAATGACACTCAAGAAGCTTAAAAAATGAGAGGAATGTAATAAAAACAGGGTACATAACGGATTGACAGCCTGGGTGGGCAGACATTGCTGTCGCCAAGGAGGAGCCAGCCAGTTGTAGAATTCCAGAGCGCCCTGTGATTGGCTGGAATCTTCCTGGCGCCTCCTATGGTTGGTAGTGGTCTTTTGTTCTTCCGAACTGTGGGTGACTGACCTATTTGGTGCGGCGTGATTGGTCTGAACCATGCCCATTCCCAATGTAGGCCGCATTAACGACTAGTACCGTAAAGGCTCACAAAGTCAGGGACGAAGCTTAGTCGTGAGCACCGAGACGCGTTTACAGCGAACCAAACTTTAAGATTTCCATTTTTTGGGCGTAGCGTCCCGAACTGGAGCAGGAAGTAAAGCCGGAAGCGCGTTGTGGTACTAGTCTTTAATGTGGCCTACATGGGGAACTCTTCTGGGAATCGGAGCACCAACCGAATGGTACACGCAACCCTGGGAGTCACATCTGCTCGATGCGGTCTGATTGGTTTGGTGCGTTCCACCAACTCGTCATGTAGGCCACATTAGCGACTAGTACCACAGATGTTTAGACTGCGACACGTGAAATGAATAGGTAGCCGGTGCAGTCGGCTCTCTAACTGATGAGTGCTTTTCTAACTGAACCTCCCCTTTCACTTGGTTGGGCAAAAAACCGACATGAATCCGATTGTTCAGGTTCTACACGGCGGAGCGGCCCACAAAGACGGGCGACTGCGAGTGAACGACAGGATCATAGGAATCGAAGAGCTGCGACTAGACGGCGAGTCGAATGCGACAGCTAGCGAGGCGGTCTCGAGACGACTGAAAGCGATAGGTCCCACAGCGAAGCACGTTCGGTGGGTACCGGATTACTCTGAAGATCCTTTCAGCCGTGGAAGTCGTCTGGTTTAGGCTGCGGATTCAACGATCGAAAGACCAACCCACCATTCCTCGACCTCCACAGGGTGCATCGCGATCAGCTGACGAAGCTCAGGGCAGAATCTCTGTCGTAGCGAGCGAGTCGATGTCATCTGGAGGCAAGCCCTCACCGGTGGACGGAATGGATGGCGATTTTGGAAGGTCCGTTAGGCACATCGTAGGGTCTGATCGGTGCTGAATGGCTGTTAGACGGAGTTTATACTTTAGTCGCTGGGCGACGCGATGTTAGTAAGGCAACCAATATCGATCGCCTGCGCGGCCTAATCGATATTGGTAGCTCTGTTAACGCCGGTGGAAGTGTAAATCCTGACGCAGAAGATGAACCACTCCTTCAAGAATATTCTAGGCATCACAACATCTGATTTAGGCTAGAAGAGCATAACGCATCGTTTGCTTACCGTCGCTATTCAAGGGTGGACGAGTCGGAGCTGGCGACGGTCGCCGATCCGTTCAGCAGGGAGGCGCCGGCGCGGAAGAGCATGAGCGAGAAGCGCGGCATGGGCGCCTCGAACGATCCGCACCACATCAAACTCTTCCAGGACATCAAGCACCAGCGTCAGACGAGCGGTAAATGCTTGAAGACTCTCACATCGTTGATCGTAGCTTCGTAGTGACGAATAGAGTCGAGCACTTTTGAGTTCGCTGCTTCTTCCGGCTTCTATTTGTCATTCTAAGGCCTTCTGGAGCTTCTTTGCTTTATTACCTTCTACTTGGCTTTCACTTACCCTATCCATTCCATGTCCAATCTCTTTCAACACCCTGTTTGGTAGCAGAGTCCAGTGGTCACTATTTCTCACCCGTTGCTGCGCGCTGCGGTCGCGTAGGTGGGATTTATACTTCAGACGCCGGGCCGCGCGGTGTCATGAAATCTACCCGCATCGATTAGGCGGCGTAGACGATCGATATTGATAGGTTTCATAACGCCGCGCCGCCGGTGTCTGAAGTATAAATCCCGCCTTAGGCCCCGTTTATACTTCGTCGTGGCGCGACGCGACGCCACGTATAGTGGCCATATTGATTGTGCGACGCGATCGATCAATTTGGCCTCATTGCGTGGCCATCGCATCGCGTAGCGACGAACTATAAACGGGGCCTTACGGGCGCGATTTCTCGTCTTAGGCCTATGTTATACTTCGGCGACGCGTCGCCGACGCTGCGACACGTCAGCGACGGCCCGTCACCGACGTCGGCCGACGCTGACGTCACCAGCGACGTCGCTGACGTCGCCACAGACGCAGCCGACGTCTGTGGCGACGTCGGTGGCGACGTCAACAGATTCTGTGGCGGCGTCGGGGACGTCGTTGACAGGAGAGCATCGGAGCGCATTTTTAGCATCGGAGCGCGCTTTCAATGTCATCATTTGGCCATCAGTCTGCCTGAAAAATTAGAAATATATCTTACAAAGAACAATTAGAGAGAGAACTCCAATTTCATTATGAAAAACGAACATAGAATGTACGGCAGAAAACCGCATAGAATGTAATTTCCAGTCTTTCAAATCAGTGGTAGTAATACTACTAGTCTTTCAGTGCAATAAATCATGCAATTGCGAGATGAAAGAAGCAACACCAAATGAGTTTGCAATTAGCAGAACTGCCATGTACTACCACAAAAAAGACCACCCTGGTACGCTCGTAACGGGTATTTATGTCCGCCATGAGCAGGGCTACGCCCCCTGGCATAGCTGCTATAATTTGCCTATAGCAGGCTATCTGACCCACGATACCCTGAAGTCACTGCCCGCGATATGCCGCGGGGTATACGCCATTGGCCAATAGCCTTTCCGCCGCCCAGTAGCTGCAGTTATGCTGATTAACCTCTCCATTCAGCTTTCGGAAAATAGGTCTGCTGCCCACATTTAAATTCTGTAATCACTAAACTCGCATGCTACGTGTCTTTCACGTCGTTGTCAAGTTCTAAACATCAAAAAAGCAGATAAAAACAGACGTGTGCATGGCGCAATCTATACGTTCATACGTCAAAAAATTCCTATTTGCTTAAGATTTTATATGAGCATTTAACTTCTTCAGTACCTTTTTGTGACCAAAGTTATTACCTTTCTAACAGTGCATTCATTTCTTGAGACACCCAGTATTATTAGAATTAGGCAGTATAAAAAAACACTCACTTCCGCCTATCAGGTAGAGATACGTATATTTTTATGCCTTTTTTCTGTTGAAACTCTGTTATCTGCCTCAATTTCGTTGTTTGTTAAAGAACACACCAAAGTAACTTTTTACATATTTTTCTGCAAGCCTTAAAGAAAACATTTTTCGTTGGAATAGAACTGCTACATATTAAAAACCACAAGAATTCTGTGAAGTCCTCATGTGACTAACTTTAAATGGACATGAAGAGTAAAAAAGGCACCATTTGTGCCCGCAAGATGGGCGTTTTTGCACTTTCGATTTCGTAATTCGAGGTCCGCCGAGGATGTTGACAGTGCCGGGAACGAAGAACCCACCCACAAACAAAATACTCCCTCTGAGCGCATTTTTTCCCAGCCTTGAATGAGGCCGGCGACGGCCCGTCGCCGTGCACAGCGCGGCGACCGACCCACGGACGACGTCGCCAACGACGTCTGTGGCGACGTCGGCGGCGGAAGTATAACACCCCCCTGCGGAGCTCTCGGCGACGTCGTCGGCGACGCTGTGTTGGGCGGGCTGCCACGCAGTGCGTAGCTGCCCGCAAAGCACAGCGTCGCCGACGTCGGCCGACGCGTCGCCGAAGTATAACATTGGCCTTAGGCTCCGTTTATACTTCGACGCCGAGCGACGCGACGCCACGTATTGTGGCCATATTGATCGATCACGTCGCCTCATCAATGTGGCCACAATACGTGGCGTCGCGTCGCTCGGCGTCGAAGTATAAATGGGCCTTCAGACACCCGAAGGGTCCGTTTATACTTCGACGCTGAACGAGCGACATCTTCATCTGAAACTATACCCTAAAACTTCTCGATGCTAGTTGCTAGGTGCTGCGTGTGGACGCTTATAGATCCTTTTAAGTGTTATTTTCTAGTTCGTATGACCCATCGGTGGGTCGGGCCGCCGTCAGTGTGTCGAACCTTTCCCTTGCTGTCTTTTCACCTCTTGACCTCGCTTAATTACCTTAAATTTGTCCGAAACTGCCTCTGTACGCGGCGCTGAGTGGCTCCTGAATGTGTTCTGGGCCCTACGGCTTCCTCTACAGGTGTTCTGTGCTGGCTTCTCTCTCCTATTCGCGCTTTCCCTTATGTTTCCACGGCTTCTAGCTCCGCTCACCACGATGTCCACGTCGCTGTCGTTCCACGGCCAGTCGACCCGCTCGGCGTCGCAGCGGGCGGCTGCCCGCGCCCGAAGTCACTCCGTGCACCCGCGTGCTCCGGCTCCGCCGAAGATCATGAGGATGTCGGTGGCGCCACCGATGGTGCCGATACCGTTCCGGAACATCAGTAAGTTCACGCCGTATCGCGGAAATCGCCCAGGAAGTACGCCCTAGGCGCTGTTTATACTCCAATCGCCGCGCGGTGTGTCACAATGATTGCCAATATTGATTAGGCTGCACGACCTAATCGATATTGAAATTTCTCGCGTTGCGCGACGGCTGAAGTGCATACCATCTTCACACAAAATTGAACATTTTTTAAAATCAGACTGGACACTTCTCAAGCCAAATTGGACACTCTTCCAAGCAAGCATGACGCTTTTTTTGAAATCAAACTTTCAAATCAAAGCGAGCTTTTTCCACATTTAGATAGTCGCTCTCCTAGACGGCCAGAATATTTTTTTATCCAGGGAAATTTATTATGACCTTCATCGAAATTTGTGGGTCTATCCTAGTTTTGGGAGCACATAACTAAAAATTATGTAACCAATTGACTTGATGCTCACGAAGCGGCTTGAAGAGGAGAAAATAGGACCTGAACTGACAAAATCCACAAAAAAGTACGTCGTGTGCCCCTCAGTATGATGGATCCGGGTTATAGCATGTCGTCCGGCGGTCAGCTGTGTTTGAATTCGTTTTGCGCGCCAAAACGTCTTCACAACACGGCGATTTTTCTTGTTTATTTATTCGGTTGTTTATTTGTTTTTGGGTCCTATTTAACCCTTGATGTCGCTCCGTGAGTCTCAAGTTGATTGCTTTCAGAATTTTTAGCTATGTTCATTGTAAAAAGAAAACATTAAAATTGAAAATTCAAATGAAAATTACAAGGAGCAAGACGAGTGCATGGCGCGATCTCTTCTTTTAACGTGACACCGTGGATGTGCACAACCGTGTGACATGGCTCATGTCACACCTTTCGAGCGAGTGGGACACTATGACACGATGTCGTGTCACATCCCAGACCAGGATAGATCCAAATTTTTATTTAACCTGTCCTAATAAGTGAACACACTGTTTGAAATTCTTTAAGATTTTTATTATTTTTTAAGGAAAAATAGTGAATTTCAAAAATTCCTTTCAAAGTACAGCATGGTAGCATTTGTTTAGTGTATTAAGAGAGGAGATCGCGCTATGCAGTCGACTAGCTCGTCGCGATTTGCACTTGATTCATTGCAAGAATTCTGTTTTCGTAGATTAACACTGATGTAAATGATAGTACAAAGAGTTGTAGAAGAAGCACATGTTCTCACGTCGCTGTTTTAAATAGGCAACATTTTCACTATTAGTCAAATGAAAATTACAAGGAGCAAGACGAGTGCATGGCGCGATCTCTTCTTTTAGCGTGACACCGTGGATGTGACACAATCGTGTGACATGACTCGTGTCACACCTTTCGAGCGCGTGGGACTCTGTGACACGATGTCGTGTCACAATCTTGTAATTTATTTTTCTAATTGGATCCAAATATTTCAAAGCAACCTTTTTGTGTTATGTGCAGTTGATCCTTAGACATTGCTGTAAAAAGAAAACATGAAAACAATGTTCGGTTGTCGATTTATTGAGCTTTTCGACAGGTACTGGCTTCAGTTAACAAAAAATTCTCCACATTGCTAAAAATCGATTATTCTCACGCTTTAGGCCCCGTTTATAGTTCCGACGCCGAGCGACGCGACGGCATGTGAAGTGGCCAAATTGATCGATCGCGTCGCTCAATCAATATGGCCGCTATACGTTGCGTCGCGTCGCTCGGCGTCGAAGTATAAACGTTGCCTTAGACACGCGAACGTCCGGCTGTCGACGTCTTAAAACGCTAAATAACTGCTGCCTTTCTGCGCTTGGAAACAAATTTTATTCCATTATCTTTCCTTGAAAAATAAACGTCTTATAAAATTTTTCAATAACGTGTACACTTATTAGGCCAGGTGATTTAAATAAATATTTTAAAAAAAGTACAAAATTTTTTAGTGTAAAATGTCGGTGTATCCGCCTCGGGGGTCTCCACTGTATTGTGAAAGGGGCTTGATTTGAAAAATGTTCATTTTTATTTCAAAAGCACCAAGCTTGCCTAGTAGAGTGTCCAACTTGATTCAAAAATTATCCAACTTGATGTGAAAGTGGTATATATTTCGGATGCTGAACCCCGCGACGATATAGAGACAATCAATATCGATTGGATAGCTCAGGCGATCGATATTGGTCGCCTCCATAACGCGGTCTCGGCGGCTTATTGAAGTATAAATCGAGCTAGGGTGACTTCAAGGGCCACCTAAGGGGCTCAGGCTTACGTGTCGTCAATGCGAGTGTCTTCGCTTCTGCTTCTTCTAATTTTTCTCGCCGTTTTGGTTGAAAAATAGAGTTTTCTATCTCGGTGCAAGCTTAAATGATCTACTTGCCTTCAGCGCCGTCCAATCCTGAGAAGCGTCGATCGTTGAGTGCGGAGAGCATCCACCAAGATAGCCGATCAGCACCGAGGAAGCACTCTGCCATGGTAAGTGATCTTCGTCCCTTACTCTTCAAAAAATGGCGTCTGAGAAAGGGATTTCAGCCCTATCGAGGTGCGATGACGTCGGATAGCTTTCGACAGGCGACCGACATCTACAGCGAGAATCCCTATGGTTGGTTTGCGAGGGTTTTCCAGGATTTACCCAGGACTTACTGGCTGACTAGGTGGTGTTCCCTTAGGTACCCCTGGACACCCACATCCATACCCTCCAGGATCTCCGGTGCTGGTGAAGCCTCGATCGACAAGCCGTGACAAGGACAAGCAGAGGAGGAAGAGTTTAGGAGGGTGAGTGGACGTTGGCAAAAACTTACCTAACTTATTCTAGCCATAAGTAAACAAAAATAGGATTATAGGAGAAAGTGAAAAAATTCGAATAAAATTGGGTGCTAGTCGTTAATGTGGCCTACATGGCCTTAATAGATTTCTGGGTGTCTAACTGTTTCACAATGAGAAGGCGAAGGTTTCGAGCTGTTCAATTGGGATGCGTCTTGATAACTTGACCACGAGGTTAGGTAGGTTAAGAGCAAGTCAGACATGTTTGAACATGGCGCAAAATTGCTCACCAAAGCAGGACAGGTTCGCGCGGCTCTGACCCACCTAATTTGAGCTGCAGCAAACCTAAGTCATGAAAACAGAGTAAACAAAAATATGATTTAAAAACTGAAATTATTATAGTAAAGAGATTCAAATGAGCTAGAAGTTGGTACTAGTCGGGAATCTGGCCTACATGGAGGACGCACAAGACCAATCAGGCTGGTTTGGACAGGCGCGCCTTCCAGAGGGAGCGCATGCGGCGAAAAGATTGCCGCAACCGGATGCGGTAGTGCCTGATTGGCTGGCGGGTGTTAGGTCAATTCTAGGATTGGTTGAGATGGGCGGGCGTGTTCACCATGGTTCCCCATGTAGGTCACATCAAGGGTTAGTGCCAGTTTCTGTGACGTCTATGCAGTGTTTTAAGGTGTAAAGTAACTTTTTTTCGCTCTAAAACCTATTTATTTATTTATTTGAACGGAGATTTGAAATATTCGCAAAATATTTCAATTGTAGGGTGTCCAAAAAAATCTTACTGCTACTTGGAGAGTCATGAAATTCTGACTCCCTTCAGCCATAGTAAAGCTTTGGAGCTGATTTTAAAGGGTTGAAGGGCAAAAATCTTGCAGTGGACTCGTTGCCGAGATTGCGCCATGCACTTGTATGTTTGTATCCTTGGATGCTATTTTATGTACCATTTACATGAAGTTTTGCAGTTAAAGAGTTTTCACTAGTTTTCTCCACTCCTGCAAAACTTTGCTTTATATCATATGCAGTTTCAGGCCATATTATTTCAGCGTTTTTTTTCTTCAGAAAACACTTCTGCCCATTAAAAGTATGGACCTTAAAAATGTTCTCCAATAAGTCTCCGTCCGTCGTAGCTGTGTTCTGTGACTTCTAGAAATGCTCCTTTTTAGTTTGACCGCGATGAAGTCGTTCCTCGGCCTCGGAGGAAAGAGTCGCGATGAGAATTCTTCGCCAAAAGTTGATCCGAAACTGGAAGAAGCTCACCGATTACGAGAAGAGGACGAGAAAAGAAGGTGAGAGCGAGCACTTTACATCATACGTACACGTTAAGCTGGTGGGAAATAGCAGCTTAGCTTAGGAGGGAGGACCTCTACTTACAAGCCTTGTGTTTTAATTGAGGAAAAAATGAATTTGACAATTACTTCGATACAATGGTATCACCTATTTCAAGTTAAATTTCAAGAATTACGATTATGTCAGGTTCTAGCGGTGTAATTGGAAGTTTTTGTCTCCAATAACTATTGCATGGTAGGTGCGTTAGGCCCCGTTTATACTTCGACGCTGAGCAACGCGACGCCACGCATAGTGGCTACATTGATTAAGCGACGCGATCGGTTAATTTGGCCACTTTACCTGCCGTCGCGTCGCTCGGCGGCGAAAGTATTAAGTTGTCCCATAAGTCGCGCCGTTTTTTCAACGATGCATTGCGGATTTCGCCGGCGGTCTCCTGCATTGCGCTGCATAGCTTCGAAAGAGAATGATTTACTCTATCAGAACATGTATTCATTTCTTTTTTCATCATGAATTTTGTCAATTTTTATGTCGTTGAAGTGAAAAAGCGGCCATCTGCGCAGTCGGTTCTCTCCGCTTAAGCTTGGAATTTTTTGCGCAGCTTTCCATAGAATTTGGGAAACAATGTTCTGTACTACAAGAATACATGTTGGTCCTACTTGCTCATTCGTCCTTTGTTGTTTTTAGATCATCAAATTGGGACGTCCGACTTTTCCGTCCGAATTTCTACCGACAGCTCCTGCTGTGGGGTGGACTTTTTGTCTGGTGTTATATGTTGTTCGGAAGAAAATGTCTTGTTCTATAAGAATTTGTGTCGCTGCTGATTTCTGTCGAATATCAACAACTGAACAATGAGAAGGAACTGTTGGTGAAGATGATTTTTCCCTTTTTGGAATTTTGTTGATATTCGACAAAAATCAGCATGAGCCAAAAAACGTGATACAAATCCTTATAGAGCAAGACATCATCTCCCGAACAACATATAACACTAAGCAAATATGTCCAACCACAGAACCGAGCTGTCGGCAAAAATTCGGACGGAAAGTCGGACGTCCCAAATTGATGACCTAAAAATCATTAAAGGACAAATGAGCAAAGAGCACCAACACGTATTCTTGTAGCACGGAACATTGTCTTCCAAATGTTGTAAAAAGCTGCGCAAAAATTACAAACCTAAGCGAGAGAACCGACTGCGCAGATGGCCGCTTTTTTACTTTAACGACCTAACAATTGACAAAAATTCAGGATGAAAAAAGAAACGCAATGATTGCTCTGATAGAGAAAATCATTCCCTTTCGAAAGCTGTACAGCGCTATGCAAGAGACCGCCTGCGAAATCCGCAATGAATCGTTGGAAAAAATCGGCGGGGACTTATGGGACAATCTAATATAAACGGGACCTTAAAGTGCACCCAGGACTCTATTTTGTCAAAAAAATCTATGTTCATTCAAAGAAAAATGTGCACATTACGATGGGTTGTAACGAACTATTAGGTTGTAGCGAATTAAATGGCACTGGCTCACGCCATTTTTTGGCGCGTCTTTACGCGTTTGATCAAGAACAAACCGTAACATGTGGCATATCATTTAGAAGCGCAAACTTTGCTCTACCGGTGAGTACCAAATTTTCTATGTAAAAGTGGGAAAACTTTAAAGTTTTATTGACTTTTTTGCAGATGGACAAAAGGGTAATCCGAGGCATTTACTTGTATGAATTCAAGCTGGGCACTGCAGCTAAGGAGGCGGACGAGAAGATCAACGCCGCATTTGGTCAAGGATGTTCCACAATTCGGACGGCGTATCGTTGGTATCAGAAGTTCCGGAATGGAGATGAGAGCTTGGAAGAACATGAAAGTCGTGGGAGGCATAGTGATGTTGATGAGGACAAGCTGAGAGATGTGGCAGAGGAGGATCCACACAAAGGTACCGGGGAGATAGCGAAGGTTCTTGGCGTCAGTCACAACACAGCTGCCCGGTATCTGAAGGAAATTGGAAAGACCAAAAAGCTGGAAAGATGGGTGCCTCACGAGCTGTCTGAGGAGCAAAGAAACCGACGATATGGATCTCGTCCGCACGGCTTCTGCGGAACGAAACGGACCCATTCCTTGATCGCATCGTAACCTGTGACGAGAGGGCGACGATCGGCACAGTGGGTGGGCAGCGATGAGAGCCCCAAGGTTTATGAGAAGCCGGAATTGCACCAAAAGAAAGTAATGGTGACAGTATGGTGGTGTTCGCTGGGAGTTATTCACCACAGCTTCCTCCCTCCCGGTGAATCCATCACGGCAGAGAAGCACTGCATTGAGATTGAAGAACTGATGAGAAAGTTGAAGGATATCCGGCCGGCCTTGGTAAACCGAAGGCGAGTTCTCCTTCTGCACGACAATGCTCGCCCCCATGTAGCACGAATGACGTTGCAGAAATTGAATGAGCTGAGCATTGAAACTCTACCACATCCTCCGTTCTCTCCCGACCCCTCCCAACAGACTACCATTTCTTCAAGCATCTTGGCGACTTCTTGGTAGGGAAAATATTCAAATACCTACAGGATGCCGAAAGTGCCTTCGAAGATTTCGTCAATTCCAGAACTTCTGATTTTTATGCTACTGGGATGAAAAAGCTTGTGTCACGTTGGCAAAGATGTGTAGAATCAGAAGGTTTTTATTTCGATTAATAAACTTGCCTACAAGCCGAGATATTAACTGTTTAAATTTACAGTGGTTCAGTGCCATTTATTTCGTTACAACCTAATAGATGAGCTGTCGACCAAATTGTTGACGGTTTATCCCATCTGAGTTTCGGCAGTTTTACCTTTTTCGGAGCCCGGAAAAGTCGGAAATATGTACGACACCGCCTGCCCACACATGATTTCATTCTGATTCACTGCGGGATGAAATGATGTTTCGGCGAGTGGCGTCGTGAATGTAAGCCACTTTTTCGGGCTCCGAAAAGGCAAAACTGCCAAAATATCAACCGGAATAACGCCGTTAAAAATCTTGGTCAACAGCTTATCAAGCACGCATCATAATTGGACAGTTTGAAGGCAAGTCTTATGGAAAGTCGAACCTGGGCAAAACAAAGGTGGGCACATCTAAAATCAAAACGGTACTTACTTTTGCATCGTGTATAAGAATTTTCACACAAATTTTCTTAAAAATAAATATTATTTTGGGATCTATCCCAGTCGAGAGGGAGGCCACTTATCTAAAATGTAAAAAATGTAAAAAATCGACTTGAGACTTACCCAGCGACCCCTGGAGAATACGATAAAACCTAGAAGAAGAGAAAAAACGAGCGAAGAAACAAAAAACAAATCGCCGCGGTTTTAAACCGTCTCGGCGGGCAAAGAGCGACGCAGTGAAGGTATGCCATGTGCTGGCCACCGCCTGACATGTTATAACCAGGATCTAACATGGTGATGAGGGCGCATAAAGCCGCATGCCGCGAGCTGACCGCCGCCGACATGTTATAACCAGGATCTAACATGGTGAGGAGGGCACAACTTCGCCACAACTTCTTTTTTTGTTTCGGGAATTTTCTAAATTTATGTCCTATCGTGTTCTCCAGGAGCCGCTCGGTAAGTCTCAAGTAGATTTGTTAGTACCCTTTAGATATGTGCCCCCCCCCCCCCGACTAGGATAGATCCTTATTTTGGCTTGGTTAAAGTATCATTTTGGCTTTAGATACGCTTTCTTTTGCTCGAAAAGTGCTCGGTTTAGTATGAAAGTCATATCTATTTCTAACCCGTCTTTGACTGATGCTATAAGCCAAGCGATAGCTTTCCATGAAAAGTAGGTGTTCAAAAAAGTGACAGATTGTGGAATCAGATTAACCAGGCTGGGCCCGGATTCGTCGACGTCTTACAGAGGTTTAACGGAGAAATTACAGCCGGGATTCCTGAAAAGACGCGAATTAACGCGGCTTATCAACAGGCGATATGGTGAAATGTTGGCGTTATCAGGAGTTTCGGCTGTAATTTCTCCGTTAAATCTCTGTAAGTCGTTGATGAATCTGGCCCCAGCCTGGTTAATCTGATTCCGCAATCCGTCGCTTTTTTGAACACCTGTCGTTATCAGCTGGAAAGTGCCGCTGTTACCATGGTTCTTGCAAAGCGATAGGTAAAAGCTGTGGCTTTTTCACTTCAGCGTTTCAGTCACATTCCAGTTTATAACCGGCAACAGCCTAAATCTTCCAGGATACGAGAGCACTACGAAAGGCTGCGTGAGAAGGAAGCGGAAGCGAACCGTGTGTCGCACGCAGTGACACCGGGTGCACCACGCCGGGACCCTCGCACCGTCTACGCGTCTCCGAACTACAACCAGAGCCCTCAGGTGTGCTTCAGATTCGAGTTCCTTTTCACGGTGTGCCGACTCCCTATGGTGATGAGCACTTCTGAAGAGCATGTGCTGTTCTTTGGTGTGTCCAGCCGACCCGATTTCGTTGCGTCGATGGCTGTCTGAGTGCCCGGGTGTCGGGATAGAGCCGTCAAGAGTTTCTCTTCGGGAGAACCCGTGGAGTATGTAGTGCTGTGTGGATGTACGGCTGTGTTCGAAGCTCGTCGGCGGGGCGCGTGTGTGCTGCTGTGGCTGTGGATGCCGGAGTTTCTCTTTCAGTTCACCACCACCACCTCCTCATCATCATCTTTCGATGATCCACCTCTGATCGTTGCGAATTCTCGATTCTATTGTAGCCTTCGGGCTAGGTATGGTTGTCTGCCGACACGTTTCGTTTCATTTCCTATCCCTTGGCGATTCAAACCGTGTCGATAGCTCTGGCTATTGATCAGACGGGCATCTTGCTCGAAAACCGCGACGCAGCCGCACGCGCGCGAACAGCTATCAGCGGTTTGAATCGCCTATTTCAGCAGACAGTTCTCGTGGATGAACACAGCAGAGAAACTTCTTAGGCTCCGTTTATACTTCGACGCCGAGCGACGCAACGCGACGACACGCATTATGGCCATATTGATTGAGCGACGCGATCGATCAATTTGGCCACTTTACATGGCGTCGCATCGCTCGGCGTCGGAAGTATAAACGGGGCCTTATACAACCATTTTTACTCCAAACTGAACACTTTTTAAATCGAAATGGACACTCTTCTAAGCAGATTTGACCACTTTGAAATCAAGCTGAACATTTTTCAAATTAAGACGAGCTCCTTCACAGTACACTGGAGGCTGCCCGAAAAAGTTCTAATTTTGAGTCCAAGGAAAGTTTAATACAACTTCTTTGAAACTTTTTACTTCACCTGCTCCACGAGGTGAATGCATTGCTTGAAATTTCACAAAACTTTATGTTTTAAAGAAAAATAATGCATAGAAATTTGTTTTCGCATATTAAAAGAAAAGATCGCACCATGCGCTCGTCCAGCTACCTGCGGTTTTCACTTCTTTTCCAGATTTAGCCACTCCTATTCTGATCGTTTCAACGCCCCATCAACATCTCTATCGAAAAGGGCGTTCGACAAGGCGACACCATCTCGCCAAAGTTGTTCACTGCCGCTTTGCAGTGGGTGATGAAGTCGCTCGACTGGAACGAGAAGGGCATTTGTGTGGATGGAAAGTTCCTTTCGAATCTTCGTTTTGCCGACGACATCGTCATCTTCTCAACGATTACTGCTGAGGCGGAGACGATGCTGCAAGAGCTCAACGAAGCAGGGATGAAAATCGGACTGCGAATAAACCGAAAGAAGACACAGTTCATGAGGAACGCCTGGTGCGAAGGAGACCATATCAACATTAATGGCTCTCCTTTGACGGAAACAACATCCAACGTGTACCCGGGCCGTTCCATCAACATGGACGACGATATGAAGGAAGAACTACAGGGTGTGCCAAAGTTATGGCGACAAGGAATTCAATTCGCCGAGAGAGAATATGCGGTACTTTCGAGAAACCAACGATACGATAATGTTTATCAATTTATTGTAAACTATACGCAACATTGAGATTCGAAGATGTCTCCATCGGCGTCGATACAGACTTTGAGGCGCTTCGGGAGAGCATCGACGTCGGCACGCAAGTAAGGGGCGTTGAGCTCATCCCACGCCTTCCTTCAAAGGATCCACGGGGCGGTGAGGTTTTCCGCAGGCTTTGGCTTCCAGAGACGGCCAGACCGTGTAATCCATCGGATTCAGATCCGGAGAGTTAGCTGGCCACTGGTGGAAGCCGATGAATTGCGGAAAGTTGCCTTTGCACCAGTCTTGCAGCATTCTTGCTCTGTGAGCTGGAACCCCTTCCTGTTTGAAGGTCCAGGAGGATGCACGTGGGTCTTCTTGTAGGCCTTAAGTCCCAGTTTACGGAAGATTCTTCTCAACGACGTCTCCTTGATCTCCATTTTTCCCGACAACCGGCGGACCGAGCGCGCCGGCTCCCTCCGGATCCATTCACTTACCTTCCTAATGTTTGTCCGTAGTTGTCACAGATACGTGTCTTTCCCGTCCGGATCTATCATCCTTGATTCCCAGGTCTTCTTAGCGTCTGATGGACCTAATCATAATACTTTGATGAACTCCAAGACGGTGGTGAATGTAGCGTGCCGAGAAGCCTTGACGGTAAAGCTCAATGATTTAAGAACGGTGGCACGAACGTTTCACTATCTTGAAAAACGACTTATTGTTATGTTTGACTGAGATAAGCATAAACTAATTGGCTCAATAAAAACAATGAGAGCACGAAAAAAGCACACGCTCCGAATAAAAGGTCAAAATGTTTGCGCATGTGCTGTCGCCATAATTTTGGCGCACCCTGTATTAAGAAGGAGGAAGGCTGCTTGGTCGGCCTATGGGTCTCTTAAAGAGGCCACCGACCAACTCTCGGATCCCGATCTACGCGCCCACCTGTTCGATTTGACAATTCTCCCAGTGCTCTGCTACGCCGCCGAAACGTGGGCTGACACTGCGTCCACGTCGAAGTCCTTGCGTATTACTCACAGAGCACTCGAAAGATGTCTTCTCAAGTTTAGCCGGTTCTCACAACACCGAGCTGACCTTCACAGTTCCGATTTACGCACGATGTCACGACTAAGAGACCCGGCGGAATACACATCGAAGATGAAGCACCGATGGGCCGGTCATATCATGCAAAGTACGGACGACGCTGGACAAGAAGAACAGCGGAGTGGATTCCAAGAGGATGCAAGCGTCCTCGAGGAAGACCTCCAACGAGATGGTCAGATGTGTTCGTCGAAAATATCGAAAGGCAGCGTTTGTTGCCAAATTCTAATCCAGAATCGGCTGACGGTCGTAGTCTTCGTTCTAATCGAGCAGTACGAACATCGTGGATGACGTTCGCAAGAGAAAGAAACGAATGGTGATTGCGTTGGGGCCCGCACGACTAGTGAGGACGAGCCGTCTAAGTATCTAAGTAAGTATTCTGATCGCAAAAATTCTGTTTGTGCGGAGTTGCACTTGTGTCAACGGTACAACGAAGACAACTGTAAAAGAAACACAAATGTCTTCAATTCGATGTTTCATGTAAGCAGCATTTTCACTACCGTTCAAATGAAGTTTGCAGCTAGCTAGACCTGTACATGGCGCGATCTCTTATTTTACTGCGCTAAACATGTCTGCTTTTCTTTGCTCTGAAACAAATTTTGAGATACAATTATTCATTGGAAAATAAAAATTGTATGAGATTTTGAACAGTTCCACTTATTCCGGCAAATGAACCTCCAAAAACTCCAAAGAAAGTCATGCTAAATTTTACTTGAACAAAAAACTGGGTCCTAGTCGTGAATGTGGACAGCATTGGGAGATGGATTGCACGCCAGTCAATCGGGACGCATCCAATGGTTGGGCCAGCCAGGTTATACGATCGGTACCCTGATAGGCTGACGATGTTTGAACGGTGACCTGATTGGTTATGACTGGGTGCGCTCCCTCCCATCTCACAATGCTGCCTACATTCGCGACATGGAGCAAAAATTATTTAAACATTCTCGGAAAGTCCCTGTTTAATCCGAAATCGCTCGTTTGAACTGGGAGAATGTTCAGTTTGATTTCAGAGGCTTCAGACGTGCTTAGAAGAGTGCCCAGTTTGATTTGAGAAGCGTACAGCTTGGTTTGAAAAGTGTCTAATTTGAGTTTGACGTGAAGATGGCATACCGAAAGTGTCGATTCCACGAGAGCTGGATGTGCGTCCACCCTCCACCCTCTGTTCTTGCCACCTCTATCCTTTCCGCAGATTGTGCATGCTGTCCGTGTCTCTTCGCAGAGACTTTCTGTTGCTACGGCTGTGTTTGTGCTTCGACTAAGGGATTAAGTACAGCGGAAGTTATAGAGTGAATGATGAAATGGAACCAATGTCAATGCAGAGAGAGGCTTGTGCTTTCAAGTTACGTTGCTAATCTCCTCAACTGGCCCTTATGTTATTTCCGTTAAAGTGTGAGCTAAATGATTGCTGAAATAGTACTTGTCGTTAATGTGGCCTACATGAGGAGGTGAGAGTGCGCCAGCGAATCACAACCAGTCAATTCTACTTATGCCCATTATGTGACATTCAACTTGCCTCTACCTTCTCGTTCGAAGCATATGCGTTCCTAATTCTAGGTCTGGAACCTTGGTTTCGCAGTGTATGAAGCTTATTGCATTCCACGAGCATCCTCCTCGGCCCGGAACCCCTTCCCCTGGTATGCGGAAGGAAGAGATAAACATGCCCATTATGTGACATTCAACTTGTCTCTACCTTACCCACTCATTCAAGGGTATACGGCTAGATGGAGAACATTCGACGATCCTCATGAGTATATCTTCATGTCCACTAAGGGCCGAACTCATCTGACAATGGGTATAGGGATACCACAAACGAATTGTACGTACTACCAGCAGTGGGTATCGGGTACGATTCGTATTCATGAAAGGAAGCAAGTGTAAGGTAGAACTAAGCATCTCGCTGAACAGCTGGGGCCGGGTTGATCAACAATTAAACCCGTGGGTATACGGGGTAAAGATACCCACGATGTAGCCTGCGTCTCTGACTCTTGCCTTATCTCTACCTGGTTCTTATCTCTACCCCTTACACCTCGCAGACCCACGGGTTTAATTGTTAATGAATCCGACCCCAGCTTTCAAAAGTGTCAAGCTTGCGTAGAAGAGGTCCAACATGATTTGAAAAGTGCCTAATATTTGCGCACCTTTTTCTGAATGTTCACCAAACGCAAGGCCTATGCGCGGCCGGTCTCAGCGATGATCTTTCAGCTTTTATATGTCAGATGTTCTTAGAAAGGCATCTTCTGATTGTTCCTAGGAGCAGAATAGACCTAGGGAGCTCCTTGTGTTGTAAAATGTCCGCTTCTCGCTTCTAAAGCTCGTCATTCCTGGACCAGTGGCCAGTGTCAGATACACGGCATTGCTGTCTGTCCGTGTCTCGTAGAGATTTCCATCGCTTCACTTCACCTCATCTGTGCGAAAGACGCGTGTTGTCCAGCGTGTGACGATGTTTCAGGGAGCAGCCGCCATGTCGGCCAGCGTACCGGCCGACTACGAGTCCTTCGACCTCATCGACCGATACCAGATGCATCGTTACCCGACGGCAGAAGCCGGCCCTGGCGCTGGTCCCGCCGGAATCGCATCCTTTCATCATCGAGTTGTCTACGCACATCCACAACCGCCGCCCTATCACTACGCTATTCCCAGGTAGCCGCTTTGCCATCTCATCTCCCCCGATGGGGTTTTGCTGCTCCGCCCACTGGACAAAGTGTTACGATTATCGTATTCGAAGAGTGTTTATTTGCAGCTCAAAGTCCTACCAAGGAAGTCCACTCGCCGCCGCTGGAGCTTCCCATTACCAGTCGTATTCCTCCGAGTACGGAACAGAGTGCCCTGCCGCTCCGACACCTGCCCCGCAACCAGCTCGAACCGGACCGGCTCCCGACTACTACCGCATGTTCAACTCCTGGTTCGCGTATAGCGGAGAAGCGGGTGGCAATGCTACCCTCAAGGTGAGCTCCCTGACCGCTTCCAGAGTGATCGGATCGAAGAGGTGTCCGTTTTCCGCTTCAGACAGCCTACACCACAAGCCCCCTCCGCCACGCCGCTGACGCCGTCGGACGGTCGCCGACCAGTGTCGGCGGCCCTGTTGCCACCGGCGTACGCAGCATGCACTACGTCAGGTCGCGGCATGGAGCCGTCCCCGTCGCCGCAGAACCTTCACCACATCTCTACTCCTCCCATTACTCGCAGTACTAGGTGAGTCCACATTTCCGTTGGATTCTCCCCATGCTAGAGTGTCATGACCATGTGAAGTACCTGTGAGGTTGTCGCGAAAATAATTGCGATTCTGGGTATGCTAACACACATAGAAACGTTAGTGGTCTGTCTGTGCGTCCGCGCAAAATTAAGTGCCACTCCAAAGATTTCACAACAACTCGATCGAAAATGGTTGATCTTGCCCAGAACTAACTGGCTGAGCTGGGCATCACGTGAAAGGGATGGCTGGCAGACTTCACCGAAAAATTTGCCTAATCGATATCGATCGATATTAAGGAATGTTATCCAGAGAATCAATGGGACTTTCTTCGCTGTTGGGTAAAATTCACAGCAAAGAGACAGAATCAACTGGACGATACACCATATATAAATCAGTTCGAAAATCGTAGATACATTAATATACGCGTCTGTCCATGCGTCCACGCGAAAATAGTTGCTGCTCGAGCGTTTTTAGAACAAATAGATAAGCTGTTGAGATGGGCATCATGCGAATAGTGTCGCAAATAGTGGGCGGACTTTGCTATCATGTCGATGCGACAGTAGTTGATCTCTGCATGTGTCATCTCATGTTTAAAGTTGTCCAATCGATACCAATCGATATTATTTACTTCTATGGACTTTTACACATAGAATCAAACACTGAGTTTTAAACGGCAAACCTCATTGTCGTCGACATGACGTCATCAGTCGCGCGATCTGTAACAAACGCGAAGACACACCACAAATGACGCCTATTTTAGCGACATTTTTGAAGTAAAGCAATAAAAATACGTTAGTTTCTCTTCTATTTCAGCGTTTTGAGGGGTAGTTGGCGCCTTCCGCCCTCAGGATGATACCTTCACTGAGAAATTTTTTGAAATTCCTAGCCGAAACTTCGTTTTCATTGAGAAATTGCCCATTTTGACTTCCAAAGCTTCATTTTCCCTGGAGATCTAACATTTTGACTTCGGAAACTTCCTTTTCACCTGCAAATTTACCATTTCGACTTCGGAAACTTCGTTCCCACTTAGGAGTTTCCCATTATGACCTCGGAAACTTCGTTTTCATTCGGGAATTTCTCATTTTGACTTCGGAAGCTTCTTTCTTGCTGAGGAAATCTCCACTTTGATTTCAAAAACTTTCTGTCTGGTCAGAAACTGCCGTTTTCAGAGGTCTTTGATAGGATTTCGCAGGTGGATGGAGAAACAGGTGATACGTAGTTCACACCCCTTTTTTCTTTCTACAGAACTTTCGAGTGTTGAGAGGATATGAACGTCGGCAGGTCTTAGGAGCCGTCATAAAGGAGAAAATTGGGAAAAATACTCTGAGTGAGGAAAAACATTCCGCGACCAGCTATATCGACACCTTCTCAGGCACGGTGACATGATCGCTAATTTGAAGGAAGCAAAGCGAAAGCAGGGGGCAGATTCATCAGCGATACCAGTGGTATCATCTCACCGCGAATGCACCATAACGGTCCATGCAGTATATGATACAGAGATACGGATAAGATGGCCGATATATCGTTAGTGGCTGGTAAGAGGTTGATAAACGTGGCCCCAGGAGGTGCAAGTTTCGTCAATTAGTGCGAAATACAAGTGCGCATTTCGCGGTAGACCGTATCAAACGCATTTTCGGCTAAGGAACAACAAAGTAGCTGTAAATGGTGATTGTTTTCGCTTTGCTGCGATTAGTTGTCTTCCTGCGATACAGTTTGAGAAGTAAGTCTGCCTCCACACAAGGTATTTGTTTATCAGGAGAGCAATATCAAATGAGAAGACACTCACAGACATCCTTCCGGATAACCGCCTTGTTGGTGATGCTTGTGACCGGCGTGCGAAATCTGCTAAAGATTGCGTCATAGAACGAGTGTTTCTTTAGAAACAAGGCCACATTAATGGGCAATTTCTTAGTAAAAACAAAGCCTCCCCTACCAAAAAGAGCCCATTCCTACCTGAAGACGAAGTTTCGGAAGTCAAAGTGGGCAACTTCTCAGTGAAAAAGAAGTTTTCGATAGGAATGTCGAAGATTTCTGAGTGAAAATATCGCCCTGATGGCGGAAAGTGCCAACTGCTACTTAAAACGTTGAAATAAAAGAGAAATTAAAGTATTTTATTGCTTTACATCAAGAATGTCGCTAAAATAGGCGTCATTTGTGATGTGTCTTTGTGTTTGTCACAGATCGCGCGACTGATGACGTCATGTCGGCGACAATGAGGTTTGCCGTTTAGAACTCAGTGAATCAAACGAATATACTTGATCAGTCGACAGTGGATTCACAACAAATAGTATCGATCTGGTAAGCAATACGTGAAAGGGCTGATACGTCGATCTGCCTGTCTGAACAAGCGTCGACGCAAAATTGGTTGCAGCTCGAACGCTTTCGAAACAATTCATTCGATGATATTGATTCCTGCCCAGAACTAACCGACTGAAATGGGTATCACCCCAATAGTATGGCTGATGAGTGGACTTCACTACTATGCGAAAACTCGGTCAATCGATACCGTTCGATGATATAAACCTTTCCCCAGAGAATTAGGCGGATTTTCTTCGCCGGTCGACAGAATTCACAACAAACAGGCAGCATCAGTTGGGTCTGTTTGTTCTGAATTCAGTCGACTGGCCAAGAAAAGGCGCTTAATTTTCTGGGCGAAGGTTAATATCGACCGATATCGATTTACCGATCGATATTATCGATTTTTGTCCAACATTTTTCATTTGAAGGTGGAGTAAATTAATCGGCTCGAATGTTTTTACAAGAAAAGTGGAAAGTGTCGATTGGTCAATCGGAACGTTGAATAATGTTTTCGTGGGTCAGCCTACCTGTCCAGCTGTCGGTGCAAAATTGAGGCCTACACTGTCGACGTTACTGTAGCCAACTCACAAGGAGAGCCTCCAAAGTGGCGGTGAGCTTTTGTGATGCAATTTTTACAGCATGTAGGGTTGCGTGTGTGGAGTCCAAAACCGTAAGTTTTTCGGAATGCTCTTCTGTGGTCGAAAAAAAGGCGTGTGGAAACGAGAGCGTTACGTTCATCACGCCCTTTTGCCACTCAACCCAGTGTGGTCGGCTGGCGCAGTGGATAGGGGTGTCGCCTCTCGGCCGCACCTGGTGGGTTTACGGTTCGAACCCCGGTTTGCCATAATTTTTGCACACATCGAGTCGTTATTATTATGTACTCACGTGACCACAGGAGTCAATTTGTACACGATTATTGCTTTAACAAGTGTTAAATATTTACCGGTATCAAACCAAATTCATTACCATACCCGTGAAGTGTATGTATTTATGTGCATTTACGGTATCGTTGCTGATATGATACAGTGCAAATACGATCCATTCAGAGGTAACTCAAATGAAAGCCCAAAAAGGCTAGGTTTAAATACTAAAAGCATGAATCGTATACAAATTGACTCCTGTGGTCACGTAAGCACATAACAATAACGACCCGATGTGTGCAAAAATTATGGCGAAACCGGGGTTCGAACCCACCCGGTGCGGCCGAGAGGCGACACCGCTATCCACTGCGCCAGCCGACCACATTCGGTTCAGTGGCAACAGGACGTGATGAACTTGAGCTCACGCTTCCACACGCCTTTTTTCGACCACAGAACAGCATACCGAAAATCTTACGGTTTTGGACTCCACACACGGGCCCCTACATCCTGTTTTGGAAAAATTGCAAAAGCTCACCGCCACTTTGGAGGCTCTCCTCGTCAGATGTTGGGATAGACATCGCGGGGGGATGTGATGACCGCTGGCAGAATTTGCAAGTGAAAAGTGGGTGATCGATATCGATTGATGCTATAGATTTTTTCTCAGAAATGGCAGTTTGAAACTACGATCAACCGAATACAGTCGGGCCAAAATTCATAATAAGTAGGTAGTGTAGGTTGTGAGATCCATATCAATCGATAAAAGAAAAGGAAAAATAGAAAAAACGAAAAAGAAAAGAAAAATCGAGAAAGCGAGGCAGCAGTCAAGGTGGTCCGAAAAATACTTTTGATGCGATAGTGTTTTTCTAGCTCTAGCTCACTTCAAAGGAAACCGCCACGACCCGGGCCCCAGAATGTGGACGCAAAGCTAAGACTCTTGCCTTTCAAGTGTGCTCCATTTCAGACTCGAAGCTGAAGCTCAGACGGGTGCGCGCATCTCATTACGGGCGAGGAAGAAGATGCGACGTGCGGGTGTGAAATCGGAGTTGATCCACGATCAGCTGGACGTCGTCGACTTGGCGCCATCGTCCGCTGTCCCCATCGACGAGACGTCTCCTCCTGCATCACAAAGTCGTCTTCAGCCTTCCTCCTTGCCGTCCCCGCAAAGGTTGCGCACCAACAGCCGTCTAGAGACGGCGATCGACGAGCCGGCCACGGTTGAGCTGACTCCCAACGACGACGGCGCCTCTACCGCTACAGCGGCTGCCTTCGACTACTGCCAAGTGTGGAACGACTGGAATCATCGCAGCGGCGGCAGTTTACCTTCGCGACGTTCTCGACAACGTCCAGCGCTACTAACTCGTCAGATGTTCTGCGGTGTGACCGACTGCTGACGCGTAGGCATTCCAAGCCATTTAACCCTCGCCCTTAACTAGTCCCAATCATCATCATCATCATCATCATCGAGAAACACGGCTTTACTTGCTCTTACTTCCTGTCTTATTGTATGTTTTAATGTATTAAGGACGATTTATACTTCAGACGTCGCGCGACGCCGATATCGATTAGTCAGCCAGTGCGCAAATTGGGTGTAAACGCGTCCACATCGATCGTGCGAGCTGCCGAATCAATATCGCGGCCGCGCGAAACCTGAGTTGTGACTTGCGCCCTGCGTTTCGCTTGTGATCATTTGATTGTGATTGTATATGGTTGTGTACTTGTGTGTGTGTAACCACCAATGGTGCGTGTATTCTTCCTTTCATGTCCTCCAACACACTCGACCGCTCTCTATTGCCTTATCGTACGCACCCTTGCCTTAACAACGAGCGTTGGTGAGCTACTAAGCGCCTCTAACGATGCTATCATGTGCCATATGTATGTAAAAATAACGCGTTACAGCCGACGTAAGGCTACGCGTTCATACTTCATCGCGTATGCGTCACGCGCGACGAATCGATTAGGCCTGTCTATACATTACGAGAATGGCGGGAGCGATTGGTAGGCGAGGCAAATTATACGTATCGATTTTTGCTGGACGATCGCTCGGCAAAAATCGATAAGTATAGTTTGCCTGCCCGACCAATCGCTGCCGTGGTTAAGTATAAGCGGCCCTTAGGCGTCATGTTTGGTCAAAGATAAACTCCGAACGTTAGGAGCGAGTTGTTCGCCAGAATGGATCCGCTTTCCTCCCGCATAGTGAAGGGATCGTTGCAGGACCGCGAGAAGCCCCGCCTACTTCAATCAATGAAGGTGGTGTTTGATACAGGCGTAATTCTTCCAATTTCGACGGGTTTTCGCGTTTCTTGGCCGCTTTCTGGCAACCTTCACGTTTCTGTATCGTTTTCTTCGAATTTCTCGTTTTTCTCAGCCCTTTCTCTCATATTTCTAATGCTTCATCAACTTTTTCATCTCTGTCAGTAGATTCTTCCAGAGGTTTGTAAGGGTCGGATGTAAGGGGACCACAGCGCTGCGCAAAATGTGCGCGATTGACTGGTGGTCCCTTGCATCCGCTCTTCGTACACGCCCAGGGAGAATTCAACGACAGAACCGAAAACCAACTCGATGAAGCATTAGAAGTGCGAGGAAGACGGCAAGGAAACACGTGAAATGCGGAGAAAATGGTTAAGGAACGTGAAGGTTACAGTAAAGAAGTCAGGAAATGCGAAGAACCCGTCGAAATTGAAGGAAGCCGGTGGAATGGTGCCTGTATTAATCGACCGCTTTCCACTGAACTGAGCGGTACGCCCTTGTGCACCCCGCAACGATCAGCCGGATACTGTGCGGGAAACTAGTCCATTCTAAAGGACAACTCGTCCCCACTGACACATTGGATCCGAATGAATCCCGATCCGAACCCGGGGTTCGCGAGAGTACCGTTGTCCGAATCATCCAATTATCCGGATTTCCGATCGGATCCAATGTATAGTGGCGACATATGTCGCTCCGTTGCTCGCGACGCGCGTGCGTGAAGTATGAACGGCTAGTCCGCATCCGCCGCTACTGTGAATGACTATCGACAGCATACTTACGCGTTGTATGTTACTTTGTTCATCTTGTACCATCGTCATGATCACCTTTTATACAGTTTATAAATGCTATCAAAGCACACTCATAAATACAAGTATCGTTATGAGGTAGGTTGAGCTAGACAAGCTGCACGATGATGGTATCCATATCGTTGAGGCGACTTGACACCGAATCCGCATAGTCGAGAGGTTTTTCCGATCCGGCGGGGAATATCTGGAGTACCTGGAGAGGCTAACATTAGGCTGAAAACGTTGAGATTTACCTCATATTGAGGCTCCATGGTAGAATCTCCACCAGGGGATCATAGGCAATGGCCAATTTGGAGCCTTCGCACAACCCCACCCCCTCGGTTTATCGATCGCTCCCGCTAGCTATTTGTGCCGACTCGAAACCAGCCCATATTGGGCCGAGTTAGCCGAGTGGTGTGGAGTGCGGACTCCTGCACAAACGGTCACAAGTTCGAACCCGGCCCGGAGGAACTCATGAGGGAACAATGCGGGGACGCTCGGGGGAGACGGACAGGCTGTGAGCAGCTGGGCTGAGTCCGAAGAGGCAGTAGAACAGGGAAGGAACAGGATGGGGCACCTGAGAGAGGGCTGGGAGCGAGGAAGAAAGGCAAAGAAGAGGTTCAAAGAGGGTACCTTTTTAGGTAGCGTTCAAAACCACCTTGCCTTCAGTGTGCGCCACGCATTTTGTACCTAGACTGCCCCAAATCTCCCTATAATTTCTGCGTGTGCCTCTATTTTGCTGCAATTTTCTGCACTTTTAGCCGTCAGTTGCAGAAGCAACCGAATACCCTGTTCTTTAAACCCTAAAGCTGGCCAGCCTTAATGAATAGCGTTGAAGTCATGTCATGCTTTGAAAATAAGCATTGTGTGTGTGAACTACATGCTAGCACTAAATAAGAAAGGAAATGAAGGTCCGAAAGAACACTCCTTGTAATTTCAAGTAAAAGGCAGTCATCCACGTAGCAGTTCACCCTAACTGGAGGTCATTTTGAACTCATTGTGTCATTTGACCCGACCGAATAGCCATTAAAGCGACTTCAAAGGCGCTCAAAATTCGATTGTCTCAATGATTCGGAGAAAACTGAAGCATTTTTTGCAATTTGAATGTTGGAGACTCCTCATATATGATTCGTTTCCGCCGCTCGGACAGTTATCTGATTAGACGATTGTCATAAAACCTTGGCATTTTGATAGAACAGGTTCAGTTTTTCTGTGAGTCGCAGGTTTGTTATACTGTAGGTTTACTAATCCTGAAGTTTTGACGACATCGTCGTTATCAAGGCCTGCAAGAAGTTCGAACTTTCGCTGACTGTGCACTCATATCGATAGAGGCTTACACTTTTCCAACCCTGATAGCTGCAGCGGAGTGCCAAGAGTGTCAAGAAGAAACAACTCGAATTCGGACGCTAATCACCGCTCTTCCACCTGTACTGAAAGACCACCGAACCGTTCTATAGCCAATGGGAAGTGAAACACACGTAGCTGTAAGAGGATTGTGATGCATATGTGCATGGTGTCTCACACGTGGAGGGCAATAAGCCACAGGTAATGGGAATGCACTCGTTCCTGTGGTTCATCATTGGATTACGCTCGCGAATCCGGAAGATCTCAACCGTTTTCCTGGCGCCCACTTCAATTTCTTGAAGCGGTAACGCGCATTTGATGCTGAAATCCGTTGTGGGTTTCATCGCAGCAGCTAATTAGTGGGCCTAATAAGCTTCGCCTCCATATGCCAGCTGGATGTTCTCTGCGACCAATAAGCCCACTAGATAGGCATCATGACGAGACCCACAACTGACTGGTTTTAACATCACATTTGCTGTACCACTTCCGAAAAATGAATTCGGCGCCAAGAAAACCACCGAGTCCTTCCGAATTTATGAACGAAAAATACAACGACGAACAACAGAAACGAGTGTGCTGCAATTAAGAGTGACTTTTTGCCTTTTATTCCACTCTGTGAGCTGTGTGACACCACGCATCTATGTACCATCATATTCTTGGGGGTCGCTTAGTGTGCAAGCAACACGCGACGCGATGTGACGATAAGCTCCCATATCGATCCATCGCATCGCGAGATCGATATCGGAGCCTATCATAACATAGCGTGCACATCAAACGATCCTTTAGCGCTAGTTTATAGTTGCGTCGCTGCGCGGCGCGGCACCACAGCCGGAATAGATTTCGATCGGGTGGCGCGAAGAATCGATATTTATAGCAATCGTGGCGGCCTGCGTGGCTGCGCAAGTATAAACTAGGGCTTAGGGCCTATTCATACTTCGCGACGGAGCGACAGGGCGAAGGGTACGTATCGATCAACGCCGTTGCCCGGAAAAAATCGATCGACATGGTTTGCTTTGCCGCTGTCGTCGCTCCCGTCGCGGGGTATGAAACGATTCGTATATGGGGGCCCTATAAGTTGCGTGCGATTAACTTTTCAATGGATGTTATGTAGCTTGGCGGTCTTTCAGCAGTGGTGGAACAGCGGTGATTTACGTCCGCATTGAAGCTGAAGCTGTTTCATCTTGACACTCTTGGCACTCCACTGCAGCCATCAGAATTGGAAAAGTTTAAGCCTTTGGCGATATGAGTGCACAGTCTACGAAAATTCGAACTTCTTTCAGGCTTTTGGATAACGATGATGCTATCGAAACGTCCAAATTAATAAACCTACAGTATAACGAACCTGCCAGTCACAGGGAAACTGAAACTGCTCTATAAAAAAAAAACGCCCAGGTTTTATGACAATCGATCATGGAGATTAACCAGAGACGAGCGGCAGAAACAAACCATATACCAGGAGTCTTTGTCCTCCAAATTGCAAAGAATGATGCATCAATTTTTCCGAATCATTGAGGCAGGCGAATTCTGGGTGCCTTTACAGGCGCATTAGAGGCTTTAGGGTCGAGCCAAATGACACCTCAGTGTGCGATGTCTCGACAGAACAGGAATGACCATAGAATTACGTGCTTTATTTGAACAGATTACCATGTGAATGACATGAAATCAATTTAATGGGACCATTCCGGAAGACGATTGAAAACATTTGACATCCAAAAGTGCCTAGATTCGAGAGGACAATTTGGCCCGCCTCGATAAGGAGCCGAGGGCCATTTCTCGGATGACAGTGAAGTGACTAACTGCTCCCTTATCTAGGAGCTGCGAAGCTATAACCGACGGCGAGAATCCTAGTCGGGAGGGAGGGGGGACATAATTAGAAATTATGTAACAAATTGACTGGGTGTCACGGAACGGCTTCTAGAGGACAAATCAGGCCCTAAACTGACAAAATTCACAACAAAAATTACATTCCATTCCGCTTCGTTTGTAAACAAACAAAGTTATGTGCCTCCTTCACTTGATGAATATGGGATAATAACATGTCAAGCAACGGTCAGCTGAGTTTAAACACGAGACATCTTATAACCGCGGCGATTTGTCTGTTTTTGGGTCCTATTTTGTCCTCTTGAAGCCGCTCCGTGAGTTCAAGTCAACTGATTGCATAATTTCTAGTTATGCGCCTTCCCCCCCCCCCCCCCATTTTTTAAAGGATAGATCCCGAGAACGTTCTAGCAAAGCGCTCAACGGCCTACGCGCTGATTAACTGCTATGTTGTTCTAGGATTTGTTGAATAGTAAGCCTTTTCTACTCTTAAGGTCAACTTTAAACACAGTAAATGCTCTTTTGGACCATTATTTCCTTTATCTCATATTCAATGCAAACACATCGTCCTCAAACACGACATCGACGTATTTCAAAGCATGCTAAAACTTCAGTGCGATTCACGAAGGCTGACCAAATTTAAAAAAGGGTTTAAAAAAGGTATCAGATTACTTCTGTTCGTGTAAGCAACCGGATCAAAAGTGCAAAAAATCGCAGTAAAATATAGGCACAAGCAGAAATCACAGGAAATTATGGGGCAGCCTAGTATTCCACATTGTATCGAGGAGGCACTTACATAGGCAATCCATGGAATGACGTTCAATGGTCAGTGTCTGACAGGTTTGGTATCAATTCATCATTTAAAGGAGGCACGGAAGGCAAGGTTGGCTAGGTTAGAATCCAAATGGGCTCTTCCACATGAGTCCGGCGCCTTTTGTTGATAGTCATGACTGTCGCTAAATGCGTATGGCAAATCCGACACGTCTAAACTCACGATGAATTCGCCTTCAGGAGCAATACGGGTCCATAATCTATCCTAGCCGGTGGGGACACCGCTAAAAAACTAAGCAAACAGATACAGAGTGACCTATTTACGGTAGGAAATAGCATAAAAGGTCTTCTTGCAAGCCAGCTCAGTGTGCTACCTCTGTTAAATATAAGGCCTCATTTTCAATTTCGTTGTCGCTATCGAAACAACCAGGGGCCGGATTCATCAACGACTTAGAGCAATTTAACAGAGAAAATTACAGCCGAAATCCCAGATAGCGCGGCTTATCAAGCGATAGGGTGCGCGATAAGCCGCGTTATCTGAGTTTTTCGCTGTGAATACTCTGTTAAAGTTACGTAAGTCGTTGATGAATCCGGCCCCAGGTGGAGTGCAAATACAGCCCTTCCCACTAGTATAGATCCCAGTTTCGTAGAAGCTTCATTACCTAACCTTAACTTCATATTTTGGGCAGTTTGGCTGCAAACTCTCTAGGTTCTGTAGCCACCAAACTTTTGACATCGAAGGCCGAAAACCAGGGTCCATACAGTGCTTCTGAATCCTCAAGTGGATTCTCAACGTCGAGAATTTCTTCCTTATCGAAGAAAAGGGAGTTCACACGTCGCTAACAAAGGAGAGGTTCCCATCTCATGGTGAGCTTTTGCAGGATGTAGGACCCTGCGGTCCAGAACCACAGTTAATTTTGTCCGAATGCTTTTTTGTGGACCGGAAAAGAGATGTAAAAACGAGCGCGCAACAATCATCAACCCCTATGACACCCCACGAGATGTGCCTCGGTAGCGCACTCGGTAGGAGTGCCGCTCCATAGAAGCACACCGGCGGGTTTCTGAGTTCGAGTCCGCTTACTGCCGTTATATTTTTGCACATATCAGTTTGTTGTTATTACGTTTTCTCACGATCACAGGAGTCAATTTTAGGCCATCAACCACTAACTTTTGTAAGATGCTACCGGTGTGACAAGCGATAGTGTTTTACTTGTTTCATAGTTTTGTACCATAGCTGCTGACTAAAAGGGGAGAGCAATAAGACCTTTCATTTCGAGATAAATTATATTGAATGTGGAGATACGCACCGTTGACACACTAGCACATATGAAGGCGCAAATAGACAGCCTTGGTTTGTTGTAAGTATTGACTGTCTAAAATTGACTCCTGCGATCATGAGAAAGCATAATAACAACAAATTTAATACGTGCAAAAGTACTGGCAGTAGGCGGACTCGAACTTAGAATACACACCGGTATGCTCCTGTGAGGCGGCACTCATACCGACTGCGCCACCGAGGCACATCTGGCGGGACGTCATAGGGGCTGATTAGAGCTGTGCACACGTTTTTACACCTCTTTTCCGGCCTCTAAAAAAGCGTTCAGCAAAAATAAACTGTAATTCTGGACTCCGCTCATCCTGTCAAAACAGCATGGCCAAAGCTTACCATGAGTTGGGAACCTTTCCTTGGAAGCAATGAATGAACAGTTTTTGTGGCCTCTACAAGCGAAGCATGACACTAAGACTGCGCTCAAGGGGGTCTACCGAGTTCGATTTCGAACCGAATCCAAGAAATTTCCCACACCCGCTAGCCTATTCCAAGGAAATGGCACCGTAGCTGTCCAGGAAGGGCATTCAATGGATCGTTCAGACCAGCTACGCGTTCGAAGCGCCTCCTCGATATCATGTGGAAGTAGAAGGCGTGGCTCAAACCACAGCGTTTAGGAGACATCGTCATCTTACGCTATCGACTTCCAACTAATCTCGCTAACCTTCGTTGTATCCAGACCTAACAGTCGTGTAATATTCGACGCACATCGGCCAACCGTCCACTTCTGAAGGAGAACTCGTACATTCTGTATTAAGGCGTTCAGGGTCAACCCACCTTGCTCACCACCACCGCTTTTCTTTGACTGAGATCATCCCCTTCGACGAACAGAAACATTCGTTCTTCTGGAGACACATCCGCCGTCGCTTTTGCGTTCATCTTCAGTTTCATAAGGAGAATCTTGTCCAGCTTCTTACGCTCCGCTTCACTTAGAGGCTATAAACCTCATTACATGAAGACCGATCGCCTATCCAACAGACATACAGAGGACTGCGAAAGGAATGACAACCTACCGCAGTCGCCCTCGCTTTTGGAGCAGGTTTCTCAGCAGGAAGCGATGGGGGCTCCGGTGCTGGAATCGGCGGTAGTTGCCTAGGCTTCGGTGCGGTGTTTTCGGGAAGGTTCTCACACGAATGCTCGTCGGCGTGCCGATGCCTAGAAACATTAGACATCTGAACAGCTACGCTATGAACAAGTTAGAGGCCTCCGTCACCTTAGGATGTCGTCTAACACTAAATCCGTTCGACAAACATAAGATTCTGAGACGGCGATATGAGGTTCAGTCAAATATACCATACCTACGTCAAATCGTATACTTTTCCATATCAAACTTTTCACACTAAATTGGACACTACTGAACAAGCTTGACTCATTTGAAAACAAACTGAACGTCTTCCATATCAAAACCATCGGTTTTCAGATTAAACGGACTCTATGAGGTACATGTCGCGAAGGTGTGCAGCACTGATAGGTGGGGTGCGCCAGCCAATAATAACCAAACAGAGCACAGACCGAACACATGCCTGGGGGTTTCTATCTCCCAATGCTGCCCGTCTGCGCTACGAAAAGGTTAGAATAGTTTCTATCCTTTTCATAGCGCATAGAACAAAATTTTGTGTGACTTCCTTTGGGGCTTCTTCAATTCATATAACCAAATAAGAGAACATGACGTCTGAAATTTTATAAAATTTTTATTTTTAAAGAAAAATAATGAATTAATTCAGTTTGTAAGCTGTTACAAAACATTTGGTTGCGATCAAAACTCTAGCGCCAGGCAGGACTCGAACCCGCACCTATTGCTCACCGGGCGGCAATGCTCTACGCCATTACACCACCGGCGCTGTTTGATCGAACGCGGAAAAACAATGGTTTAAAGCCTGTTTTAAAGTACAGAAAGGCATCGGTTTTTTTTTCGTGCTAAAAAGAAATTGCGCCACGCACTCGTCCAGGACGTCACGGTTTTAATTCGATTGATAGAAATTGTCTCCTGTTACACACTTGTCAACGGGACAACAAAACAACCACAAAAACCATATTTTCGCTTCGCTGATTCAAGTAAGCAGCATTTGCATTATCAATCAAGTTATAATAAAATCGCGGCGAACTAAGCGAATGCATGGCTCGATGCCTTCCTTTTACCATGCCAAAACAAACAAAGTAAGCTTTTAAGCACAATTTTCAATTGAAAAATAAAATGTTTCAAATTATGTGCTTCTTCACTTCTTAAGAGACATGAATTTAGAAAAAACTCAAAAAGTATTACATTTATTGGACGAAAATTATTCTGACTTTCTAGTGTAATGTGGAAGAGTTCGTCTTAATTTGGAGTATGCAGTTTGATTTCAAAAGCGTCAAACTTGCAAAAGAAGTGTGTCGAATTTGATTTGGAAAGTGTCCAGCTTGACGTGAAAATGGTATACATACTAACTAGCGACTATATCACTTAAATACATATATATATATATTTCCCAAGTGTGTCAAGTTGCCACCAAAATTGTCATGTATAAAACCATCCCAATCTGCTTACCCTCCCAAGGAATATCCAGCTTCACAGCTAGATTGGGAAGGCTATGCATGAGACACTAATACACCCTTGTCCGATCTCCTTATGACCGAAGCAACTCACTTCAAGCAGTAATTCCTCTCGCAGTAAGGGCAGACAATCTTAATGCTTTCCGCTCCATTGCACTCGCTGTAGGAACAGAGGAAGTTCTTCACCGGGCCCGATAAGGAAGGCGCTGCGGTGTCGGGATCGTACTGCTTTGAGTCACTGCAGCCATGTGTGAAGCGATGATCAGTGCTAGAATAACCACTGCTTGAGCTGAACTCCTCTCTAGCACGATATAAGCGAAGGCAGTCAAATCAGTAGGGTGCGCCATGCACTCTACTACTGGCGTCTAAAGTCACAGAAATAGAGACGAGCTGGGGTCGGATTCATCAAAAACTTACATAACTTTAATAGAGAATTCACAGCGGAAAAGTCAGATAACGCGGCTTATCGCTCACCATATCGCTTGATAAGCCGCGCTATCAGGGATCTCGGCTGTAATTTTCTCTGTTAAATTGCTATAAGTCGTTGATGAATCCGCCCTCTGCCGGCGCGAGATTTGAAGAGTACGGTATGCAAGCAGTCGTTGCGGGGCCCAGCAAGTGCATCAATCAATGACTAAGAATCGAACGAACGCGATGGCATTCGCACAACAAAAACAGCATCGTTGTGAACAAACCGCAGTCGACCACTAGGTAGAACTGCAACTCGCGATGGGATATGTTAACCATGCCCCAGAAATCTAATACACAAGGGAATAATCCTATCAATGGGAAATAGAGTTGGCCCCCTGTCTGGTGAAAAGAGCAAAAACAAGTGCATATACTGTTCCATGATCAACCTCGTTGAGTATTGGCATGAATTTTATTTTTATAGCATCTCATAAAGCTAATAGTCAAGATTGGTATACCTCTTCATTCAAAAGAGCGGATGGCTGGTCGCAAGTCTGTGGGCTTCGCCCAAGAAGGCGTCAATCAGGGCGAGATTCACCAACGTTACACCGGCACCATTTCACAGCATCGGCTGTAATTTCTCTGTTAAACTGCTGTAAGCCGTTGATGAATCCGACCCCAGAAGGTTGCTGAGGATGAGATCCGAATGAAGAGTCTCATTCACCACGTGTTTCTCCCTCAAGGGTCTCGGCTCTTTCCAAAATATCAGTCGGGTTGACTTACTCCCCTTTCGTCGCAATATATCACTGACTTCTGAAGCTTCTATAAGTTGAAATGATCCTTCGGCGAATAATTTCCAAAATTCCTTTTGTCCTCTCCAGGTTCTGAAGAAGGCAGATACGCCAAAACGTATCACCAGTCACCTTTCGTCCCTTTGATCATCGTCTTGCTCGAGCGGGCGCCAGCAGCGTCTCCATTCGTCCCTGTCGCGTGCCAGAGCGGTCCAATGGATCCTCCTCGCTCGAGGGATACGAAGAGTGTCATATCGGTCGTTCAGGGCTTTCACGAAGAAGTCCGACCAACGCGTTGGTAGCGTCCCGGTGTTCTCCTGACATCCCGTGGAATCCAGTCGGTGATGGCTCTCGTCCAGCGGGTGTCTACGAAGCGCATTACGAGGCCGGTCCACCTAATTTTCGACAACTTGGCCCACGCGACAGCATCTCTGATCTTCGAACGTCGGCGAAGCTCGGAACTCCGGAGGCCTTCCCTCACTTGCGTGAGTCGTGTCACTCCGAGCATCGTCCTCTCGATTCCACGCTGCGCGACGCCAAAAGATAAGCCGAGTAAAGAAATATACCAATTTTGGCTCAACAGCTTTATGAGATTATACGGCACAGGTACGTATAGTTATCGAGTTTGCTTAATGAGTCTCGAGCATCCTTTTTTGATCGCGTTTAAACCCCATGCAATCGATTCGGTGAGGTGTTCGCGGTGAAGCGCGGAGGCTGTGCGCTGGCGATCTCTTGTGCGCTCTTGTACGATCGCGACAGCACTGTGGCCAAGCGACTCAGGACGGAGTGGATAGCGCGCTGCCTCATGCGAGAGAGATCGGAGGTTCGCTTCCCCGGCGTTGTCGTATTTTTGCATTTCAACTGACTATTTGAGATTTGAGGGGTTTTGACGTCCATAATTTGCTGGCGTTTTCCGCACATTGTTACAGCTGTATGCGCTTTTCGAACGCAGAACCCAGCCGCGGATACTCCCCCTGAGCTACAGAAGCAGTTTCCACACGAGAAGCTTGGATGGCACACAACCTGGAGTCCCTTCCCTGGCCTGATTCTGCGCTCGTAGAGCGCATAGCCCAGCCGCGGCGCGTTATTGAGATCGGCGGCACGTCTCCAAAACCAAAAGTTCAGCAACGCTTAAAAACGCTGCCAAGTAATGGACGATTCAAACGCGTCGGACGCCTTGTCTCGCTTCGGTTCCACTGTATGGTGCGCAAGCGCGCTCCACGGCGAACACTTGGCCGAATGGATTGCACGGGGGGGGTCTTTTTAAACCCGTCTCCTTTTTTTGCCCTTCAGGCAAGGACGTCTATCACACCTAGAAAATTCGATTAAAAGCTCGTTCTGGAAACAAACACATGCGCTACCCCTAATTCAATTTTTTCCAATTCCCACACAAGAACTCTAACCAAGCATCCATTGCTTGACTTCTTCCACAAAAGGCGCAAGACATTTTGAGGAAAGGCACAAAACCTTGACTTTCTCTTTGTAGGGTCCTCACAAAGCTGTTATGAAAAACAAAATGGAATCGCGTTGCTGCCGAGATCAAGAAGAATGCATGGCGTACCCAAGTCTAGATGAAGCTCGTAAGCCCTTAAAACTTGGATATCAACTAACCGTAAACTAACCAATAGCACAATTTACAGAGCGGACAAGTGAACGGAAGAAAGTCTGAAAGAACGCATTCTTGATACCATAACCCGTAACTAGTAGGATGAAGCTGTACCTAGTCTTCTGCAGCTTTCAAAGCCACATCTGGCCCCTAGATCAGGGAGTTCGGCCATAGACGACTTCCTGGTCGAAAAAAGCTTTAGCTAGAATACGACGTCTTACTTTAGCATAAGTCTCTTCCGATAAAAAGTGTAGGTATGATAAAGTCGATGCACAGCAAGCTCTAAAACACTCTTCGAAGATACTTAGGCGATAGCGCTTAGCTCCCATCCAGACACATAAGCATCAACAGAAGTATTTATCGTCCTAATTAAGGATATTATTAGCAATCCAGTGAAGAGCATACAACGCCGCTATAAGATTCGAATAAGGCAAAGTGATTCAAACTTGAAAACGGGTTAGTCGCGCCTATGAGTTTTCCAGCGGTAAACATGCAAGCTCTCCGCTTAAAAAAATCAACGTACATCACAAAATGACAGCATGTAACAGAACAGACTAGACACTAGACACCTATAAGAGCTGGCGCTGCTACGTCGACTGCGCTGTGGCCTTCCGTAGGCCTTCACTCTCCTCTATTGACGCTTCAGATCTAGAATCCAGCACAGCGTCCCTCGGCTTCAGCTGCTTCCACTCTTTGATGCCATCCACCATGATATCGTTCAGATCCAATGTGTCTAGCCATGCTATCTGAACAGAATAACGCTTTCATGTGTCTTCTATCTAAGGGCCTGTTTATACTTCAGCGGGCCTGTTTATACGGCAGCGACTAGAGCGATGAGAGCAGCGCTATCGAAGCGACGTCAATGACAGCAACGAAGGGAGCAATGGGGGCGATAGGAGTGATAGCGGAGCGCAGAGCACAGGAGCTCATGGGAAAAGGACCGCTGAAATCTGGACTTAGAGCACGTTGCTGCTGATTTACTCCTTTTCTAGACTTCGACTGAAACAATTGCTCTATCCCACCATATATATTTATAACAGATGAGGGTCGTAATGGTTTGAACCGCAAGAATCCCGCGAGCAGCGAGAATTTTCTTTCAATCGGCATGAAAATCTAAAAGAACCTTGGAACTGTGCATTCTCTCCAACTTGGAGAACGGTACCACTCTCTGTCCTATCAAGCTCAAACACACTGAGGATAGTTTTTCGATAATAGATTGAATTGAACGAGCGCATGTGCAAAGTTCGAGCTTCTCCCACCTTCAGCGGCGACAGATGACTAGCGCTGTCGCCGTCGTCGCTCAAGTCGCCAGCGGTAAGTATGAACACGCGACGGGAGCGAACGTTCGAGTATGAACAGATTCTACCGTGATCGCTTGGTTTTATTCGATTTGCACGTTTTACCTGGACGGCAAATCGCTCGCGTCGCTAAGTATGAAAAGGCCTTAAACTAGCCCACTATTAAGCAGGGCACTCTATGCCAACATCGTTGTTAAAGCTGCGGCTCATGGGAATTATTGTTCTCGTTCATCAAGCCACACATTGGAAAGCTTTCCAAGGGATTTTTCGTCCACCAAAGAACTGAACAAGCAGAGAAACGTACCGTTGACCTAATATAAGCGATCACTCTCAGCACATGTATTGGGTCACACCTTCGACCAACGTAGAGGCACCGCCATATCGCAGCAGCAAACATTGGGTCATTCGATAAGAAGCCCTTAAACACGCATTATAAGTTCTTATATTCTCAAGTAAAACTGAACCGCTTCCTAAGCAAGCTGGACACTCCTGAAATCTAACTGAAAACCTTCCATCATCAAAATGAACGTCTTCCAGATCAAATCAAAAACGCTCTAAGAAGCCCAGAATGTATTTTTGACCTGAGAAGCTTTAGTGTTACTTTTCTTAGAAAATCTGTATATCACCTACCCCAAAAGGGAGAATACAGTGTTCGAAACTTCACAAAACTCTACTTTTTGTTGTAGAAGTAATGGATTAAAGCATATTTTCTGTACAGAAGAGCATATAGGCGTTGAGAGTATAACAAGGAGAAGAAGTGTTAAACAAATAGAATTCTTAGACAATGAAAGGAAAATTGCTACGTGCTAGTCGAGTGCATGGCGCGAGCTCCTCTTTGTATACACTCAAAAATTGCTCCTTTCCTGCTCTATAAAATACGATTTGACCCAGGTCATTCCTATGCAATGTTGAGTCGCTGTTATTGAAGTTATAAGCTGCTATACTGATGTTTCGGTAGCGATCACAACTCTTGTGCCAGATGGGACTCGAGCCAAGCTCCCTCTGCTTACTCGGCAGGATACTACACGGTACTGGTTTGTCCCGCGAAGTGTCAATGATGATGTATTTCATCAAGCAGCGGTGGTGGTGTAATGGCGTAGCATCCCGTCCGGTAAAAACGAGGTTAGAATACAAGCCCCTCTAGCGCGAGAGTTTCGATCGCAACAAAACGCCATTATAAAAGCGCTTATGAATTTACTTTTACCAAGAAGATAAACTCTTATGCAGTTTCAAACACTATGCTCACCTGTTTGGGAACGGTGAACTACAAACTTCGAAATAAAGTAATAGTAAAACTTCCTAAGACCTCAGAGAGTACCTGATTCTCCTTAATCTGAAAAACGCCCGTTTTGTCTTGAAAGCATTCCGTTTAGCTTAAGAAATGTTTAATAACCTTTAATATGTCCAATTGGATTTGAAAACGGCAAAAACGGTTTAGGCCTACATCTACAAAAATCTAAATTTTTAATAAACTTGCATTTCGAAGCGTGAAATGCTACGTGGCAATCTATCTGAAACGGATCTGCCTTCATGGAAGATTACGGATACAATTCTACATTTGAGCATAAATGATAGCTTGAAAACTTCCTTTGTTAATCCAGCATGAAACGAAGTAGACAACGAACAATTAACCAACCTCGTCGTATTCTAAGAAGGTTTGTAAGTGAAGACCATGCATATGCTTCAAATCAGTCTGCGAGCTCAGGGACTGCTTCAGTTCCTCCTGAAATCGTGACCACTTCATGCTGAACATTAACTGAATGAACTTTTTATAGCTACTATCAAAAATGATACAATGACAGCCAATGACGACGTTATTGAAAGCTTGCTATACTTTCAGAGCAGAATTGGACAACTGGATGGATATAGTGGAACAAAGGAAAACATGATGTTTATCTCTCCATGGCTTTTCGAAAAAATATACGTTCCGAAAGTACTAGATAGAAGAAGCTTTACACTTTATTTTATTAGGGGGGGGGGGGCGAAAGTAATGAGACAAAATGAAAAAATCTTTATCTCTCTATAACTCAATTACAACTCAACGATGCTGAGGAATGTATTTGCCATTAAGGGCAAGGACCTTGCTGCCATCGCTCAGCCAACTTCTTGATCCCGTCCTTCCAGAACTGCTTGGGCCTGGTGTTGATGAACTGCTCGATATGGTTGTCAAGGACTGCTTGGGTTCTTGTGTCCCTTCCGACCAGGAAGTCCAGTAGGCTCAAGAAGTAGTGGTAGTCGCATGGAGAGATGTCCGGCGAATACGGTGGGTGAGGCATGTGAACGTAGGCCAGCTGGCCAAGCTTATCCGTGGTTACTTGTTCCCGATGGGGTGCGGCGTTGTCGAAGAGGAGCACTTTCTTGAAGCGCTGAGACCGAATAAGTGCGAGTCGCCGGTCCATTTCTTCTATTTTGTTCGTTCACCATGGCCTTGGAGTTCGTCGTAGTGCTCTTGGGAAACAGCTTCCGGTAAACCGATCCATGGGCGCAGACCCAAAAGCTCCAAAGATGCTTTTCGCCGTGAACATCTCGCCGAACGAAGGTCGGTAACAATTCACCAGGCCTCACCCAGACTCGATGCTTGGCAGGGTTAAGGTTGAAGACGTACTTCTCATCTTGCATGAATATTGAGCCCAGGCTGCTCGGGGTTGGGAATTGGGCGAGATTTGCGCGACACAGGTCGACTCGTCAGACTGGGCCTTTCGGCATGAGACAGACTGGGGTTTTGGCATGCTTCTGGAAAGGGCGGAAGTGGTAACTTCTCAGGTGCCCTTCAGTAAGTAGCATACAAACATACAATTACGACAAGCCCCAAACCAGACTCTAGCCACGAGATATACGGACACGGCATGGGATGTCTCATTACTTTTGCCCCCCCCCCCCTAATAGATTCGACTCTAGTATTTTCCCGAGATTTTCGGGAAGAATCCCAAGAATCTCGATGTGGAAATTACGCAGCCGAATACTCACTACACGCCTAAACCAAGGAATGAATGTAAGGAGGTCGACAGTTATTGAAGCGCATTTGTTCTTTTCATCTTAGGGCAGCGCTTTCGAATCAGAATGTCCCTGCAAGCTTCAATTCCGCTTTTGACTGATGTTTCCTAATGCAAACCCCGAAAGCACTCCCTATTTCGCCCACGCATAGCTCACCACGGTGAAGCGGGGAGAACATTCGGGATGTGTATCAGGGAACGAAATTCCAAACCAAAGCATAAAACATGAACTTAAAGGAGTTAAAGAAAATATGCCCAACTTCTTAGAAATGGTTTCATTCTGACTATTGCACAATATTTTAACAGATTACTCTGGTTTGCTCTCCAACAATGTTTCGAAACAGCAAAATTTGTTATGAGAATGACTACGAGTGTAAAAGAAATGATATTCCTCCTCAAAGATTTAAGAAATGAAAATGAAACGACTTCCACAGAATCAAAGTGTTGATATTATTATTTTCTCAATGCCCAATATCATGGAGTGGTTAATAAATGAATAAAAAAAAATCAAAATCGAATAATGCGCATAAAAAGTACTGTATAGAAGAAAAGAGATAAACATACCCCGACGATCTTAAGCCTAGCATCAATATCGAACCACAGCGTCGACAGCATACTTCGCTGTAGTCGTAGATAAGCCTGTGCGTCTAGGGACGAGTGCATCCTCATAAGGATCATCCTGACATGGAGCTCATTTTAAAAAATAATTCCCAACAGCTTTATCACCATAAGATTTAGCACAATGCAGAGATGAATATAATGTGTAGAATATAATGCATTATATAAAATCAAAATAAAGGAATCTAAAGTGAACGAAAGATTCACGACGAATATAAGTACGATAGATGCCAAAATCGAGACCCTCTACATGGCGAACACTGAAATGGGCTTCCACAAATCTACTCACCAACAGTGCATCAGCGTCAATTTGTACCACGAGGACATGTAGTCTGGCAGACCAAAGGCTAAAATTCCCAATGTTAAGGACTGTTTCAAACTAACGAACAACAACTTGAGGAATCCTACCATCACACAGCTTATCGTAGTCGTAATTGTTCGCGCAGTTATAGTAAAGCTGAGCCGCAGCGGAGTCCAGCAACTGGAATCACTTCACTGTAGTTGCTAGTCATTCAAAAGAAACACCACTGGCGACTGGTAGTCATTCTCAGAATCGCTATCAGTCACCAGTGGTGTTCCTCCGGGTGGGTTTTATGCCCAATTCTGTTTTCTATCTATACTGCGTAAATTCCCACATTGGTTAATCAATACGGCGTTACGTGTAAAATGTTTGCGGATGATCACCTCGGACTCGGCAGAGTTGGCACTTAAAAATGCTGATAGTCTGCGTGATCTCGGATTTATTTTAGACTGAAAACTTTCCTTTAAAGATCACTGCGAACTCATAGCAAAGAAGGCTGATAGAGTTCTATGCAGTATATTTAAGGCATTAAGAACAAATTCTGCTGTTTATTTATTGCTAGCATATAAATCGTATGTTAGAGCTATATTAGAGTACGGCGCCACTACATGCAGTCCTAACTGCAAGCGAGAAATTGCTAGGCTTGAACCTGTACAAAAAGCTTTACTAGGAAACTGCGGATAAGACTACACGGTTTGGACTACGCCGCCATAGCATCAGCGGTTGAGAGAAATCAAATCTTCAACTTACGCAGTCTTGCCTGTCGCAGAAGAAAGAACGATCTTATAATAATTTGCAAGTTGCTTAATGCTGCGCCTTTCCCTTCAAGATTTTTATTCAATTTGTTCCTCTAACACAAGGGGTGGGCAGTGGAAGATCCAGATTCCCAGAGCAAGAAGTAATATAAGGTCTTCGTTCTTCAGCTGTCGAGCCGGCATTGAATTCCTAAGATTCTCCAAGAACCACAATTTGCCAAATTCACTAAGACAATATAATATACTGGTCGACCAGTATCCCCAGGAGGCTTGTTAGTTGCCATTCTCTTAGACAGTTTGTATCGTGTTATGAATAGTCCTAGTGTTGCCTATCCTCTAGTTTTTCTAGTTCCATTTTTTTTACACTAGACTGTAGTTGTGTTGATTATTGTTATTTTTTATGGCGTGGTCCACGTATATAATGAATAAATAAATCGGATTAAAATCCTTTGATAACAAGGTGAGACGTACGCTCTTCAATGTTGGGTCCACTGTCTCCTTCTGAAATTTGTTCCTCAAGGCGGCCCTGATGCGAATGAGCGACTTTGGCAGTCGAGACGGAGGAGCCGCGAGAAGACGTTGAGTTACCTCATCGACTGGAACGACCTGAAATCGGAAGGCTGTCGTTGCTAGGGACACATGAAGAAGCAGAACTGTCTGACACTTGAAAACAGCTCATGTATGTCCATATCTCGTCGAGTAAGAGTCTACGAAATTGGTGTTTAACGGAATACATTAACGATGAATGATTATCCTAAACGCCACTTCCACTGCACTTTGCCGGATTTCTTGAAAAAACGAATCATTCATGAGATGTAGTTCTGGCAGCCGTATCTCAGCTATTGATAAAATGCCTTTTTTCTTCATTTCCCCTCAGCTTGCAGTGCGCCCCATCATCGCCATTATGATACAATTTTTTCATTCCAAAGGCTTTCGATTACAGAACGAGTAATGAAAAACTTTCCGAAAAGCCCTAGAACTCTTTTCATAAAATAGAAAAAACCCACAGAATCATCTCCAGCCAGACCGAATACTCGCCAAGTAACAACCCCAAAAAGCGCTTCTGAGAACTGCCCTACGAAATGACCGCTTAGTAGGCTAGTTCTCAGAAGTGCGAAAAGGCCTAACTGGCAGCAGATTTGTCGCACAAAACATTAGGAAAACCTGAAGCAGGAACGCTATCCCATCTAGAATATGGGCAGACGCTTACCCTTCTATTCGTAGGAGGATCCGCGGACGTGGATGCCACACTTCTCACGTAGATAAGACGTCGAACAACCGATCGTGCCAGCATCGTCGTCTAAATACGAGAAAGTACGACATCTGCGAGAGGAGTGACGAGGCTTCGATGCACGTCGAGTACGAAAGGAGTAATTTCTGTCATAACCTGGACATCCAGTACAACAAATAAATAAACATAAATGAGTAACTTAATTGGAAGATTTTCCGCATTCACAATAAGCTCGCAATGAGATGCCCTTGCAAAATTTCAGCTATGTGTAAGGCTAGACAGATGAGACACACTGATAACAATGAAAACAAACGGACAATGTCATAACTGAGGTCTGTTCCCTCCGGAAACAGGGAAGGGAAAGAACTCCGGGATGCGGCTCAACGATGGCAGCCGTGCTAAAATTCCTGAAGCCCTTTTCCTTGCCTTACAGGGAGCCGAGGGTGTAGTGCAGTCCGAGGAAGTGTCGGTTGTCGCGCGCACCCGATACCAGTTTCTTAGTTCGGATTTCCCGCGTTCCATTCCTCGGGGGTCGCTGCATTGGAACAAGACTTGTCTGGGAAGGGTAAAGCGCTGACTTGTTCATCGGCTCGCCACCGCAAGTCATTGTACGGCCAAATACGCATCCAAATCACCTCCACGACATCCCGAAGAAGTAGAATGCTTGGTGCACCCCAAAAGGGATTGACTAACACCGTCCGGCACTATTGTACATTCCGGACTTCAGAGGACGAGGAGGGTGGAAAAAAATTTTCGCCCAAACTTCGCCTAGGGGGTTATTTGGGGTGCTGATGACGAATCTAGCATCCGTTTTTCGTTTTACGCTGGAGTACCGTAGGTTCGCGTAGGTGCAAGTGATTAAGGCTGCCACGGTCATGGTCACCGATTGCGAGCAATCCCATCCTTCTAAGCATTCCTGGAAATCGGCTGCGTCCATATTTAGCTTGTCAAAGACGTCCTTCAGCTTGAAGTCGCACGGTTCTTCCTGGCGGCGGTTGTGGAACAGTGCCGGGAGAGCCATGATGCTTAGATTGCTATCTCTCGATTATCACCTGTATCACCTGTCGTCCCGTTGATCATCGACTTGCTCGAGCGGGCGCCAGCAGCGTCTCCATTCGTCCCTGTCGCGTGCCAGAGTGCTCCAATGGATTCTCCTCGCTCGAGGGACACGAAGAGCGTCATATCGTTCGTTCAGGGCTTTCACGAAGAAGTCCGATCAACGCGTTGGTGGGCGTCCTGGTGTTCTCTTGACATCCCGTGGAATCTAGTCGGTGATGGCTCTCGTCCAGCGGGTGTCCGCGAAGCGCATTACGTGGCCGGCCCACCTAATTTTCGACAACTTGGCCCACGCGACAGCGTCTCTGATCTTCTCTCGATTCAGCCTTCGCCTATCGATGAGTTTCCCGCAAAAGTGTTTTCCCGCTGATTTGCGAATTTTCAGGCGATCACAGCGGGACCACCTATATGCTGTGCTCACCCGTAGCACCACAAATAACCCCTATAGCCGAAGTTTGGGCGAAATCGGTGATTATGACTTCGACAGCCTTAGTCACCGGTACCTACCGTAATCTACCGTAATCGGCCGAATTTTCAAAAACGGATGTCAGATTCGTGATCAGCACCCCAAATAACACCCCTGGGCGAAGTTTGGGCGAGATCGGTGATTATGACCTTGACAGCCTTAGTCACCGGTACCCACCCTAACCTACCGTAATCGGCCGAATTTTCAAAAACGGATGTCAGATTCGTGATCAGCACCCCAAATAACCCCCCTGGGCGAAGTTTGGACGAAAATTTTTCTTCGATCTCTCCTCGTCCTCTGGAGTCCGTGAAGTACAGATAGTGTCCACCGTCGCCTTTATACAAAAACTTTTAAACCGGAAAGGGATGTGTGTGTGATCGAAACAAAGAGATGAGAAAGTGCACTAAGATGAGCGTATTAAGCTAACCATAAGTATAGGACCTGCGCTTCACATCATGGTACGGTGACCCCTCCAAGTACCATAGCTCCCTTAAATCCTTGCCCATCGTTTCGCCTTAACAGATATGCGTCCGCCAGCATGCTGTACCATGCTCGTGTTGACCATTTGCACGTCAAACTGGACACTTTTTAAAACAAGCTGGACGCCTAGAAATGAATCCGAACATCTTCCAAATCAAAACAAGCGTCTTCCAGGTAAAAACGTACATTTTCCAATAAGGTTAAAATCGTTTTTGTGCAAGCAAAATTTAGTACAAGTTTCTTTGAGAATTTTTAACTTACCTGCCTCAAAAAATGGTTGTAAAGCTTGAAAATTTATGAAAATTTTCTTCTTCAAGTGAAAATAATGGATTAAGATTTGTTTTAAAGTACAAAAAAGCAGCTATTTTGGAGTACATCAAAAGAAGAGCTCCAGCCATGCACTCGTCCACTACGTCGCGGTTTTTTATTTGGCTGAATACAAAAATACCGCTTAAGTGGAGTTACATTCTCGTCAACGGTCCTACAGAATCCATCGTGCAACACGTACACACACCTTGCGTTATCAAGTAAGCGACATTTGCACTATCGATCAAATAAAAATCGCGTCGAGCTAGACGTTTGGTAGGTTCACGAAGCCAAAAAATCGAGAGCAACACCCCAAATAACCCCCCTCCTCGTTGGGCGAAGTTTGGGTGAAATCGGTGATCATGACCCCGACATTCTTACTCACCCACACCTACCGTACTCCACAGTAGTACTAAACACCGATGTTAGATTCGTGATCAGCCTCCCAAATATTCTCCTTTGCCAAGTTTTGTTGAAAAAATGTTGTTCGTCCTCTCCTCAACCTCTGGAGTCATGGAAGTACAACAATCCCGACGTAAGAGACATTCCCGGATCTATCCTAGTCGGGGGGGGGGGGGGGTGAGGGCACATAACTAAAAATCACGCAACCAACTGACTTGGGATTTAAGGAGCGACTTCTAGAGAACAGAATAGGACCCAAGAAGCAAGCAAAGAAACAAATACCCGCGGTTGTAAGGACGTTCCGGTGGGCAAGGCCTATTCAAACTGTACGCCACAGCTGAACGCCGCCTGACGTGTTATAACCGGGATCTACCATAGCAAGAGGCGCATGTAAAGCCGCATACCGCGTGCTGACCGCAGCCTGACATGTCATAACCCGGATACGTCATGGTAAGGGGCGAACATAGCTTCACAACCGTGATGAAATTTATTTGTATTCGTTGTAATTTTTTGTGAATTTTGTCAGCTTTGGCCCTATTTTGTCCTCTAGAACCCACTCTATGAATCCCATGTCAATTTGTTGCATAATGGGGACTATTGTACTTTTACCACTGGTCAAGGAGAGAAAAAAATTTTCGCCCACTATTGTACTTTCACAACTTCCGTTTTCGAACTTTCGGCCGATTACGGTAGGCTACGGTAGGTACGGGTGACTAAGGCTGCCAAGGTCATAATCACCGATTTCGCTCAAACTTACGTACCTACCGTAACCTAGCGTACTCCAGCGTAAAACGGAAGTCAGATTCGTGATCAGCACCCCAAATAAGCTTTATAGGCGAAGTTTGGGCGAAAATTTTTTCCGACCTCTAATCGACCTCGACGAGTTGTGAAAGTATAATACTGTCGCATAATGGGCACTATTGTACTTTCACAACTCCACGGGTCGAGGAGAGGTCGAAAAAAATTTTTCGACCAAACTTCGGCTAGGGGGGTTATTTGGGGTGCTGATCACGAATCTGAGATCCGTTTTCAAAATTACGGCCGATTACGGTAGGTTACGGTAGGTACGGGTGACTAAGGCTGCCAAAGTCATGATCACCGATTTCGCCCAAACTTCGCCTATGGGGATTATTTGGGGTGCTGATCACGAATCTGACATCCGTTTTTCGTTTTACGCTGGAGTACGGTGGATTACGGTAGGTACGGGTGACTAAGGTTGCCAAAGTCATGATCACCGATTTCGCCCAAACTTCGCCTATGGGGATTATTTGGGGTGCTGATCACGAATCTGACATCCGTTTTTCGTTTTACGCTGGAGTACGGTGGATTACGGTAGGTACGGGTGACTAAGGTTGCCAAAGTCATGATCACCGATTTCGACCAAACTTCGGCTAGGGGGGTTATTTGGGGTGCTGATCACGAATCCGAGATCCGTTTTTCGTTTTACGCTGGAGTTTGGGCGCAATCGGTGACCATTACCTTACTCACCGGTACCCACCGTAACCTACCGTACTCCAGCGTAAAACGAAAAACGGATGTCATATTCGTGATCAGCACCTCAAATAACCCCCATAGGCGAAGTTTGGTCGAAATCGGTGATCATGACTTTGGCAGCCTTAGTCACCCGCACCTACCGTAACCTACCGTACTCCAGCGTAAAACGAAAAACCGATGTCATATTCGTGATCAGCACCCCAAATAACCCCCCTAGCCGAAGTTTGGGCGAAAAATTTTTTTTCGACCTCTCCTCGACCCGTGGAGTTGTGAAAGTACAATAGTGCCGCATAATGTTTTACTGGATCTATCCTAGTCCGGGGGGGGGGGGCACATAACTAAAAAGTAGGTAAAAAGTCGACTTGGGACTTACCGAGCGACTCCTACAGAGCCCGGTAAAACCTAAAACAATGAGAAAAATGAACGGATAAATAAAAAAATAAAATCGCCGCGGTTTGACAACCGTGTCGGCGGGCAAAGAGCGACGCAATGGAGTCGCGCCGCATGCAGAGCACCGCCTGACCTGTTATAACCAGGATCTAACATGGTGAGGAGCGCACATAACTTCACCCGCTTACAACCGCGGCGAAAACATTCATTTTTTCGTTTTTTTTTTTTTGCTCGTGAATTTTTCTGGCTTAGGTTCTATCGTGCTCTGTAGGAGTCGCTCGGTAAATCCCAAGTCGATTTTTTACATACTGTTTTGTTATGTGGGGTTTTATTATGTGCTCCCCCCCCCCCCCCGCTAGGATAGATCCGACATTACTAGCGTTGGCCCACGGCACTAGGACTGCGCTGGAATAGAAAAGACATCGCAACTCAAGAGAATGAGAAAGTCTTCATCAAGAGAGCATATTACCCTAGATACTACCCCACCCTTTTTATCGAAATGAATCCTCAAAACAGAAGCCAACTTAACTAAAGGCTGTGGCTGTATAAAAGATAGCGCTGGACCCGACAATGTTAGAGAGAAGCCTCCAAGAAGTAAACGAAAAATTTGAAGAATTTAGAAAAATATCGCTGATTGGAGGCACCTTCGCCGTTCCAAGTGAATAAATGCACTAATTTCAGGACTTTCAAGCACCAGAGGCGATTCTTGGATCAATTAAGAAACAAGGACTACTCACCTACTCCGCAGCCAAGGATTTGAATGTCCTCGAATGTCGGAAAAGAAATTTTCTTCCAAGAAAATGTCATTCGGTCACGTATTCCGATTAGAGCGCGCTTTCCTGTGAGCAAGGAACGTTGTGCGATGCTCGCTGGCGTGGGAGTGTGTTGTTATGGTAAACTGTGATCAGCTCAGTAACCATGGAGACCAAAGGCAATCTCACCACTTCAGAGGGGCGCCGTACAATAGTCTCCCTTCGCGACGCGGAATTCTCGCCGGAAGACCTTCTGAGATGCTCCCTACGCTGCTGCTTCTGCTGATCCTAGCCCTTCAACAGACCGAAGCACTTGGCGTGCCGGAGTCGACCACACCCTACATGCCCTCGTCAACGGCCAATGCGAATCTGACGAGCGCGGAGAGCACTAGTGACAGTCCGAAGGAGAGCACACTGGACGTGCTCCTCGGAGTCGTCAGCAAGTTCGACCTGGGAGAGACGAAGCCGCAGCTAGCAGAGGTGACTCTTTGAACGGTGAACGTAGCCATGTTTGCTTCCAGTACATTGCCTTCTTCAGATGCATCCAGAGAAGCAAGCTGTTCTGATGGCCGAAGCACCATGAAGGTCCTGAGAAGACGCGTCGTCAATCCTGCCTAGTTTCTTGAATTTGTCCAAGTTTTATTATTCTCTAATTTTCTAACACGACCTCAGTCGTGCTACATACTCTTCATTGTTGTACCATAAAGTTTTATACTGCTCTCAACTGTTGCTCTACACATTATAAGAGGGAGTGAAAGTTTGTGTAAACGTCCGTAAGGTTAAAAAAACGACGTTAATCAGTCTCATGAAATGATAACAACACATTTCACAGAGTGATCCATAGATATTGCAGCAAAATCAGGCGGTCCTGTTAGAGGAATTCACCAGTTTCATAGAACTGTACAATAACTGTGGCTCATCCCTAGTATTAGGTTGTAAGGAAAGCTCTCGCCGTTTTTGACTTCTAATAGCTTTAAATGACCATAGCTTCTCTAATGTAAACAAGAGAAAAGGAAGGAAAGGAAAGAAATAACTGTACGAAATAAGTGAGAAGAGTAGATAAGATCAAAGAAGGCAAGAGAGGCAAATCCACAAAATTTCACAGGGAAAGGCTCGCTTAGCCACTTTCTTCGACAAACAGAATAGAACAGAACAGAACAGAACATTTATTGAGCCAAAAGTGGTGCAAAACAAGTTGAACACAAAAAGCACTGCAAAAGTTGGCTCCTGAAACACCAGCAAAAGTGAAGAGAAGTTATCGTACCAAAAGAGATGCAAAATTATTTGATCACAAAATATTGCTGCAAAGATTTCTTTTGAAGATTTGCAGGACAGGATTTCTTCCATAGTACCGCAAAAAGTGTTTTGTTTTTCAAAGAAACTAGCAGTTGACTCACTGAAAAAAGGTACTTTATCAAAATATAGCTGATTGGTTTGTAGATTAACTTGTAGTTAATTTTTTATGTCCTGTATGTTTGAGGAAGTTTTTAACCTGTTGTTGAAGATTTTCTCAGAATGTGAATCGAAAATCGCCTGCATTAAATCGTTATCTGGAATTTAGAGAAGGGAATGTCAGAAAAAACCGTTTTGTTTGAGATACGCTTCAAGTTTATGATTAAAATTAGCTGCGGTTGACGAAGAAACTATTGTATTAGGCAAGCTATTCCACGTTTTTGTGGCTCTTACTAGAAAAGAGCCAAGGAACTGTTGGGAGCGAACTCTTCCTATGAATGTGCGAAATGGATGACCTCTTGTTCTTTCAGCAATATCTAAGAAATCGAATATTTCTCTTTTATGAATATCAAAACAGCCAAAGAGAATCTCGAACACGAGATTTTGATCATACAAAATTCTTCTCATTTTAAGTGAATTTTCACCAAGCGTTGCAAGTCGTTCTTTGTAGCTGGCATGATACAAACCGTTTCTTGAGAAAATTTCGTTGGTGAATTTTTTCTGCACTTTTTCGATTTTTTCATTGTAAGCAATCTTAGTAGGCGACCATAGTGGTGTACAATATTCTGAAAGTGGTCTTACATACATGGCAAAAAGCTTGAAAAGTGTAGACATACTGTGAGTTTGTAAAGCTCGCAAAATGAAGTTGGATCTTCTATATGCCGTAGTTATTGTTTCATCATCAAAGTCTTCAAAACAAAGTGAATCGGAGCATTTGATACCTAGGTCTCGCACAAATTTTGTGTTCCTTAAAATTGTATTTCCTAAGAAAAACAAAAAATCTCTAGGATGAGAGTTGCCGATGCACATGACCAAAGTTTTTTCGTGTGAGATGTCGAGCATCCACTTCATAGACCATACGTGAACAACATCTAAACCTTGCTGAAGTGCATTAGGATTCTTAATGGAATAGATTTTGGAATCGTCAACATATATGGAACACGATACGCCGAGAGGAAGGCAATTAGGTAAATCATTGATGTAGAGCAGAAACATTAAAGATCCCAAGCAAGTTCCTTGAGGAACTCCGCTCAAAGTCTCATAGGTATTCGAAACAGCATCGTTAACCATAACCATTCGAGTTCTCCCAGTAAGAAATGATTGCAAAAACCTTAAAAGGCACCCTTCAATGCCGTAGGCCTGGAGTTTTGAAAGCAGAAAACTAAGGTTGATAGAGTCAAAGGCTTTTGCGTAATCAATATAACATGCAGTAATGTGGCCTCTGGTATCTATTATCCTTTGTCAAGCAGGGATAGTTGAAATAAGCGCTGTAATAGTACATTTCTTTTGAATAAAACCATGTCGAAATTTCGTGATGAGATTGTTTGTTTTCGTGTAATTGTAAATCTGTTCGCATGCAATTCTTTCGAGAACTTTACTAGTTGAAGAGGTCACACAAATGGGTCTGTAGTTTTTGAAGTCAGTTTTGTCACCTCTTTTGAATATAGGTTTAACGATACTTTTTCTCCACAATGAAGGAACATTACCATGGAGTAGAAACCAATTAAATAAAAGCGTTAGTACAGGAGTTAATTAGTAAGTTAGTACAGAACCTTTGTTTGATGCTCATTCCGTGGCTCCTCAGTGAAGAAGAGCAGCATGCATTAAGACATCGTTTACCTCTGTCAAGTATTATTATTTATTTTAATTAAACAGATAATTAATAATTTTTATATTATATTTAGTTATTTATTTAATTATTTTTAATATCTATTTTATTTATACTAATTAAATAATTAATATTTTATTTATGCTTGTTATATATAATCGGCTAATGTCACGAGGGGCGCATGTAGCACAGTCGGAGGAGCCGCCGGCTGTCGCTTGCACCCGATACCAGGTTCCTGGTTGGGATTTTCCGCCCAGGCCAACCAAACCTTCCATCCCTCCGGGGTCGATGAATTGGTACCAGACGTGTCTGGGAAGGATAAAGCGCTGACTTGTTCATCGGCTGGCCACCGCAAGTCATTGTATGGCCAAATACGCATTCACATCGCCTCCACGACATCCCGTAGAAGTAGAATGCGTGGAGCATCCCAAAAGGGATTGAGTAACGCCGTCCTTTATCCTTCTAATGTCACGTATCCATCACTGGGACGAGGGGCTAAAGCCAAGAGAGGCCTACGACGGTGCGGCATATGCCAGCCGGGCTTTCTTTGAGCTCAACCATAGGCGATTGCTGGCGAACTATATATCCCTAGCGGCGGATCGTCCAATTTTACGAAACATTCAACGGGCAACGCGTCAGGTTATGAATGGGGACCAAGTGCGGAGCGTAGGGACTCAGAAGACGTGCTGAAGACGTTCAACTTGCGTAGGGATTTCGAGTAAAGGGGCCACTACGAGGGAGACCAGTGAAAAGAGCAATCAGCAAAGGAGGACCACTAGAGAGGTGAATAAGGAGAACCAGCATTTTTCCTCAATATTGACCAATGCGCGTCGGGTTTCTGAAGACGGATCACAGAAGTCGTGGCACACGTGTTGGGGTGCAGAGGATGCGGGTGACACGTGAGTCGCCGGAATCAGTGTCACATGGGTGTGCTTCAGTGAGGGCATGGCGCAACCGCAATTTCTTCTTTTGGCAGTAAAAATGGCCGCCTCCAGCTCTTTAAAACAAGCTTTACGTCATTATTTTTCTTGAAAACAACAAATTTTACAAAGTTTTAAAGAAAATGTTTACTTATGGAATAGATGAACTAAAACTTCAAAGAAAGTCATACAAAAATTTTTCTTGAACAAAAAATTATTCTAACCCCTTCGGAAAGTTTATCGTTGAAAAAGCTCATCTAAACTTGGAGTTCGCTTTGATTTCAAAAGTTTTAGGCTACCTTAGAAAAGAGTCCAGTTTGACTTAAAAATTGTTAAATTTTACGCGTAAAGTGTCCAGTTCGAAAGGTTAATCGCCGAAACGAATCGCTTACTTCAAACCGTCATAACTCAGCATAAACACAGCTTTATTTATTAACATAAAACGACCAGAATTTGCACATGTTTGTGAATAAAAAGATAATGAAGCTAACCCTTTAAAAAAAGTGAGATCACACGAATTAACAAAATCAAGAAGGGCAAATTCAACGTTGGCCAAATTAGCGAATTGCTTCTGACGCAAATGAGAAGTTCGAAAGGAGTTCAGGAGTTCGAAAAAGTAATGATCAGTGGGGGAAGTTCGGTGGAATGTGGTGGGTGAGGTACAACACCACCACAATGTAAGCATAACTCCTTTAGGGTGAAGGTCGGGTTTAGGAAAGGATGTTGGAGGAGCATCCTTATCTACTCAGACCAATCCCCCTTCCCGTTATCGTAAAGGACCCATTTTCATCTACAGCTACCGCACGGCTTACATAAAGCCCATTTTTTGAGGCGAGCTGGCAGGTTGGAGCCAGTGTAGAGACGTGCCAGACGCTGCTCATCGGTCAGCTCATGAGGCACCCACTTCAACATCCTCTTCATCCTGCCGATTCTCGCCAAATTTCTTTCTACCGTACCATGATATACGCCAAGGCCTTCTGCTAACGCATTTGTATTCGTCTCCGGACTTGCTTCGACGGCTCTCCTCAAATCGTCATCGTCAAGCGGCGACCTAAGCCCGCGATTCGGTTTTCCTTCGAGATAAAAATCACCAGCAGCGAATTTTTCGGAGTAGAGCCGCACCGTTCGTTCGCAAGGGCGGTCGTTACCAAATCGCCGCCAAGGTTACGGAATGCCTGTGGCGCAGAATCTTCCACTTTGAATGCGTAAAGCATGATGACTCGATAATCGCGTCGGTTCATGACTTTACGGAACCCTGGAAAAGCTGGGTTAGAAAAATTAGAGCGGCATCCACATATGTTATTTGAACGAGCTGAAAAAACCTACTAATCTCTATAGGTTGCTCTTCCAGACACGGAATGATTTAAGGTAAAAAACTTATTCGTTCAGGAGAATAATTTTGCGACAGCCTAATGGTTCAGCGTATATCTCGCTTTGCCGTGGGATCCGCCCTTCTGGTGCCGAATTACTTACGACCTAACAATTGATTTTATTACGAGTTACCAAAATTGAATACAAGCATAGCAAAAGATTTCCACGAGAGTGTCTTTATTTGGAGGTTAAGTATGTCTAGTTTGCATTGAAAAAAGCGTGGTTCAAAACAGAAAGGATCCAGTTGAAAAAGACAAAACAACGTAATTCTATCGCTACTGTCGTGACCAAGCCCCATCACTACCCTTCAAGGGCACACACGCTGGTGGGCGCCTAGTTCCCGACGCGGAGGGCATACGGTCGCGTGCACGCGCCGCACGACGCACTATAAACGCCTTCCCGCGCGCGCCCGGCAGTCTTCGGCTTCGTCGTCGCACCGAGCAGTCGGTCCGCTCTCCGCTCAGGTACTCCATCGTCAGCATAGTCTCCACTCCATCGGGAAATCGACTCGACCAGCTGAGCAGGACTCCAGTGGCCGTATTCATGAACGTTCCCGGGAACGTTCAAGGCTTCCCGCGGGGCGGGAAGCAAAATTTCGTATTCATGAACCTGGCGGGAAGCAACGGGAGCCTCCCGCGCCGATGGCGGGAGGCTCCCGGCCTACCCGCACTCAACCGTTCGGGAACACCGGGAAGCTGTCAATGAAGAGGTGGGTATAATTGCACGCAATAGGATTTCGATGGCTGTTTTGGCATCGAAAGCCATCTTAACGGGGAGTTATCTTCGCCGTTCGTCACGTAACGTTTTCCTAGGCCATCTTCGAGAGTGAGGGGTGGATATTCTCTTCCTATCAAGTGCGATTGCCGCTTTCGCAATTTATTAGTATAAATTGCTTATTAATTTAGGAAAGAGATAAATTGAAAGGCAAGTGCTTCAAAATGCATAAAACTAGACGATATTTGACACTACTAGCCATGGTGAATCAAAACTCGAGAGTCCGCACGAAGAAAATGAAGAATCGACAATCTTCAATGTTACGGACAGCAAAAAGTTTTGCTGCTGAGAAGTGCAGCTAAAATATGCTCTACAATCTATGTTAACCTAGAAATGCAGAGTATCCCAGAAAATGTCGTCACTGCCTTATAGCCTACTTTAAAAAGCAGAAAAAACAAAACTCCAATGGCTGGCTACGAGACGTTGAACCATATGGGGCTTTGATGAGACAGTAAAAATTCTCTAGATTTGCAACTTTTTGATAGAAACGTGTTTTTTTTTCAAGCCGTCTCAGAGCTTGATCGCGGTAAAGGCCTGCGTAATGCATTCTCGCACCACTCGAAATCATGTTAGCCTTCTATTCGTTGTACACAAATCTGGCGTTAAATTACCTAGAAATCGTTGAAGAAGACCTTCGTAGAGGCAAAGGAATTGAACCCTACCTTGTTCGATTTTTGCAGTTCCACTCATGTAATCTCTAAAAAATTGATAAAGCAATACCGTCAAACACTCCACACACACACAGATTCTGAACGGCTGCAGGAGGTGCCTATTGTCCAAAATTAGGCAAAAATACACAAACTGGAGCGCGCTAGATGTGAGCGTCTGGTCACATTTACGAAAATTTACGATTTACGACTCAAAAATTGTCGTAAATCGTAAAAAAATCCACAAAAATCGTCGTAAATCTCAAAATCGTAAATAGTAAATGGTAATTACGCATACCCCTGGAAATTTAAGAAAGAGGTAACGCAAACTAAACTCCCGACTGAAAACGGAAATCTCGAAATGTTGTTGTTCTTAGTGTTGACTGTAATGCAGCCTATTCCCGTCCACTGCGCTTCTGAGCCACAATTCCGTGTCCTTGAATTCCGGTAAACCCAGAAATACTTCAATATTCAGTTGAAAACCCTGTAATTTGAGAAATTAGTTTTTGAAATCTTGCAATTCCCGCCTCCGCTGCGAATCTAACTCGCGCGTCGCGGTCGCTCCTGCTTCCCGGTCGTTCATGAATAGCGACCGGGTTGCGGGAAGCCGGGAGCGGGATGCGGCGGGAGCAGGAAGGCATCTCTGGCCTTCCCGCTCCCGCCGTTTCATGAATACGGCTACAGGACGACCATGACCGGACGCACAGAGGCAGGTCAGAGGCAACTGCAGAGACCGACCGAGCCACCGTCCTCGTGAGCGCAGGCTCCAGGGTAGGAGCCAGGGAGGATCTGCGGATTGCGCTTGGGACTGACCCGTAAGTAACGTGGCGGGGCTCAGCCTTAACTCGTTGGTAGTTGTGTTCCTATATTGATATATTTTGTGTGCATTGAAGTTACTATGAAGTCTGATATCTATTGCGTACTGTCATGTGACTCGAGAGTGAGAAAAGGTATATTCCGAGCGCAGTGGTAAATACTGCAGGTCAGTTGGTTCAATAGTATAAGTGAGTGAGAGATGTGAAGATGGTGAGGTTCGCCGGGGGGCCAGCGCATGTGCAGTCTGCGCAGGAGATCCTAAATAACATCCGCGTTGGTATGAGGTGTGCTTAGTCGGGGCAAAAAGGGCTTAACCCTAACGTGGCAGGTAAATAAGAGCTAGAGCGCATGGGTAAGATCTCGACTCTGATTTTGCCTCACACGTGGCCTCGAGTCGGCATGACTTCCACCACCGGTGCAGCGGACTCACCCGGGGCACGACAACTACCTTCAAAGCTCCGTTCAAGAACAACCGGCCGAATGCAGCCACATCTCAAGCAAAAGAATGGGTTACTTCTTGTACGAGAGGCCGCTATCACAACGGGTAGATTTGCAGCACTCTCTGCCCTGTTGAAAAGCGAACAATCCCTAACCCCCGAAGCTCTCGACAGGCTTCCCCGATACAGCACCAGAGGAGAAAAAAGGCCTCTATTGTACATCGTTCATCGACATTCTTTCATAAAAACTTTATCGGCCAGTGTATTCTTAAATACATCGTATTAATAATAATAACAAGAGTAGAAAGAAGCATCGATCAAATCAGGATTTATCGACGAGCGGCAGTTTCGTCTCGTGCTGTATGCTCAGTCGAGCTCGAATGTCGGCTTTCATCGAACGCGAATCGCAGACACTCTTCCACCACTTCCGAGTACAATCCCACACCGACTTGTTCGTGTAGCAGAAGATGATCGACACGGCGCAACCCTGGAATCAAGGTCGTCATTGCGAGAAGAAAAAGAGCAGAGAAACGAGCTTCTGTCAGAGATTTTGAGAGTTCTGAACAGCAGCACGGAGAAAAAGAAATCCCAAGTTAGCTAAGAAGACAATCGTGCTTTGACGTACCTTTGTATGTAGTCTAGTAGGTCTTCATCACTTAAGGATATTTCTAATGCGTTTGTGTTTAAGGATATGAGGATAAGGTCTATTCTGTTTAGAAGGGGGCATCACTAGAAAGGCGAAACAAATGTAAACAGTGTGGAATCTTGCGGGTTGGAAATTGCAAGGAACGGTTTTCCCACAGACCATTTCTCGGTTAGTCTCCTTTCAGTTATGCCACCGTTCTCAAAGAGTCAGAGAGCAGTGCCCGCCTCCCCCCCCACCAGGATAGATCCGTTTTTCTAAAGCTGTTGCTATAAGTGTGTAACTCTAAGCGAATAAAATCGTTACGGTTCATAATATGAAACTCTAGACGTGCTGGGCGAGTGCATGACACACTCTTTGCGAAAAACAGATGTCTCTAGTTTTCTTAAACCACTCTAAGGATTAAAACACACATAAAATTACGTTAAAACAAAACTTTTATAAAGCTTGAAAAATATCCACTTTCTGGAGCAAGCTGTTTAATGAAATTTCAACGAAAACTGTAAAAAAAATATTTTTTAAAATTCAAAGCTTATTTTACCCTATTTAATAGTTTGTTGTCAGGATGCTGTGCCAGACAAGGTTTTTAAGTGGATCTTTATCATTCCGGCCTGACCTTTCGACTTTCCGTCGTCTTCAGAGGCCTGAAAGTGGAGCAACAGGTTTATATTTGCGCTCTACTTCACCAAGCGAATTAGCCGCCCTAGCATTTTCGACCCATTCCCGGAGTCACTACAGAGAGCCTGAATGTAAGAGACGAACTCACGCATAGGATCCACCGTAGGGGCTGGTATTCGCCCACGCTAGAAGTCTAGTAGAGGCGAATGAGACCAACTCAGTGGGATTGTCGCCGACCGGTCACTTACAGCTCACAATGAGATACAAATGGCAAGTCACTCGTAACGGAGAGGCACTCATTTCGGTTGTTCATTACCGGATTTCTACTAAAAATCCAGAACGCCTCTACCGCTTTCCTTGCCGATATTTCTCCTTTAACGGCCAAAATGCTACACTTCACCTCAAAGTCGTTCCCGTTGTGCGCATCAATTCTGTGTTTACCAAATGGAGTACTTGGTAATCCACGTTTTTTGCTGTCTAGATGTTTTTCTACACGTACTGCCAAATCCCTTCCCGTTTCCTCTATATATTTTTCATTGCAGGCCGAGCACTCGAGCTCGTAAATTGCCCCGATCTTTGAGCAGTCCCCCAGTCTTCCAGTTGGACATACAATGCAATTCTCCGATACACACTGCTTATCATAGAGTCTATTCCGAACTGCCTGCCGTTTTATGTTGTCGTTAGGAATGTTCACTAAGACAACATCATCCCGCAATTGTGCACTTACAATAACTCTCTGAATTTCAGCAGTGACTCTATCGGAGATGGAGGGAAGCAGGAAAGGTATCCTATTTGGTCGGGGTGTGTTTTGGCGGTTAGCGTGAGTGAGATGCGAGGCGACGGCTTAACGTAGTATAGCCATTAGGCCGCTGTTATACTCCCGCGGGAGCTTCCGCGGATGGGCGGAAATCGCGTCGGGACTCCGCTCCGGGCCACTCGTCGCGCCCCGCCACGCCTGCCGTCCGCGGTGCACCCCTAGTCCGCGGACGTTCCGCGGATGCTCCCGCGGGAGTATAACAGTGGCCTTAGAAGCGGCTATACTGGAAGCTATGTAGCTGCAAGGATTCTTGTCGCTCGTCAGGGCCTGTACACACTCTCGTTGCTGTGCGAAACATGTTGCTTATTACAGCTCGCTTCACAGCAATAGGATGCGCAGACCTGGCGTCAATCAAGATGTTTTTGGAGCTTGGCTTACGGTACAACTTCACGCTAATTACGCCGTTGGACAATTTGACCTGGGTGTTGAGATAGGCGCACCAACCGTTTTCCGGAGTTTCTCTAGTGAGCCTAATGTACTGAGATTGCTGGTTGAGTATCCTGAAACACTCATCCATTTCGGACTGTGTTGATGTTACGATACAGTAATCATCTATATAACTGCAATACATTAGTGGTGAGGGATCAAGCACCGGCTGTTCCACCCTGCTCATAAAACAGACCGCAAGAACCGGCGCTAGTCGTTGACCCATGGGTAATCCTCTAACTTGCGAATAGTACGAGCTTGACCATTTGGAGATATTGCAACGCAAACACTCCTTGACTAGAGTCATGATGTGCATTTTCGTCAGCCCAAATGTGTTAATATTCCTCTCATGCAAATCCAGCATTTCTGATAATGCTTGCAAGGTTTCTTCGTTTTGGACGTTAGTGTAAAGTGATGTGACATCAAATGACTCCATTAGACAGTTCTGATCAAAGTTAGAGTTGTACAACAATTCAAGGAATTTGCTCGTATTGGTCAGGTGAGAGGGGACCTTGGTCAACAACTGGCTCACAATGATATTAAGAAACCAGGAAATTCGATCGGTTGGTCCGCCAACACGACTGATTATAGGTATAATTTTGTAGGTGTCCGCTGACGTGGGCAGCATATCCTCTTGGGAGAGCTTGTGAGTATAGCTTTTTAATAGTGTCTTGTTTGACCATCTAGAAGTCAATTTTCATTTAAAAGGGGCTCAGTTGGACACAAAACAAGTTCTAAAGAGGTAATCCGCCCTTCTCTCTCTATCTATCTGTCAGTCTATCTGTACGTCTGTCTGTCTATCTGTTTATTTGTCCCTCTCTACCTCTTTGCTTGTCTGTCTGTGCTTGTCTGTCCGTTTGTTTATTGCCCGATGGAAAAGTTCCGTTTATCAGTGGCGATTATTGATTTCAACTCATTAAGTCGTTAACCGTTAACTATAGGTGTTAATCGAATCTATTGATTGGTGACCAGGTTTTACAAAAATAACATAATATCGATCGGCGACCCGATGTCGATCGATATTCAACTATCGACTTCTATAGCGATTTTTAGAAGGTGCCCAGCAGAGGTGTCAATTTTTGGAGGCTTAACGCTTACCTGTAATCCATCGAGTACGAGGTTGACCACCTGATGCGTCAGATCGGGAAGGCGATAGATGGTGAAGAGGAACTGTAGGCCAAATACCGGTATCAGAATCACAGCCGCTCGGACGGCTTTTCTGAAAAATTCTTGTCTGAGTTCATCAGATTCTCGTTCAGAAAGATTATTATAAGCAAAACCTTTAAAAGAAGACAAAACGGCAAAAGGAATAAAGGTGGGCATCAATCATTTCATTTCTAGGACACGGCGGGCACTCTACTTCTGCCAGATGTCGTGGAGGCATTTTGGCTGCGAATACGGCAACACAACAATAAACAGAAGCCAGCTGGTTGGGGATTCGGTTGTTCCTTTCCTGGACCCCATGGAAGAAAAGCACGGTTAGTCTAGAAAGAAACCACGTCCATGGATTAGGGTGTATTTCACGAATCGTCGAAGAAATCTCTGAAAGTTAAAGTAGTCCAGTCAGACCAGATAAGACTGGACCAATTCACCGACCCCGGAGGGATGGAAGTCTTGGTTAGCCTGGGCGGAAATCCAAACCAAGAACCTGGTGCCAGATGCACGCAACAGCCGGCACCTCCTCCGACTGCGCTATACGTGCTCAAAAATAAAGATAAATCCCTGAAAGTTGAGTCCTTAAAGTTACTTCGACTCGAAAGGCGTTGATGCGTCAGCAGCTCAACGATTGAATTTCGATAGTGTAATTCAAGACGCTTTAGCCGAGGAAATTCGAAACGACTTCAAAAGAGTCAAGAGCCCATTAAGCAGAAAAAATCTCTATGAAAAACTAGAAGACAACTCTGAAATAGGAAAGACGAGATTTCTCAAGTTTCTTTCTCTCACCAGGCGGGCGCTTGGTAGCGCAGTAGAAGGAGGCGTGGACTGCCTTACGCACTTCGAATCAAGGTTCTTGGTTCGGATCCCCGTCGAGACCAATCAAGGCTTTCAACCCACCTAAGTCGATGTAACGTACCAGACTTCTCTGGGAAGGATACAACACTAGCTTGTTCATCGCATGACCACCGCAAGTCATTTCATAGGTCAAGTAGGCATTCAAACCGCCTCCGCTATATCCCATAGATGTAGAGTGCGTGGCGCATCTTCAGAGAAATTGACTGACGTCGACTTATCATTTATTCTTACTCCCTCTTACAATCTTGCTTCTATTGTGAATTTTTAGACCGATTAAGTGGTCCTAGGATATACGGCCTCTTGAGAAGATCGAAATGAGTCAAGACTACTGGTCTTTTGAAGAAACGATCTTATTTGTTTGTTTTAATGGACGGCTACGGCAAACATTTGCATACATAGCTCAAAGACGCACTGAGATTGCCCCGCGAAGTAGAATGCGCGGCGCATCCCACAAAAAGGAGCACTGTGCTTTATCCTTCAGCTTTTTGGTGATTGTTACCTTAAGCACACATAACATAAAAGAACATAACATAAACATTATTCTTGCTAAGCCATCAACCAGGAAACCTAAGCTTAAAGTATTCTATTAGGTTGGTGCATAAGTTCTCGGACATTTGATTCCTCCTGAATTGAAAGCGCATTTTCCCGCCAAATTTCTCACATATATCAACGCGTAAATGACCAATCGATTGAGAAGGGAAAGGGCTACAAAACTGTTCCTAACATTTACTTCTGCGTTGTTAACGTCAGCTATTATGGCTAAGGCCCCGTTTATTCCTCGTCGCGGCGCGATGCGACGCCACACATAGTGACCATATTGATTGTGCGACGCGATCGATCAATTTGGCCTCATTGCGTGGCCATCGCGTCGCGCCGCGACGAAGTATAGACGGGGCCTAAGCAATTCATCCCAACTGAGACGCATATTCGGCACGCCATGTTATTCCTGCATCAGTCTGGCCTCAATGCCAACGAATCTTATCGTCGCCTGAAGGATGTTTACAACGAGAGTGCTCCTGCTCGAGGTACTGTGTACCAGTGGTTCTCGAAGTTTGCAGTTGGTGAATTCTCCGTTGAAGATAATGAACGAGAAGTGCGTCCGATGACACTGGATTTGGATGGCCTCCGAAGTGGAGTGGAAGCGGACCCATACCAAACCACTCGCGAACTATCAAGCACTCTTGGTGTTAGTCACCCAACAGTCGTTCGAGGATTGAAGTCGATTGGCAAGGCGCAAAAATTGGGTCGCTGGGTACCTCACGACTTGACACAACATGGCATGGATCGCAGAGCCGATGTCTCTCTGTCTCTCCTTACCTTCAGACGTACCCACGGATGGCTGGACAAGCTTGTCACCGTGGATGAGAAGTGGATACTCTACTCTAATCATCACCGGCGTGCACAGTGAATTGACGCAACTGAGAGGCAGAGGACGTTCCGAAACCCGACCTTCACGTGAAAAGGGTGATGCTGTGCATTTGGTGGAGCGTTCTTGGCGTAGAATACTGGGAGCTGCTGGACGAAAGGATAGCAGTGACGGCAGAGGTTTCCGTCAACCAACTGAGGAAGTTGAGGACCCACCTTCAAACCACACGAGGAGAGCAAGTGAAGGTGTATTTCCAACACGACAACGCTAGACCGCATACTGCTAGAGCGACGCCGGCTGAGTTGGCGGACTACGGATGGACCGTTCTTCCACATCCACCTTACTCACCAGATCTCGCTCCTTCTGATCATCATTTGTTTTCAAGCCTTCAACGCTATTTGGACGGCCAGCAATCTAGGAACCGAGAGGATGTCAAGGAGGCACTGCTCACACTTTTCGAATCACAACCGGCCACGTTTTGGAAAAAAGGCATCCATGACTTACCAGCACGTTGGCGAAAGACAATTGATGTAAAGGGTGGTTACTTCAAACGATTTGATGTTGTTGTGCGTATGTTGTGATAATAAATATTTCATGCCACAAATTTCCGAGAACTTATGCACTAACCTAATAGAAAAAGTGCATTCAGGGTCTTCAGACGACCTCAACGTGCATAAAGTTTTCGGAGTTCCCCCGTTCACCTTTCACTGGCTCCAGTAGAGGGTCTCACTTTGAGACCTGCAGGCATGGAGCGGAGCGGAGCCAGTAATTTAAAATTGGATTCCACATGAATAATCGACTACGTGCAAGGACGGCACGAAGTTCCACTTCCGTTGCTCGAATAAAGACCACGTGTAGAGGAGGCATTTTGCAGGTTTGGCGCGGCTGCAAACGGAATACGGGTGCAGACGTAGGTCTGCAGACATTTAAAGGATAGAGAGTAAGATATGGCGCTAGACAATTCCTTTGCGGGGTGCGCCACGCGTTCTACTTCTACAGGATATCGTGGGGGCAATTTGAATTCGAATTTAATCCAGACAATAACTGAAAAAATCGAGTAGAAAAACGGAGTTCAGGACGAGAACATGGCATAATCTCGTTTTTAGCACAAAAAATTGCTGATTTTCTGCACTTTAAAACAACCTTCAACCACTGTTTCCCTTGTAAAATAAAATTTTTACAAAATTTCTAGCAGCGTTTTCATTTTTTTCATTTCGAACAGGTGAATTAGAAAACTTCAAAAAAAAAACCAAATTTTCCTTAAAGAAAAGTCGTTCTAATGATCTTCTCGTGGGGCCTTTAATTTAACTCGTAGTTCGAATGTTTTAGGTTGAAAAATGTTCAGTTCATTTTCGTAGCGTCAAGCTTGTTCAGAAGAGTGTCCAGTTCAATTTGAAAAATATTCATTTTGACGTTAGAATTGTTTATATCTAAAAATTTAGAAGCTTAGCCACAGCACGCATTGCTTGTTAGCTCGTCTTTAATTTTTTAACTAAATTTTAACTAACTTTTAACTGACTCAACTTTTGTGTTTATAGTGTACAATTTTGTACCAATCCGATCACAAATTTTAAAACTTTTTTCGTTTTAAGAAAAAGACTAGAAGGCTGAGATAGTTTTGATCGCAAAAAACACCTTTCCAGATACTGGTCGAATTATTTTCATGAAAACGTGAACCCCATTGATCACGTCTGTTGCTAATTCCTCCTCTGTCCCGTTCCACCAGTTTTTTCACATGCCTCATGGAATTTTCGCCCTCAAAAATCCTTTAAAAAACGCCCCTCTTCTGAAATATGTCGACTTCCAACCTTCAAGTCATCGTGTCAACGTGGCCTCAAGCGGTTGGCCTCCGCAAATATGCTGTTATTATGGGAATGATTGAGTTTACAGCTGACGGGCACAACAACGATTCAATGAATGTTGACGGCCTCGTGGCGAAAAAAATAATGACGATTCTTGTGTTATTCGACGATTGTCGTTCGCTTAATCAAGCTCTTAATCACAGAGGATCGACGGGCGTGAGGTAATGCGGAGAATACGGTATGCAGGCGATACACAAGAGAAGCCTAAGCCGAAACAGACATCCATAACCTTTTAAAGGAAATAGGCTTCACGACAGATCATTGTCGGAAAGCTGAAAAGCTTGTTGTCGAACTTGAATTCGACAGCGCTCCCTTGCTATTATGCCTAGGATTCGAACGGAATACTATTAAAGGAGGGAGCAATGAGGCAAATTTAACCTTTATCTCTTTATAACATAATCACTAGTCAACGGTCCTGAGGAATGTATTGCGACTTTCTCGCGATCATAGGACGATTTCGTGGGATAAGGATAAGGATAAAGGACGGCGTTATTCAATCCATTTTGGGATGCGCCATGCATTCTACTTCTACGGGATATCGTGGAGATGATTTGAATGCGTATTTGGCCACACAATGACTTGCGGTGGCCAGCCGATGAACAACTCAGCGCTCTGTTCTTCCAAGACAAGTCTGGTACCAATTCACCAACCCCGGAGGGATGGAAGGCTTGGCTGGCCTGGGCGGGAAATCCGAACCAGGAACCTGGTATCGGATGCACGCGACAGTCGGCGCTTCCTCCGACTGCGCTACATGCGCCCGTCGTGTCGTGGGATATTGTAAAAGAATTTCTCATGGAGCTTTATCATACTGTGCTGCTATGCAAACAAAAAACTCCTTATAAGAGAGTCAAATAGGAAAATACACATGGCGCTCTTCTCATGTTCTTTTTTCTAATCTTTATTCTTTTGTACAATGTTATTAGCATGACCTATTGTGTATTGCATTTGTAAAAATATAGTTTTGGTTTAATTACCCAAGTTTGAGGTAAACTGTGTCGAACCACTGGTGTATGTGTATACCGACGAACAAAAAAACTGAACCACCGACAATCTAGCTTAAAATGTATGTCAATAATATTAAGGCATTAATATTTTATTATAATATTTTATTGATCTCGGCGACTTCAACGCCAAGATCGGGCCACGGAGGTCGCCGGAAGAACTTCACATCGGAACCCACGGTTTGTAGTGGAACGAGCAAGGTGAAAGGCTGTCTGAGTTTATCATGTCGACCAAGACCATCCATGGAAACTCGCAGTTCCAGAAGCCTCCCTCCCTACGATGGACCTGGGAATCCCCCGGTGGCCAGTTCCACAACGAGATCGACCACATCATCTTCAATCGCAAGTATTGCCTGACCGACGTCTCCGTTGTCTCCAAGTTCTACACGGAATCGGACCACCGCCTCCTTCGCGAAAGGTTCCGCTTTTCGCGTCAAGGAGAGAAGGCCGCGAAGTTCAAGAAGAGGAATCCCAGAACGACCATCAACTGGGACCTCTACACCTCTCTTGCCGGCCTTTGGGAAGATGCCGTCATGGACAACGTCGACGAGGAATACGATCGCTCCATGCACCATCTCCACAATAGTGCTAAGGGAGCCGAGAGCTTGAAGACCACCAAGAGACGCCTGTCTCCGGAAACTCTCGAGCTGATACGAGAGCGTGGAGCAGCACGAGCGTCAGGCAACTACCAACTGACGTCCGAGCTTGCAAAGCTATGCAGAGCGGCGATAAAGGAAGATCTCAAGGAGAGAAGGGCGGAAGTGTTGGCTGAAGCAGCAGAGGCAGGGCTGAGCATCCGCAATGCCCGCCGGAACTTCGCCAACTTCAAGACCAAGATGACCGCTCTCCGACGTCCTGACGGAACCATCACCTCTTCCAGAGGAACCATGGAGAAAGTCATCCACGACTTCTACTCCGATCTCTTCGATAGCCACGTCCACCTGCCCCCAAGCCATCTTCCGCAGGATGGATACGTCGTCCCCTCTGTTCTCTCTTCCGAAATCCGACACGCCATCTCGTCGGTGAAGAAACGTACAGCACCCGGTTCTGTCAGGATCAGAGCTGAACACCTGAAGAACCTCCCGCCAGCGCTCATCAACACCTTGGCGCGGCTCTTCACACGCTACCTGTCCGAATGCAAGGTTCCATCTCAGTGGAAGACCAGCAAGGCCGTTTTGCTGTACAAGAAGGGAAACGTGCACGACATTGGCAACTATCGCCCGATCTGCCTGTTGTCCTTAGTCTACAAGCTGTTCACTCGAGTCATCCTGAATAGGATTAGTAGGACGCTGGACGAAGGACAGCCATGCGAACAAGCAGGATTTCGGAGAGGATTCAGCACGACCGACCACATACACACCATTACGAAGCTCATCGAAGTGTCGCGAGAGTACAAGCTGCCACTGTGTCTTACGTTAATCGAGCTGAAGAAGGCATTCGACTCCGTCGAGACTGAAGCGGTCATGGAAGCCCTGCTCACCCAGGGCGTTCCTACTCAGTACATCAGAGTCCTTCGAGAGCTGTACAGTGGATTCACGACCAAGATCTCACCATTCTACAACGACGTCGTCATTGACGTGAAGAGAGGGGTTCGACAAGGGGATACCATATCCCCGAAGCTCTTCAGCGCCACCCTCGAAAACGTCATGCGCGAACTAGAATGGGAAGACATGGGAGTGAAGGTCGATGGCCGGCAACTACACCATCTTCGCTTCGCTGACGACATCGTGCTCATAACACCAAGCATCAGTCAGGCGGAACGAATGCTGGCCGACTTCGATCGTGTATGTGGAAGCGTTGGACTGCAGCTGAATCTTACGAAGACGATGTTCATGAAGAACGGATGGGTTTCTGATGCCCCATTCTCGCTCAACGGAACGAACATCTCCGAATGCTCCAGCTATGTGTATCTGGGTCGCGAAGTCAACATGACCAACGACCTATCACCAGAGCTAAGCAGGAGGAAACGAGCGGCTTGGGGAGCTTTCAAGAGCGTCGAAGAAGTCGTGAAGAAAACGAAGAACGTCCGACTCCGTGCCCACCTATTCGACTCCACTGTTCTTCCTGCCCTAACATACGCCTCAGAGACCTGGGCTATACGAAAGCAGGATGAACACGCGATCAGCGTCGCGCAGCGTGGAATCGAGAGAACGATGCTCGGAGTGACACGACTCACGCAAGTGAGAGAAGGCCTCCGGAGTTCCGAGCTTCGCCGACGTTCGAAGATCAGAGACGCTGTCGCATGGGCCAAGTCGTCGAAAATTAGGTGGGCCGGCCACGTAATGCGATTCGGAGACACCCGCTGGACGAGAGCCGTCACAGATTGGATTCCGCGGGATGTCAAAAGAACACCAGGACGCCCACCAACGCCTTGGTCGGTCTTCTTCGTGAAAGCCCTGAACGACAGATATGACGCTCTTCGTGTCTCTCGAGCGAGGAGGATCCATTGGACCACTCTGGCACGCGACAGGGACGAATGGAGTATAATTACTTCTGCCCTGCCCCTAATATTTCGGGTATCGAGTGGGTCGTATTCGCCTTCGAATTGTCCGAAGTCAAGACGGCTAGAAACTGATTGGCGTCGTTAGAATAATGCGAAAATCTAGTCAATTAAAAATCAATGACGTTTAATTAGTCTAAAAACACAATGTCCTGTTCTGCCAAATAAATAAATAAACCAACTAGCTGCTGAGAAGTAAAACGAGCACACAAAAAGAAAATAACAATACTATCATCAAGAAGTAAACTTGAGAAGGGAAAAATTCGTGAAGAAGGTTTCATTTTTGAAGTCCAGCTTAATGCAACATATACCAATTTCACGTCACTTTTCACGTCAAATTGGGCATTCTTCGAAACAAGCCCAACGCTTTTGGGACCGGACTGGACATTCTCCAAATGAAAACGAATTCCGTCAACATTAAACTGGAGACTTTCCAAGAACCTTAGAATAATCCCACCTTTAACGCACCAAACTTACTTCTGCCTTGCTTGGGCTTTGAAAAAATTTAATTTATTATGTTTTCAAAAAATTAAAATGTATAAAATTGTTACACTCATCCAGGCAGCTGAAATAAAAAGTACAAAGAAAGCTATATAAAACTTTCCCTGAAGAAAGACTCTAACCTTTAATTCGGTTCGTTTAGGCCTCAAGCGGCTGGTATCGATGTTGTAAGCTCTCATAACGATGTTTTGTTGCGATCAAAACTCTAGCGCCAGGAGGGACTCGAACCCGCACCTCCTGCTCACCGGGCGGGAATGCTCTACGCCATTACACCACAGGCGCTGTTTGATCGAAAGCAGAGTTTCATCGCATCCAAGCGTCGTTATGAGGGCTATTCTAACCTTGTTTCAATATATTTCTTCAAGCCCGGAGCGGCTGATAAGGATGAAGGATAAAGGACAGCGTTATTCAATCCCTTTTGGGATGCGCCACGCATTCTACTTCTACGGGATGTCGTGGAGGCGATATGAATGGTTACACAATGTCTTGCGGTGGCTGAACAAGTTAGCGCTTTATCCTCCCCAGACAAGTCTGCTACCAATTCACCGACCCCGGAGGGATGGATGGCTTGGTTGGCCTGGGCGGGAAATCCGAACCAGGAACCTGTAGTATCGGGTACAGGCGACAGTCGGCGCCTTCTCCGACTGCGGTACACGCGCCCTTACGCAGCGGAGCGGCTGATAGAGAGGCTATATGTGGTTATAGGATGTTCTGTTGCGATCAAAAAGGAGCAGCATCGCTGCCCGGAAAGTAGAAGCTGCGGGTTCGAGTCGCACCTGGCGCAAGAGTTTTGATCGCAACAAATCTCTCTGTAACCACCTATTCTAACCCGGCTGTTGTCTGCATCTCGAATCAGATTCGGGTGGTTCGGGTCTCCCACCCAGGTCAGCAAACTTTTCGTCTTTCGTCTTTTCGGAGTAAGTGGATTGGAATTAGACTCGAACTAGGTCTGGAAAGGTTAATCACTGACTTCTTCATCGGCTGGCCACCGCAAGTCAATGAATGGCCCGAAATAAGGAAAAGGATAAAATGTCGGTTAAACAACCCCTTCGTGGGATGCACCACGTAATTTTTCTGCGGCTGATAATTAATTTTATTAATTTTGACGATTTGAATGCAGACCTGGTACTCGACAAGCAGGAGACAGCCATACTCTTTCCAGGTGAGTCAGTAACTAGTTTAGGGACCTTAGAGAAGAAGGCTTAGCTGACCTGAACACGACCCGAACCTTGGATCAATTCGGGTGCGCGCGAGAGGCGACGCCTCTCCCGACTGAGCTACAGTCGCCAATAACAATATCGCCTAGAAAATACTTCACATTCTTTCTAAGTTCCGAAACTCACTGGAGTTATGGTAATTCAAAATTAGTTAATTTTAAACCTAAATCCCTTCATTTCTCGGGAGTAGTATCAGGATGACCTCTTAACGACTGAGTGGAATCTCTAGCTATTAATAAGAATTCTGCCAATAAGTTTACAGACGCAGACATGTGTAAAGAACAGAGAGTAGGTCTAAAAACAAAAGAACAAAGACTGGAAGCCTTTAGCGTCCTTTAGTCAAACTTCAATGGACCGACAAGTGGTAGAGGCGACATATTTTCGCCAGGGCGTAGCTTTACGGCTTTGCAGGCGCACTTCTGGAGTCAATAATATTAATAATATTAATAGTAACTAAATAAATGAATGCTTGCGCGTAACTTTGAAGAAGATAACTCTTCTATGGATGTGTGAGCTAAGAAAAAGTGGTAGTAGAAGTCGAAGAACACTCACTTATACTGCATCCGCTCCAGATGTGGATCGTGGCGGAGCTTTTTCACCAGAATGTACAAAATTATAGACATCAGAACGACGTTCACCTGAAGAGCGGGATTTCTGACCAACGCTTCTCAACGTGAGGCAGTTCCTCTGAAGACCGTGACACGAGAAGAACCTACACATAACGCCAGAATGCACGGAATGATGATGGTGGCCTCGATCCAACCGTTCACCGACGGCGACACCCAACAGCCCTCGTTGTCGAGACTCTCGCGCAGCACACCGTAGACGACGGCGATCACGGCAGGAACTCCTGAATCGAGGAGGAATTTGATGGATTGAGCACAGGACGGAGATGGGAGTACGGTAGGGATTCCCATTACTACGGTAGGCTTTTTTGAAATTGGTTACACGGCTTAAGAAGCATCGTAACTGGCAACAGAATTATGTTTTTTAAATCAACAAGTAAAAGGTAACGGAGACTTTAAAGTGATATAGAATTCCAAAAAAATCTTCATAAACTGATGAAATAAAATAGTGGACCTGTAAAAACCCTTCCAAGGTAAACAAGACCTCGTTACGTTTTGAGGTCAGGGCAGGCACGAGTCTAACAAGGAAAGCCTCCAAACTGGGGGTGGGTTTTTGCGATGTAATTTTTACAGGTAGTAGGTACCGTGTCGGGAGTCCAAAAGAGCGCGAAGTTCATTGCGCCCTGCTGCCACCCGGCCCAATGTGGTTGGTTGGCGTAGTGGTAGTGTTGTAGCTTCGCAAGTGCATGGTTGTGGGTTCGATTCCCTCTTGTGCTGGTGTTTTTGCATTTTGCAATTTAACGTCAGTGGGACCCCTTATCCCCACTTCCAGCACATTTCTGATCAAAAACACGGCAACAAATGTTGTTAACGAGGGAGGAGCAAAGACAAAGTGAGGTAAAAATCTCAAAAAAAATGTTTTTTGAATATAGACACTTTTCTAAGTTAGCTGAAGACTTTTGAAATCAATGCAAACTCTTTCAAATCAAAATGACTTTCAGGCAGGTTTACCTACAAGTTTCCAAAGTGGTTAGAATTTTTTACTCAGTGAAAATTCGGTATAATTCTTTGAAGCTTTAATTCATCTACCCAGTAAGTGAACACACTGTTTTCATAAAATTCTTTTTTGAGGAAAAATAATGGTTTAAAGCATATTTTAAAGAACAGGAATGTCACCATTTTTTAGTGCTAAAAAAGAGATTGCGCCATGCCTTCGACCATGACGTCGCGATTTTAATTCGGTTGATAGCAGAATTTCTGTTTGCATGGAGTTTGACACCTGTTAACGATACAACAAAAACAGCTGTAAAAAACACACATATCCTCTGGTTCATGTAAGTTACATCTATACTATCAATCAAAGAGAAGTTGCGGAGAACTTTTTAAGTGCATGGCGCGATCTAAACTTTAATCTAAACTCTAAACTTGCATATGAGCTTTCCTTTTCGCTGCACTTTAAAACAAATTTTAGTTAACGCATTTTTTAACAAATTATTTTATCTCTAAAAATAAAATTTTCAAAAAACCATTACACTTATTGGGGCAGTTGCACTAAAAAAATTTCGGAAAAAAGTTATACCAATTTTCCTAGAAAAAATTCTAACCATTTTATTGAGGTGTATCTTAGCCTTCCTAAAAGTCGTGTAGATTTAGAAGGGTACGCTTCGACTTCATTTTTCCATTTTTTCGATTTTTTTGATTTTTGAAATGCCTTAAATATGCTTTAGAAGAGTGTCCAATTTGGTTTGAAAAGTGTCCCATTTGACGTGAACCACTTTGAGCTTGAATTTCCAACGAAGCCTGGACGGCGTTGGGTCGACAAGCAGGCTTGGCTGTGGACTGACGATGTCAGAGAGAAGGTCAGGGAAAAGAAACGGCTGTATCACGTATTTATCGGTGACAAAACAGTCTGTAATTGGCGGAATTATCGAGAATCGAGGAAAGCGGCAAAGAGGGCAGTCGCTGCTGCTAAAGCCGCATACTACGCTGAAGTCAGCGAAAAACTGGAAACGCGCGATGGTGAGCGCTATCTTTACCGACTCGCCAAGGCTCGCTGTCGCCAGGCAGAAGACATCGAAAAGTTCTTTGGCATTAACGATGAGAAAGGCCATCTTCTGATGGATCGTAAAAGGGCTGTGAAGCGATGGCGCGACTACTTCGAGGAAATCTCGAATGTAGAATTTGAACATCCTGCCGTTCCTTTTGCTTCACCTGTATACGGTCCTGTTCAGAAGATCACAGTGAGCGAAACTGAAGCAGCCCTGAGGAAGATGAAGTCAGGCAAAGCCACTGGTCCAGATGACCTGCCGGCCGACCTGTGGAAGTCGAAGGGTTGGTGCCCTGCCGACTGGATGACAGAGTTTTTCAATCAGGTTGTTGCTGAGAAGAAAGTGCCTGAGAGTTGGCAGCAAAGCACGACTATCCCGATTTGGAAGAAGAAAGGCAGCCCTGCGGACTGCGCTAGCCACCGTCCGATTCGCCTACTTTCGCACACCATGAAAGTGTTTGAGCGAATTGTCGATAGACGTATCCGGGATGTCGTCCAGCTTTCCAATAATCAGTGTGGTTTCGTTGCCGGCTGTGGGACGGTTGATGCCATACACGCCGTTCGTCTTCTGCTAGAGAAGCACCGCGAGAAACAGAAACCGGTGCATTTCGCCTACCTGGACTTGGAGAAGGCCTTCGACCGCGTCCCGCGAGAAGTTATATGGTACGCTTTGCGACGACACGGCGTCCCTGAAGAGCTTATTGAGTGGGTGCGCATCCTCTACTCATGCCCAATAAGCCGAGTACGAGCACCAGCGGGTACCTCGACGGAGTTTCCGATCTCTGTCGGAGTGCACCAGGGGTCTGCGCTTTCCCCACTGCTCTTCGTGGTCGTCATGGATGCAATTACACGAGATCTCCAAAAGGCAGCTCCTTGGACGTTGCTGTATGCCGATGACGTCATGCTTGCATGTGAAGACAAAGCCGAACTCGAGCGACAGGCACAGGAATGGTGCGATCGTTTGGCATTGTTCGGACTCAAGCTAAACGTCAAAAAGACGGAGTACTTGACGACGGATGTGAATGAGCTCGGATCTATCAAGATCAATGGTGCTGAGCTCTCACGAGTTACAGCTTTCAAGTATCTCGGATCAACAGTTACGCCCAATGGCAGCCTAAAGTTGGAGGTGAATGCGCGCGTAAGTGCAGCCTGGTCCAAATGGCGGTCGCTGACTGGGGTTCTCTGCGATAAGACAATACCCGAGTACCTCAAGTCGAAGGTTTATAGAACAGTCGTCCGCCCAGTAGCGACATACGGTGCTGAGTGCTGGCCCGTGACGAAGGAAATTGAAAGCCGCCTCAGTGTAATGGAGACGAAGATGTTAAGGTGGACGGCCGGAGTAACGCGATTGGACCGCGTTCGCAATGACACCATACGACAGAGGTTCGGTGTCGTCCCGATAGCCGACAAGTTGCGCGAAGCTCGTCTACGATGGTATGGCCACGTCCTTCGCGCTAACGACGACACCGTCTGTAAGATTGGCCTGAATCTTGAAGTCCCGGGAAAACGGCCCAGAGGACGCCCGAAGCAACGTTGGCTAGACACGTTGCACTTGGACTTAAAGATAGCTGGTGTGCATCCCGATCAAGCATTTGATCGGGAGAAATGGCGTCACCACACCAGAAGAGCGGACCCCGCCACCAAGCGGGACAAACGCTAATGAAAATGATGATGACTTTGAGCTTGAATTGCAGGAATTTCAAAACGCCTTTAAAACAGGATATATTTCTTCGAAATTTGGACACATTCTCAAGAAGATGGAGTGAAATTTGATTAAAAGCAGGTACTAGACGTTAATGCGGCCTACATGGGGAGGGGCGGCCAGCCAATAAGATCGTATTGAACTGGAGTATCCCGGAAAGAAAACGTATACGGTAGATGTGCGTCCTCATTAGATGACGCGCCTTCGGTCGATGCTCTGGCTGACTATAATGTGACTGCCGGTTGACATGTTTCTGTCTCCCGACGTAGGCCATATTAACGACCACTACCAAACGTTTAAAACACGTCACACAAATGTCCTAAAAAACGATTACACAGAACTGTCATGAAATTGTTTCTTTTAGCTATACGCTTAGGTTAGTTTTGGCAAGACAAATTTTAAAATCAAAAATTAGTTTTTTTGATTTCCTTATAAAAAACATTAGAAAGAATTCAACTAAGAATAGGCACTAGTCTTCAATGTGCCTACATGGAGAACGGAAGTACGTAAACACCGTACCAAAGGGCCGCACCAAACAGATGCCACTTGACAGGGGACGTTTACAATCGATGTCATGATTAGTGGGCGAGAGCGCTCAGTCGGTGCTCTGATTGGCTGAAACCGGCTAGCGCGCACCCGACTCCCTATGTAGGCTACATTACCGACTAGTATCGAGAATAGCATAAACGAAAACAGACATGGACGCACCCCAACACAATAGCTTGTAGAGCGTCAGATTTTCACTGTCGGCACTGTCACTCTGCAGCAATCGAAACAGATGCACTCCTTCGGCGAGCATCCAGCTGAATGTCGCCAGACGAAGGAAACGCAGCTGAACGAGGAACAGCAGCCGGCACGAGATCTAAAAAACGAAATTTTCACATTTATACAATTTTTGCGTTATGGTTTAGCTTGAAGATTGCGCCACGCCTTTCACCTTTAGAATTTTCCCCAATCGATTACTCGTACTGAAAGATCCAAAAAATGGATTTTTGAGCTCTTGCACTATTAGCGCCTCTTTCTCCTACCTTTTTCTAATTCATTTTTTATACTATTAGTTTAGACAATAATCAGAAGTGGCCTTTGGTCAGGAGATCGCTTCTGATAGAAGCTGTTAAAAGGATGTTTAGTTGCGATCAAAACTCTTGCGCCAGGCGGAAGTCGAACCCGCACCTCCTGCTTTCCGAGCAACGATGCTACACCTGACACCACCAGCGCTGTTTGCCCGAACAGAACGTCCACGATACTTCCTAGAAGCAATCACCTATCAACATTCACCAGTGATATCGGGATGAGCCGGCCGCTGATATCAGCACGAATCCGGTTAAGCTGAAGGCCTACGTAGAAATGATGTTCTGTTCGGTCAAACATTGCTGGTGGTGTAAGGTGTAGCATTTCTGCGCGGAACGCAGAAGGTGCGGGTTCGAGTCTCGCCTGGCGCAGGAGTTTTGATCACAACTAGACATCCTTCTAACAGCTTTTATCTTCTATAGGAGCCGCTCTGGGCTTAAGCAAAATGAAAATTATTTTGGTAGAATTTTTGTGGAATGCCAGCCAGCAAAGAAAGACACAACTCTCCGAAGCAAAGAAGCAACCCATAGGACCAATACACATTCGAAAGGCCAGTAAGAATCGAAGTCGAATGCATGGCGCACTTCAAAGGTGCTGACTTTTCCCAAACATGCCATCCTTAACGGAAAACCTCCAAATATTCAAAATTTCGCTCCCTCGCTCCTGGTGTCGGTGATCCGCCGGCCACGATACTTGGACTAGGCGACGAGAGTCTGTCAAGTCCACGCCTATGCCGCCCGCGCGACTGAACCCATTGTCGTCGGCGTGTGTACGAGCACGGACACAATGGAGGACCGAGTGAATAATTTCGAACGCAAACCGCACACGCTCAAAAACACCGTAGTCGCCACGGGCAATGAGCATTCTCATTCCCCTTTCACGACTCGAGCGCGACATAGAGCCCTAGGGTTCGGTATTCTTGGATAGAATTAGGGCTCTAATGGAATTAGACGAATATAGACATGCGGCAGTCCAAAACGGTTCCATTAGGAAGCTTTGTATACGCTTATCTGGTTATGATTACACGAATGTATTGCTTGGCAGTAGCGGTACTAGTATGTATTGTAGAATGCGTGGCGCATTCCGAAATGATAAACCAACAACGTTCTCTGTCAGTTTGGTCGCCTGTCTGTAACATCCTTCGTCCCATATCGAAGAGCAAAAGCCAGCAACTTCTCCGTTAGTTTCTCCCTGCGTGCCAGAATGGCCCATAGGGCTCATATTAGTGGAAAATCATGAAGGGCTCTATGTATTCCGTTCATATTTTTCACGAAAAAGTCGAGCCATATTTCAAGATCTTAAAGATCTTAAAATACCGACAACATATCGCTGCCCAAATGCGTTCGTAGGTTCCCGGCAGTAGAATGCCTGGCGCAATCTATTAAGACAAATCTCGCTCTTTTACCCTTTTTAAGACAGAACTACAGTATCACACTACAGTAAGCTGAACTCACATGATTGGCGAAGATCAGCGTGTCACCGGGCGCACCGTCGACGATATAGAAGAAACAGTTGAACAGGTAGAATAGACCCGAGAACACGAACGAAGTGAGCAGATGGCGATGAACTATGAACATTGGCTGATGTCGCAACGGTCTGAACGAAGCGTTACGGTGTTGATGCTACCGTATGAGAAATACTGTAAACAAAACGCTCTCGATTGCTTACCGGAAAAACCACAGAATGAAAATAGCAGGTATAAGGCACACGACGCTGATCGAGAACGCAATGATGCCGGCGAGCAGCTTCACTTGAGCTTCCTGGAAGTACGAACTTTCGCCTACTTCGGGAGCTTTGAAGAAAGGTAAAAAACGATCGCATGTAAAAAGCTGCTGTATTTTATTCGTTTCCAAAAGGAAAACGAGTCCGTAAATTTCCATATCTTTCTTTTTTCTTCGTTTGTTCTCTCATCTGTCAGAGAACTAAATACCAATTACTTTGTATTCAACCTGCTTTATTAGACCTTTTCCTTATTCTAAGCACGTTTGTCTTTCCCACGTTAGATTGACAAGTCTTGATTATTGCCTTTTTAAGCGCAGTTTAGTGTGCTTAAGTAGATATACAAATCTCGCATATCGCAGATGTGTGGGCTAAGCAGGGTTCACACTCCTGCGTCGCCGGGTGAAATGGCAGTCGAGGGCATCGACATTGATCGCGTCCGCTGCTTAATCGATATCGATGACTCTACGACAGTCTGCGCGTCGACCTTAATATAAACCCACCCTGTGTTGAAAACTTAACTTCACCTGCTATCCTACTGGGGCCGGATTCATCAACGACTAACCCGTAGGTAAAGGGGCAGAGATACCCACGATGGAGCCTGCGTCTGTGACTCTTGCCTTGTCTCTACCTGACTCTTATCTTATTTCTACCTCTTATGCCCCGCATGCCCACTGGTTTAAATGTTGATGAATCCAACCCCAGAACAAGACTAGGTCTTGCCTACGTGGACACTATTCAGTGGTCTTCATTGGTCAGACTTCGACAGGAGCTTTGGCCTGAGTTCCATGAGGGAACAATACCCACTGGATCACTCTGGCACACATCAGGAACAAATGGAGACCTCGTTGACCCCCATGAGCAATTAGGCGACCAATGGTCTACAGGTGATGCATATAATTGATAGCTCGCTGCTACACGCCATGCTTTGAATTCTGAGTATCTGACATTCCACATATGTAACCCACATATGGCGCAGTCAGAAGCCTGTTCTAGTAAGGCTTAGGCACCAACACCAACACGTCTAGCGGGTTGTTGTCCAGTACTTCTTGGAGGAGATCACGCCTACAGGAAACTTCCGCTTCAAGTTTTGGAATCGCTCAACCTTAGATGGTCTTAGTGACTGGAGGCAAAATTTCAGATTTTTCATGTTTTTTGATCCTCCTACTTTTAGTGGCCTTCCCGGACTCAATACACCCGGACAAGGGTACTAAGAGAGGCCACGTCTTCAACAGACGACCTCGCTTGGATGCAGCTCCAACCAGTTCGACGAGCCACCGTCCATCGGTCAGCCCCTCACCGTGTGTGCCGCTGCAGCCGACGCTTCCGCGTGGGGTGCGTAACCTCTTCCTCGTCGTCATGTCCGAAATAGCCGCGCATTTGCCTCGGGCAGTAATTGACAACGTTGCGCACGGGGCTCGTGCTCGACGCTGTCGTTCCCGTCGTTCTTCTGCCCATCGAATTGGAATGTGTGAGACCGGCCGGCGAGTAATTGCAAACGCAAACCACCGCTGACGCGCTCGTCAGCCCCTTCGCCACATTGGCGAAGTGACCGGCAGCGGTTCCTCCTCGTGACAAGGCCGGAGATCGGCGGCTGACTGCGACCGACACCGAGTAGTAGGTGTGAGGGGAACTGCGCCTGTGGTGTTGGAAATGGGAAACGAAGGATAAAAGACGTCGAGAATCAACCCTCTTTCGGGATGCGCCACGCATTCTACTTCTACGGGATGTTGTGGAGGTAATTTGAATGCGAATCTGGAGACGGGGAATAAAGGCAACGAACGCATGTGGCGAGTATGCTGCCGAACAGTGCACCAGCTAGACCTGCATGGTGAGCGATGGGCAACAGCTGACTCCGAGGTGTCAGAAGAATTCCAGTGCCCTCAATAAGTTACTGCCTGAACCTTGTTTCTTTTGCCAATCGAAGTAAGAACCCTCTGGATCACTTTGGCACGTGGAGGAGTTTGAAGAAAACGTTGTTGGAAGCCAAGCGTTTTAGAAATTTTATTGAACGAACGAATGACCGAAAATTTTCGAATGAATAAACAATTAAATCTATTTGCACATCAATTTTTTGAATGATAGAAAATTGAATAGGTCTCATTCTTTGTTTATTCGAATATTCAAATAGTCGAATAATTTGTTCGAATCAGGCTCTGTGCTTGAACCTTTAAAGTTTCTTAAATATTCTAATCACACAATTTGATTTTCAAATAAAGTTTAAATATTCGATTTTCGAACAATTTTCGGATATTTCAACTTTATTTGTTCTTGTGCTTGTTTTGTTGTTCGAATTCGAATGAATATTCGAAAATCTAGAAACATCGAATATTCGATTATTCGAATAATTATTCGAATACACCTATTCTTTCAAGCAGAGCTATATCGATAAGTAGGTGGGACGATCACAAAACGCGTTCCGGAGACACCGGTTGAGCAAGAGCCATCACCGATAGGATTCCGAGGGATATAGAGAGAACGTTAGGACTTCCCCGTCGGATTTCTTCGAGAAAACCCTGGACGAAATGTTTGACGTCGTACATCTGCCCCCTGATCTAGGAAGATCCACTGGGCCACTCTGGCACGCAGCAGGGTCAAATTAACAGAAAGAGGCTGCTTTTGAAAGCTCGAGCAACTTGATAACTAAGGAAACGCCGAGTGATGAGGAGACTGGGAGAGTAGAGCACAAGGCAATCTGCCATTTGGTGTGAACTGCAGAGTTCGAAAATTAGGTGGGCCGTCCACGTAATGCGATTCGCAGACACCCGCTGGACGAGAGCCATCACCGACTGGATTCTGCGGGATGACAGGGAACAACAGGGCGTCCACCAAGCGTTGGTCGGACGTCTTCGTGACAGCCCTGAACGAACTACATGACGCTCGAGCGAGGAGGATCCATTGGAGCACTCTGGCACGCGACAGGGACGGATGTAGACGCTGCTGGCGCCGGTTCGAGCAACTCGATGATCAACGGGACGACATGTGATGCAGGTGATACCACAGTCTTTCTACATTTATACTGCTGCGAAGGAATATTATTATTCGATTATTGAATGATGCAAATGTCGGAGTTGTCCTAGTCGGAGGGGGGGGGGGTGGGTAGGCAAACGGCGTTTTGCCCCTGCCTCATACCCTTGCCCCAAAGCTTCAGCTGCTACCAAATGATACGATGCTCGGGCGAACTCAGGGAATGGTGTCGTGTCGTGGGGTGCTGGACTCATCCTTCACTCTGAGACTGCCCCCTCCCGACTAGGACAGATCCCAAAGGTCACCATCAACTATTTAACACACACCACTACACTACTTCATGAATACGACTTTGAATTCAAAATTTTTAAACGAATCTTAATAATATCAGCGCTGTAAAAAATCATACCTGTTGAACCATAGTACAGCCAGAGTAGTCGGTCCACTCGGAGTTGGTGCCTGGACGGCTCACCCACGCCGTATCGCTACACATCTTGCGAGACTCTGGAAAATGGCTTCCAATTAAAAAAAAACTTCGCGACACATTCTAGAAGACCAACAACAGGTTCCATCTACCTTCCGCACGCATTACTTCACTGGCTAGAGCTATGTTTTTACTTACAAGCACTTTGTTTTTTCACCTTGCATCTATTATTATTATTATTTCATTTTTTCTTTTTCTTTTTGGTACATGTCGCAAATGTGAGCAGCATTGGGGGATGGGAATGCGCCAGCCAATTAGGCCGCATCCATTGGACATCCAATTCAGAGAGGACGTTAACCCCTGATTACCTGGGATAAATACGGTCGGTGCTGTGATGGCTATGAACAGCAGGCACATTCCCGCCTCCAAATGCTGCGCTCGTTCGCGACATGTACTTCCTTATTGTTGTTCTTATTTTTTATATCTACCACAATAAAATTTTTTGCTTATTTACGTCCCTCGTACGCGCAGGTAGGTGACAGCATCAAGCTTGATAGAAGGCCATCCTCCGGTCTTCCTATTCGAAAATTCTTTCGGAAACCACAGATATCTTGTTCTGTGATCTCTCCAGTCATTTTTTCTCAGAAGCGCGCCTTCCCCCGTCTTCTTCGCGACGCTCTGAGAATTCCCAGAAGCCGGGGATAAGGTGATCTTTGTGAGCGTGCGCGCGGGAGCTCTCCGACCAGAAGACGGCCGTTTGCATGGGCGTTTCATTGAAAGAAGACACCAGCCGGCCGGTTCGAAAGCTATACATGGCGGGAATGTCAACACAAGAAGTGACGACGACGGAGAGGTGTTGAATTTCCGCCCAAACGAGCCATAACTAAGCAGCGATCTCACGAGAGAGAGACCAAGTTGGTGTTTGAGGACCTCGCCGAGGGCACAGTTCAAGAGTGGATGAGCTGCTCTGCCAGCTAAGGGGTCATTTGAGTCAAGGAAAACGCGTTGACCGAAACTTTTTTAATTCGAAATCTCATGATTTTATAATAATACGACCTCGATCAACTAAACGGTCTCCATCATTGTCTAAAAAATGGGCCTGACGATCCGACAGCTTTTCGATTCCCTTGGCGCAGAACTACGGTGGTTGCAAGTCGCACAGATGAACGACCGCAGTTTCGTCTTCCGACTGATCACTGAAATCCTCTTTCGAAAAGGCCTCGCTTCAAGGTGATGCCTTCGAAAAATATACTGTAGTCCTCCGAGTGAAGTGAGCTTCGATGACCGAGGGAAAACAGTCGATTATTGGTGATGAAGTTGGTGTTGTAAAAGAGCGATATCATGAGAATAAGGAGCATGGGCTAGGACTTCCCATCCGGGTTCGGTGACCTCCTGGAAGCAGATTCATCAACCGCTTACCGCCCCATAACGGTGAAAATACCGCCAAACCTGATACTAGTGAATGCCATATCAAGGGATTTGGCGGTATTTTCACCCCTGGAGGGCGACAAGCGGTTGATAAATCTGGCCCCTGGTGATGACTTAGCTTCAAAGACGTGAGAACGAGCGATGTCGTGAAGGAGACGACATGGCCGAGCTTCGGACGCTTGAGGAGACTGGCATCGACTGTGTTTTAAAGTTGAGCAGCATTCTCTAGGAAAGGCACTGTGGTCCCAGCAGAATAGAACCCCAAGCTACGTCATTCCATTGGAATCCCTCCAACAACAGTGTAGAATGTTCGGATCTATCCTAGTCCGGGGGGGCCACATACCCAAAAAGTAGGTAACAAAATGAAGTGAGACTTACCGAGCGGCTCCTAGAGAACGAGTTTGAACCTAAAAAAAAGACGAACGAACAAACAAAAAAAAAATAAAAAATCGCCGCGGTTTACAACCGTCTCGGCGGGCAAAGAGCGACGGAATGGAGGCATGCCGCGTGCTGACCGCCGGCTGACATGTTATAACCAGGATCTAACATGGTGTGGAGGGCGCATACCGCGTGCTAACCGCCGATTGACATGTTATAACCAGGATCTAACATGTTGAGGAGGGCACACAACATTCCTCCTTACAACCGAAACAAATGTAATTTTTTCGTTTTTTTCTTTGTGATTTTACTTGTCTAGGTCCCATTTGGTTCCATAGAGGCCGCTCGGTAAGTCTCAAGTGGATTTGTTACATATAACACTTTTTACTTATGTGGCTCCCCCGGACTAGGATAGATCCGAATGTTCTTCTCGTCGTGTTAGGCTTTGAGCTCTGGTGGAGGGTTTCGTCGTGGAGCAGCCGCTGGCGATATCACATGTGGATGACGTAAAGGATGAAAAGATAAAGCTAGGCGTTACTTATTCCCTTTGCGGGATGCGCCATGCATCCTAATTCTATAAGATATCGTGGAGGCAGCTTGAATACGTGTTTTTATCTTATAAAACGAATTACGGTGGCTGAACGATGGACAAGTCAGTGTTTTATGCTCATAGACAGGTCTGGTACCAATTCACCGAACCTTAGGGTGACAAAGGCGTGGTTCGCCTGGCGGAAGTCCGAACCAGGAGCCTGGTATCGGGTGCACGCGGTACTTGGCGCCTCCTCCGACTGTGACACCACATGTCCAACACCATTACATGGCATTAAATAGGAAGTCAACCAGACGGTGATCAACGAAAACCAGGGGATGGCCAGTGCTTTGGGTTTCCTAGACAAGTCTGGCGCCAGTTTGGGAGAGGCGAAGGGCTTCCTGAAAGGGCTGGCCACGGGGCCGAACTCATGCAGCCTCCTAGGAGTTGAACTGGCACTTCTCAACATTCCTAAGCCATTGCACATACACGGCTCTGTATGCAGTATGACTGGACTCATGGCCACAGATAAGATCTCGCTCATGCCAAGAAAGCTTTCTGTCCCTGAAGGGTCGGTGAAGACTTGTCTATGAAGGGTCAAGCACAGTCGCTACCATCGGGTGGCCACAGCAATCATTGTGTAGGTCCTATACGCATTCAAATCGCCTCCACGACATCACGAAGAAGAAGAATGCGACGCGCGTACCAAAAAGGATTGAGCAGCGCCGTCCTTCACACTTCTTATTTATTAGATAATAATATTTCCTTTCAAATTGCCATTTAAATTCCATATTTTATTCGATTGAAAGCAGACGTGACTGCCCCAGAAGTGAAACGCATGGCGCACACCGCTCAGAAACAAAAGACATCTACTATATCTGACCCTTCAAACAACTCCCTGAGTACGCATGAACAAGTGGCTGCCAGTATTGTCATTCCCTTTCCCTTGTCTTCTCGAAGAAAAAACAACTCCACCTCCGATTCTGATGTGCCCCAGGAGATGCGGTGTGAAGCTCCAAGCTGGGATCCGCGGCGGCGTAATGATCGTCGCCGCCTCATTTGTTTTCTGCGATTGTTTAGTAGTCGTTTGCGATTGTTCTCGTGTTCGAGTGACGCTTCCCGACAAGAGAGGTGTCACACGGCAATAACAATCGACTCTCAGACAACTCCTCATCTGATTACCCTGGAGAGAAACACCGAGTGGACGGACGTCTGTGATACTTCCTGGTTGGTACGGGAATGCCGTTCTGTGCAATAGAAGCAACGACTCTGGCGCAGTGGGCTAGACTCGCCAGTGGGGTGTAGAGCGGGTTCGGTTTCGCGTCCATAAATTGCAGACCATAGGCTTGTTAGTTAATTCGTAGCCGATCTGTCATGGAAGAACATTTGCCTAACCTATTTAGGGAATGCAGTCTGGGCCGGTGGTAGTTCAGCTGGAAGAGGTACCGGCTATCGTCTGCACTGCGATTCTAGGTTCCTTGTTCGAATTTCCGAACCAAAGGCAGGTCAATTGATTCCACAAATGTCTGCGAAGGATAACACACTGACTTGTCCATATGGTGGCAACTGCATTGGTCAAGTACCCATGCGAGTCATCTCCAGAAGTGCAATGCGTGGCGCATCCAGCAAAGGTATTGATTAGCGCCACGCTGACTACTTCATCCTTATACCCTGAAGGGATTGCACGCGACAAATCGGCTCAAGAGAACCTTCATACTAAAGACAATTCCCCACAACATGAAAGTGAAGAGCGTGGCGCACTCCCGAGGTAGTGGTCAGGGACGACCTCTGTCCTCTCGTCCAAAGGATTTTCATACTTCGAGTTCAACGGAGCGCGTGCAGCGCAGTCGGAGGATGTGCCGGCCGTCGCATGCGCCCGATCCCAGGTTTTTGGTACGGATTTCCCACCCGAAGGCCAACCGAGCCTTCCATCCCTCCGGGGTTGGTGTCGCAAAAGCGACAAATGATCCATTTTTAATGTAAAAGTGTTGTTTAGCATATTTTTTCTGTCGTACTGTAACTCAAGAATTTGAAATGCTTATCGATGTGCTCATCTGCGAGCCGCTCCCAAGAAAACCTAGGCTTATGGCGCGCTTCATTAGAAGCCGCATGCTTCTGTATAGGAGCTCCGCCTAAACAACGAGAGGGCATTCAGCCATCGTCTCCGACCGCTTCTTCACTTGCTTCATTTCAGTTTCACATTTCCGTTCAGTCCATTAGAGCGTAACCTGTGCTCCGTGGTATATTTTTGTTTTTGAGTTTTTCAAATAAAACTGGTTTAATTGCCCAAGTTTGAGGAATCGGAAATGTGTCGTGGTCGTGTTCGTGGTCGTGTTCGTGGTCGTGTCGTAATCAAGTCGAAAGCTAGCCTAGTCGAGACATCGTCCCGCGTGGCAGCAGTTTTGGAGAGCAGATTCGGTAGTAGTCGGTGAATTGGTGCCAGACTTGTCTGGGAAGGATATAGCGTGGGCATGTCCATCAGCTGAACATGCAAGTTATTGTATGGCCAAATACGGATTCAAATAGCCTCCATGACATCTCGAGAAGTAGAATGCGTGGCGCATTCCATAAAGGGATTGAGTAATGCCGTCCTTTATCGTTATCTTAACTTCCACAACGACGCATAGGTGTGGAACTTCATGTTAAGCATAAGAGAAGAAGCAGTTCGGGCTACCCTTCGTAGGCATTCGTGGCGGGACCATGCGCAAATCGAAGGCACAGGTAGGGGAGGTCAACCCAAGCAGATCCGTTTGCGTCCCCACTTCTGTGCCCCTTGCCTGGCTGGGTGGTGTAGCCCAGCCACCGAGAGAGGAAACACTCCCTCCCTCTCCCAATCAGGACTAAGAGAAGGAATACCAGGATGTGAGCAATTTTGACGCAAGGATGTCAGCACAGGGTTTCTTGTTTGCGCGCGGCAGCACTCCAGCGAGTACCGAAGTTTGCTCGGAAACGATCTCTGCTAGGCTCAATACACTAGTCGTTAAAGTGGCCTACATGGGGTATGAGACCCACCAGACCAAACAGATGTTCCTACTACCCAGACGGTGTGTACAGTTTGCTCTAATTGACAGACGCATGTTGGGGCGACGCTCTAAATTCGTTGTGATTGGCTGGCGCATTCCTTCCTCTCCATGTAGGCCACATTGACGACTAGTGTTCCGGCGCTCCTGTGGACCGTTAACAAGGGTTGTTGCAAACGTCCACTACTTGTTGATTTCTTTTGCCGCTCTTGAGCGATCTAACTACAGCCAAGACGATCAGTTAGTGTCCGTAGTTACGGACAGTACTCACTCTGTGACGCATCGGGACGAGCCGCTTCACCGTAGATGTACGGCGGACATTGTGCTTCGACGACGCTGCCGGCTTCGGCCGTGTTGAAGCACTGCCATCCGTCCCATGTCGCTGGACAGGCTGAAAGCAGCAATCTCAGAACGGCTAGGAAATTGGGATGCGAAACTGAGGTGAACTAATTTAAAAAAAAACTTTATTTTTTTGCCGAAAAAATTAAATGCGAATAAAAAGATGAGAAAAATGAAACAGTAAAATGCGCATTCTGTTTTGAAATCTAATCTAAAAACTAAAGTGAAAGCACTTTATTATACACCATTTTCACGCGAAATTGAACACCCTTCTAAGCTTACGAAGAAACATACAGGGTGTTTCAAAAAATGTATACACTGTTTGAAAGGTGATAGATTCTTTCACAGTAGAGATACTAATAGAGTTTAAAACTTGTAGAAAAGCTTTAAAAAATATAAATTCAATGACATAAAGCCGGTATGGATTGCGCCATGCACTCGTCTGAATTCTTGCATTTTACACCCGATTGATTGTGTTTCGCTTGAATGCTTGTTGCAGTTTCTTCACAAAGTGGATGCTTCAATTTATTTATGCTTCGCTTAAGGTTCAAAACTTAAAAACAGTCTCGGATCACAAAAATGCAGGGTTTCCCTTAAAAGGGCTCGTGTAGCGCACTCGGAGGAGTCCCCGACCGTTGTCTGCACGCGATACCAGGTTTATGGTGCGGATTCCCCGCCCAGGCCAACCAACCAAGCCTTCCATCCCTCCGGGGTCGGTGAATTGGTACCAAACGTGTCTGGGAAGGATAGAGCGCTGCCTTGTTCATCGGCTGGCCACCGCAAGTCATTGTATGGCCAAATACGCATTCATATCGCCTCCACGACATCCCGTAGAAGTAGAATGCATGGCGCATCCCAAAAGGGATTTAATAACGCCATCCTTTGTCCTTTATCCTTAAAAAGCGCAGATACTATTTAAAAGGTTCTAGCATCGCTGCTACTGAAGTCTTTGAAGATGTTTGAGGCACATATGAAGACACAGAGTCACGAAATCTCTAAGGCGTGCAGATAGTCAAGATTGCTCCCGCCTAAAGCTTTGCCTTTCAGACTCGATTGATTGTGCATGGGCTAAATGCTTGTAACAATCTTGCCACTAACTGGCCAGATTAAACTATGCTCTGCTTTTTCAACGTTTAGACCTTAGCAATCGTGTGAAAGACACGTAGCATGTGAGTTTATTAATTGCATAAATTAAATGAGCACCATTTTCCAAGACGGATTCTATGTACTGATGAAGCAACATTCATGCTGAATGGAAAGTTAATCGGCATAATGGCAGCTACTACAGAGCGCATAACGTTAGAAGAAGCACAGCACAGGTTAATCTGGCCAAGTAGTAAAAAGATTGTAATAAGCATTCAGCCCATGCACAACCAACCGAGTCTGAAATGCAAGGTTTCAGGCAGAGGCGTGGCGCAATCTTGACCACAACACAGAGATCGCGTTACTCTGTGCTTTCACATGCGCCTCAAACACCTTCAAAAGTATCACTAGCAGCAATATTAGAACCTTTCAAACAGTACCTGCATTTTTTAGATTTTTTTTAACAAACAGTAGTGTGTTTTTAAATTTTAAACCTTGAAAAGCACAAATCATTAGAAACGATCACTAGGTGAAGAAATTGTAACAAGTACTCAATCTAAACACAATCAATCGAGTGTAAAGGGCAAAATTTCACAAGAGTGCATGGCGCATACCATACCGCTCGTATGTCAGATAATTTCTATTTTCTTATGCTTTCATATAAACGCTAAACTTTTTTAGTACCTTTAAAGGATTAGGATAAAGGACGGCGTTACTCAATCCCTTTTGGAATGCGCCACGCATTCTACTTCTACCGGATGTCGTGGAGGCGATTTGAATGCGTATTTGGTCATACACTGACTTGCGGTGGCCAGCCGATGAACAAGCCAGCGCTTTATCCCTTCCAGACAAGTCTGATACCAATTCACCGACCATAGAGGGATGGAAGGCTTGGTTGGCCTGGGCGGAAAATCCGAACCAGGAACCTGGTATCGGGTGCATGCGACAGTCGCGCCTCCTCCGACTGCGCAACACGCGCCCAACCGTACCGTAACGTACCTTTTCTGCGAGCAAAGTTATCAGCTTTCAAACAGTGTATACATTTTTTGAGGCACCCTGTAGTTCAGTGCCCTGGATGTTCACATCCAGCTGCATGGTTTGTCTGTTTGCGGTTGTTTTAGCACATATTCACGAGTACGTTAGAATGCGTTCATAAATAAATAAATAAATAAATAAATAAATAAATAAAATCTGCGCAGCGCTTCAGTCTCCCCTGTCTGCCTGGCCGTTCACCCGGCTGCAGAGCAGCTTATTGTCGGAGCGGTGATCTTCGTTGCAGAGCTCATGCATATGCAGGGGCGACATGCCGTGTCGAGGGTTTTAGTCTGATTGTCCGCGCTGCGTCATCCGGGCCATTTGGAATTCAGGCGTTTTTGCGCACGAACGAAGGCGTCAAGCTTGAATGGGACCGGCTGGAAGAAGTTTGGATCCGTGTCGTGAATGTAGGCATCATTGGAAGAGTGGAGAAGCGCCAGCGGCAGCCAATCAGGCTGCTCGAACGGGTGTGCCATTCAGAGAGAGAGAGAAAGAGAGAGAGAGCGTGAAACGGCCGGCACTCTGATTGGCTGGCGCTTTTGCTCCTCCCAATGCTGCCCATCTTCGCGACATGGCTGGAATTTGTCCTGAAGGTGTAGCCTTCCATCCTACAAACAAAAAAGATATTAACTGCGGCGAATGATGCTCCTTTTCTTCTTGCTGCCTCTTCTTTCCATCATGGCTACAAGTGTACACATTTCTTCCAAATACGAGGCTGCTTAGGAGATTTGTCACAAAAATTTTCTTGGAACAAAAGAATATTTTGCCGTCGTTTCTCTATAGAGGTGTCTAATTTCTCTATAGAGCATCTACATTGAGTTAAATAGTGTCTAGTTTTAGGTGAAAGGGGTATGTATGCACATTTACAGTCATGTGGAACGAGTGCAGGGTAGCAGACAAAACACGATTCCTTTTTGCAAGTTCCGCTGTAAGTAGGCATCCAATTACTCTGAAATTTTATAAGGGACACCTACATATAGAGGCGAAAAAACTGACTTTTCTGTGGCAGCCGGCTTGCCGGCAACAGCGTCTGCCGACAGCAGTCATGCGCCGCCATGCAGCATTGCTGAGTGAGCTGAGCGAAATGGTCGTACAGTGGCGGATCGAGTCGCAGCTGGTACAGCGGAGTGATCTGGGACCTGAAAAGAGGGCATGATCACCAAGATGCACACGAAGCACAAGAAGAAGAAGAAAGCAGGACTGGTGCTAAATAAAGAGAGGATGAGGAAGGAGTGATGAAAGGCGAATGATGCCAAGCAACAAGCTAGTCAGGATTGCCACATGTATTGCACCGTAAATCGTAGAATAAGGATAAAGAATAAAGGATGGTGTTTATTCAATACCTTTTGGGATGCGCCACGCATTCTACTTCTACGGGATATCATGGAGGCGATTTGAATACGTATTTGACCATACAATGACTTGCGGTGGCCAGACGATGAACAAGTCAGCGCTTTAGCCTTCTCGGACACGTCTGGTACCAATTCACCGACCACGGAGGGATGGAAGGCTTGGTTGGCCTGGGCGGGAAATCCGAACCAGGAACCTGGTATCGGGTGCACGCGACAGACGGCGCCTCCTCCGACTGCGCTACTCGCACCCCTAAATAGATATCTGAAATATTGAGGTCCGCTTTAATTTTGTTCATCGCTTTCTTTTATTTTTTTCAACATGCCCATCCATTCGTGAAAGCCCACAGATAAAAATAAGGTTAAAGCCATATGTACAGACATATAATCGAAAGGAATTTTTAAAAATTCCGGAGAAAAAGCTGCCTTCAACTGTTCATCTGACCACTTAAACAAAGGGCTGCATTTATCTCGCGTTACAAGCACTAACCGTGCCTGTGTCAAAACAAGACTTTCATAGTCAGATCTATTCTAACCCTCTTCATTTGCTCAACATCTCGTCACTCTCGCCTTTTCTTTACCTGCCTGACTAACGAGCACACCATCTCAACACTACTAAAAGGTCCGATCGGACGACGTGGTGTATATGGGCAGAAGCATCTTCTCCTCAGAATTATAGTTCTGAGTTCGAATGCGTCAGCTAGCCAAGATAGCACAGGTTTATTCGGCTGATGTTTCGGCCTTACCGCCTTCGTTGGAGCCTGGAAAGCCAGAATTGTGTAAAATCATCCCACCAAGCACCATTTCAAATTGTGAAAACAAATTCATGGACAGTGTGGACAATAAGAAGAACCATGGAACCGAGGAAGAAGGCTAGAAGGCTTACTTAGAAGTGCAGAGAAAGAACCGTTGGAGTCGCCCACAGACCAAATGACTGGTAGGTGACCCAGAAGCCGTGCCGCGGCCCCTGACCTGAGGACTCTGAAGGTCAGAATCCACAGAGATCAAGGAATGGGACGAGTTCGATATTTCCTGTTGAGACTCCGTTTTGCATGTTTATGAAATCATGATTCTAATTGGCAATAGTCTTATTCACTCCTCCTTCTTGCCTACTAGCCCTTTCGCTTCCTTCTCCGGCAAGTAGCGGCAATTTTTCTTTTTCCTTTCTCTTCTTTTTTCCTAATCTCAATTCCGTCCTTTGTTCCATTGCTTTTCTTTCTACCTCTCTCAAATTTTATTCATCTTCCATTTTGCTAAATCAGCCTTTTCTTCGTACCCTCTTTCTTCGTTTCCCTAATTCGTCCATACACTCGTCCATTCCTTCTTCCATTTTCGCATCCCGACGCATCATTGCTGCCTGGCTCTCTTCTCTTTTCTCTTTTTTATCTTCCTTTCGCCCCTCCACCTATTCATCTCTCCCTTCTTTTTTCCCTTTCTTTTCATGCCAATATACTATATATGTATACCAGTCGTTCAGCGGCCTCCTCCGACTGGTTGGGGGCTTCGCCCCCAAACCCCGAGAAGAGAACACTCCGACCATCTTCTTTTCCCAACTTTTAGACCTTCATACCTCAAAAACAAGCTTCAGAGATTCGTGTTCAGCGACCTCGATTACCCCCAGGGCCGAAGTTTAGCGCCGCTTGAACGCCATCCTCAAAAAATCGATAATATTGATCGATATCGATCGGTCGACTTCAGATTCGTGTTCGGCGACATCGATTACCCCCACGGCCAAAGTTTAGCGCCGCTTGAACGCCATCCTCAAAAAATCGATAATACTGATCGATATCGATTGGTCGACTTCAAATTCGAGTTCAGCGACCTCGATTACCCCCAGGGCCGAAGTTTCGCGCCGCTTAAACGCCATCCTCAAAAAATCGATAATATCGATCGATATCGATTGGTCGACTTCAAATTCGAGTTCAGCGACCTCGATTACCCCCAGGGCCAAAGTTTCGTGCCGCCGACGTGCTCGGCACGTCTACGGCTCGCCATGCATGGTTGCCGACGTGCTCGGCACGTCTACGGCTCGCCATGCAGGGTTGCCGACGTGTTCGGCACGTCTCCGGCTCGCCATGCACGGTTGCCGACGTGTTCGGCTGCCGCGCCCCAACTCAAAGTGGGACGGACGGACAGTGTGACGGTGTGACACACACAGTAACACACAGTGACACACACACACACACGCTTGCTCCTTTATATATAGTAGGATGTATACTTTTCCCTCACTCCTTTTATGCTTGCCTCGCCGCTCGTTTGTTTGTTTTCACCATTCCTTTTGCATTCCTGTCCTTCTTTCCACCTCCTTTTCCTTAGTCTTATAGCCTACATTCCTCACCTCTTCTTTCTATTTATTATTACTATTTATTTAATTTTAAACCGTGTGCACAAGTAGGCTAAACGCCGGCTAAAACACAATGTAGTTGAAATAAAAACTATAGCATAATAAAAAATAAAATATTATAATAAAATAACAACTAAAAAGGCCGACAAAAAAGAAAGACAGAAAAAATATTGAAATGGGAAACCAACATTTCTAGCGTAGGTGATGAAAAAAGTGGAGCTATTTTCTTAAACTTGGCGAATTCTGTGAGAACACGATTTGATCTACTGTTGGTTAGTTTAGCAAACTCCAAACTAACTATGGCGAACTATATCCTCGGCGGCTGATCGTCCAAATTTAAGAGATATTCAAGGTGCAACGCTTCAGGGCATGAATGGGGATCGAGTGCAGAGCGTAGGGATTCAGAAGACCCGCTGACGGCGTCGTTCAACGTGCGTCTGGATTCAAAAGACGTGCTGAAGAAGTCGTCTAACGTGCGTAGGTATTCAGAAGACCGTCGCTAGACGTCGTGAGTCGAGATTCAGAAAACAGGCTAGACGTCGTCCAACGTGCGTAGGGATTCAGAAGACGTGCTGAAGACGTCGTTCAACCTCGTCGAACTTGCGTAGGGATTCAAAAGACGTGCTGAAGACGTCCTCTAACGTGCGTAGATATTCAGAAGAACTTCGCTAGACGTCGTGAGTTAAGATTCTGAAGACCTGCGCTAGACGTCGTTCAACGTACGTAGGGATTTAGAAGACGTGCTGAAGACGTCGTTCAACGTACGTAGGGATTCAGAAGACGCCTTGAAGACGTCATCCAACTTGCGTAGGGATTCCGAGTAAGGGCGACCAATAGGAGAGGACCAACAAAGGGAGACCATTAGAGGGGGATCGTGAATGAGGGGAGGGACCAGCATTTTCCCTCAACATCGTTCAGTGAGTGTCGGATTTCTGAAGACGGCTTACAGAAGTGGTGGCACGTGTGTCAGAGTGCAGAACGAGTGTCATAGACGTCGTGGCAACGAAGTGACACGTGAATCGGTACTCAGTGTCACATGTGCGTGCATGACTCTCACTCCGTTTCTTTGCCAGCACATACGAAAGGAAGTATTTCGGGAGGGGGGGGGGGGAGGGGTAGAGAGAGTGACCAAGGGATTCGGAGGAGTATTATTTCCGTCGGACAGTAAGCGGTGTCGACCAATACCGATTATTTTTAATGATGATTTTGCTGATTAAGCACCGGATTGGGACTCTTATTATCTGTTTCTCTACACGTAGAGAACGAGCGCTTCGGAGAAGAAATCGCGTGCATGTGATGGAGGGTGGATGGACTTCATATGCGCAGTGAAAATGACAATTCTGCCCTACCATATCCCACTGCACCAATATATATAGTAAAATCAGTTTCTTTACTGTAAGAAGGCCTAAAGAAGAAAGTAGGAAGATTGGGGTTGTTCTATTCTCTGATTTTGGGGGCGAAGCCCACAACCAACAATGATCACCCATATTTGGAGTGCTATCTTCTTTTGTACATATGCTTTTGATGATTCTCGTTTCTCCGTACTGACATATGTATTCCAACATGCGTGTCATCCCTTCTATGCCATCGCCTGGGGTGCGTATCAGTTTAAAGAGGCCTTTGAGATACAGGGCCCACCCTGGGATCGTGCGCATAGAAGGTCGTAGACCAAGCGCATTACGTCCATGAGCCATATGTCTTTACGGTAGGTTTTTGTTTTCGCGTTCTTTTGAAAGCAGCATAGGCACAATTCTTCTTTTGCTAAATATGTATGTGCTGGGCTAGTCTTTCGACAAAGCTAGGTGCCAGTCCCTCGTTTAATTTGTTTTTAATTTTCAAATTCAGAGCTGCAATAGATATGTTTTTATGTAATGTAAATGGTGGATACGTGCAGCAAGGATACCAGAATTTTTAAGAGACCAAGTTGTTGGGTGACCAAAGTTTCATGATGTTCACAAATTCTGAAACCATAGTGAGACCACTCTGGACTCCTCGACTTCCGGTTTCCTCCTTGCGCTTTTCTTCCTTCTAAAATTGATGGATGTGTGTTCTTGTTTTTCGACTGCACTTTTATCGACTAATTTTCAGTAAGTTTTTTTTTGCGTTAGTTGCTGTTTTGACATTTTGCTAGTGTATGCCTACTATATTTGCTACTGTGTTTGAGCGCGTCCTATGACGTATATAATAAACAATAATAAACAATAAACCAGACGTTTGGCGGCCGCTAGGCCGCTGAACTTCTGGTATCATTATAATTGAGAACATACGACGTTTTAAGAACAGCAGCTTCCTAGTGAAACATCTCTCTATAATCTTTCTATAATCTTAATCTATCTATAATGTATAATCTCTCTTCTTTCTTGTTATTCCGTGACTATACAGTCCCCGGTTTTTTGCATTTTCCATTTCTTTAGCATTTCCTCTTAATCTCTCCTTTAGTATACGCGATCAAGAGTCTATTACTTGAACGACAAATGGACCTGTCACTGGTCATAACCTGGGAAAACCGCTTTTGCCCATCCATAGAAGTACAGCACTTAAGGTAAGCAAAACAATTCCCTTATGCCCGGTCAGAGTGCTTTGCTGATGCAGGGGCATACAGAGCTGCTCTCTAATTATTTCTTCGCACTCCCATAATCAGCATGGCGAGAAGGTTGTTATCGGGCGAGCTACACTCGAAAAATGGAGCATCCGTTCGGCGTTCGTTCGGAAGAACTTACAGAGAGCGAAATCGAATGCAGCTGTAGTAGGGAGATGACTTTCTGCAAATTTTGTCGGATAAAATCTTGTGAAGCTAGCTCTGCCATGCTTCATTCACTAAAGGCCGGGTTTAATAACGAAAATAACAATATATTACGGTTGTATAAAAAATCGAAAAAGAACCTCAACATATACTAAACATGTAAAGAGTTGAAGGCAACAGTGGGAAGTATTAAGGCCCGTCTATACTTCCGATGCCGAGCGGCGCGACGGCATGTGTAGTGGCCAAATTGATCGATCGCGTCGCTCGATCAATGTGGCCGCAATACGTGGCGTCGCGTCGCTCGGCGTCGAAGTATAAACGGGCCCTTAGGCTGTTGTGAAAGTTCCCGCCATTTTTCCAGAGTGCTTTTTTCTCACTAACGCTGCCTTATAGCAACCTATCTTTTCTTCACATAAAGTGATCAAGAATGTCTAGGTCCACTATTATTGTTAGCTACTCATCTCGCGTAACTCCTTCTAGAAAAATGGAACTTTCAAAGGAGTACACCCGAGGTCTCTTATTGTCTGACTTCAAATCTGGTGAGTCAGCAGCCGCTTTCTGTCGTCGCATCAATGGTGCATTTGGGGTGGGCACAGTGTCCGATTGCACTGCACGAGAATGGTTCGCACGCTTTCGCCAAGGTGAGTTTAACCTTCAGGATTCGTTCAGGTCAGGATGAGAATCCGATGGCGACAACGACCGATTGCGACAGCTCGTGCAATCGGGCCGATGGCGGACTACTCGTGAACTTGCGCAGGACTTGGTTGTGCACTGCGCCACCATCGCCAGGCACCTACATTTGGCACAGTGGGTTCTCCATGACCTCACCGAACGCGGCCGCCAGCAATGTGCTGAGGTGGCCACTCAATTGCTCTCGTACAAGCACACAGATAGATAGAGGTCCGTCATCACAGGAGATGAGAATCGGTGCCTATACGTCAACATCAAGAGCACTCTGTTGACAAGGGTGAGCAGCCTGAGCCACAGCCAAAGGAGGGTCTTCGCCCGTCGATGGTCATGCTTTTGCTTGGTGGGATTACAAAGGTGTCATCGCTCGAGCACACATCGCAAGAATGGCTCGCCAAAAGCTTCTTGACTTCGTATAGGAAGTGCTGCCTCGCCCACCGTACAGCCAAGATATTGCACCAACAGACTACCACTTTTTCCTATCTCTCTCCAATGTCATGCAAGGAAAAACGTTCGATGACGAGGACGACATGGAACGCTGGCTGGCCGGCTTCTTCGAATCAAAGCCAGAAAAGTTCGCGCGGACGGGATCGGGAGTCTGCCTGGATGGTGCAGAGGAGTGATAGAACATAATGGCGGTGACCTCGTTTCTTGATGTGTTCGCTTTTATGTGAAACTAAAAAAATGTGGTGTCTTGAAAATTACGAGGCCTTCTGCATCAACCTAATATCTGAAACAACATAAGCACTACGCAGAACCCTTCGACATGACGGTCACTGATGTCCAGTGCTAAAGAAGAGCTTCCAGCAATTCGTTTGAAGATTCCAAAGTTTTGGCGGAGTGGTGAATATCATTTTTCAATGTTTGATACTTTGCTACAGCCCTTTCAGCAAAAGACTTAGTTCAGCCGGTAGTTTTTGGCCTGGCGCATACTATTTTTGAGGTGCTGCCTTTTTTAGGAAGAGCAAGTTTCTGAAAATTTGTGGCCTTGATTCCGAACACTCCTGACAAGGTCTTGAAAACACTGCAACGACTGCGCTCCCCGCGCCTCATATTCATTTACATTTCGATTTAAGAGCGTTGAAAACGTGTGAGCCAAAACTGCTCATTCGGCTGTTTAGGCTTCATGTGAGGTCAATACTAGAGCACAGTTCGCCTATTTTTCGCGTATAAAAAGTCGCCTATTGAAATATTCTCGAAAATATTCAAAAAGTTTCACATACCGTAGCTTTGCTCGCAAATTCTTAAATAGCTCCTTATCCTAATAAAAGGATAAAGAATAAATGTCGGTGTTGATAAACTCCTTTGCGGGATACGCCACGCATTTCACTTCTACGGAATGACGCGGAACAATTTGAATTTATTCATCGGCAGTAGATAAATGATAAAGGATAAGGATAAAGAACGGCGTTATTCAATCCCTTTTGGGATGCGCCACACATTCTACTTCTACGGGATATCGTGGAGGCGATTTGAATGCGTATTTGGCCAACAATGACTTGCGGTGGCCAGCCGATGAACAAGTCAGCGCTCTATCCTTCCCAGACAAGTCTGGTACCAAATCACCGACCCCGGAGGGATGGAAGGCTTGGTCGGCCGGGGCGGGAAATCCGAACCAGAAACCTGGTATCAGGTGCACGCGAGAGTCGGCGCCTCTTCCGACTGCACTACACGCGCCCCTAGATAAATGAATAAATAAATATCTGCTGATGTGGACGTTTAAGCTGTCATTTTATTCCGTTCGCCTACCTTTTGAGAGAGGGATATATACCATTTCCACGTCGAATTGGACACTTTTCAAGTCGAATTGGACACTCTTTTAAGCAAACCTAAGATTTTTCAAATCAAGGCGAACTCTCCAAAATCGAAATGAGCTTTTTCTACATTAAACTAAAGACTCCAAAATGTTAAAATAATTTTTTTCAAGGAAAATTGTATTATAACTTTCTTTAAAGCTATAATTCATCACTCAATAAGTAAACACATGTTTTGAAAATTTATAAACATTTCATTTTCTAACGAAAAACAATAAGTTAAAACCTGTTTTAAAGAATAGGAAGGCGGCCATTTTTTGGCACTAGAACAGAGATTGAGCCAAGCCTCTGTCCGAAAATTCACAATTTTTATTCGATTGATAGCAAAGTTTCTGTTTGCACGCAGTTTCATTTCTCCAACTGCTTCTGAAACTCAGTATCCTCCATAGTTGCTAACCACAAAGTCTTCTAGATTCTGCACATTGGCGTGCAGCTTGCCAGCGTTCGTCGCACTCTTTTTAACGGCAGCGAAAGGCAGACCTACCTTGAGCATGTCGTGGCCGGAGTGAAACGAGTGATCGAAAACCCCGAGAAGCTCACCGAGCAGGTATGTTTTGAGATTTTTTCGGTGCAACATGAAAGCGGTTCTAAAAAACACACATATCCTGACGTTCTTGCTGCATGTGAAACGTGTCACTTCACTATCGATCAGATAAACATTGCGGCTTGCTTTCCGAGTGCATGGCACGACCCAGTTTTTTAATGCACTACATACATAATTGGTGCTTTGCTGCACTTTAAAGCAAAATTTAAATAATTATTTTTTTTTACAAAAATAAAAATTGTGTAAAATTTTCACACTCTTCCGGGCAGCTAAGGTAAAAAAATTCAAAAAAGTTATTCTAAATTTTCTTTGATAAAATTTATTGTTATCAATTTGTAGAGTCTGCAGTCTAACATATAAGAAGCTCGTTTCGATTTGGACGGCGTTCAGTTTGATGTCAAAGTTCATAGGCCAGCTTGGAAGAGTGTCCAATTTGACGTAAAAATGGTATACAATGAACCAGTATGTCCATTGGCTAGGCTGATTGTAGACGTCCTTCTGTGAAGACTTGTAATATGTGAGAAAAATTGAAAGGAACGCGTTCATTAAGTAAGATCTCGTTCAACCGCCGAAGGAAACTCGGTCTCCAATGGGTGAAATTGCAGTCACCTATAGGTGATATCAGGAATACTCTCGTCACCTACATGAGAGGCTGATCTTCTCCTAGATGATCCGTTGCTATCAATGTTAAATACCGTTAGAAGATTGATGGCTACATGTCGCGAAGACGTACCGCGGGGATATGGCAGCCGTACCGCTGCTCCTACAGTAACCGCGGTAGCCAATCAGGCACTGCACAGACAGGGCACATGATTAGCTGCCGTGATTACGGTAGGCGCAACGGCGCGTTCCCTCACCCCATTTCCACTACACGTCCCAGCACCCCTGTGAGCGTCTTCACGACATATGCCAACAGTTGTTGTCGATGTTGTAGTTCAACTGTATTAGAAGCAAAAGCTGCTTCAGATGGTTCAAGGAGCGTCCAAAATTCAGACAATATCTGCTACCGTCCCCCCTCGGCCATAATAACACTAACAGTCGACGATCACATCCAGGAAAGTTGGTCCGCTGCGGCTTCCGAAGCATATGCCGTTCGACACAGTTGTCACAGACCCAATCAGACATAATGGCGTAGTCGTTTATTTCTTCTGCCGAGCTCATTGACCATTGATGAATCACCGTGTGTCATTCGCTTGAGCTCCCGGTGATAAATCGGGAGATCCCTTGTGTTATTTTTAGCCGAACTGGCCATTTTTCTGAGCTTCTAAGAACGTCGCGTTTCCAGCAAAGTATGTCATGCATTAGCGCTCACATACATCCCCGATTCGGCTTAAATCCCAGAGGCAACTCTTTTAAAATGGTCTTCAAACGCCGGTGAAAAAATCAAACTGGCGCTGGTTTTTGGGCTGTAGAAATTCAGAAACTGTTCTCTTGTGGTATGAGGTTTGAATGCAGTCAAGGCTGCTTCAGAAACGAAACCGAAAACAAGTGTTTAGGACCCGAATTCACTGAACAAGTTGATGAGAAACGCCGAATGATTTAGAGTTCCTTGGGTTAGCTCTCTGTAGCCCTTCCGTAGTAAAGTCACATTTAGCCCTAGCTTTTCTGAAAAATAAGGGTACTAGTCGTTTACGTGGCCCATGGAGAAGTCGGAACCGCGTCAGCCAACCACATCTAGTCAGAGCCCGCAATTTCTATTTACCTGGTGGTGTAAATGCTGCTTACAGAATCACAGACTAAGCACAGTGAATATGTTTGGGTTTACAATTGTGTTTGTTTTATCGCTCACTGGCATTAAACTCCTTACACGCAGAAATTTTGCTATGAATCGAAAAAAATCGCGACATCCTAAACAAGGGCATGGCGCATTCTTTTCTTCTGGCACTCGGAATTGTCCGTCTTCCTGCCCTTTCAGACCAGGTTTTAATCTTTATTTTTTTCTTGAAAAATGAGATTTTTATAAAATTTCAAACATTGTGCTCACTTATTGGATAGGCAAACTTCAAAGAAATCGTGCAAAAAATTTTCCTCGAATAAAAAATTATTCTAATCTTTTGAAGAGTCTCTAGCTTATTGTGGGAGAAGATCATTTCATTCTGAAAGAGTCACTTTGATTTCAAAAGACTTATGCTTGGTCTTAGAAGAGTGTCGAATTTCATTCGAAAGGACTCTAATTTTTGAATTTGAATTTTTTGTAGTTTTGAAAAGTGTTGAATATGACCTGAAAATGGTATATATGCGGTCAGACATACCCGAAGGTATCCCCAAGTGTCTTCTGATGACACAGCACCCATAGGCACGATATGAGCCAACCTCTTACTTCACGTAGGTCACAGTCGGCGGGACTGATTGACTTTCAAATTAAAGTCACACTTTCGGAGCAGAATTTGCGACTAAATGTTATATTTTTGGGTAAAACTCTAGAAAGAGGGTCCTCTCCGATTTTCCTCCACAAGGTCCTAGTGGCGCAGTAGGAGCAGGTGCCGGCTGTCGCGTGCACACGATAGTAGGTTCTTGGTTCGGATTTCCACCAGGCCATTCAAGCTTTCCAACCCTGCGGGGTCGTTGAATTGGTATCAGGCTTGTCCGGGAAGGATACGGCATTGACTCATTCATCGGCTGGCCACCGCAAGTCATTGTACGGCCAAATACGCATTCAAATCACCTCCACGACATCCCGAAGAAGTGGAATGCGCGGCGCATCCTAAAAGAAATTGGGTATCGTTTTATTCTTCAAAGACCAATGACTTTGTTCAGAAACCTGTGCAATAAAAACGCTAAGCTGCTATAAATAATAACTCAATATAACTGCAGTAGGAAATCTAAGCCTGCATTGGTGCCTTAAACCTGCTAGGCTTGGAAGAATAGAACCCCCTCCCCCTTCTAGCCTTTTTCCCATTTTTGTTAGGTTATAGTGGATCGAGTCCTAGGTGAGAACGACATTTCTTAAGTAATTAGTACTTCATTCAACCTACGTACATATAGTAGAGGCGGTGAGTTCACTAGGAGCTCTTAGCAATAATTTTCTCGGCGGCGGCTCTATCCCCAGCTTCACTGAATTTTCATTGAATTCAACTCTTTTACCGTAGGCGAAAGAATACAGTCCTTCAAGTGATTCAACGCCAGATATCTGTCAAACTTCGAAGCGCCTTCTGGTGCCGGGAATCCGTTCCATAAATTTTCTTCGAGCACGGCAAATACATATAATCGCGTCTTTCGGAAAGAGACGACCGTTAGATGAATGACACAATATGTACATAGCCTAGCTGGTTTTTTTGAGGCATTTCTGAGAGGACGGAACGGCTCGCTTGACGAACGGCGCCGGAAAACTGCCGTAACTGCGGCTGGAATGTTAGAAGAGAAGAAACGGAACTTCTTCGAAGCGACACAGGGAATGCCTATGATTCTCACACAGCGCTTTCTATTTTCGGCTTTGGAAGTTGAAAAAAAACGAAATTGTATGCGACAGGCGCCTGGTAACCGATGGATTGAGAGTGGGTTTACCATTCCCAGACAAGTCTGGTACCAACCCACCGACCAAAAGAGATGAAAGGCTTTGACTAGCTGGACGGAAGGTCCCGGTCAAGGAGCTCATTTGCGGTGAGACAACAGTCGAGGCTTGCTCCGACTGCGCTGGTTAAGCCAATCAGAGAAAGTTGATGATGTTAATGCATCACGTTCTTCTTTTCGGCTGTTGTTTTGCAAGCATCCCTTTCTAATCAGTATGACCTCATTTGTGGAATGCTTCGTGGAAAACAATTCGGCAAGGTCGGAAAGCTTCGGATAGCGCAGTTCCAGCCGTCGGAAATCTCCAGCTTCCGAGGATGAGCGCAACGCTCATCAGGAAATTCAATCCGCCTGTCCAAGTGGCCAAAATAGAAGTTCAGCGGCACTTGTGGAGTCGAGTATTTCCACGGAATTCGAGGAGTTGACCTTTCCCTGGAGCAGAGAGACCTCGGCATCCGGATCAGATCGCTTTCCAAGCGCGGAGGGACACCTGTTGACCGCTGTCAGATCGCCAGATCGCATGTCACCCCGTTGAACATACGAGATCTGCGTGGTTGTCCAGAAGAACGTGTGGGCGTTCGTTGGTTACCTTATACGGAGAATATTAGGCTAAAATATTAAAAATAAAGGATAAAACAGGAGTAGCAAGCGTAGTAGCGCTGACGGAGGAGTAGGTGTTTTCTTAAAGCAACATCGCCAAGCACAGGATCTTGAAAACAGAGAGCTCATGATAAAAATCCCACCAAACGATTGGGCAAATCATAGTTTGTTTGTCTGTCCGTGACTCTGTCCAGGAGAAATTAGAGACCGCTAGACGGAAGTGTCATTGAATCCTGTAAAGCATTTCCCATCGGTTGCTGGCCGTTCACATGGCTGCACGAACGATTTCACGACGGATAAAAATAGATCAGCCAATCGATATCAATCGATAATATGTTTTTTAGGCGTCTGACAGCGCAGCCGGTGGAGGTCGAGTGCAGCTGATTCTAGCTTCCCGGTTCGGAATTTTCGATCGGGCAAAGCAAGCCTGCCCTCCCTCTAGGGTCGATGATGTTACCAAGCTCGTCTGAAGGATAACATACTGGTATGTTCGTCTGCTGGCCACTTCAATGTATACACTAAATGCGCATTCAAAATGTCTTCACGATATCGCATGGAAGTGGAATGCGTGGCTCATTCTGAAAATTGGCTGACTAACGCCGAGCATTACTAAAAATGGGATACTAACGATGATTAATAGTGGATTTATGAAGCTTCTCCACATGTGCATAAGAAAACACCGGAAATGCGTAAATAAATAAATCGATTCCTCGACAATAATTCAGGCAACCGCTTTGCAAACACATACGCAACCTCTCACTTGTTAGATCACGACATATGACATCATAAAAATTACTTGAAAAATCACTAATTTAGTCCCGAAATTCCTTTGAACCTCGAATTTACTGTTCAACAAAAGTTAAATGATCATATAAAAAAGGATAAAGGACGGCGTTACTCAAACCCTTATGGGATACGCCACGCATTCTACTTCTACGGGATGTTGTGGAGGTGAGTTGAATGCGTATTTGGCCATACAATGACTTTCGGTGGCCAGTCGATGAACAAGTCAGCGCTTCATCCTTCCCAGACAAGTCTGGTACCCATTCACCGACCCCGGAGGGATGGAAGGCTTGGTTGGCCTGGGCGGGAAATCCAAACCAGGAACCTGGCATCGAGTGCACGCGACAGTCGCGCCTCCTCCGACTGCGCTACACGCGCCCAAATGATCATATAATAGTTGACAATTGGCATTTCATGAAGCCCCTTCCTCTTGATTGCAAGGGCAAGGTCTATCAATCAGTAAAAGAATGAAAGAAATAAATGACAGGGGAGTTCCTCGTCTGGGGAGTGCCATGCATTCTACTTCTACGGGATGTCGTGGAGGTGAGTTGAATGCGTATTTAGCCATATAAACGATTTGCGATGGCCATTTGATGAACAAGTCAGCGCTTTGTCCTTCCCAGGCAGCTCTGCTACCAATTCATCGACCTCGGAGGGATGGAACGATTGGTCGGCCTGGGCGGGAAATCCTAACCGGGAAGCTGGTATCGGGTGTACGCGACAGCCAGCACCTCCTCCGACTGTGCTACATGCGCCTATTGCCTTAATTACCGTTCCCACTACTACTGTTTTAGCAACATTAACAACATTTGCCATTTTTTTACGTTTTTAGAACCCGGCATCTGAAGCAGTTCTGCACCTGCCCCCAGTTTCCTAAGGCACCTTCCTATCGAGTCTGCGTCACTGTAGTAAATCTACTAAACATTTGTTGTACTAACCACTCTAGAAGTTTTCATCAATGTGGCCTATATTAAGAAGGCTGAAAAGTGCAGACCAATAGTAGCACAGTCCGTACACGCCCCTCTGCGTGACACGCCTACTCGATTTGGTCTGATTGGTCTGTTCGCCATATAAGCCACATTAACGACTTGTACCGAACTTTCGATAGCCTTTGGCATTGACAAGGCTTGTCAACCTCTCTCCGAAACGCAATGAAGGTAACCTCCTGAAGGCAGTCAGAGCATGGGGTATCCTTACCAAACTAAACCAGCGAAGAAACGCCAAACACCAGGGCAACCCCGAGATCGTTTCTCAATCACTTCAACGTGGTCTTCCAGGAACACGCGGCGCGGCGGCGCTTTTTCGACGAAAATATGAGGGTCCCGATGAAGTGAAACAGCTGCTGAAATGGGACACCGCAACGAGAGCCGCGGCCACGCGGCTGCAGTTCGACACATGGAGAGCACCGGAAACCCTTTCCGTGGGAAGCGATGAGGCGGCTGCGAAATTCCCGGAGGCCCCTTAGCGCCCATAGTACGTTTGCACCTCGAATGGCGATTTCAGTCATAATGCCCTTCAGTTGTAAAAGGCCCGATGTCATTCGGAATGACTCACTCGGGGAATACAAGTGAGTTTTGAGGGGGAGAGTGGAGATGACGTGCGAGATTTGAGCGAACGAATAGCAGAGCAAACAAATAAAATAAATGGATGAATGGTCTGATGTGGGCTTCTGTTTTCATTTTGGGCAGATTTTTCCGACAACATGCAGAATCACTGCTACATGAAGCTTAATTCCTCTATCGTAAATAGCAGTGGATGCTCTAATTCTCAGTTCAGTTCTGCCCGTAACCATTGGAAGACATAGACATAGGAAGCGCAGTACGTTTTCAGTGTGAATGAGGAAAAGGACAGACGTCGGCGGTAGTAACTCCAGTTGCGCAATGCGCCACGCATTCAACTTCTACAGGATATCGCGGAGGTCATTTGAATGCGCATCTGGCACACATATGACTGGCGGTGGCCAAAAGATGGACAAGTCAATGTTTTTGTCCTTACTAGAAAATTCTGATGCCGACTCACCGCCACAGGAGGGATGGAAGACTCGGTTGCAATGGGCGGAAAGTCCGAACCAAGAACCTTGGATCGGATTCACGCGGCAGGAAGCGCTTGTTTTAACTGCGCTATACCGCTCCTAATTATCGAATATGATTCACTTTATACTTGTTCTAACGTGAATAAAAAGAGTAATCCCTAGTTTAAAATAATTGGAAAATAAGCACAATAATGGCACGTTCTCGATGGCTTTCCTGTAATACGTTGTCGAGGGTTTAGCCGTTCAACTTCGTGAATGTATTGCATCATTTAGGCCATTGGAGAAGGCTGTTTTGTAGAGTACGCCGGCCAATAAAAGGAATTTGTCATTCTCGTGTGGCTAAATCAACTCAGCAAACAAGAACGGCACAATTATGTATTGCAGTCGAAAATGGATGAGATGGTCTGAAGAAAAAGGACGGCGTTAATCAACTACTTTGTTATGAGGTACACATTCTACTTTTAGGAATGTCGAGGAGATAATTCGAATGCGTACATAGTTGATGACAATGGCCGGCCGATGAACAAGTCAGTGTTTCACCTTTCCAGTCAAATCTGGTTCCAATTCACCGACCCCGAAGGGATGGAAGGCTCGGTTGACCAGGGTGGGAAATCCGAACCAGGCACCTGGCATCTGGTGCATGCGACAGCCACCGCATCCTTCGGCTGCGTTACCATGCGCCGTTACAAAGAAACCTTATTATCGATTGATATTGATTGGCTGGGCGCGTGTAGCGCAGTCGTATGAGGCGCGACTGTCGCGTGCACCCGATACCAGGTTCCTGGTTCGGATTTCCCGCCCAGGCCAACCAAGCCTTCCATCCCTCCGGAGTCGGTGAATTGATACCAGACTTGTCTGGGAAGGATAGAGCGCTGACTTGTTCATCGGCTGGCCACCGCAAGTCATTGTATGGCCAAATACGCATTCATGTCGCCTCCACGACATCCCGTAGAAGTAGAATGCGCTGGCGCATCCCAGAAGGGATTGAGTAACGCCGTACTTTATCCTTATCCTTTATTGATTGGCTAATCAATTTTTGTCTGTTGTGACAAATAACCTTATTATCGATCGGTATTGATTGACTGGGCGCGTGTAGCGCAGTCGGAGGAGGCGCCGACGGTCGCGTGAACCCGATACGAGGTTCCTGGTTCGGATCTCCCGTCCAGTCCAACCAAGCCTTCCATCCCTCCTGGGTCGATGAATTGGTACCAGACGTATCTGGGAAGGATAAAGCGCTGACTTGTTCATCGGCTGGCCACCGCAAGTCATTGTATGGCCAAATACGCATTCATATCTCCTCCACGAAATTCCGAAGAAGTAGAATGCGCTGGCGCATCCCAAAAGGGATTGAGTAACGACGTCCTTTATCCTTTTACACTTATTCCAATATAAGTCAGAAGAGGAATCCCCTAGCTTAAGCTGTTAGGTAAAGAGTAAAGTCCACAATAATGCCATTATGGCAGTAGCACATCGATAATATATAGTATAAAGGAAGAAGACGGCGTTAGTCAGTTCCTTTGGGCTGCGCCACACATTCTACATACTTCTACGGCATGCCGTGAGAAAGTTTAAAAAGTGTTGATTTAATAACAATGAATTACGGCGGTCGGCCGATGGACAAGTCAGCGCTTTATCCTTCCTAGAGAAGTCTGGTACCAGTTTACCGACCCCGGAGGGACGGAAGGCTTCGTTGGCCTGGGCGGGAAATCCGAAGCGCGAATCTGGGACCGAGTGGACACCACAGCTCATATCTCCTCTCGCTGCGTTACCATGCGCCTAAGTAACCTTATTATCGATCGGTATTGGTTGACTGATCAATTTTTGTTTCTTTTCGTTCGAGCCACCATCGCATTCACGTAGTTTCCAACACAAAGCATCAGCAGTTTACAGAAATCCACGACGCCTCAATCAAGCGGCCTCTAATTTCGCTAGGAGAGAATCACAGAGAGACAAACGGACTAAATTATTTGGATATTCAGTGGGATTTTTTAATCGCTCCTGGTTCCTGCGAATCTGTGTTCCGCCGACGTTACCTTAAGCAGACTGAAAGGAACTATTACTGGGCAGGTGGAAGAAATGCGAAGGGAAGGATGCCCGCCAAGAACACCACAAGTTCTGACTGCTTCTGCAGTTAAGGCTCCAAATCCCAATTGAATTGAATCTAATTAGTTTACAAAGTAAGAGAAAGAAATGGGTAGAAACTAGGCGAAGGGCATTTTGCAATGACTACAGTGCATGGCGCATTCCAAGGTGTCAGCGAATTGCCGTGTTTGCCTCTTTCTCATCAGCTGTATATTCATTGATCAATGGATATAAAACCATACGTTCTATAACACCGATCGCAAATTGATTTTGAGGCCTATCCTAGTGGGGTAGGATTGCCCTCGTACTTTCAGACAATCGCGGCAAAACTGACAACAAACTAGTTTACAAAGAGAACACAATGAACTCTGACCTACTAGAAAGGCTTTCATTACAATCTCCTCGCTGGAAGAGATCGCGCTGTTTACATTTGTTTTTCGTTTTTGAAGCGTTGTCCCCACCAACTAGGATAGATCCGATTTTTAAACCTGCCACGGTAGAGCACCACTGGACGGCTATTAGACGGCCGATGAAGCTGCCCTGGAAGGATTATGACCCTACCCTCAACGCCCTCTTCAGCGATTTTAACCCATTGACGACCGCGCGGCCCAATTTCGGCCCGCAGTTTTTCTGTCGCGTGGGACCGCGCGGCCCAATTTCAGCCCGCGGTTAAAAAAATGTTCGCTGCGGCGCACTTCCTCGATTTTTCATAGTTTACTAGTATTCATTAGATTCGTTGGATCCTACCAATGCTACCTGCACAGTGGTCTGAGAATCATTTACTTCTAAAGAAAGCTTTGATAAAAAAAATCAGTACAACACACTATTCAAACCTCAAATAAATAGATACTACTCACGAGCAGCAACGTATATCTTACAAAAATGGTCATGGTTAAGACAACTAGTCAAATTTCTTGCGAAAAACTTGAACCCAATTCTTCAATTCCAATTCAACTCAGAATCCCCTCCTATAGCAGGAAAACCCCGACAAACTCCCACACGGCGGCTGGTAGCTGGTCGTATTTCCCGGCATTGTTAGGGGGCGAGGACTTCGACGGGCCAGAAGACAAAGCGCAGCGATGAATAGCCGCACAAATACAGAATAGATTCGCCGATTTTTTCGACGAAATCCAGTGTTAATCGTGCGATTTCGAAAGCCTCCCCGCCGGCTATGGAGCGGAGGATGTGAGGAGAGCGGCGAGCGGTTGGCGAAGAGATCGCACTTTGTTGATCGCACTTTGGACACCCGTTCACGGGCCAAAATTGGACACTACACTGGCATTTTCGGGCAGCGCAAGAACGTGCCTATGCAGCTGCTTAGACAACATGGATCAGGCGGTAGCTGGAGCAGCCTACAGCATACAAATCTACCGGTTCAATTCCGCATCGAGGCCAGACTGTCACACATCTTTCGGCTGAAGGTCGGTCGGTCCACACTGTCCAGCAGGCTTCGCTCTATTCACGTGTTGTGCAAGTAGCAGCGTGCCACGGCCTAGGAGTTCCTATAATGAATCCCTAACAAGCTGTGACTTCGCTTGTTGTGAGGGTGGATGCCGTTGAGCTTGTCGGTGGCGGGGTAAACAGCTGTGAAAGGATAGGACTCCCCTGCCTGCCGGCGAATGTTGTGCTCTCGACATCGTGCGGCTGACTGCGGAGGCTTTCAGACGTCGAATAAGTGGACACAAACGCAGAAAAGTGGCAAACATGCAAAGGTAGGCGTTGGCCGACTCTTCTGGATGCGCCACGCGTTCTACTTAACTGGCTGAACATCATTCAGTGATTGCTACCACTTGTACTTGGGCTTCTAGATGGCTACTAATGAGGGCAAACAAGAAAAAATACGAGCTTGCAGTGCATACTAATATTATTTTATTATTATTTACCATTTTGTTGAAATTTCATTATTATCTTTATCTGCGTTGTTTTCAGAATTTGAGGAAGTTTGTTCTGTTGTTATAACCATGTTTTGTGAGGGCACTTGAGGCGCAGTTATAAATAAATAAATAAATAAATAAATAAATAAATGATAAAGGATAAAGGACGGCGTTACTCAATCCCTTCTGGGATGCGCCAGCGCATTCTACTTCTACGGGATGTCGTGGAGGCGACATGAATGCGTGTTTGGCCATACAATGACTTGCGGTGGCCAGCCGATAAACAAGTCAGCGCTCTATCCTTCCCAGACAAGTCTGGTACCAATTCACCGACCCCGGAGGGATGGAAGGCTTGGTTGGCCTGGGCGGGAAATCCGAACCAGGAACCTGGTATCGGGTGCACGCGACAGTCGCGCCTCCTCCGACTGCGCTACACGCGCCCAAATAAATAAATAAATAAATAAATAAACTACTGGACTATCAAGGAGGGCGTACTTTGGTGGCGTACTTGGCCCATGAAGAGGTTAGAAAAATTGGTGAAGTTCCGAAATTTTCAATTCCGTTCAGATGGAAACAAAAATAGAGTACATCATATCAATAGAAGCTCATTTAGAGGAGGCGCCGGCTGTCGCGAAAACTATGGCAATGGGTTCTTGGTTCGAATCCCACTCAGGCCATCAATCCTATCACACGCCTACGATCCGTGAATCTGTACCTGACGCCTGAGAGGTATGGAGCACTGATTTGTCTACCGTCTGGCTACCGGATCATTGTGTAGGCCAATTAAGCATTCAAATTGCTTCCAGGACATTCCGTAAAATCAGAATCCATGGCGCATCCTAAAGCCGATTGAAAAAACGTCTTTTATCTTTTTGTGGTTTTAATAAAATAAATGTTCAACTAAACCAATATTTCAACAATTGAGTTCATTTCAAACGTGAATAAACAAACAAATAAATAAATAAATAAATAAATAAATAAATAAATAAATAAATAAATAAATAAATAAATAAATAAATAAATAAATAAATAAATAAATAAAGGCTCCCTTTTCACTAGTGCACGTGTGTGGCGCAGTTGGAGGAGGTGCTGGCTGTCGCCTGTACCTGATACCAGGTTCTTGGTACCAAGCCCAAGCCAACCAAGCCCTCCATCCCTCCGCGATCGGTGACTTGGTTCCAGTCTTGTCTGGGAAGGATAAAGCGCTGACCTGCACATCGGCTGGCCACCGCAGGTCGTTGCATGGCCAAAGTCGACACCACGACATCACTTATTGTTAGAAGTGGAATGCGTGGCGCATCCCAAAGGAGATTGCATAGCGTCGTCAACACCTTTATCCTTTATTTCTTTCCTCTCTTCAGTTTCCTTCCCTTTCCTCAAATTCACCGAAAAGCTACAAAGCCGATTTCATATGTTTTGTCTTATTCCATATTCATTCTAGGACTTATTCATCGGCTAACCGCTACAAGTCATTACATAGACCAAATTCGCATTCAAATTACCTCGAGGAAACCAGAATGCGTGGTGAATCCCGACGGGATTGATTAACGCAGCTTTTATCATTATCCTTATTTTGTATCCAAAATCTACTTAAATATGACGAGGAACACGAGAAGTTGAGTTGTTCTGGCTAAAAATCGACATAAATCACTTAAACCTTTTAAGTCTTCTGAGGATTTTTTCGAATATATTTTTTGTTGCTTCCATGGTCTCAAGTTGTCCTCAAAGCATCTCGTCTTCGAGTCGAGCTCATCGAAGCTTAAAGCTTGTTCTTTGAATTGATTAATAGCAGAAAAGAACACACCTCCATTTTTCTGGTCATTTCTCTAGGTCAGGTTAGTTCGGGTTGCCTTCACAACTTCATTGAAGTTAGAGTTCATGGCGCATCCCTGATGGAGTGCTCAACGAAACCATTATCAAAAAGCCATGTTATCTTTGAAAGAAAAAAGGCGCATCAGATTCCATCTGCAAAGCGTCTTATTCCAAAAAGAATCAGCGTTGTTTGAGAATCAGCGTTATTTGAATTGGGGGATAGCTATACCTATGGAGTGCGCCGTGTATTCTACTTCTGCCAGTATTGGGAAACCCCTATTTGAAAGGGTATAAAAATGCCAGAGCAAAGAGTTAACATACTCTAGCCTTTTAAAGACCTTGCGGGCGACCTTATAAACCACAAAAGCTAAAAGCACTGCGCTAGCCAATCCTTTCTGGAATGCGCCACGCATTCTACAGGATGTCGTGGAACTTGAGTGCGTGTCTGGCCTATACTCACAGTAGCCAGACGATGTGAAAACCAGTATTCTTTTCTTCGTAGTCCCACCTGGTACCTATTCAAGGGTCCCATAGTGATGGAAGGTTTTATTAGCTTGAGCGGGAATCCGAACCAAGAATCTATTATAGATTCAAGGGCCGGATTCATCAGCGACTCAACCCCGGTATAGGAGGTAAAGATACCCACGATGAAGCCTGCGTCTCTGACTCTTGCCTTGTCTCTACCCCTTATATCCCGCATACCCACGGGTTTAATTGTTGATGAATCCGGCCTCAGGTGTATGCTACAACCCACGCCTCCTCTGACCGCCCTATAACGGACCAGTTCACATATTTTTTAAAGAAGCATTTCTTATCCTTCTCAGGAGTGCCTTATCTGTTTCGCTGTAGATTTGAAAGGAATTATTCTTTTCTTCAGATTTAGTTAAGAATGGATGCCTTAGCTTAGTACAGACTACGTTCACACTCATCTTACTTCACTTGTGGCTCCTTCAGATACCTGAAGCCAACACTCTTTCAACCCTCTAGAATCCTCAGAGTCCAGAATTTCTCCAGGAAACATGCACGTCGAACAAGGTTCCAGGCGACAACACCAACGACAATCATCACCGACGGCCGGGCATTGTCTCTAATCGCTCCCAAACAGCGTAATTACCTTCTTCGAATAGGCTTCAGAATGGGAGTGAGAGGCGTTAGCCGTCTTAGTGAAGTACACGGTTCTAAAAGGTGTAATTACCCTCGTACACGTCTTATTAAGTCGACAACTCGGCTCTGTTTGTCTCTGTCGAATCTTCGGCTTTCCAGGGGGCGAGGGAAAATCCCCGAACAAAGATCGCCTAGATGGACGAGGAGGCGACGGCGGGCGAAGGGGAAAGAATAGCCACACGAGCGTAGAACAACCACGACCGCACACACGCGGCCCCGAATCGGCGCTGTTAGCTAATTAATCACACGGAACCTCAGCGCATCTTTTTTTCTTGAGAGGAAAACCGCATTCCTTTTGGAGAGGATCGATGGCGATCAATAAATCGATTAGCAAGAAACAATGGTTTTAGCGCGAAATCTTCGGAAGATTCCGTTGTACTCAATTTTAAGCACAACAGCAGCAACAAAACAACAAAATAAGCTAATAAATGAAGCGTATGCGCTGACTAAAAAAGGAATTAAGACTAGTAAAGCGCCAGGAGAGTCAGCAGGCTCTAAACGAAAAGTTTATTTTGAATAAATGTGCAAAAAACGGGAGCAGATATAGGTAGTAGAATGTTGGAACCATTTTTCAATTTTTATTAAATGTAAACGATTTTTTACTAAATTTAGCCAATTCAACGGAAAGGGTTCCCCCAACTTCTTGAATCGCTCAAGACGTAGTATCAAGGATAAACGGCGGCGCTAGTGCGTTAGTCAATCAGCATACGGGATGCGCCGCGCACACTTCTTCTGTAGGACATCGTGGAGGCAATTTGACTGGGCATTTGGCCGTTGGGCGCGTGTGGGGCAATGGAGGAGGTGTCGGTGTCGTGTGCGCCCGATACCAGGTTCCCGGTTCGGATTTTTCGCCCAGGTCAGCCAAGCCTTCCATCCCTTCGGGGTCGGTGAACTGATACCAGACTTGTATGGGAAGGTATGGGAAGGATAAAGCGCTGACTTGTTCATTCGCTGGCCTCCTTAAGCCGTTGTATGGTCGAATAAGCATTCAAATCGCCTCTAAGATAACCAGTAGAAGTAGAATGCGTGGCGTATCCAAAAAAGATTCTATGTTGCCGTACCTTATCCTTTATTTGGCCTTTACAGTGACTTTAGATGAGCAGCCGTGGGCACAAAGTATAGTTGTGCGCGAATGACCTATTCAAACTGGTTTTCAAATGATTTTTATTCGAATTTTAATGTTCGAACTCGAATAGTCAGGACATCGCGCTCCTCAAATGTCCTCAAATTCAAGTGTTCAAAATTCAGTTTTTTGAACGTATTCGAATATTCGAAAAACCGCCTTTTCGAATGCATTCAAGTTCGAATATTCAGAAGAACTACAGTTCTTGAACCTATTCGAATTCGAGTATTCGAAAGTCGTGAGCATTCGAAACCATTCGAGTATTCGAAAATATTTCGAGAGCACAAAAATAGCCGAAGGTCAGAACTTCGCCCTTCTCAGTCGAGACTGGTACCGATTCAGCGACCACCGGAGGAGGGATGGGTTTGCTGTCCTGGGCTGGAAATCCCCGATGAGCCTGGAATCGCGATCATCAGGCCCTTCCCCTCGCACACGGGTTCAATTACCCAAGCTTGATATCCGAGTCATATAAGAAAATGAGGCGAGAAGAAATCCAATGGAAAGGAGCAGTCTTTACTTCTTTCTTCCATTACCCCCTGGTAGGCCACATTAACGACTTGTACCGCATCGTCTATTGTCAACCGATGTGGACCCGATGTGGACTTATGATGATTGGCATGTTATTTTCCTGAACTCGACAAACGACTACTTTCGATTGCTCCACTTTGGAGCTCGAGCTCTTTCTTGATTGCCCCGATTGTTTACTGCCTTTTTGAACGTTTCAGTGAGCTTCTATAGATAACCCCCATAAACGAAGTTTGGGCGAAATCAGTGGCCATGACTCCTACTGCCTTACTCACCCGTACCTACCGCAACCTACCGTAATCGGCTGAAACTTCGAAAACGGATGACAGATTCGTGATCAGTACCGTAAATCCCCCTGGGAGAAGTTTTGGCGAAAAAGACGGACTTGAGTTGTGATTTTATTGTAGAATTGGTCTCCTTCTTGTGGTAGTTAAATTTTTTATTTTGATATTTCAAAAAAAGCAACGACATTTCTCGTACTTATTGCTGGTGAACGATTTTCTATCATAGATAATTGGAAAGCAGAAAAAAACGTCTATAAAAAACTGCGAGCAACAGTACAAAAACAGGCGAAAAGTTGTGAGCCACCGGTGGCTCATACATACTGTCGTCAAAGTGTTGAAAAAGGAAGATGCCATCTTCTTCGCTTACAATCTCCATCAGAGCCTTCGACATCCTTCCATGTCCCGTGGATCGAGCAAGAAATCTCCCATCAAGGTGGTGCTCACGAAAACAATTCAGTCGCTGGCACATTCGATTCTTGACGACAGCGCTTGGCATCAGGAGTCGGATCGGACCCGGCATATTAGATCGTCGTTAGCTTGATGCGCCTGTTTCGGGATTCTGCGTCAGCGCATGTATTCACCGAAAACGGACTGCTAGCTGACGAAGTACCTTCTATCCATCAGCCGGCTCCTGAGAAGCAGCGCTTTTCCCCATTTTGCGGCTTCGCAACATTGCAAAGAGAACTCCGGACGAAGAAACGAAGGAGGAAGGCGTCTAGCCTGCCTTGCTCTTTCTGGAAGGGCTTCGGAACGCTTCCCAGGGCAAAACTCTTCGCAGTGCATTTGCAGCGCAAGGCGGCCGCCTCTAATCCGCTTTTGCAGAGATTTTCTCGGAAATCCAGCAGATCGGGACCTCAACCCGCTGCATGCAATCCAAGGATCCTATTTTCAAGTCAAGGTCTGAGCTATTTCCGGTTCGGATTCCCGTTCGAGCCGCTATGGCGCGGGGGAGGGCAGGGAGTAATCAGTCATCAAGAAGCCGCCACGTGCCGCATCTGCCAACTCCTCTCCGCCTGATGGATCTATTTTGAAGATTTGCGAAGATGGACATGAGTAGATGAAGCGTCGCAGTAGACAGCGTGATTAGTGGCAGAACTTGACGTCTGATAATCCCCTCATGGGTCATAGGGATTCGAGGAGCAATGTTCCAGCAGCTTCTTACGACAAAAACACTCTCCGGCAAACAAGAGAGTTGCTCCAGAATGCTGACGAACTAGGGGAGACGAAATAAAAATGGATATTTATTCCACCATTTTAGACGGTTCAAAGATATCTTCCTTCACTGAAAAACTGCTATTGTCCCTAGGCCAGTGATCTACCGCGAGCAATCAATAGAGGTGAGGTAGCGCCATGCACAGCGACTTCCAGAGGAATTGATTAAGCAAAAAAAAGATGGAAAATATCGCTCGAAAAGAAGAGGAGAAGACTTATGGTTAAATCTCATATCGGTCTACGCCACGCTTGATGTGAAAATTATCAGCGCAAATAAAGGATAAAGGATAAAGGACGGCGTTATTCAATCCTCTTTGGGATGCGCCACGCATTCTACTTCTACGGGATGTCGTGGAGGCGTGTCGAATGCGTATTTGGCCATACAATGACTTGCGGTGGCCAGCCGATGTACAAATCAGTGCCTTACCCTTCAAAGACAAGTCTGATACCAATTCATCGACCCTGGAAGGATGGAAGGCTTGGTTGGCCTGAGCGGGAAATCCGAACCAGGAACCTGGTATTGGGTGCAGCGACAGCCGGAGCCTCCTCCGACTGCGCTACACGCGCCCCAGCGCAAATAAATAGCCCGCAATTAATTATTTTAGGTATTCGACCCGCATAATAATCTTAGGCCATTGAAACCCTTCGAGTTCTTTTTTCTACAGAAAACTCGTGAATGGCGCAGTCGGAGAAAGCGCCAGCTGTCATGCGCAGCTCGAATCCATCTAGAGTTCGACTCTCGCTCAAGCTTTCCAACTACATTTCAGGGCTGGAAAGATGGTGCTAGACTCAGACGGCAAGCACTGGCCACTAAACCTACAGCGCTATTTGACAAGGGTGGGAGAATGTCGCAAAAGCGACAAGTGATCCATTTTTAATATGAAAGTGTTGTTTGGCATATTTTTCTGCCGTACTGTAGACCAAGAATCTGAAATGCCTATCGATGTGCTCATCTGCGAGCCGCGCTCAAGAAACATAGGCTTATCGCGCTCTGCATCAGGAGCCGCGTGCTTCTGTACAAGGGCTCCGCCGCCTAAACAACGAGAGAACATTCTACGCCGCCGACGGCCGTTTGATTCCGCCGATGACCGCTTGACCTGCTCGCATTTGTCACTTTCACAATTTCCGTCAATTTTGCTGTAGAACCTGATTTCTTTAATAAATTGATGGTTTAATTATCCAAGTTTGAGGTCCGTGCGTGTCGTGTCGTGTTCGAGACGGTAGCGAGCCTAGTTGAGACATTGTCCCGCGTGACGGCAGTTTTTGAGAGCAAATTCGAAAGAGTTGGCTCGCTTTAGAAAGATTAGAACAGCTGAAATGTACTCGTCGTTAAGGTGGCCTACATAGAGAGGCAGGAGCACGCCAACCAACTACAACCAACGAAAGCACCGGCAGAACACTCATCTTCGAGTAGTACGTCTTGTCGATTTGATTTGATTGGTCTGGAGTGTTCTCTCCCCATGTAGGCCATATTAGCGACTAGTACCGAGGACTTTTCGGCAAAAAACTAAGCAGAAAAAATGGTCCTATAGCAATTTCGCCGAAACAGCCAATGTCTGGTTAGAGAAATGTTTGTGTCCTTTTTAAATTTGAGTTAGCCCAGGTCCAGCCTTCTTCCTACTCCTCGCTTCTGACGGTCAGCTCCCTTGTGACCCCGGTGGACACCATGTTTCTTCCACTTTTACGCCTCACATCAGTCACTCCGCGTGCACGTCAACTACGCGTGAACATCGCTCTCAACCCTTGCGGCCGGGCGGTGTAATCCAACAAAGCGAGGAGCTCCGCGTTGTTCTTCCGCGACACTTGCCGACGCCCTCGGACCTCCCACTTCCGATGTCCCCGGTTCCGACGGGAAATTGGCCAGCTGCCCACGACTACGGACTACTACTCGGCAGCGACGAGACGTAACTTCGTGTTTTTCTCACCCAGGGGATAATCACCTGCACACGCACATACACTAACTAGCGAAGTCGCTCTCAACGAGTGTTCTCCCACGTTCCTCCCACCGTCCAGGAATAGCTGTGACTCTGCCATTCATCAGTTGCTCAGGCGGAGGAATCGTCGTACACTCTCATCAAGGTTTTTGCTTAGAAGTTTCCGCCCAGGCCAACCAAACCTGATGAATCCCTGAAAAGAATTGGCAGACCTCTAGGATTGGTAGACCTTTTACCCTTCATCCTCCACAATTTCGAAGCGCTGCCATACAAAATGAACGCCAAAGGTTGACAGATACGCAGCGGTGTGAAGAACCCGTTTTCAGAATGCGCCAAGCATCCTACTTCTACAAAATATCTCAGGATGAGAGTTGTTTGAAAGAGTGCTTCAACTAGGCAATGACTTACGGTAGGTAGCCGATGAAAAAAGTCAGCGTTTCATCTTTCGCAGACAAGTCGGCTACCAATCATTTAGCTGATGTCGAGAGGATGGTGTACAGTTTAATGAGGCAGAACCCCAACTAACAACTTCAGCTAGGGGTGCTTACGACAGTGGGCATCTCTTCTGACTGCGCTACACATTCCTCTGGAATAGTCTTTTAGGGTGAATGTTAAGAAAAGCACAGGTTCCAAAAGGCAATTTGGGGTCACAATGTATGCGGATGGAGACGTCACGTTCACCGTAGTTTTTTCTTTTTGTCGTCGTCATTCTTCATGCCATACTGCGATCGCGCCCCGCATCCTACTTCTATGCAGTATCGCGGACACGATGAGTGCGGAATCAGTGGCGAATGTACAATATAAAAGGATAAAAGATAAAGGACGGCGTTGCTCAATCCCTTTTGGGATGTGCCACGCATTCTACTTCTACGGGATGTCGTGGAGGCGATATGAATGCGTATTTGGCCATACAATGACTTGTGGTGGCCAGCCGATGAACAAGTCAGCGCTATATCCTTTCCAGACACGCCTGGTACCAATTCACCCACCCCGGAGGGGTGGAAGGCTTGGTTGGCCTGGGCGGGAAAACCGAACCAGGAGCCTGGTATCGGGAGCACGCGACAGTCGCGCCTCCTCCGACTGCGCCATACGCGCCCAGTGTACAATATATAGGTATTTGAAATCAAATTTTCGGAAAAAGCATCCGGCGCTCACTATAGGCTGATGGAGCCGGCTAGGTCGACAATATTTCCAGAACGCCTGGAGGTCAACTGCGGGTGGACTAGCGGCCAAGTAGAAAAGATACTAGTTCTCGTATGAAATCCACCGATAGGTCACCGGATTTTCGCCCACAAGTGAGCGACCATCCTTCGGTGGTGGACCTATCGGTGAATTTTCTGCATGAAGTATGTAGCTACTCTTCGACCTTTAGTTCACCCGCAGTTGACCGCAAAGCACCCCGAAAATATCATCGCCATAGAGGGTTCCATTAGGCTACATATGCAGCTGGCGTTTTTGTGTTCAAATTCAAGAAAATTTGTTAGACATTTTGGTGCATGTCGCGACGACGATGGGCAGCATTGGGTGGTTTGAGTGAGCGAGCGAATTATAGTCAAGCACAGTACTGACCGAATGCATTCCAGCCAATCAGGGTCCCCTACCGTACGGGCCCTCTATGAATGGTGCGCGAATTTGAAGCGATCTGATTGGCTGGCGCGTTCCAGGCACCCCATGCTGCCCATCTTCGGGAGATGCATGTATCGACGTTTTTGTTTAGTTTTACTTGGAGAAAGACGCTTTTTTGGTGTTCGGCGGACCAGAATCTTCGTCAAGATCTGATCCAGTCGACAAATCTTCAAAGTCTTTCAAAATTCTCTACTTCCTGAGGTGACGATCATCCTTATGTCACTTGAGTGATGCCGCCTTCGGAAGCGGAGTCCCAAGCCCCTTCAGAGAGTGAAGCACGCGCCAAAGTCGAGTCGGCGACGATGGCTTGACCTCATCTTTAAGTGAACGGGCACGGGACGAAAACAACCCCAAACTGGCTCCTAACGAATACCATAAAGCGGAAGCTACCCAAAATGATGGGACGACGGCATCTCTTTCTGGAGAGACAAACTTTCGAAAGCGACGGAGCAACGACGTCGTCATCGTCGTCTGCAGCTGAATGCCAACAATACGCTGAACGACAATGGGCAGAAAAAGAGGCAAGAGTGTGGAATTCCAGTGCCTTTAGTTGCCGACAAATATCGTTACCAAAGTAGGAGAACCTATTGCCTTTGTTCTTCAATTATACGCCACATCTACAAACTGGAAACTTCGAATCGGCCCTCAGAGGCACCAGTTCCGGCCTTAGAAGCGCTGGCACCAAGAGTGCACTGCACTATCTGAACGTGGCGCCAAACCACCAACTTGAAATCTGATGAGCAAATCCAATTTGCCGCTAAAAAGGGTGGAAAGCATCAAAGAAGCTGCTGAGTAAGCAATTCGATTACGCGCCATTGTAGCTGTGTCAATCGGAAGCAAAAGTTGCCCTCTGCCTCGAATTTCTCTCGGGTCCAATGCGGAACCGATGGAATAGGGCTGCTTAGGGGTGTTACGAGCCGCAGATTAGCAGCGTCAGAGCATGTCGAAATGAAAATTCTCGTCGATGTGTTGTTTGTCGGTGGGAATCACACAGCGATTAGGCGATTAGGCTCATTCTCTCAGGGAAAACGCGGCCGACGCACTTTTTCTGTGCGAACTAAGAGCGCCGAACAATTGAGAGGGCTCTCAGTAGTTTGCATGGGCTTCTGGGAACCATTCAGATGCAGTGCTATTAGCAAAATGGAGACCTCCGGTGATCTTTGTTCCCTCGCGAAAGCGCCATGCATTCCAAATCTTTTGAGTGCCTTTTGCTGCAGAATTTGGCTTCTTTAATCCTTCCGAAGGAAGGCTGCTGCAAACTACTAGCCGCTAAAGGAGAAAAGAAAAAGGAATAAATCATGAAGTGGCCGAAGTATTTTTTTGTTGAAATCTGCATTATATGCAGGCACTTGTATACACCATTTTCACGTCGAAATGGACACTTTTCAAATCAAATTGGACACTTCTGAACAAGCCCAATGTTTCTGAAAGAAAACTGAACATCATCGAAATCAAACGAGTTTTCTTCACATTAACTAGAAACTCTCCAAAAAGTTTAGACTAATTTCCTGTTCTAGGAAAATTTTGGGCGCGTGTAGCGCAGTTGGAGGAGGCGCCGACTGCCGCGTGCACCCGATACCAGGTTCCTGGTTCGGATTTTCCGACCAGGTCAACCAAGCCTTCCATCCCTCCGGGGTCGATGAATTAGTACCAGACTTGTCTGGGAAGGATAAAGCGCTGACATGTTCATCGGCTGGCCGCCGCAAGTCATTGTATGGCCGAATACGCATTCATGTGGCCTCCACGACATCCCGTAGAAGTAGAATGCGTGGCGCATCCCAAAAGGGATTGAATAACGCCGTCCTTTATCTTTTTATCCTTTAGGAAAATTTTAGTATGACTTTCTTTGAAGATTTAATGCATCCACCCAGCAAGTACGTTGTTTGAAATTTTAGAAAATTTTTATTTTTTAAAAATGTTTACAAAAAAAGTCCGATCAATTTTAGTGCCAAAAGAAATTGCGCCATGTCCTCATCTAAGATGTCACGATTTTCATTCGATTGTCAGTAGAATTTCCGTTTACCACCTAAAAACGAATTTCACACCTAAAAATGACAGAACAAAAAAATTGTAAAAACATACCCTTACTTTGTTGGTTTGTGTAAGTGTTATTTATACTATCAATAAAATAAAAGTTGCGGCGAACTTTTTGAGTGCATGGCGCAAACTGCTCTTATAATGTGCTATACGCTAGCTTTATCGATGTGCTTTATAACAAATTGTATTTGTATTTGTTTCTCCCTAAAAATACAAATTTTATAAAATGATTACAGTTATTGAGGCAGGTAAACTAAAAAATTCAAAAAAAGTTACACCAAATCCTCATCGAACAAAAGTTACTCTAACCCTCTCATTGAGTCTAGTTTAAATTGCCTAAAGGTCATTTCCATTCGGAGGAATTCGTCTGGATTTCAAAAGTCTTTAAGGTAGCGTAAAAGAGTGTCCAATTTGATGTGAGTAGTGTGAAATTCGACGTAAAAATTGTATAATTATGTCTAGCCACAAAGACGGTATCAATCACCTTTACGATTCAGTTCAAAAGGCAGATACATGGCGCAATCTACGTTATGACAAAAAATGTCCTCGTACTGATACCTACCATACGAAGGTCATGTTACCCCTATTGACAATAGTTTGTTAAAAATATAAACAAATGACCAAGCCGTCAGTTGGCCCTGGTCTATGAATTTTCTCTTCATTTTACTATAATAAAATTTTAAATTAAAAGGCTGCACACCAGAAACATTCGAGCGCCTTTAGTGATTCCATTCACCTCTAAAGACCAGCCCTCTAAGTCAATCACAAAAGCATAGAAGAGGTAACTGACTTATGACACTACACGGAATCAGTAAAATAATCAAGAATTCTTCTTACTATTGCAGAAAGTGTATGATGCTTTACAAAAAAAATGCACGGCAGATACAAGTCGCTAATTTGGCCTACAAGATGGGGAAAGAAAGCGCCACTCAATCCGAGCAATGACCGTACACGCGTCAGCCAATCAGCGCAGCGGTTCCTCCGGGAGGCACGTCCATTCGATGCATCCTGATTGGTCCGGTGCTTTCTCACCTCCCCTGTGGGATCATATTAACAACTTGTACGAAACATGAAAAAGGAAAAGATAAAATGAACCATTAAAAATGAATAGCATTAAACTGGCACAATGTATTTTACATAAACATATGCTTTAAGCTGGCTAAGAAAAGAAGGCAAGAGCAGAAAAAGCATCAAAGTTCTGCTGAGTCTTGGATAAGGCATGCATTTCACCAACGCTCTAAATCATAGGCTCAGTTGACAGCGCATCAGCTCCACGCCTAGAGACGACAATCCGCAGCTGGTCGCAGTTATCGTGGTCTTTGAATGGTTAAACGCTTCTCTTCGCGATTTCTAAACGACGGCGAAGCGATGGGCTATTTTGGCACGCGACAAGGGTCGATGAAAACGTCGATGACGCATTCCTGGGTTACTACTGGCCAATCGACCTCGAATGGGACCGCAGGCAATACACAGTGTAGTTGTGCTCGAATGACCTATGCCAATAGGCATTGAATGACTTTCATTCAAATTTGAATATTCATTTCAGAATTTTCATATTCAAAAAATTTAATATTCATTCAATACTATGGATATAATTCAAAATATGTTCAAAAAAATTGTTCTTCGAATGTCTTCGAATTCGAATATTCAGAAAAACCACTTTTTTCGAATATTTGAATATTTTCGAATCCGAATATTCGAATATTCGAATTTTGTGAGCATTCCAAACCATTCAAATATTCCAAAAAAAAAAAATCGAGATAAGAACTATAACACCCAAGCAAGGTCAGGGCGCTGTTTTTTCCAAGACTATAAGGTAAATATTTCTAAACTTGGATTGCGCCATGCATTTGTAAAACAACTAGATTTCCAAATGTGATTCACAGCAAACGATGGTAACTAATAGGGTGGTAACCATGAGCATATGGTCTTTCGATTGCGCCATGAATGTACTCTCAGTGGCAAATTATCCATTTGATTATTAGAGAAAGTGGTGGAATGTATGATACATTTCTCTCTTTTCCTTTTTCTCTCTACCCTTGTCTTTTCTGAATTTCTTAGGAAGGGCGAGGGGCAGTCCACTCCGACGCTTGGACAACGGCGGGAAACCTGAACGCAGACTAATTTAAAAGGACAGTTCCGTGAACTGACCTAAGAGAGAGCTTTTTTTTTGCAAACTTCTATCCGGAAGACGCCACACTGCTTACATTTTCTTCGTTTTCCTAGCGATACCACCCTCCGATTAGGATAGGTCCCTTTACAGCCTACTCGTGGCGATGAATGCCACTGATGCCTAAGTACTCAGCAGCTATATCGTTGGCATTCAGTTTCTCAGTAGATTTTTCGAACTGATGCCGTTTTCGACAACATTGCTTCGAGAACAGCTCCCCGAAAATAGTCCTAATCTCGGGAGTTGATTCTCAGAAGGCGATGATATGAGAGATAAGGAGTGAAACATCCCATGCAGCTCCTGTCACTTCGATAAGAGTATTGCCAAAATTCCCTGGGGCCGGCCGACAGATGAGACGAGTGTCCGCTCCATAACCTCGCATGCAATCTGTCCATTAGAGAGCGAGCGACGACAAAAACAGCCATACTCTCTGAGGACCCTTAAGGCTGCAGAGTTTCACCTCATTGTTCTCGATATTGCTGCTCATTAAAACGCAGAATAGGCTGTTGTTCCGGATTCTCGATGTGGGAATTCAATGCTTTGCATGCCTGAGTCTGAGAAAGCTCATTTTCCTCAGATTTCAAGACGTCATCCGGCAAAACAGCAACAAAAGCATTTCATTTGCTTTTTTCAGCCGCTTTTGTCTGTGTGCAAGAGACAGTTTATAGGCAATAAACGCCGAGAAAGTCGATCATGATGCTCCCGGATCTATGCTGGTCGACGAATGGAGGGGGAAGGGCGGCAATAGTGTAGTGCCAGTTGCACAGGTCATCCCATGCCACACAACCACCATGTCCACAAAATTTTAATCGAAATCCTAGCACCATATGACAGCATCTGAATCTTTCGTTGAAACTCAAGGAAATGTAGACGCAGACCACTATGCTCCCCCACCCTCGATTAGGATAGATACTGTTCATAATTTACTATCTGACTTATCCTAGTCGGAGGAGTGGCGCCATTGGAAAAGCGGAATAGATGCCAACAGGTTCGTCTTTGTGGGGTAGAATGTTGCAAAAAGAAATGCTCTGTCGTAGATTAGGTCAGTGTTTTGGCTTTTAGCTAGCTCCTTAGGGCCTTGTTATACTCACGCGGGAGCATTCGCGGGCAGGCGGGAATCGCGCCAGGATCCCTGAGCTGACCAACCGCCGCCCCCCGCCACGCTCGCCGTCCGCGAATCACCGCCGACAGATGACGACAGGGCTGTTATACTTCCCGCCCGCTGTTCTCCCTCGGAATCGGGCGCCAAAAACGTGTTCCAATGCGACGCTAGCCGCCCCGGGACGACGACCGTCCGCGGTGCACCTTCCGTCCGCGGACGTCCCGCGGATGCTCCCGCGGGAGTACAACATAGGCCTAAATTCAAATTCCTGCGGGCTGCCGTGTCCGCGCAGAAGCCCGACAAGGCGCTCCTGAGGTCCGGCCTGCCCGCGCACGCTATCGATCCGCGCGGGTTGCCACGAGCCGCCCCTCACCGGGCTCAGTTCATACTTTCGTCAGCTCGCTGAGCGGCTGCGCGGGCGTGGCTCGGGGCGCCAATCTTTCGCGCCCTCGTCCATCCATCACGCGGGGATCTCGAGCGGAGCCTTGCCGCTTCCTCATCTGCAATACAGCCGGCTACAATAGTGGAGGATGGCGAGCCCTGACGGAGCTCGCCTGAGCCGTGGATAGCCATTACAGTAATAAGCACAACTTGGTTGTGTCTGGTTGGTACATTGGTCGCTGTTGTTGTTGGTTGTCATGCTGGGAATTGCCTTTCGTTTAACACAGTCGGAACCACTACAAGCTCCCGTAGTTCACCTCGTATGCCCACGGGATAATGGGGATTCCATTCAACAAGGCATGTCTCCTCAAGAACGGGCCGTCGATTCGCAACAGGCTCATTTCCAACCTACCCATCTTTGGCAGTAAAACTCAGCAAACAGTCCCCTTCCCAATAGGATAGATCCTCACGATCTAACATTTAAGTAGCGGAGTCAGAGGAGGCTCCGGCTGTCACCTACTGAAGGATTCATGGCTTTTGGCTCGGATTTGTCACCTAGACCAATCGGGCCTTTCCCCACTCCGAGGTTGATGAATTGGTACCGGATTTTCTGGTGAAAACAAAACACTGACTTGTCTCATCGGTTGGCCACCGCCGGTCACCGTGCAAGACAAATTCGCATTCAGTCGTCTCCACGATATTCCCGGAGATAGAATGCCTAGTGCGTCCCTCAAAGAGATTGTCTAACACTGACTTTTATCCACCTTCTACTCTCAAGATAAAAGAGGTCAAGTCTCTAGTTCAGTCAGAGTAACTTGAATGTTGAAGTCAAGGTTAGGATACTCTGTACAACAAGCTTTCCGTCCTTTTAGTACCATCATTAAAAGAATGCGGTAAAGCATTAATCTTTTCATCGACAGCTAGTGAAGACCAAACACTCTCAGGACCTTCTTTCACATTTCTCGAAAGTAAAATGCGCGGCGCATCCCCAAAACGGGTTGTTTGATCGGAAGCGTTACCCTCACCAAACAGAGCCTGCAAAATTTTGTAAAAGAAAGATACCGAGTATTATCGGCAATAATAAAAGATTTTAGGCTAAGTTTATACTTCGACGCCGAGCGACGCGACGCCATGTATAGTGGCCATATTGATTGGGCGACGCGATCGATCAATTTGGCCAATTTACATGCCGTCGCGTCGCTCGGCGTCGGAAGTATAAACGGGGCCTTACAAGTGAGGAGCTTGCTGCGAAAATAATGGCCGACAGAGACACGGCGTGGGCATTGTTTTGCTGCTATAAATCGCTCACGACCTAACATTCTTTCCACATAACTCCACTCTAACAATGTGATTGATGAACAAAAAGTGGCGTCAGCAAAGATTTGCCTAGAATGCGCTGCGCATTCTAAATACTTCTATGAGTTAATGTGGAGGCAATTTGAGTGCGTATCTGGCTTACATTGTGGAGCCTATACTGCCATGCGGTTGGCAGCCGACGGATAATTCAGTTTTTTTCCCTCCCAAAAAAGTCAGCTACCAATTCACAGAGCCTGGATGGAGGCTAGGTTGACCTGGGTGCGACCCGAACCAAAAGTCACGATTCGAAATGCACGCGACAGTAGCGCCTTTTCCAACTGTGTTACCACGATTACTCAGTTTTCTTTAGGGAAAAGCTCATCTCTGAATAGCTTTTCTCTGAAGAAAACTTAAAAATACGACTGAAAACGTCTTGCGGCTTCTGGGATAGATGGGATAGCCAAAGTAAAAATTTATATTAGCCATTGAGCATCAAATCTTTTGTATCGTTCGGCTATCGAAAAACATTCGAAAGCCAAGGGATGTTGACTTGAACACTGTAATCAGCGACTAGGACAAAAACGGAAATTAATTTCGCGTGATCAACACTGGTGTATCTGACAGGATGTCTGTCGTCAACAATCCTCATAGTTCAGCTATTATGCTGTTGTGTCAGAAGCACATTTGGCTCTGATGTTGCGGCCAAATCGGGCGCAGTTTTGGGGGAAAACCACCACCACATAATCACACAATGGGGCCGGTCCTCTATGACGGAAACGGACTTATCGGGGTATCGGGGTGACTCTTCGAAGATCCTAGGCGACCATAGGGTGCCTGGATAACTGGAGGCTTCATACCACAGGCCAGAAAGAAGCAAAAAAAGAGTCATGAGGGGCAAAAAACGGGAAAACGAGAAGGTTAAAATAGGTCGTATACTGTTGTGCAGCTTCCTATTTCCTTTTTCTCTTTCTAACATAATTTGCTCTCGTTTCCATTTTTTTGGTCTGTATTTTGAACACGTCTTTTTTGCGCGGAAGTAAGTAAATGAATAAACAAATGAACAAACAAATATTCGATAGGCAGCAATTCATAAATCCAATGTAAGCATTCGCAGAAAGAGGATAGAGATACTGCCGCACAGCTGTGGTTGCAAATACAAGGATAAGCCGTGCATCCACTTTTGGTGCGGTTTTATAGCGGCGCCATAATGCAATACGTTACAGGGTCGCACAACAGTACTTTGGAAGCTTTTATCATTTATTTATTATTATATACTATTATACTATATTAGTGTAGTTATTATGTGGGCCCGTGTAGCACAGTCGGAGGAGGTGCTGGCTGTCGGGTGCATCTCTAAATGAGGTTCCTGGTTCGAGTCCTGCCCAGGCCAACCAAGCCTTCCATCCCTCCGAGGTCGGTGAGTTGGCATCAGATTTGTCTGGGGTGTACATAGCGTTGACTTCTTCATCGGCTGGCAACCGCAAGTCGTTGTATGGCCAATCACGCATTCAACTCGCCTCCACGACATCCCGTAGAAGTAGAGTGCGTGGCGCATCCAAGAGGGGATTGAATAACGCCGTCCTTCATCATTCATTCTATTCTTGTAAAATAAAAAGGTTGAACTCACAAAATCATCTACTAGAATTGTTATTGTTGTTGTTCACTCCACTTGTAGCAGAGCTTTTTCTTGGAAAATAAATAAAAGTAAAATAATCCTAGCACCATTTTAAAAACCCTCGTAAAGATCGCTAAAATCGCTCGCTATTAGCATTCGAAGCTGTAACGGTCTCAAGGCCAGTGTCGGAGCCTTCGGGTTGATAACAGCCTTCAATCGTTGTAAAAAATGAGCCGTGAGAGAAAGAGCGATATAAGGCATGATTCGGAATCCAAAAACAAAAATGCAATAAATAATAAAGCGAGAATGCAATCGAACGGGTGTGTTCACCGTGTATGAAATCCAATTAGAAGCGGTAGCTTGATAGTTGCTACTAGTAGAAGGAACACGACACAAGAACACGAGAAGAGTAAACATCGAATCACGGAGAGAATGAAGCGGATGAAAAGGAGGCGAATGAAGGAGGAAGCGACCGACCTGTTCACGGTGAACTCGGGCAGGTTGTAGACGGCGTGCGGGTTGTCGCAGTTGCATCCGGGCTGGAACGGATCGCGGCAGATGAGCAGTCCGGCGTCGCAGCGCTGCGTGTAGTAGTGCGTCACGTACGGACTGGCCACCATGTAGATGAAGTAGAAGCAGTTGGCGCAGGCGATCGAGTCGAACTGTGCCGGCGTGAGGCTCTCGTTCGTCGAGAGCCGGCACGACATCGTCGTGTTCAACAACGGCAGTCGCGAATGAACGGCGTCGGTCAGGCGCGTCGACGCTGGCAGATCATCTGAACGACGAGGCGCTGAATACACGACCCGGCCACGCCCTCCACGACAGCAAGTACTGCACCGGCGACGGCGGCGGCGCGATGCAGAGCGAGAGGGTGGGAGTGTCGGGGGCGGGACGATGCCACCGGCTAGGCGTGGCCCCGAGGGTTCATCGGGAGTGAATGCGACCGAGCGCTGGCCGGCATCAGCTCCGACACCGGCACTCCACAGCAATCAGATGAAGTGGCGAAATATGTTGGATGAAGCGGGGGTTGCCCACCTCGTGGTCATTCACTATCAGATGGGGTATGCGCCATGCACTCAACCTATACAACACCTGCCCTATGTTTTTATCTTTGGGCGAAAAAAAGCTCAAAAAACGATTCAAATCAGTTTCATTAAGCCTCAAGTGGCTGGTGTCGAGGTTGTGAGCTGTCATAACGATGTTTTGTTGCGATCAAAACTTCTAGCGCCAGGCGGGACTCGAACCCGCACCTCCCTCTAACTGCGAGGGATTGGTCTCACGAGGTGTGGATGTTGCGTTCGATCAAACGGCGCCGGTTGTGTAATGGCGTAGAGCATTCCCGACCGGTTAGAGGGAGGTGAGGGTTCGAATCCCGCCTGGCGCTAGAAGTTTTGATCGCAACAAAACATCGTTATGACAGTTCAAAAACGCCTTTCCGCCGCTTTTTGATACCGCTCTTCAATTTTCATGCACCAAAAAATCGAATGTATTTGGTATCGGCAGCGAATGATCTACCTGATAAAGAAAAAACGGCCGGTAAATGTTTGAAATGCCAATTTGATGAGTCATATTCAGAATGCTACCCTTGGGTCTAACTATCTCCCGCAAATATAGTCCTCCAAAGGTCGCGCGGACCAGAACCTAGTTCCTTAAATTGACATTTTTAATAATTACCAGAAGTTTTTTCATCGAATGGATCATTCGATGTTGATGCCAAATATCAGATTTATTTTTGAGAGCACGCGGTTTGTAGAGCGTTATCGAAAAGCGGCGGAAAGTCGTTTTTTGTGCCTTTTCTCTGAAGGCCCAGGACGCATAATTTCTATTGATACTGGAATAACTTGCGCCTACGCTTCTTTAATTTAATTGAAAATATAGGTAATAGGCGATAGATATGGGTAAAATAGGGATAGAGGGCAAAGGACAGCACTATGCAATCTTTGCGATGCGCCGCGCATTCTAATTCTGCGGGACATTGTGGAAGCAATTTGGAACATGTCGCGAAGGAGCATCACAGGGGCGCGGAAAGGCGTCGTTGCCCCTACCGTAATTGCCGCAGCCAATCGTGTGCCTTGCCTGCGCGAATGAGCTCATGCGTGATTGGTGCTGCGGTTACGGTAGGAACAACAGCGCATTCCCGCACACTTGCGATGCGTCTTCGCAATATGTACAGGTGATTTGAATGCACACTCGGTATATAGCTTACAGTGGCGAACGATGAACAAGTCAGCGAATTATCGTTCCAAGACAAGGACCGATTCACTGACCTCGGAGGGAAGGGAAGCCTGGTTGGCCTGGGCGGGAAACTTGAACCAAGAACTTCCAATCAGGGTAATTCGCCAGTGCAGACGACTCCTCCGAACGCGCCCACGAAATCTTAAGCCATCACCTAGTAAATTTTAAATTCTTTAACATATCCTCATCGTCGTGGCAACACATAATTTTTTCGGCCATACTAAGGCATAGAGGATACGAATCAATTTATGACTGGGATGCGCCACGCACTTTCTACTTCTGTGCCCACGAACATCACGGAGGCAGCCTGAATTCGAGTTTGATCTACACTATGGCTTGCACTGCCCAGCCGATGGATAAGCTAGTGTTTCATCGTTCCCAGAAAAATCTGGTAGCAATTCGCCGAGCCCACAGAGGTGGAAGAGTGATTACCACATGTGAGAAATCCGAACCAGGTGCCTGGAATGGAATGCACGCGACAGCCAGCGCCTCCTCCGACTGCATGACCAACTTCTCATCAGAAGTGTAGGCGAGATGCCAAAGATACCACCCAACTTCCGCTTTTCGAAAACCTTGTGGTACCCATGCATTTAACTTCGCATGAAAATGGACATCAGTTCTGGTTGGGCGTCGGATTTAGTGTCTACCGCAGGCCCATCGACTCCTGTGGGACTCTTTGACGACGCCGTTCCGTTTCTCGCCTCGTCGAGCCATCATCCCATCATCTTAAAGGCTCCAAACTATGAATAACTGGGCAAAGAAGGCGCTTATGCTTCGCCAGCATTTCCGAGCAGCCATCGAAATGCAGCCAGTGTCTCATAACAACGAATACAGTTCAAACACAACCGGTGATAGAAACCTTGACGAGCACGACGTTTGCGCTACGAGATACGCCAACTCCTACACATCTTCCACTATAACAACGCCTGAGACACCTTTTTTATATGACGAGTAACCTCATCAGGTGGCCTAAAATGGGTTTTCACACGAAGAACACTTTCAAATGCAGCCTTTGTTTTCCAAAGTCGCCAAATTCTCAGTGAGGCTTACAAATTGGCGCTTGGCGAAAGACGCTTTGGATAGCGCACAGTGGCGACGGTTCATATACTACAGAACAACGGACTCTGCCACTGTAGGAAACTGAGCGTTCATTAATAAGAGAAGGGGAGAAGAAAAAAGGAACTGACCGAAATTTATTACTTGAAATCTGTCCTTTTTTGGTAGTACTGTGAAAAGCCGATAGCCAATGCACTGTTTTTATCCTCTAACTCCTTTAAAAGAAATCCTCTTTGTTAATCTCCAACTGCTCTTTTCTTGGAACCTCGGCATGGTAAGTATCAAGGCACAGTACTATACAGTACAGCTGAAACTTCCCTCTTTATTGTCAGTATGCTGTGCCATACAAGGTTTTTAGGTGGATCTTTATTATTGCGGCCTGACGTATCGACTTTCCGTCGTCTTCAGAGGCCTGAAAGTGGAGCAACAGGTTTATATCTGCGCTCTACTCCACCAAGCGCCTTAGCCGCCCTAGCATTTTCGACCCACTCCCGGAGTCACTACAGAGAGCCCGAATACAAGAGACGAACTCACGCATAGGATCCACCGTAGCGGCTGGTATTTGCCCACGCTAGAAGACCAGTAGAGGCGTATGAGACCCACTCAGTGGGATTGTCGCCGAACGGTCACTTACACAGTTCACAATAGGACACAATGGCAAGAAGTCACTCGTAACGGAGAGGCACTCATTTCGATTGTTCATTACCGGATTTCTACTAAAAATCCAGAACGCCTCTAATGCTTTTCTTGCCGATATTTCTCCCTGAACGGCCAAAATGCTGCACATCACCCCAAAGTCGTTCCCGTTGTGCGCATCAATTCTGCGTTTACGAAGTAGAATTCTTGGTATTCCATGTCTTTTGCTGGCTGGATGTTCCTTTACACGTACTGCCAGAACCCTTCCCGTTTCCCCTATATATTTTTCATTGCAGGCCGAGCATTCGAGCTCGTAAATTGCCCCGATCTTTGAGCATTCCCTCGTCTTCCAGTTGGACATGCAGTGCAATTCTCCGATACACACTGCGTATCATAGAGTCTATTCCGAACTAACTGCCGTTTATGTTGTCGTTAGGAATGTTCACTAAGACAACATCATCCCGCAATTGTGCACTTACAATAACTCTCTGAATTTCAGCAGTGACTCTATCGGAGAAGAAGTGAAGCAGGAAAGGTATTCTATTTGGTCGCGGTGTGTTTTGGCGGTTAGCCTGAGACGTGGGGCTACGGCTTTACGAAGTATAGCCTTTAGAAGCAGCTATATAGGAAGCTAGCTGCAAGGATTCTTAACTTAACATTATTACATGCAAATAGAGCATGTGAGGTAAGAAAAGAACCAAGAAGTACCGGTGATCCTATACGTAACAGTAAACAAAACGGAATGTAAAACAACACAAATGAAGAGAACGTCCCTACAATAAAGGAAATAGGAAAGAGAACATTGCTGCAACACTAACTCAGGAACTACTACGGAATCACTTCAAGTGTTTGTCAAGAACTTTTTTGAAGCTATTGAGATTGTCAGGAAGCTGAATTCTTTTGTTTAATCTAGCGTACTCTAGGTCTGCACGAACTGTGAAGAAGTTGCGACGTTGAGACGTTTTTGACGTTTCTACGTGAAGTTTGTAAGACCCACCTCTAGTATTAGATGACGCTAGACCAAAGAATTCCGGACGCTTCAGCCCAACGTTCCCATGCAAAATCTTGTGGACCATTATAAAATCATTTTTTACCCGCATTCTTAATAAAGGTTCAAGGTTTAGAATCTTGTTTCTGACGGCACCACGTGGAATGCTCTTATGTGTGAAAGCTAGAGCTCTAATAAAGAGCTTCCTTGTGAAGTTATTTTGAACTTGTTCTAACCTTCGAATTATATTCTTCTTGTGTGGATAAAATATGCAAGTTCCATACTCGACAATAGGCCTAACGTACATTTTATAAGCATTTAACAATACGCTAGGATCTTTGCTGCGCAACGCCTCAAAGAGAAGGAACACTCTTTGCTCAGCTTTCGAGGCAATATTGTCACAATGCATATCAAAAGAAAGCCTATGATTTATCAGAAATCCGAGGTCCTTCAACTCAGTAGCTTTCGCCAGAATATGGTTTCCTATCGTGTAATCTGCTTTAGAGTTGTTGGAACCCAAGTGAAGGACTTTAGTTTTTTCAAGTGAGATTGGTAAACCCCAATGTTGAGACCAAGAGTATACATTATCGACAGCTTCTTGAATCTCCGTTACATCCAGGTTACAATCGACTGTTCTGTATACTTTCACGTCATCAGCAAACATTTTACAAAGACATCGCTACCAACCTTTGCAGGCAAATCAAAAGTGTAAATATTAAAGAGAATGGGCGATAAAACACCCCCTTGTGGTACGCGGCTGAATATAGGTTTAATGCTAGAAAGAGAATGCTTAACTCGTACCTGGAACGTGCGACCGCTCAAAAAAGTCTTTATCCAGGCTACAATTCTAGGATGAATTCCAACTATTTCAAGTTTTTTGATGAGCAAATTATGAGACACCTTATCGAAGGCGTTTGTAAAATCGAAGTAGACAGCATCCACTGAGTACTTATTATCTAGAGCTAAAGTCCAATCATTTTTGCCGATTCTTAGGGCCTGTACACACTTCGTTGCTGTGCGAAACATGTTGCTTATTACAGCTCGCTTCACAGCAAGTAGGATGCGCAGACCTGGCGTGAATCAAGGATAAAAAAAGGATAAAGAACGGCGTTACTCAATCCCTTCTGGGATGAGCCAGCAATCGCCTATGGTTGAGCTCAAAGAAAGCCCGGCTGGCATACTCCGCACCGTCGTAGGCCTCTCTTGGCTTTAGCCCCTCGTCCCAGTGACGGATACATGACATTAGAAGGATAAAGGACGGCGTTACTCAACCCTTTTGAGATGCGCCACGCATTCTACTTCTACGGGATGTCGTGGAGGCGACATGAATGCGTATTTGGCCATACAATGACCTGCGGTGGCCAGCCGATGAAAAAGTCAGCGCTTTATCCTTCCCAGACATGTCTGGTACCAATTCAACGACCCTGGAGGGATGGAAGGCTTGGTTGGCCTGGGCGGGAAATCCTAACCAGAAACCTGGTATCGGGTGCACGCAGCAGTCGCGCCTCCTCCGACTGCGCTACATGCGCCCGTGAAAGGTGAATCAAGATGTTATTTTATTTTATTATCCTCTTTGTGTTCTTTAATATTGGGTCTTAGTCAACTTGTGCTTCCTCTTTAAGCGCACCTTGCTCTGCACAAGCAACTAAACAAACAAATAAATAGCACAAGGAAGGTTTAGGAGTGTAAAGTGTCAGAATACCCTAACCACCGACGCACCAAAAAGCAAGGAAGCAGGAGAGCTGTAAGTCATGTCTACCATCCTGGTAGTTGAGCACTCAGCGCAGGCTGGTGTTTGTCGACCTCTCTACGGGATATTCCGGATGGTGGTTAGGGCTCCTAACTACGCAATAGCAAAGCTATTTGCGGTCATAAATTCTTGTCGTGGCCGATCGAGCTCGTTCAGGCGTTTCCGTTTCAAATAGGAGGAAACGCTTAGGCTTCCTCTCAAAGAACTACCTCTGTTCTGCTCTAGATAGATGTTTTGTAAGCAATTTCTCCTTTCTTCTATGTACATAGTTAAGCTCGTCGAAATAATTAGTGTAATAACAGTAGCTGTTCCTTCGCCGTCGAGTCTCAGATCTACCACCCATCACAACTTTGCCTCTATGCTTGAGCTAACAATAGTCACTAAGATTAAAAAAGTGAAATAAAATAAATAGTAATTAAAATATAAATATTAAATAAATTAGCAAAAATAAAATAAACAGTTTCTTAGGATGCAAAACCAAGAAACTGCGCATTTCCATTATTTCCACTCAGAATCACACATTAAAGACAAATTTAGTATATGCGAGTTTGAGAATAGTAGCTGGGATATAATTTACTTCCATGGATGGATGGCAACGGAGGAGCCGTCGGTAATCTTCCGCACATTTATAGAGGATCCGTGATCTCTATTTCTTCTAGGATGTAAAGTTTCAACATAGCCATGCACCGCCCCTTCTTTACAGTATAAATACCGATCAGTAGAGCACCCTGTCAGTCTTTTTAGCTTGCTTATTTTATATTGTAGAATTTAGATATACAGTAAAGGTTCAATTACCCAAGTTTGAGGTGGTCGCACGTCTACAAAGACCGCGTGGCGCTGTCAAAAGGCAGTCTATCGCCAGCCGTCAAATGGTGCATCGGCTGGGAATCGAACCCGGGCCGCCCTCGTGGTAAGCCAGCATTCTACCACTGAACCACCGATGAACTGAAGGTTTTGGTTCGGATCCTGCATACTACAACTAAGAATTCCATCCTTCCGTGGTATGTGAATGGACACTGACTTGTCCATCAACTGGCCAGCACAAGCCCAGAGCCATCGCCCTGATATTTAATTACTTACTCACTTACTCAAAGCATAGACAACAGTACGGTATATAGGGTGCGGCAAAATTACCCGTGCGCCTAATCATTTTAAAATTTTTAAAATTTCTTAGAAAATTTCCCGCTGCATTCTTCTAATATATGTTGACTGAACATTGTGGAACTCACACGTACTTGAGTATAAAATGGTTAGGCGGTCCAACCTACGAAGTGCTACTATCGAACTTCATAAGGCCGGCAAGCAAACGAGAAGTATTGTGAATCCTTTCCGTGCCCCGAAGAGCGGTTCAAGATACAATAAAACGCTACAAGGAATTGAAAACTGAGGAGGATAAAAAAGATTCCACGACAGCTACAAACCGAAAAAATGTGAAACACTAGAGAGAAAAAATCCGGTAAAACGCCAGGAGATCACTGCCCAGATGGCAAAAGACCTAGGATTAAGCGAAAGGTCAATGAGGAGGATAGTCAGGGGAAGCTTAAGAAGTTTCCGTATCGTCTGCAGAAATGCCAACTCCTGATGGACACTATGAAGAAGAGGAGATTGGAAAGATGCAAAAGGTTGCTGCTACGATTCACGGTGGCACGCGCTCGAAACATCGTCTCTAGCGATGAAAAGATTTTCACGTTGAATCCGGCCTTCAACTCCCAAAGTGAGAGGATTACTGGCGACTCGCTTGCGGATGCCACTGCCAAAGGACAACTTCAGGAAAGTGCGAAAAACCTCAATCCATTATGGTTTGGGGAGAAGTTAGATCTTCAGGAAAATTCCATTTGTTTTCGTCGAAGCTGGCGTGAAAATCAACGTAGTGGTTTACAAGGATATCCTAAAAAATTTCTCAAGCCGTGGGCCGATTCTCATTCCGGAGAAGCCTACTGGTGCTTTCAAAAAGATTCTGCTCCAGCACATCAAACGAAGGTGGTCCAGGAATGGTGCGCTGAGCAGGTGTCTGACTTCATCACACACGACGAATGGCCCTTCAGTTCTCCGGACCTTAACCCGCTGGATTATTCTGTATGGGCCGTCTTAAAGAAAAAGGCCTGCTCTACCAGGTACCCAAATTTGGACTGTATTAAGGAAGCGCTTTTGAAATCCTGGGACGAAGTTGATGTACCTGCGCGCCACATGCGAAGCCTTTGTCGAACGTTTGAAGGACTGTGTGGAGGCCGAAGACGATCATTTTGAAAACGGTTAGCATGCTTTGAATTGTCATGTTGTTTGATGTCAAAATGCCATTGAATTTTCAGTGCACGGGTAATTTTGCCCCACCCTACACAGCAGCGTTAAAACAACGCAGTTCGTGTGAACGATACGTTATCACCGGCAGTAAATCATAGTTCCATTCGTCCAACACCTTGTAAGCAGCCTTGCGCAGAGAACCTCGTCAAGTCTCCTAAGTATTTGGTCGTTGCATATGAAATGGCCAATTTTGCAACCTTAGCTTCTGGTCAATTTTTCGTGGCTACGATTGTTTACGTTTAAGACATTACATATATATACATATATATATATATAGTTTATGAAAGCGCAGAACCTCGGCTTTCTTACCAATTATGGCTTTTGCGAGATAATTGCTCCATGCCGAGTTTCTTTTTAAGCCGGCCAGATTGGGCGGAGACGAGCGCTAATTGGCGGCTCTGTGAGGATAGGCACGCCCTAAAGGCACGCCTCACGTTGCAGGTGCACCGGGCTGCTTGATGAGTCATCATGAATATGTCGATATTCATGACACACCCGACTTCAGGGTTAGGTTCGTTTTTACAGTACGAATCAACGTGATATTCGGGTGCTCTCCTAGAATAGAAAACTGGACAGCTTGAAACACCAGCATTTGAGCAGAACTTCGCCAAGAAACGCGCAATTCGTCACTGGTTCGGAAGGTGTCGATCTGAAGATGAACGCCTCGAAGATGAAGACTGAGGTAGTCCGCCATCACTCCTTAACGACGATCAACTCGAAGCCGCGGTGGAAGCGGATCCGCGTTAAGCTGTGAGGGAGCGAGCACAGCATTTCATCATTGACGGCAGCACCATCAGTCGCGACTTGAATGCGATCCGAAATGTAAAGAAATCGGATAAATGGATCCCGCATGAAGTGACGCCTATGTTTCGTTAAGACTGGCAGTCCAAGCGAGCCTTTTTGGAGAGGATCTTGACATGCGACAAAAAATGGATCCTCTATGACAATCATCGTCTCTCTGCACGATGGTTCGACAAGATTGAGAGTCTCAAGGGAAGGCCGAAACCGAGTTTCCATAAAAAGAAGACTATGGTGACCGTATGATGGACAATGGCTGGTGCAGTTCATCACAAATTCTTGAAGACTGCAGAGACTGTCACAGGGGAGAAGTGCTGTCCCGGAATTGAAGTCATGCAGCAGAAGTTGATTGAAAAACAGCCGGATTTGGTCAGTCAAAGAGGCCCGATCCTACTGCATGACTGTTGTCCAAACTGGGGAAACTGGGGAAACTCTGCCACATCCAGGACATTTAGCAGATCTGTCCTCTATCGATTATCATTTTCAAGCATTTAAACCATCATGTGAAGGATAGAAAATTCAGCAACAAAGATGATGTGGAAAGTGACTTTCTACGTTCTATTAATTCTTGTAGTTCTGTTTTATATAAATAGAGCAGCTATGCTATTGTCGCGTTGGAGTATGTGTACTAATTGTAGTGGTGCTTATTTCGATTTATAAAATTGCTTCTAGGCAAAGTTACGATCAGGGGTGTGCGCAGATGAAACCCGAATTTTCGTAAATCGTAAATCGTAACAAGACTGGACATTCAAAAATGGTCTCAGAGAAGACGATCCGGGTATTGCACGTCTATGTTTGCAAGAATTTGTTTTTGTGCTTCGCGACAAATAATCGTTTTTTGGTTATGTAACTTGATAGCATGCCTTTCAGAGAAAAAGATGCTTGGGTATTGGTTAACCTTGCGATTAAGAAGATCATTATTGACCGCATAAAATACTTAGCTCACAAAAGGTTCTATGGCATGTAATTTCACATTTTGATGTTGAAATTCGACTATGCTATATTTTTGACATTTTTCATAACCAAATTACGTAAGTACCACCAGTTGTGAACTCGATGTCAAAGCTAATTTTCTGATACAAGTCATGGGCAAGTGCTTCAAAAAGCATAAAACCAGACGATACTTGTGTGGATTAGCCACGCTGATTTAAAATTTAATGGAGTGAGCACGAATGAAATGAAGAATTGGCAATATTCAATGTGCTGCAGAAGTTGTGATACCGAGAAGTGGAGCTAAAGGCGCTAAGCTGCTCGGAGAGGGGGGTCACCAAGTAGGACAGCGCTAACAACGGTTTTGCGTATACGAAACGTGTTTTATAAAACACTGGTGTGTTTTACGCCTATAGTGAACTGAGCTAAGCCATTTAAGATGTAACTTTGCATATATGTGCGATCCTACCAAGGCGCATAACTACTCACTACAAGGTGATCCCCTAAAAGCCGCTTTGCGCTCAGCTAAACTTTTACTAATCGATATTAACCTATAAATACAGAGTGTCCCAGAAAATGTTGTCACTGGCCTTAAAAAGCTCACTTTAAACAGAGGGGAGCTGAGGCTGAGGCTGAGTCTTTGATGAAAAAATAAAAATTTACTAAATTTGCAATCTATGCTGAAACTGGGGCGCGTGCAGCGCAGTCGGAGGAGGCGCGACTGTCACCTGCACCCGATACCAGGTTCCTGGTTCGGATTATCCGCCCAGGCCAACCAAGCCTTCCATCCCTCCGGGGTCGGCGAATTGGTACCAGACTTGTCTGGGAAGGATAAAGCGCTGACTTGTTCATCGGCTGGCCACCGCAATTCATTGCATGGCCAAATACGCATTCATGTCGCCTCCACGACATCCCGTAGAAGTAGAATGCGCTGGCGCATCCCAGAAGGGATTGAGTAACGCCGTCCTTTATCCTTTATCATAATGCTGAAACTACTTTCAGTATCACCAATCCAGTTCTTTCAGAGTAGTAACGTAGTCAGATTCGCGCCTCATTGCACTAGATTCGCATATCGTTTCACTAGACCAAAAGCTGTCGTAGTTTCGCATTTCTAGTAAGTGCATTTCTTGATCGCGATCGGTTATCGGATTCCTTTGCTCTACCGTCGATCACCCGCCAGAATTTCACTGCGTACTCTCTGCTCCTTCAGACGTATACACACTATTTCGCAACACTCCTGCCTACATCTCCACTACTGCACACTGTAGTTCCGGAGGATCAGTTTTGGGACTGGCTCACTAACCCGCACGACGGACAGGCACACAATCATTTCGTTGACGACGCCCGCACGAGAAGCAGTGAGTCTTACCCATGCACAAGTCTACTTTTTTTAGAGTGTGTGTATTCGACTTCGCACTAGTAGACTAGGAACGTTTCCTAGGTAATCGCATAGGTAGCTACTATGTTATTAACCTTCACTTAGTCTCGTGCCGCGTTCACTAACACGTTCGGTTCATGATGTTAGTTTCGTCAAACATGTAAATTGATGTAAATTATATCAGATAAAGTTTAATTACTGAAGTTTGAGGTACCAAAGTCCCGCGTGGCACCGGCTAACGACCGATAGTACTTGCGGCTATACTCACTATATTCTGCGGCATCTCGAATACACAATTCTTCGATTGAAATGGGCTTTTACCTACCTCAAATCGCGCGTGGTAGAGAATCATGAAATATGCAACGATTTAAAAGCTATTCTTGCATCCTTTTCTCAATCTAGTGGTCATATCTTCGACGGTATGCAAGCTGTAAGCGAATTTTTGGCTGATAGTGAAGTAATACCTTCCAATCGCAACTATATTTGGAGCATATCAGAGCAAGTTTACCGGAGCTCCTTGAAGAATTTCTGTATTTTCACGGATTCCTCACAAGACTCGAGATGCACAATGCAATTAGTAATTGCGTATTTTGGACTTGGTGTGGTATCTTACTATATATAAAAGGGTAAGCGGTTGTGTCTGTCCTTCCGTTTGTTCTTTCGTCTGTCCTTTCGTCTGTCCGTCCTTCTGTCCGGCCGTCTCTCCGTCCGTCTGTCCATCTGGCCTTTCGTAAACGCCGATTAGTAGCCATCCGGGTTTAGGCGAGGTGCCACCTACGTCATGTTGAGAGGGGTCAGAAGACGTGTCGCTGATGTCACGCAAAGGGCGCCCGAGTTCCAAACATGTGTCATCGACGTCGTGAAAGCGAGGGTCCGAGTACAGAAAGGGTTCACCGACGTCGCTCATCAGGTGCCTGGGTTCAGAAGAGGTGTTACCGATGTCGTGCCAAGGGGTTCCGGATTCAGACAACGTGTCAACGATGTCGCGCAAAGCACGTCCGACTTGAGAAGGCATGTCACCGACGTCGCTCATCAGGTGCCTGGGTTCAGAAGAGGTGTCACCGATGTCGCGAAAGGCCTGTCCGAATTCAGACGACGTGTCAACGATGTCGCGCAAAGAACGTTCGGTTTGAGAACACATGTCACCGACGTTGTTCAACAGGCGTTCGGGTTCAGAAGATGTGTCACCCATGTCGCGCCGTGGGTTCCGGATTCACACGGCGTGTTACCAGTGAAGGTGGGACCATTAATGGATGACGGGTGAAGGATGGATGTCCAGTAAGGGAACCGGTAAAGGGTTGACCAATAAAGGAAGGACCAGTGCAGGTTAATCGAAATCGGTGAGAGGGGGTGCAGTGAAGGGAGGACCGGTAGAAGGTTAACCAGTGAAGGGGGACCAGGTGAAGGAGATCAGGTGAATGGGGACCGGTGAGGAAGGGACTAGTAATGGGGATCAGTGAAGGGGGTGAGGGGTCCAGTGAAGGGGACCGGTAGAAGGTTGACCAATAAAGGAAGGGCCAGTGCAGGTTGGACCAGCAATGGGAATCGGAGAGAGGGGGTCTCCGATTCCCATTGCTCGTCCAACCTGGAAGAGGGGGGGGGGGTGAAGGATGGTGAAGGATGGGGAAGGGGTCCAGTGTTTATGTTTATGTTTATTCCAGCCAATAACCATAACATAAATGGTTAAGATTGCGAAATAGAATTTTCATGATTGGCCATGTAGCAACGTGAACAAAAAAACGTTATTCACTGCGATTGAGGTTAGCATAGCTCGAGAGCAGCCCTAAATTTCTGCGGTATCGAAAAGATTGAAGGAAGGAAAAAGATATAATCGAATAGTAGAGAAAAACTGCTGCGTCACTGATGCCAATTTATTGAAGATGCTGGCGCTACGACCTACTAAGCACTTAATCCTGGGGCGGGTCCTGTCTTTCAAGGGCCTCTTTAAACTGGTACGCACCCCAGGCGATTGCTTAGTAGGGAGGCACGAGACGATTGCCTTTATGACTCGTAGAAAAGAGACAGCAGAAGGAATATATATATATAATTATGAATATGTGAGTGTACGTAAATCTAAATATGTGTATGAATATGTTGTCAAGGGCTAAGCTCTCTTACGCTGTGCTTCCGACAGTCGCATCGAAGAGAATGATAGAAACATGAAAAACGAGCTTTTAGAAGTGGAAAATAAGTAACGCCCTATTGGGGAAAAAACAGAAGAGAAAAATGCTAAAGAAAGAGAAAAAACAGAAGAAGCTGCTTAAAAGAAAACAGAAGAGAAAAATTGAATGCCAACATAAATTAACAAAACAGATGTCTAACAGGTGTAACGCGTAGAAAACAATTCTGGTAATATAGAGCTTGTCGCACAGAAGGAGACTTTGCTAGTAGATGGTACCGACACGTTCCTGTAATATTCATCGTTGCAAAACATGTTTAAAAAATTTTACTTTAGAAAAACCCCTGCTCTTTTAAGTACGACTCCAGCCTCTGGCTGAAAGTTGCCGATGTTGTCGACGACACTACAGCAGTGGGCAAATTGTTCCAGACTCTTACAGCTCGTACGAGGAATGAGTCCAAGAACTCCTGAGAGCGTACTCTTCCTATGGATAATCGCAAATGGTGCCCTCTTGTGCGGTGATTGAATTCTACAAAATTAAACAGTTCACGACTGTCGAAATCAAAGCGGCCAGAAATTATTTTATAAATAAGACTTTGATCATATATGACTCTTCTTAGCCGCAAAGATGTGGTACCAAGTACAGCTAGCCTCTCTCGGTAGTTTACATTGAGCAACCCGTTTCTGAAAAATACCTGGTTAGTGAACCTTTTTTGAACTCTTTCGATTTTCTCAATGTATGCTATTTTAGAGGGCGTCCAGATTGGTGTGCAATATTCAAGCATTGGTCTAACATATGTGATAAAAAGTTGGAATAGTGTAGACATTGAACGCGTTTGGAAGGCGCGTAGAATAAAGTTCGATTTTCTTTGGGCAGATACTACTACGCAATCGATGTATTTTTCGAAAGTAAGCTTATCAGAATACAATAAGCCGAGGTAGCGAGTATATGTCGTGGTATGCATTTGGGTGCGTCCTAATTGAAACAGTAAATCCCGCGGATGTCTTTTACCTATACACATTATAGCTGTCTTTTCAAGTGATATATCAAGCATCCATTTCTTAGACCACATATCAACAGCATCAAGTGCCTGTTGAAAGGCATTCGTGTTGCTAATCGAGTATATTTTGGAATCGTCCGCATAAATAGTACACGATACGTCGCGAGGAAGGCAATTGGGTAGGTCGTTGATAAAAATTAGAAACATGAGCGGTCCTAGACATGTCCCCTGAGGAACTCCACTTTTAGTTTCGTAGGTGTCCGATATGGCACCGTTGACTAAGACTATCTGTGTTCGCTCAGTTAAAAACGACTGTAGAAAACTAAAAAGACATCCATCAAGTCCGTACGCTCTTAGTTTGGCAAGTAAAAAAGCAAGATTGATTGAATCGAAAGCTTTGGTATAGTCAAGATAACAGACCGTAACGTATCCGTTAGAGTCGATTACCTTTTGCCAAACCGGAACCGTTGAGACAAGGGCAGTTAGAGTAGATTTCCGCTCAAGAAATCCGTGTTGTGCCTGTGTGAGAAGATTATTTTCTCGCAAGTAACCATCAATCTGACTACGTGCTATCCTCTCCAAAACTTTGCTTATCGAAGATGTTAGACATACAGGCCTATAGTTTCTAAAATCAGTCCTATCACCTCTCTTGAAAATCGGCTTAACAAAACTTTTCTTCCATACTGACGGAACTTGTCCGTGAAGAAGGAACCAGTTAAAAAGCAGCGTAAGGGCTGAAGTAAGTCCCACAGCTGCTTTTTTGAGGAAAATATACGGTACTCCGTCAGGAGAAGTGGAATTACGAGCTGGTAAGCCAACAAGAGTTTTATAAACTAATTCGCTGTTGATGTTAGAAAATCAAGTCTAGAGGCAATCACAGATGGATAGTCTACCGGAGCCGTTGGATGGTTTTTGTAAACGGACTTGAAAAAGGCTGCAAACACTCTTGCCTTTTCCATCTCCGATTGACAGAGCTCGCCCTCGGAATTAAAAATAGAACCAATGCGGCCCCTCAGTTTAAGCCGACTGTTAACGTACTTGTAAAATGCCTTAGGATTTCTTGAAAGCGCTATTTTCTCTTCATGCTGCAAGCTAAGATTGGCTAGCTCTCTTTTGAGTTTTCTTAAAAAACGGAAGTACTTCTGGCAACCTATACTTAGCCGAGCATTATACAGTCTCGCCACTTTAAGAGCAAGCTTTCTGACTTTTGTAGGATAACGGTACTTCTCAACTGTTTGCCTTATTGGAACGAATTCTCTAATTATTGGATGACAGTTTTGCAAAAAGATGGAGTAGCATTGGTCTGCTGAACTACAGAAAGACATTTGGTTGCGCCAGTCGATTTTCAAAAGATTCTCACAAATCGCTGAGTAGTTGGCCCTTGAAAAATCGTAACATGACGAAATAGGCGTCTGGACGCCGTGAGTTGAAAGGATACAACTCTATGATCCGATGTTGAAAATGGAGCACGAACGGTTATGCCATGAATTATGTTTGGATCATTAGTTAAAACTAAGTCCAGTATATTAGAACCCAGCGTAGGAGTGGTGACGTTTGGTCATTTGGTTGCGCCAGTCGATTTTCAAAAGATTCTCACAAATCGCTGAGTAGTTGGCCCTTGAAAAATCGTAACATGACGAAATAGGCGTCTGGACGCCGTGAGTTGAAAGGATACAACTCTATGATCCGATGTTGAAAATGGAGCACGAACGGTTATGCCATGAATTATGTTTGGATCATTAGTTAAAACTAAGTCCAGTATATTAGATCCCAGCGTAGGAGTGGTGACGTGTTGCGAGAGGGAATATTCCTGGGAGAATTCACGGAACTCACGCGCCGACCCATACACATTATAGGAGCTATCGGATCCAAACCACTTGATTGTGGGAAAATTCATATCTCCCAAGATGACACAGTTTGACGTGTCCTCGAGAAAACGGGACACATAGGCTAAAGCTTCGTGGAAGGGTGATGCTTGACATGTAGGACTTCTGTAGATCAAGATAAAGTGCACGGCATTTTGTTTAATATATACACGCAGAGTAAGACACTGACAAAACGGAGAAAAATTTCGAGTACTAATCAGGTGGTGTGACAACTTATCAAACACCAAGGCCAAAATGCCACCTCCCACAGTGCTACCCTCCCTGTCGCATCGGTAGATCTGATAATAGGGATGTGGACATAAAGTAGCATCATGAATAATATCAGGTTTACACCATGTTTCGGTAACGAATACCATCACCGGGTTGTTATTGTAGAGCAAGTATTGAAAGTCGGGAAGCTTGTTACATATTGAGCGCGCGTTGAAGAGGAGCACTGTGGAAGAAGACGAGATGCCATTGCTCAAATTGCTAGGTATCCCACTGTTCGCATCGAACTCAGAGCGTAAAGAGGGAATGCAACTTAATCCGTTTGGAACCCCTCCGTCCTAGGCTTGGGAAAGTGGGAATGCAGAGGAACGAACAGGAGTTCGTGAACCACTTCGACCATTGGAAACCCCTTCCCCGCTCATCGGACTATGCACCGAAGACATCACCGAGTTCCCCATGACGTATTGGCGCCTAGGCAAATCGCGTGGGAATTTTAGCTTCACAATGTCGAAGTCACGAACTATGTAAGCTAGCCTGCCCTCCTTAGCATTGAGATTGCCTGCCTCCTTACGCAGTGAAGGAGGATCTGTAAAGGGTTGACCAATAAAGGGGAGAGCAGTTAAGGTGGGACCAGTAATGGGGAGCGGTGAAGGGAGGAGGTCCAATGAAGGGGGACCAATAAATGGGGTAGCAGTAAATTACCAGTCAAGAGGGGACCAGTAAAGGAGCCAATAAAGGGAGACAATTTAAGGGGATTCAGGTAAGGAGTCCAGTAGTAGAACCATTAAAGGGGACCAGTAAAGGGAACTAGTGAAGGGGATCAGTGAAAGGGATCAATAAAGTTACCAGTATTTCCTCTCGGTGTCGTCCAACGTGGCGTCAGAAGACGTGCTTCAGACGTCGTGCCACGTGTGTCGGGGTGCAAAAGACGTGTCGTAGACGTCGTCGCACATGCGTCCGGTCTCAACAAATGTGTCACAGACGTTATAGAATGTGCATCCGGATCCAGAAGACGTGGCGCAGATAAGACTTTGCACAGCAGATTTTCCGTGCGATTTTCAGATGACTTTTTAAAGGCTTCGTGCAACAATGAGTGAGCGAGTACTTTATTCCCACTTCTCGTTTTCTGCCGGCACATAAGTAAGGAGGTATTGGTGGAGTGGATGGGGAGAGGTGTAGGGAGAATGAGTAAAGGAATCGGAGTAATGTTATTCCCGTCGGACTGTGAACTGCGTCGAGCGGTCTACCAATACCAACTGATTTCATTTGTGTTTCCGCAGAATAAGCACTTCGGATTAAGGCTCTCTATCTGTTCCTTGCCATGTACGCCACGAGTGCTTCAGAGAATGAATCGCGTACGTGCGACAGAGGGTGGATAGGCCCCATAGGAACAGTTTTGAAGATGCTGTCTTACCGTATCCCGCTATGCTATTCTATATAGCATAAACCAGTTTTTTCACTCTAATGAAAGAGACAAGGCTTAAAGAGGACAAGAAGGCGGTCAAAGTGTTCTATTCTCCGGGTTTGAGGGAGAAGCCTCCAACCTGACGTTTGGCGGCCAGTAGGCCGCTGAACGTCTGGTGTTTCAGCCTTACCATTAGTGATACATTTTCTCACACGTCTCGAAGGCATATCAGTACTTTATCCGTTACAAGCAAATCTGGATTAAATGAGCTAGAGATTTTTGAATGAGGCCTTCGATGGGCCAGCTGAGGAATCAAATTCTACCTTGTCATTTCTAGCTCATATCTGCAGTTTCACTCATCGAGTCTCCAAAAAGCTGATAAAGGCAAGACCATGATATACTCCATACACAGATTCTGAACGCCTGCGGGAGGTGTCTGTTGTCCAAAATTAGGCAAACGTAAACTCAAACTGGAGTGCGCTAGATGTGTCTTGTGATTAAAGATCACATTTACGAAAATTCGCAATTTACGACCCAAAATGCCGTACATTGTAAAAAAAAAATCTGTCTAAAATAGCTGTAAATCGTATAACCGTATATCGTAATTACGCACACCCCTGATTACGATCACCTGGCGAAGCTTTCAGTCAATATCAGCCATTTTATATGCAACGACCTAATAAGAAGTTGAACTCTTCAGAGCCCTTTTGCTTAGGAAGACCAACTTGACTCGCAATTTAGCTATTGCCATTCGGAGTTTGAGCTTTCCTCATAGATTTTGTTGTTACCACGTCACAAAATCTGCTAGACAGATACGTAGCAGGACTATTAGCGAAAATTTGGATCTATCGGATTGCGTTCGTCATTCCACGCTGCACAACCATATTCCCTAAAGTTAAGTATAAGTCTTCGCAAAGCACCGAATTAAGGGAATGATAACAAAAATCACTATATGGACCCTCCGATTAGGATAGATCCGAGAACTTTCTTGCATTTTCCAGAGGAAAGAGGCAACAGTTTGGAGCCCTCTGATGGTGAGATTCGCGTGGGATTTAATTGTAATCCGTCGAGAAACACCACGTCGTAAGCTTCTTGGCAAGCTTTTTAGAAGATTGTTATTACTCTTCCTGGTCGAATTTAACACAGTTGTGCCTATTTCCATACAAGGTCTTGGGGACACGAATTTAGACATTCGAATGTTTAGATTTCAACACCCTAAGGATCCAAGGTACAGTAATGCCTTTCTCAGCAAGTCTGAAAAAAACATAGAACTGTTGTTAAGGTGGTAAACAAGATCTTGGACTTCATCCTTCTAAGTCGCAAGTGGCAATTGCTATTTCTTGCTGCACAACAGCTCATAAGATTAATAGCCGACGGGTGATTAAAAATCCCTAGCTTCATTAAGTCTTCCGTAAAGTTCATTATTATTTTATTATTTATTTTTATTAAATTGTTTATTTTATGCAAGCACATAAACTATTAATAATAAAAATATTATTATTAATAGTTTAAACGATATTAACATTATTAAGTTCTTGGGCATTACCGCGTTTAATATATTAACTTAATATTATTATATGCTATTAATATTATTAAGTTCCTTGGTACTAACGACGACAATCTCTTCTGATGGATCGTAAGAGGGCTGTGAAGCGATGGCACGACTACTTCGAGGAGATCTCGAATGTTGAATTTGCCTATCCTGCTATTCCTTTTGCATCTCCTGTATACGGTCCGGTTCAGAAGGTCACAGTAAGCGCAACCGAAGCAGCCCTGAAGAAGATGAACTCAAGCAAAGCCACTGGTCCCGATGACCTGCCAGCCGACCTGTGGAAGTCGAAGGGCTGGTGCCCTGCTGACTGGCTGACAGAGTTTTTCAATCAGGTTGTTGCTGAGAAGAAAATGCCTGAGAGCTGGCAGCAAAGAAAGGCCATCCCGATTTGGAAGAAGAAGGGCAGGCCTGCGGACTGCGCTAGTTACCATTCAATTCGCCTGCTTTCGCACACCATGAAAATCTTTGAGCGAATTGCCGATGGACGTATCCGGGATGTCGTCCAGCTTTCCACGAATTAGTGCGGTTTCGTCTCTGGCTGTGGCGCTGTTGATGCCGTTCACGCTGTTCGTCTTTTGCTAGAGAAGCACCGCGAGAAACAGAAACCGGTGCATCTTGCCTTCCTGGACTTGGAGAAGGCCTTCGACCGCGTTCCGCGAGATGTTATATGGTACGCGTTGCGAGAACATGGTGTTCCTGAAGAGCTTATTGAGTGGGTGCGCACTCTGTACTCTTGCCCAAGGAGTCGAGTGCGAGCGCCAGCGGGCACCTCGACGGAATTTCCCATCTCTGTAGGGGTGCATCAGGGCTCTGCGCTATCCCCACCGCTCTTCGTCGTCGTGATGGATGCAATCTCACGAGATCGAGATTCAGATTCGAGTCTAACCATATCTCGCTTTCATATCGGACTGAATGCAAGTACCGTAATCCTTAAGGACCTGTACATACTTTGCGACAGCGGCGCCCGAAATTTATGAACACACGATGACAGCGACAAGAATGACTGGAGCAACGGACGTAGTGTGTTGTACGCAATTGAACCATAACGCCTATTTCTCGTCAGCCAGTCAATCAGTCAGCACAGACACTGGCAAACTGTCATATTACCTACATAATCAATCTGGCACTCAAAAAGTATGATAGCATCCCTTACCCTAATCTGGAGAATGGCAGAGTAGGAATAGTTCCTTCAAACATTAGTGCGCGACGGTGTAATTACGTACTCCACTCTCCGTCCGTCGCCCCAGTCGCTCCCGGCGCTTCCGTCGCTGGCGCGTGGCATGAACAGGCGACAGCAGTGACGAGAGCGACAGCAACACTCGAGTGTGAACAGCTTTCGTCGGCGATCGTTCGGTTTTAATCGGTTTGCATGTTTTGCACGGGAGACGGGTCGCTCTCGTCGTGTAGTATGAACAAGCTCTAAAAATTGGTCTAAGAATGGCTCGTAAACGAGGACTAGATGCACAGCTGACAAGGGAAGGATACTAGGTGTCCATGGGACTTTGAAATGAGACGTATTTCACGGGATTCGGCTTCGAACGCTGTTTACAACGATGTGCTCCGTTTCTGCTGTGCGCGTCTGTGAACGGAGTTATGGACCTTTTCATAGCCGGCTCATTTGCCCTCTAGGTGCACTGAAAGCGGACCAATCACAAGAGAGCGAGCTCAAGTGGGGTTGAAACTGCGCTCCCTGCCGAGCAGTGGTGGCGCAGGGGTAGAGGAGTGGCGTGATGAGACGGGTAGTTATGGTTCGACTCCCCTGTGGTGCAGGATATCTGCACTTCCTAAAAAAGCTCTGCCACGATCAGCCAAAGCTCTCTATGTCAAATGGCGACGGAAAAGGCCGCCAGAAAGGACTCGTCTTCATACTGGCAACTTCATACCCGCACGAAGATACAGTTTCTTCTTCTTCTTCTTATTCTTCAGCGTTTGTCCCGCATCGTCGCGGGGTCCGCTTTTCTGGTGTTACGACGCCACCTTTCCCGATCCTGCGCTTGATCAGGGTGGACTCCAGCTACTTTCATGTCCGTGTGTAACGTATCGGACCAACGCTGCTTCGGGCGTCCTCTAGGCCGCTTTCCAGATACTTCCAACTCAAGGCCTATCTTGCGGACGCTGTCTTCTTTCCCACGCAGAACGTGGCCGTACCATCGCAAGCGAGCTTCGCGCATCTTGTCGGCTATCGGCGCGACACCGAAATTTTGCCGAATAGCATTCAAAACATAACAGCTGTTGGCAATGACCGCAGCGGATAAAAATACATCTGTGAAGCCGCTGTAAGACCAGTGCCTTACGATGTCAATAGGGAAACAATATTGAATTGATGTATCAAACGTCCCAAGGTGATGTGCAGGTGTCCTGCAGCGCACCTTGAATATGTGAGAAAAGTTCTGAATCTTGAGGCAGAAAATTGAGGATAAATCAGCGATAAAATTCAAAGAATTGAGTCGCGGGAGTGAAGAGAGAACTTTATACCGTGTGTCAATACATGAGAGGTGAAAAGTTTGTACATGCTTTTGAATGGCAAGAAGAAATGTACGTATATTGGTTGTATTTGTGATGTTGTTCCTATCGGAATGCTCATCACTTTCCCTCTAGTAGGATCTACAAAAACTGATGAAATGGTTTCGTGATCCTTGAATGGCTTCCAGCGGTCGACCAACAGCAACGTTTGCTGCCTAGTTTCAGGGAGTTCATGTAGGATCCTCCTCTTCTGATTCCACACTGATACCTTCTTCGTCCTCTACCTCGATGCTCCCGCATTGCGCATCTCGCAAGATGGATGCGAAACTGCTGGCCATTTTCTTCTCCTGCCTTGTAGGAACGCGTGAACTATCGGAAGGACCAAGCTCCACCACAACAGCTGGTGAGAACATAGTTTAGAAGATAAGCCGGCGCTGTTGTCCTTACCAACCTCGTGTGTCGAAAAAAAATCGCCCAAGAGGGTTATTTAATTCACTGATCAGCCACTTGTAAGTATGGGTGGTGGGATCATGGTAATCGATTTCGCTCGGACTTTGCCATTTGACATAGAGAGCTTTGGTTGACCATGACAGGTCTTTTTTAGCAAGTGCAAGAATCCTGCACCACTGGGGAGTCAAACCATAAACCACCCCGTCTCACCACGCCGCCTCTCTACCCCCTGTGCCACCACTGCTCGGCAGGCAGCGCAGTTTCAACACTACTTCAGCTCGCTCTCTTGTGACTGGCCCGCTCTTCGTGGACCTAGAGGGAAAACGAGCCTGCTACGAAAATGATCCATAACTCCTTCACAGACGAGCACAGCAGAGACGGAACACATACTTGGAATCAGCGTTCAAAGCCGCATCCACTGGTTTACGTCTCATCTCAAAGTCCCATGATCACCTAGTATCCTTTAGAGGTCGAAAAAAATTTTCGCCGAAACTTCGTCCAAGGGTTATTTGGGGTGCCGACTATGAATCTGACATCTGTTTCTAAAATTTTGGCTGATTACGGTAGGTTACGGTAGGTACGAGTGACTAGGCTGTCGAGATCATAATCGCCGATTTCGCCCAAACTTCGTGGGATGCTGATCACGAATCTGACATCCGTTTTCCGTTTTACGCTGGAGTGCGATAGGTTGCGGTAGGTACGGGTGACTAAGGACGCGGCATGCTATGGTTATCCATTCTCCAACAACAATAGCGCCCAATAATCTATTATCAACGCTTTCCTTAGAAGTTGATGAGATGCCGCCACTACTGCCTTCCAAAGGTAAGACACTTTTTCAGATATTCTAAAGCGTTCCCTACCCCGTTAGGCGAAATTTGGACGAAATCGGTGGCCAGGACCTTAGTCACCCCTAGCTACCGTAACTGCTCCAGCGTAAAATGAAAAATGGATGCCAAATTCGTGATTAGCACCCTAAATAAACCGCCTAGGCGAAGTTTGGGGGAAGTCGGCGATTATGACCTCGACGGCCCTAGTCGCCCGTATGTACGGTGACCTACTGTTCGGCTGAAATTTCTGAAACGGATGTCAGATTCGTGATCAGTACACCAAATAACCCCTGGTTTAGGTTTGGGCGAAATTTTTTTCGACCTCTCCTCGACCTCTGGAGTCCCGAGAGTACAATAGTGCCTTGTCGTTTAACGTTCCCAGCTGCGATTGTCCTAACTTTGTATTTAGCTTGCACCTGCCAAGCACAGGTACAACATGAGTGCTTGGAATAGGACATCTGCTGACTCACTGTGGTGCTAAGCGTCGCTAGAAACACCATTTTCTTCTAACCATAAGGTTGCTCTTTCCCCCGTATGAATCAGAAAATGACATTAAAATAAATGATGCGTCACTCCCTACATTTGCAGTGTGCTGCTAAACGCAGGAGAAAGGTTAAGCGACTAATCCTCAAAGAAACGCCACGAAATATTATTTTATGGGATATTGGTAAGGCAATCTGCAGTCTAAATCACACTTGGAGCTCGCGGATAGTTAGGCTCCCAAGTGAAGGATAATAAGAATTTTACTTCATAAGGATTCTAACGAGGGAGGTGAACGACGTGACGGTGGAGGTTTTCAATGCGACCTATACTTATTTACAGTACCGCTCCTGTCTTTTGGTTCTTGGGCGGAATAGACGGAAAAAACCGTAATTTTCGCCGCTTTTCTATAACTCCCTTCAAAGTTCTTGTATCAGAAATCTACTCTAGATGATCTATCCAATGATGTAGGTAGCACTCAGTATTTCTTTTAAAAAGTTGATTTGGTAACCTATATACGTTCGTTGACCGTCCAGACGGCGGTAGCTTTGTTTCGTTGCTCGAGATAATTGCGCCCATCGGGAAATATCTTCCGAGCTGGTTAGAATTAGCAGTTTTTTAAGTAAATTTCTTGTCTTCTGCTTGTGGTACGCTCTGCGTGGTTCACTTTTTAATAGATGGTAAAAAAATTATGGTCATTTTGGTGTACTTTTTGGTAACATTTTCCTCATCCTGGTCGCCAGTTTTTTGGAAATCGCCCGATTTCACGGACCCTACTTGGTCCATGAAAACCCAAAGTTAAGTTATCAATTAAGCTAAAGGTAGTTTGAAGGATAGCGAAACGATCACAGTAAAGCTGCTCGAAAACAATGAGCTGCCAAAGCCACCCACAGGATCAACAATTTGTGAGAGAAGTGATTTTTGTCAACATTAACTTGATGTTAGAAACCTCGCCTTCAGAAGAGCGGGTCGCAGAATAAGACGTCTACGAGAGTGCTCTGTCACCATACACCTGTGGTCTCCTTGCCTTGATGGTGGGACTCTAACATAAGTAAACAAGCGGCTGAACTCTGTAGGACGCGACAGATGGCTCAAGCATAGCATCGACCAAAAAATTGCTCTGGAATGGAAGACAACCAAAGTGGTTTTCCCAGTGAATTCTGAGTCGAATAGTTTTATTGGATCTATACTGTTTCGGGGGAGGCACATAACTAAAAAGTATGTAATAAATCGACCTGAGACCTACCGACTAGCTTCTGCAGAAGAAGATAGGACCTAAACGAAACAACGAAACAAAAAACAGACAAACAAAAAAAATAAAATCGCCGCGGTATTACAACCTTTTCGGCGGACAAAGAGCAACGCAATGGAGGCTTGCCGCGTGCTACCACCGTCTGACATGTTATAACCAGGGTCTAACACGGTGAGGAGGGCGCATTAAGCCGCCTGCCGCGTACAGACCACCGCCTGCCAAGTTATAACCAGGATCTAACATGATGAGGAGGGCACAGGCTACAGTTGCGACGAAAACAAATGAATTTTTTTGTTTTTTTTTTTCTTCGTGAGTTTTTCTAGCTTAGGTCCTATTTTGTTGTGCAGAGGCCGTTCGGTAAGTTTCAAGTCGACTTATTACATACTTTTTAGTTATGTAGCCCCGCGGACTACAATACATAGATTCATGTTATTTTCCGTACTTTTCCACTACTCTGACGATTTTCTGTAATTTTGTGATGGTTGCCTGACCGTGGAGTGCGTTCTGAACCATTATTAGGGCGACCCCGCAAAGAATTTTACTCCATAGGGATTCTAACGAGGGAGGTGAATGACGTGACCGTGGAGGTTCCCAATGCGTCCTATACATATTTATTTACTTATTTATTTATAACTGCATTCGGAGCCGTAAAACAGGAAAATAACAAATAAAGCAATCTTGAATTATTATTGCAATCTGAAGCGGAACAACCAGGTAAATGTATAATATCACTGTGCACTGCAGTTTTCTACTTTTCAGTGTTGTGCAACCATTAAGAAGACCAAATACACAAGTCTGAACTAAAGAATGGCCGTAAAGTGAGAATATCAGTGTCAAGTAATTTAATTTAATCATAGTTTATACAATTAACTTTAATGTGGTATAATGGTGCAGAGGTCGGTTAGGCAATCAATGTAGCTCTGGCCTTCCGAATTGAATGACTTTCAAGCAGCTTTTAAGAAGGAAGCACCTAGGAGCCCGCATCTATACGGGCTTGTGTCGGGCGCTGTTTAAGAAGCACCGTAGTGTTTCCAAATTTCCCTCAAAGCTCCGTATAGATCACAAATGGAAAAAACACAAAGCGTACGCCAGCAGTGTCTCTGTCGTGCACAGAAATAACCCTGCAGGAGGTTTGGAGCGGAAGTCATAGCTAGAACATGAGATTCGACAAGTCGCTAAGTCGTCTAACTAAAGCGAATAGGCACGCTATGGGAGCCATTCCTAGACCAAGGCGGCTGTACTAGAAAAAATCAAAGAATTTTTTCGATACATTTTTTTGGGCAGCTGTACTAAAAAATCAAAAAAAGTTATAACAGAATTTCCTTGAACAAAGGTTATTTAAACAGCTTGGAGACTCTGTTATTTATCTTTCAAAAGTTCGTTTTGATTTGGAAGGCGTTCACTTTGATTTCAGAGGCATCATGTTTGTTTAGAGAAGTGTCCAATTTGACTTGAAAAGTGTCGAATTTGACGTGAAAATAATGTTTCTACATTTATAATATATGTTTATGTGTATGATAAAATACGCGCTAAAAGCTATCGGTAAGCGCTGTTGCAGAAATTGGTTATCCTCGCCGAAAATATCAGAAAATTGTTGCAGAAAGTTAGTGGAAAATACCGAAATACAACCATTTGTATGTTGTAAAAGTCGTGTCGAGGGCCTTGTACTTATGGTTATATAAGCTACCAGGCTGTCCAATAATTCCTGTCCGAAAATTTTCAAAATTCTATAATTTTCCTTAGAAGTGTTATGATATCAGGCAAGTGTAAAAACCTTCTAGAAGGTTCTCCAGAGTTCCACACCGATCAGCTCGAGAAACTAGCCGCCGCCATCCGAGAAAAGCGTCCCCGACGGGCCTCGGTCCACCTGCTGCACGACAACGCGCGCCCTCACGTGGCGAAGGAGACCCAGCAGAAGTTGGCGACGCTCGGCTTGGAAACGGTTGCCCATCCGCCGTATTCCCCGGACCTCGCCCCCTCCGACTACCACTTGTTCAGCCCGCTGAAGCACAATTTGGCCGGAAGAAAATTCACCAACTACGACAACCTCAAATCCGACATCGCGGACTTCTTCGAGTCGCAGCCCTTGGAGTTCTGGGCGAAGGGCATCGGCGACCTGCCCAATCGATGGGCCACTGTTGTGGATAACTGTGGTGATTATATTGTTGATTAGACTTGATTTTCAATAAAGTTGAAAAAAATTAAAAATTGTGAAATTTTCGGACAAGAATTATTGGACAGCCTGGTAATTTCATCAAGTTAACAAAGTTCACTCTGAAAGTGGTCGCGCCCAGTATAAAAAAAATAAAACTTGAAAAAAACGATAGTCTAGCAACCGAGACGTACAGCATTGTTTTTTCTCTTGTACCTCTTAATAGTAGCCGACCAAAGAATGCTGAGTTTACAGGCACTATTCCTGTAAGAATTTTGAAAATCATTAAGGGGTCAGCCAGTTTCCTTTTTTGCGAACTCTCTACCTCGAAAATGCTGCTTCAGAGCTTTGAATAGGTGGTAGCCAGAAGGAGCGAGGTTTGGAGAATACTGTGGGTAAGGCAGAACTTTCCGGCCTAATTCCTGGATTTTCTCGCGACTCGCCTTTGCGACATGAGGACGCGCGTTGTCGTGGAGCAGGCAGACATTTTCACCTTTTGGACGTTTTTGGCGCATCGCGTCGGCGTAGCTCTGTAGCTGGGTAGCGTAGACAGCCTCTGTGAGTGTTGCCTCACTATCCAGCAACTCCCAGTAAAGCATGCCTTCTGAGTCCCACCAGCAACACAGGGGAACCTTCTTTTCGTGGTGTCCACGTTTCGGTCGTCTTGGAGCCAGTTCTCCATTAGCCATTGGTTCTTGCGGGTGTGGTTAACATAAAAACCCAGCTTTCATCACCCTTCAGAAAGTCTTTTCTGTGCGCACGGAGAAGCAGCGACTCAGCAACGTTGATTCGGCATGCCTTGTCAGAGTCCCGCAGCTCATGTGGTACCCAAGAAGACAAAACTTAGCGGTACCCAAGGGTCCCCAGCTGCCTCATGAAGGTGCTTTGCATACGTCTGGGTGTCGCCGCCAATTCGCGAGTGGTTGAACTTGGCTCCACCTCGCGCAAGCTGTCTTCTTCCACAACAGAGGGGCGTCCGGAACGAGGTCGATCTTCGAGAGAGATATCTCGAGCCTTGAAGCGTTGATACCAACGGGCCACTGTGGAATAGTAAATGACTTCCTCCTTGAATGCAGCGCAGATGTTGGACTCGACGAGGCCTTATATAGTATGCCTGAGGAAGCTTCGAGAATGATCTGTGACGTCACCACACAAGATCAATACTGTTAGAGCTTTAACAACTTTAACAGGCAGTAGCGTAAAGTGTTGCAAGACTTTTCGATCAACCTAATAACTTTCGTGTAAAATCGTTTTGTACGCTTTCACGAAGGCAAATGTCTTTTTTGTTACAGGGATTGAAGATAGTTGTTCCCGACTCTGCAGTTGGAAGCACATACAGTAGCGTCGGTAAACGTCTGCTAACACGCGGCAGACGGCGGATTAATCCGCCGTTTCCGCCGCCTTGTCATAACTTCCTTCAAAGTCGGTTATATCGAATGAAATGCACATTGTTGGAATCAGAGCAATATTATCTATCCAATATGATAAAAATCGTGAAAGGATTTTAAAATTTTTGAGTTTGAGATGACCTAGATTAGTCGAGTCCATAATTGTCTTGACATGCCCCTCATTCGCACCTTAGCCTCGACTAATTATGCCCCCTGGCAGGAGTGGGCCTGCTCAGTGGAATTTTAAAATTTTTAAACGCTGACGAAAATGTATTTCATGCTAATTTTAGGTTTTGCCTCACCATGTCGATCTGTTTGATATCAAATTCGCCAAGATTAACTCCACTTACATAATTCTGTACATTCTCAACTGCCGATTTTTCCATTTTCGACAATTATTTACTATCGTACAACTGTTGTCTGAGGGCCAATTTCTGCTCGTCTTCTCGATTATAAGTTGTGTATTGCAAATGTAGGATTTGAGTTTACTTTGATCAAAAGATAGTAATCAGGTACAAATGGGCAATGCATCGAGGTTTCAAGGAGATACGTGCTGCAAAGGCTACCTCACGCGTGCAGACCTGTGTCTCCACGCAGCAGATCAGTACGGAAACTGGGCATGTGGTGAGACATCAAGCAAAGATGCTGCGTCACGAAAATGATGGAGCTGACAGCTCTCCTCTGGAAGCTTCACTGCATCAAAAATAGCGTTTTTTTTTCTAGTTCGACCGTGAGACTCAATATCGACATCTGTCAGACCTCGCGAAAAAGTCCCTACCATTTAGCAAAGCCCATATTTGCAATATCTTTATAAAAGTTCCACTCGACGTCAATCTTATTTATTACTGAAGATAGGTTCGATACTTGAGCCCAGACTGTTGCCGTAAAAAACAATAGCGTATTGAAAACAATCGCTTAAAAATTGGACAGGAGGTGGACTCTACAACCTAAAAAGCTTCTGAAAGTAGAACCTTCGATATGATTAGGAGTTAGACTTTGGGCCGAAAATCGACCTAAAGTCGAACCCCGTAATGGAATCAAAGTTCGTATCGGAGAAGCTTGCTTTTTATTGTATGATACTTGGGGCTTAAATTTTTTGGGGTGCGATTTCGTTTCCTAGTGTTATTCAGTACAGATGGAAGAAGACTATTTCCGTTACAAGTCAATCCTTCGGTTTCGACTCGGTCAAAAAATCGAAGAGCGGATTAAAAAAGTTTTGTAAGGAAAACCTCAAGTCATCATTAGTAATTAACACTCGATATTCTGTAATAGAGTACAAATGGTTAGTGAGAAGAGAGAAACAGCGATTGTATGTCCAAAGGACATGCTTGGCGGGACAGGTCAGGGCACTGCAATTACAGCAACAGTCTGGACTCTAGTCTGACTTGTCTCAAGTAATAAATTAAATTGAGGTCGTGTGATGTTTTTTCAAAAGATATTGCAAATATGGGCCTTGCTGAATGGTAGTAACTCTTTCACGAGATATGGATAGACGTCAGTGTCGAATTTCAATGTCGGATTTGAACGAAACTTCGTTTTTGAGGGAGTGAAACAGCGAGACGTGAGCTGCCAGCTCCATCATTTTTGTGGCGCAGCATTTCTGCTGGTGTCTGACCACATATTCAGCTTCCATACTGATCCACTGCGTGGAGACAAAGATCTACACACGTGAATTGGCCTTTGCAGGACGTGTCCTCCTGGAACCCTGATGCACTGCCAATTTTGTGGATGTCTACTATCTTAGTTTTGATTATAGTAAACTAAAATCCTATATTTGTAATTTCCACCTCATAGGCGAGGACTTGAGCAAAAATCAGTCCTAGAAAAAAAAGTGGTACGGTCGTAACTAATTAGCGAGATTTGAAAAAATCACCAGTTGAGAATGCATGGAGTGATGGATATGGAGACATGCTATGCAGATTTGATATCAAATGGATCGACATGGTGAGGCAAAATCTAAAATTGGCATGAAATACATTTTCGTCAGCGTTTAAAAGTTTTAAAATTCCGCTAGGCAGTTCCATTCCTGCCAGGGGCATAATTAGGCGAGACTAAGGAGCTAATGCGGGTCAGGACAATACAATTACGTGCTCAATTTATCTAGGTCATCTCAAACCCAAAAATTTTTAAATCTTGTCAAAATTTTTACCATATTGGGTAGATCATGTTGTTCTGATTCCAGCAATGTGCATTCATTGGATATAATCGACTTTGAAGGGAGTTATGGCAAAGTGGCAGAAACGGCGGATTAATCCGCTGCCGGCCGCGTTTTGGCGGATGTTTACTGACGGCACGGTATGTTTTGTGAAAAATTTTGTTTTGTGAAATTTTTTATATTGTTCCGTTAACTGAGACGTAGCTCACTTCCCATAACGAACTCCCCCCCCCCCAAAAAAAAAAAAACCCCTTTACTTGGAGTTGCTGCTAGTGAGCAGGAGTACGATGTGATAGAACTTTCAAAAAAGGCGGCGGTATCCTTCTTTTAGTAAAGCGTTTCTTTTCATGAAATTTGGTATTAAAGGAATCTATGAGGAACTACAATAATACAATGGTTAGAAAAAGTCTTTGTTCAAGGAAAATTCAGAGTAACTGTTTTTTGATTCTTTTACTTTAGCTGCCCTAATGAGTGTAATAATTTTGTAAAATTTTTAATTTTGGAGAAAAAATAACAATTTGTATTTTGTTTTAAAGCGCAGCAAAGCAGCAACCATAAAGTGCACTAAAAGACAGGATTGCGCCATGTACTCGATAAGCTCGTCGCGATTTTTATTTAATTGATAGTGTAAATGCTGTTTACATGGAATTACGAGGTATGCGCGATTGTAACAATTGTACTTGTTGCATTGTCTACAGTTTTTTATTCGAGGAAAATTTCAGTATGTTTTTTTACACCCTTAATTCAGTTATCCAAGAAGTGAACACTTTATTTGAAATTTTATGAAATTCTAGTTCTTCGTGAAAACATAATGCTTGATAGCGTGTTTAATAGAACAAAAAGCCGGAAATTTTTGTGCCAAGAGATGAGATTACGCCATGCACTCGTCCAAGACCATTGATTGATAGTGTAAATGCTGCTTACATGAAACAACGAGATGGGCATATGCGCGTTTTTGACAATTGTAATTGTTGCATTTTCTACAGGTATGTATAACTCAACATATAAACATAATCAACATATACATAATATAAATCAAGCAGTATTCTCCTTTTTCATCTCATGTCTCAACTAGACAAAAAACTACATAAGACGTTACTCAAATAAACTGTGGACAATGCAACAAGTACAATTGTTAAGAACGCGCATACCTCGTAATTCCATGTAAACAGCATTTACACTATCAATTAAATAAAAATCGCGACGAGCTTTTCGAGTCCATGGTGCAATCCGGTTTTTTAGTACACTTTATGGTTGCTGCTTTGCTGCGCTTTAAAACAAAGTACAAATTGTTATTATTTCTCCAAAATTAAAAATTTTACAAAATTATTACACTCATTAGGGCAGCTAAAGTAAAAGAATCAAAAAACAGTTACTCTGAATTTTCCTTGAACAAAAACTTTTTCTAACCATTGTGTTGAGTCTGTAGTTCAACCTGTATAAAGGTTGTTTCAATTAGGAAGAGTTCTCTTTGATTTCAAAAGTCTTCGGCGAGCTTAGAAGAGTGTCCAGTTTGACGTGAAAAGTGTCCAATTTGATTTGAAAAGTGTCCAATTTGATTTGAAAAGTGTGCAATTTGGTTTGAAAAGTGTCCAATTTGATTTGAAAAGTGTGCAATTTGGTTTGAAATGTGCCCAATTTGATTTGAAAAGTGCCCAATTCGACCTGAAAATGGTATATATGAGATGGGAAACTCAAATGTACATCTTTTCTTTTAACAATTCAATTTCAAAGGAGTTACTTCAAAAAGACAATTTCAGGTGCAAAAAAAGCGCCGCTGTCGCTTTGCTGCGCTTTTCGCTTAAACATCGATAAATGCCCTTGGAAAAAAATAAAAAACAGAAAAATAGAAAAGGCCGCTGTAGAAACAGAACACGTGGCGCTCCACACAAACGTTTGATTCTCATTGAACTTTTTGTTGTGTTCATCGGGTATGCGTTTCACCACATGAACGTGTTTAACTATATTCAAAGCGTAGTCTAATGGCCACTAATCATTACTCAATATCAGTCGTATGGGGATGTTTAGGGATTTCACTATGCGGCTTCTAGAAGCGACTGAATATCAATAAAGTCCCGTTGTTTACAACATCATTCGAAGTTGACTGAGTGAAGTATAGACAGGAACGCGGGTGGCTGGTCAGACGACTTGGAAGACCTATCAGCCAAAGCCGTTATAGGTCTTCCGTGGGTAACGTATCAGGGCTTCTGTATGGCCTTTGATGTGATCCCTTCTGACAAGAACCCGCCACGTGTTTTTGCTGATCGTCACGGCCGGGCGAGAGGCCGAAGCGGGGTTTTTTTCAGGAGCAAGAGGGCAACAGCATTTTTTCGGGTTCAGAACTGCTCCTTTCATGCCCGACTTCGCCCGAGTCCTGCAAAAACATTTCCGGCTCTTTTGCCGCTTTACTGTAGCCGTCTAATTCACTGAATTCGTGTGCAAGATTTTTCTTCGTGCCGTCCTTAGGAAAGCTGAAGTCTTGCTGAAGACTAGGCCACTGCCTGGTTTTCGGCACGAGGGTTTTCTTTGAATTAAATTCTGCACAGTGCGTTTTTTGGCAAACTTTATCCCAAAGGGTTGCAGAGCTAAAATTCGATTTCCTTTGGATAAAAATTCTGTTCGTGCTTTCTCTTCTACTCAAAGGGCCGCCTGAGAGACCCTGGTGTTGTGCAAAAAACACGCTTTGCTCCAGAGGCTCGTTGATAGCTCTTTCAAGAATCGATAATCTGGTGTTTGTTCTGTTCTCGTGCTTATTACTACTGTGTTTTTTGGCCAATTTGTTTATTTTGTCGCGTGTTGTCATAAATAAATAAATAAATAAATAAACGACCAATTGATTGTTTTTTATGTGTCACTTACAAAAACGGACCACATCTACCCATATTTCAAGCACTTCGACAAGCTCATTAAGAGCAGTACGTTCAAGAATCAGACCGATGCTGAAACGCCCTCAACAAATTGATTGCTTCTATTAGGTTGGAAAGATCCATTACTTCACAACTACAGAGTCAAATCAGTTGAGATAATTTCCATTTTGTCCCACTACACTTTTCCAAAGACTGGATACTTTTCTAATAACTCTCGCTTAAAGGACTGCAGTTCTGGAGTCGTACCATTTCTGAATCCAATTTTTGAGGTCTTCACACGTTTCAAAAAATTTCTCTCCAATTTCTTGCTTGAGAGCACGGAAGAGATGGTAGTCGGTAGGGGCGAGGTTAGGGCTATACGGTGGATGTGGAGCTCCTTTATTGCTTCCGTTGTGAGTCTTGCAACATGTGGTTTGCACTGTCGTGCAGGATCATCACCTTTGACTTCTCAGGCCTCTTTTCTTGGAGAGCTGCAGCTCCAGCTCTATGGAGTTGGCCACTGTATGTAGCAGCAGTAAGTGTCTCTCCATTTCTGAGAGTTTCTCAGTAAATCACTCCCCTGATACCCCACCAAACACTCAAGAGAATCTTCGTTTCGTGAACAGATCAGGCCTAGGGTTCTCTACTCTTTGTGCCCATTGTCTTTTTCTTCGGAAGTTGGCATACAGAGCCCAGAACTCTTCGCCTGTTACAATCCGCGGCAGAAACGATTTTCCTTCGCATCTGCACAGAAGAGGAGCAGCGATGGAGAGCGGTTGACCTTCCTGAGCTGACAGGGCATCTGGAATCCAAGCTTCAAATTTCCATGCAAAGCCAAGACCCTTCAGATGGGTTCCCATTATTCTATGAGACACTTCGAGCTTCTCAGCCAGCCGACGCGTCGTCTGCCTACTATCACCACGAAGAAGATAAAGTAGTTCAGTGTTGTCCAATTCAGTTAGCCTTCCTGATCTTGCCTTGTCTTCAAGTGAATAATTTCTCTTTAAAAACTTTCCGAACCACTCATTAGAGGCGCGATGAGTAGTAGATCCCAAGCCGTATATACGGTTAATTTGGTCGGCTGCCTGACGTGCTGTGGATTCTTTAATGAATTCATGAAGATTGCCGTGCCGAAAATGGCCATGAGGTAGATCTGGCATTGAGTCCGGAAGAATCGATGGATAACGAAGTACAAGAAGGGTCTTGACCTATGTCCGTGTGCGAACGGTAGACAAGTGTTAGGATTACGAAATCATCAATCAGTATTGGCCAGTGCGTTTACAAGGAGACGGTAAAAAACTTTTCGAAGTGTGAAGAGACTTTTTTCAACCTAATAGAAGTTTGGATTTCTTCCGCAATGGTACTTGTGAACTTGAGCAACTTTGAATAAATGTGTTGATTCTCGTGTGGGTGATTTGTTCAAAGAAGTTTTGTTTATGTTATGAATGATTGAAGTTGAGTGTCAAAAAACGCAATTTATTTGTACAAAACTAAATATGAATTTCATCCTGTTATTTTCGTTCTCGAGGAAAACAGCTACGAAATCCCACTCTAGAAAGGACAATTTACTGAAAAAGCTATGACAGAAGGAAGATGTCTTCCAACTGAAAGTAAAGAACATGGAGCCGGCCAGCATCTGGAAGTCGCCTCGACTTCTGCTAGATTGACAAGAAGAAGTCATCGAGAGAAGCGAAATTCTTCTCAAAAAAACTCAGCGCTGAGAAAATTACGAGCCAAGATGCCGAGCGTTGTTCGCATGACTTCGAGTTGGGGTGGAAGGATACTACTGAATTACTCTGTGACATGCAACCTCCAAAATCCTCAAAGGAGAGCTGTATAGGACAAGCAGCAGGGTACATGTCGCGAAGATGGGCATTGGATTCGGAGGTAGGAGCGCGCCAGCCAATCGTAATCAAGCAGAGCACCGAGCGAACGCAGTCCGACCAATCAGGGTACCAATCGTACTCTGAATGGCATGCCCATTCGATCCGGGGCCGGATTCATCAACAACTAACCCGAGGGTATAGAGGGTAGAGATATCCACGATGAAGCCTGCGTCTCTGACTCTTGCCTTATCTCCACCTGACCCTTATCTTATCTCTACCCCTTATACCCCGCATACCCCGGGGTTTGATTGTTGGTGAATCCAGCCCACGATCTGATTGTCTGGCGCGTTCCCACCTTCGCGACATATACCGAGATTCGCGTGGGTATGCGGACATAGCCACGAGGACCGTCGAGACCTCCACCTACATAGCAGTTTGCCAGCGAATGGATGGGTAAGATACATGATGAATGTGCATCATGGGTAGGTTTCTCCCTTCCGCATACTCCTGGGCCCGGATTCATCAACGCGCATACCCAGGGGTATGCTGGGTATAGGGGGTGGACATACCCACGATGTAGACATACTCACGATTCATGATAAACCTTACCCGCAAAATCGTGGGTATATCAGTGGGTAGAGAAAATCCTCCGATCGACGTGGGTACATCCGTATACCCGCGACTTTTTCGCGCCTCATTGACAAAGTGGCGCTTCAGTGAGATCAGCTGCTCTCGCGAGAGGCCTAGCTGTTCCTTACCCTTGATTCCTTTCATGAATACGAATCGCACCCATTACCAACTGCTAGTAATGGGTACGATGCCCTCACGGTATCTCTACCTATACCCATTGCTTGATGACTCCGGGCCCTAGGTTTAACCGGGTTTCAGAGTGATCAATTTTGTCTACAAGAGTGTCCAAATTGACGTGAAAAAATATAATCCCTATATTTTCATATATAATAGGATAGGAGATGAAGCACGTGATTGCCATGTAATAACTCAGACACTAGAAGCGGGCTTCTTTTAGCGAAAATATCAGTGGAAATCTGAAGTCCGCTCAAAGGTATATTTTTTAGGATAGACGGTAGCTCTTTCTCTTTTATACGTAGTAGAACAATGGCCGTACAGGACACCGCAGTAGGTGAAGGCGCTAATCGTCACGTGCATGCGATTCTAGGCTCTTCAATCAGGCCGCCCCCCAGACAAGCTGTTTGTCCCTCCGGTGTCAGTAAGTTGGTGCCGGACTACCTGTGAAGGACAACACACTGATTTATTTATCGGCCAGCCGGCCCATGTTAGGCAAAACACGCATTCAAATTGCTTCCACGACATCCCGTAGAAGTAGAATGCGCGGCGCATACCAAAAGGGACTGACCAACGCCGTCCTTCATCCTTAAACTTTTATCCTCATGCACAGAAAAATGGTCCTGAAAACCGTTGAAGGAAATGGCACGGCTTTCGCTCGCACTCCGAATCTACAGGGTGCGCCAAAATAAAGGGTTGAAGCTTTTTTATCATGACTGAAAAACGGTTGGCAATTCGAGGATCAATCAACAAATAACAACAACATACACTTAGGCCTATGGTATACTTCCGTCCGCTGCAGCGTGCACAGCGACGCGACGGCTCGCGATGCCCGTCGCGAGCCGTCGCCATCGTTGAGGCTGACATAGTTCACGTTCTGCAGTTCTGCAGACGGAGACTTTTGCAGAATTCTAGCGAATCAGCTGATCCAGTGCAGTGACGAAATCGTGCTTTGTCCATCACACCCACCGTGACTCCTGTTGTGAATTCGCTCAAGAGCCCAGTCAGACTAACTGAGAACATCGTGCTGCAGAAATGTTCAGACAAATGCAGCGGGGGAGCGCGAGGTATAGGAAAAGGAATCAAATGCCTTAATCGCCGTCGGACCCCAATCTACGAGTCTTTCCTTTCTTAAAACGAGTTTACATAGATTTTTCATGTATCAGAACAAGATTATCTGACCTCACAGAGAGCGCATGAGTTTTTTCGAGACAACCCGTATTAGAGCACAGAAAGCAAAAGCTGCGACAGAGTCGCAAAACCCTAACCCCACATGAGATGCAATACTGCTAGGGTCGCACAGTTCTAAAAAAGGGTTGCGATGGGCTAATCCGTCTCAAAACGTCGCATGCTCATAACTACTCCAATTTAGATAGCTACGTATTTTGAGAAAGGGATGACATCCTTTCTTTTCACCTCTTTGAGATCTCCACAATCTCAAGTATAACTTCACCATTGCAGTTTATTTCCTATGACATAGAAGTTGTCGAACCTAAAACTGGGAGAGTTATGAGCATACGACGGAATAGGACGGACTAATCCGTCACAACCCCTTTTTGACCGTGCGACGCGAGCGCTATTGTACGAGAGCATTGCCTAGCTTCTCTGCTATCTTTACAATCTTCTAGATCCAGATACGTGCCGAGAGAGCGAAAATACATGCAATTACCTTATTCCTTGGAAACTCAGCAACGTGCAGATAAAACTACACATCCAGTGGTATATAGGTTACAGACAGAGACTCCGTTCTCCGACGTACGCTCTAACCGTGACTGAAGCGGGAACTGCATTGCTCCGGCACAGAAATGTAGATTTCGGTGCCGGTGAGGAAGCTTAGAGGCGAAAAAAATGCGAGGATCGGCACAAAAGTGGGAGAAAACGGCTAGAAAAATACCTCCTCAAAAAAATAGCTGTTCAAGCCGTCGAAAAAACCCAAAATAAGTCTAGCCACGACGAAAACCCTACGAGGAAAACAACAGAGACATCACATGACCACCCAACATCACTAAACGTGTGTTGAAATTGCTGTGCTATGGTCACGAACCAAGGAAGTGTCGAAATAAGTGAGCGGAAGTGTACAGAATAGGGCATGACAAGCACTCTCCCCCTCCGCGACCATCGCTGCCCGTCGCTCGCCGCAGTGCAATGCAACGGGCTGCGATGGTCGTCGTACGGGAGTATGTTTCACTCCCGCGATGCGGAGGTATAACACCCCTCTGCGACACATCGCGGGAGCGATGGCGCGTCAACTGACAACCGCGCCCCACTGCGCCGTCCGCCACTGCAGCGAAGGCGCGCCGTTGACAGTTGCCCCGCGCCCGTCGCTGGAGCGACGTGAGAGTATAACATAGGCCTTACAGCAACATTATGTACGATCGGTTTCAAAGTGGCCTCTCTTGGCGCGAATGCAGAGTGCCAAACGTTTCGCGAAGTCTTCTGCTATGGGCCGCAGGTCATCAGGAGACAAACGGTCCCACTCTCGGTGCAAGGATTGATTCAAGGACTCGAGACTGCGGTGACGTTTCGCACAGGCCCTGGACTCCAAAAATCGACCATACGCTGTAGTCCATCCGGTTCAGGTCTGGAGAGTTTGGGGGCCATTCCTCAGATGTTTCAAATTCGGGAAAGTTGGCCTTGCACCACTCCTGCGTGTTCTTTGCTCTATGCGCTGGCGCAGAGTCCTGTTGAAACGTACAATGCGTGTTGCCAAAGTGCTGTCGATTCCAAGAAAGGACCACAGCATCAAGAATGTTTCGCAGGTATATATCTTGGTCAATTTTTACACCTCGGTCCACGAAGTACAAAGGTGTTTTGCCCATATTCCACCCCATACCATGACCAATTTTGGGTTTTGGCAGTGTTCGACGATGGAGAAGGTGTCCGCGCAACCTTTGTGGACCATTTCGTTCCATTTTGGCGATTGTGCGCCTGTTCCACGGTGAGAAGCTTCTCAACTGTGAAGAGTATCCGTTCCCATCCAGGGATGGGCAGAATTTCTGTTTTCTGTTTTCTGTTTTCTGATTTTCTGGCCATTTTTGACAAATTTTTTCTGTTTTCTGTTTTCTGGGAAAATGGCCAAAAATTGGCCAGAAAACAGAAAATAGAGTTACGAACAAAATGTTATCACAGAAATCTAATGAAAGGAATCCAAAAAGTATTATAGAATAGTGAGCTTCATTCCACAATAGTATTTCTAGAGCATCTTAAATGGAAAGCATGTGGCGTTTTTGGATGTGCTCGTGTAGTAATTGCGCCGCATTCTCATGAACTATCACTAAAAATTTTATATTAAAACTTTAAACTATTATTCTGAGGGCATTAAATTATGTACTAACTAACCACTTGTCCTAGAGTTAGTGTGGGTAGGGTTATTCTCCACCTCCGGTTTAAAAATTGATCACTGTTAGTCGGTCATCCCCAATATCGCTTACTGCGGAACCTTCGTTGAAGCTGCTTTTCTAACTATGAAGATTCCTCCTTGGTGTCACAAATTAGTAAAAGACAGAAAAGTTTTAGTTACCTTCGATTTCGCTGCTGTAATGATACAGTACTGATACACGAAATTTCTCATTTATCACTTATATCATCTGTCGTCCCATTGATCATCGAGTTGTTTAAGCGGGCATCAGCAGCGTCTCAACACGTCCACGCTTCGTGCCAGGGTATCTAAAGAATCCTTTTCGCAAGAGGGACACGAAGAGCGTCATATTGTTTATTCAGGGCTTTGACGAAGTCCGACCAACGCGTAGGTGGGCATCCTGGCGTTCTCTTGACATCCCGTGGAGTCTAGTCGGTGATGGCTCTCGTCCACTCGGTGTCTGCGAAGCGCATTACGTGGCCCGCCTAATTTTCGACGACTTGGCCTATGCGACAGCGTCCCTGGTCTTCGAACGTCGGCGAAGCTCGGAAGTCTCGAGGCCTTCTCTCACTTGCGTGAGTCGTATCACTCCGAGCATTGTCCTCTCGATTCCCCGCTACGCGACACTGATCGCTTGTTCATCCTGCTTTCGTAGAGCCCAGGTCTCTGAATCGTCTTTTAGGGCAGGAAGAACAAGTCGAAAAGGTGGGTACCGAACCCGACGTTCTGCGTCTTCTCCACGACTCTATTAACAGCTTCTCAAGCCGCTCGCATCCTCCTTCCCAGCTCCGGCGCTAGTTAGTTGGTCATGTTGACTTCTTCGTGGGGCGTCAGAAACTTGTCCGTTCCTCATGAACATCGTCTTCGTAAGATGCAGCTGCAGTCCAATGTTCCACATACACGATCGAAGCCAGCAAGCATTTGCTCTGCCTGGCTAGCGCTCGGTGTTAGATGATGCAGGTGCCGTCTGTCGTCTTTCACTCTCATGTCTTCCCATTCTAGTTGTCGATTGACGTTTTGAAGGGTGGCGCAGAAGAGAACCGGGGATATAGTACCCTCTCATCGAACCTCTCTGTTCACTTTGGCAACGACATTGTTGTAGAATGGCGAGATCTTTGTCGTGAATCCACTCTGCAGCTCTCGAAGGACTCTGATGTACACAGTAGGAACGCCCTGAACGAGCAGGACTTCGACGACCGCTTCAGTTTCGACAGAGCCGAATGCCTTCTTCAGGTGAACGTGCAGCGGCAGCTTGTACTCTCGCGACACTTCGATAAGCTTCGTAATGATGTGTATGTGGTCGATCGTACTGAATCCTCTCTGAAATCCTGCTTGTTCGCATGACTGTACGTCATCTAGGGTTCTGCCGATCCTATTCAGGAGAACTCGAGTTAACAGCTTATAGACTACGTACATCAGGCAGACCAGGCGATTGTTGCTAAAGTCGTGCACTCCTCTGTACAGCAAGGCGGTTCTGCTGGTCTTCCACTGAGATTTAATATGATATATAGATATGAGATGAAATAATAATGTGATAAAGAGGGTATATGCTCGGTCTTCATTATATGGTGTCTACGCATTCAAAAAAACACCTTCACCTAAGATCTGTTGTGCTGACAGCCCCTTCAGTCAAAACCTCATGCTGTACTGTAAGGCATCAAGCCAGTGCACATCATCTTTAGTCGGCTAAGCAGTAACTAGGTGCTGTAAAGAGCATTGGTAAGTTGGCCTGAGAACTTTCAGTTACGCGGAAACTAGGCTACTACAAGGAAAGGTATGACCAAGAACGAAACGAACTAGGAATACAGATTCTAGCGGAGCCAGTAATACTCAACGAATCTCTGCACAGCTTTAGAGTATGTTGCGAGAGTGGGTCTACAAACTCAAGCAATTGAGTTGAAATATGGAAACAGTGATCACTGATTCATCGTGTTCGGTACTCTAAAAGTTTCTCACTAATGGGACCATTATCCGATTGAGGCGCTCGCGGTGAAACGGGGCTGATGAGTAATGTTGTGTACTTCACGTGTCGAGATTCCTAGGATCTATCAGTCCAGATTTACAACTTGCTGATTGCAGTAGACTGGAATGTAGTTGAAATTTTTATAAACGCTTACAAAATAAAACGCTGGTCTACGACTACATTTCTAGTCATACAAAAGCATTTGCTACTGGAAAAATGAATCTTTAGGTAAAATAATTAGATCGTGTGATAATTTCCAAATTTTCTGTTTTCTGATTTCTGTTTTCTGATTTTCTGGCGTTTTTGGCTTTTCTGTTTTCTGATTTCTGTTTTCTGACGAAAGCGATTTTCTGTTTTCTGTTTTCTGGGAAAATTTTCAAAATTTCCGCCCATCCCTGTTCCCATCCCTGACCTGCGGCCCGCACCCTCAGTTGGCGACATCGAAAGAGCCGCTAGCGCCTGTTCTTGTCCGTTAGATTCTGGACTTCTTGGGTCCTTAAGGCGTCAAACCTAGTTCGTCTTTGGCTATACGACGCACTGAAGTAGTGCTGACACCGATGTATCGAGAGATTTTCCTCATGGAGTTTTCGGATTTCGGTCAACTCCTTTCTTGATGAATTTCCGTATTCGTAACGTGTTGACGGTGCGCTTACGTTTTCGTCCTGGACGGACACCTTCATGGCCCAGCTCCTTGTACCGAATTATTGCTTTGGAAACAGTCGTTTAAGCGAAACCGAGCAAACGAATGATGTCACTCTGACGCATTCCTCGACGATGGAGGTCCAAAATTGCTGCTCTTTGGTTTGACATTATGCAGGACACGGTTAATGGCTCCAAATTAAACTTGAAGGAAACTGAACGGTACGAGAAGATGTGCCGAAACAATTGGCACCATTGCCGTAGTGTTGCAGGTTGATGCGTTTGCACGGGAAAACACCAAACACTCAATCCGTTATTTCGGCGCACAATATACTCATGGTAGGGATCCCGCTCAGGAAAACCAATTTTCTGCTTGCCGGAGAAAGGCAAAACACTGACCTATCTATCGATTTAGCCCCGCATTTCAATTCCTGGCACAAAGAAACATTCAAAGCGCTCCTATGATATCTATCTAGGGGCCCTTTGAATACCTGGTTCCTGTAAACACCCATTTTACCTTTTAATCTTTCAAAGTACTGCTATGGAAAGCGAACATAACAAGGAGAGAACAAAAGGAGGAAGCGAAGAAGCTCGATCGAATTAACAATCACACAAAAGAGAGCACAACCACCTCCCAGAAACATTTTCAAAACCATTGGAGCACAATAAGCACATGGAAGAAGTGCATATGGAAAAGGTGCAGTAATTCTATTTCAAAATGTGTTGCACAATGTAGCTCACCCCTCGTAAGTCAGATCTGCGAAAATGATTTGAAAGGTCGCATGCCCTTCAATGGTTCGTGAATTTCTTCGCCAACTGAATAATCGTATTGTACTTAAGTCGTCAACCATTGCCCGCGAAAATGTTATTATTATGCATTTGAATGGGCAGAAGCAATTCTTCAAACACCTCCTTGCGGACACGTACGTCGCCCTTCTCACGACCGAAACCTGCGGACTGAGAGTGGTTATCTAGGAACATAGAAATAGAGGTTTCAAGGCAGCTAGGAGAAGTTTGTTTTATCTTCGAAATGCAATCGGGATCAGCTCCTCAATTTCTCCGCCCAAGCCCTAGTTTATACTCGTGCCGCCAGGCGCCGCGGCATCACCATCGCCACAAATATTGATTTTTCGCGCCGCCCGGTCGATATTTATCCCGACCATCGTGCCGCGCCGCTCAGCGGGGCAAGTATAAATTAGGGCTAACGGCGTGTCTCGCATTTGCGCGCTTCGCGCGACTTTGCAGCGTCACAGACCTACGGAAAGTAGTTTTTGTAAAACATAAAATTCGCTAACATCTAGAACCTAGTGCGTGCTTTATCGGCATCAAGCCGTTCACCACTTTGATGCCTTCGTCACAGACATTCTCTCCGGACCTCCCATTAACGCCGTTGGTTCATGCTGCGCAGTACTTCTCTCGCTCAGGTTGCTCTTCCGCAACCGTTCTCGTGTCCAACAGCTTGTGTTTCCGAATATCTTTGATACACCTTCCGAATCCGAACGCCAGATTCCTTTCTTCTCCCCCCCCCCCTCCCCAGTCGTTTCTCTGGATCTAATTGCTGGTCTGTCTTTACTGGTGATACGACTTCGCTTCGCGCACCCGCTCGATATTGTGACACGATTGACGGTTGGATTGGTTAATAACAGATACTGTTTACTTGCTTTAAATGTGAGTAGTGGTGCCGATCAGGCAAGCGCCACCAGGGTATGCGCCCCAGAAATCAGATCAATAAACACCATTTTGAATTCCCGCCGCCAGAGGTGCCAAGAAGCGAGGACCTCGGGAACCTGCGAATCACGCGGGAAGGGATGCGAGAGAATCCCAATAACAGTTCTTTTTGCTTCTAGGAGGGGATCGACGTCACCCATCGCCATCGGTGACATCACCCACCGCTATCCGACACATCACTCACCGCCACCCTTCGCCCGCACACACATGTCCCGTTCATTGGTTTTGGAGGGAATCCTCAACTATATTGGTCGCCTATTACTTCAGGGGTTCTTGCGTATCTAGGAAGGGATCTGACTCTTTCCTCGGCCGCAGTCTACTCACAACAGTAGCGTGATCGGTCTATTCCTAGTGTTGTTAGTCTGCAGTGTTTTTAAGGGTGATTTTGTAACGATAAATAGTTTGCTGACTTGAAGTCTTGCTTCTCTAAAGAAAGAAGGTTGATACCTTTATACCTTTTACACCTTTTTCTATCACACAAAAATAACTTAAACCCTCCCCAATGGGTAACGTAGTCACTCGATTGTCCCCTTGGGCGACCTGCTCAGGAGAATAATCGATAGAATCGATCAATAACGGTCAGTCGACAAATATTGCTTACTTGTTGGGAGGTCCGCCCACCGGCCAACATACCCATCCAACAGCATCATTCATCTGTTTTCTCCATGTCCTACCGCACAAATTTAATGGCCGACTGGATGAACAGCGTACACTGCAACTATGGCACCCTCATCACAAGGACCAGCAGCACAGACAGGGACACTCATGCTTCACCCACCCATACAAATATGCAACCGCGACTCCTCCGCGGTCTTATTTTAGAACCTCTCATTAAAACAGGAATTTTTCTGCTCATTTTACGGTTTCTACCCAATCCTTCTTCGAATCGATGGCCACTTAGTCTGAATCGTCCAGGAACGGCATACACTATAACCGTGCTCGAGCGAATATATTTTAATGACCATTCGAACAACCGAAAATTCGACATCTCTAGAATTTCGAATATTCGTTCAAATTCGAACATTGAAGGGGAGCCATATTAGCATATTATTCGAAATTCGAATAATTCTCTCGAATATCGAATAAACTTGTAATCTCCGAGTGTAGAACCTGATCTGAAATTTTTTTCGACTATTTGAATATCGAACAATCGAAACGTGAGGCTTAGTCTCGATTTGTGATCATTCGAAAAAAATTGGTTAGCGAACAAATTCGTCACTTCAATCTCTCGGAATTTTTCGACGATCGAGTAGATTCTTCCTTTCATTCGTTCAAAAATTTTAGACATCGTGTCTAATCCATAATTATTCGTAT